>CM045714.1:2400000-3600000 GCA_024712875.1 Inonotus hispidus | reverse complement strand
ATAGAATCTTAGCTCTACGCAGAGATTCTTACTTCAAACATCAACCCCCCTGATTGCAGATGGTTTTTCTCAGAGGCATTAAAATGTGAACATGAAGGATTTAGCTTACAGAGTGACCCTGGAATAGGATGGCTTGCTGTGCCATCGACTGTGACAGTAAAGTCCGCAGCACGCACTGTGCTGAAAGCAGCCAGAAGCAAGACGAGGGAATGCAGATGCATCTTTCAATGCAACCAGTCGCAAACTCGACGAGTGGACAGCTAGGTCTCTCCAAAATCGTGATGTTGGAAGCATTTTATGCTGAGATTGGGCAGGCGGCGGACCGTGACGTAGCGGTCCTCTCAACGAGATCGAAGCCCGAGCCTGAGAGAGAATTGTTCGGTAAATTAGTCTCATGGACATGTGGCCAGAAGTTCCGACATGTCGCCAACCTGCTTGCACGGTAGAAAGGTTCAGTTTTAATAGTATGATCGAAGGCAAGGGCAAAGAGTGTTTGCCCAGTGTTCCAGAAGATGGTACTTATGATCTACGCAGCAAATAACAGCGGACAGGAAGGGTAGGAGGGCTCACACAGTCCAGACAAGGGCTAATGTAATTGTCGAGTTCTTCCGATGACAACGTTGTGGAACTATAGGACCGGACCGCCAGCGTAGACGAAAATCAAAAACGCAATCACGTTCCACCGTAGATAGTGCTTCTTGAGATTCGAGAGACATGTTTGTCTCCTTCTTCGACTAGTTCCATGTGGACGCGGAAATGTATCGTAGCAATGAGAACGTCGGTTGCAGATGGTGAATAGTATACGAGAATAGTGCAATGTTACGGAGCACCACTTGCACCCACGATCGACGGGATAATCCGGGCCGACCTGAGTGTTGATCATGAAGAAACGGTACTGCACTGAGTGTGGGTGCGTTGCATCGAAGCCTCTTCTTAGCTGAGATCCTTGAGCAACACGTGGAATGCGTCATGTTACGAGTCTGTAGAGTAGGGTATTATTATATGTGCATTGTAGCTATCGTTTTCGTATCATAGCGGGTAAGAAGTCGTCGCGGAGTTTTGCGCTTTTTTGAGGCACAGGTGAAAGCATGCTTGCAGAGCGCCTCGATTTCAAATCGCGTTGGTGGGCTGAGATTCAGCAGTCCCCATTTCACTAGCTAGCGCTACTTATCGTGTTGGTATAGTATTAGTGCATGTAAAGAAGTCGCACTCACTCGAATTATTTCCTTCAGAGACTTCATCCTCGCCTACCGACCATTTGGCAAACTCAACAACCGCAACACCCTGGTATCGATCCTCGGTGGACTTATCGATAAGGCCTTTCTGCTGGGCCCAAGCTTCGAGCACGGATTTCACAGGTTCGCCAGCGAACTTTCCAGGGAAGAGGAGGAACGGCTGCTCGTATAGTGTCGTCTCTGGACTGTTGATCACCGATCGAATGGTGTGCGTTTCGAAGCCAACAACTTGGCGTGCAAGGGCACGTTCAAGCGTTGAAAGTTCGCTACGGAACGCCTCGTCTGAGAAAAGCTCTTTGAGCTTTGAAGACTCCAACAGTGAGGCAACGAGTCCACCCATCCGTCCGCATGTAGGATCTGAGGTTGAGCCGTGCACATAGGAGGCGATTCGTAATCCAACATTCTGAGTGCTAGGGGCAGGGGAAAGTACAACGCTCAGTGCGCGACGCAGAGTAATGTTTTCACCGACTTTGGCAATCGTATCGCGGATAGCCGAGCCAATAGAGGAGGTCGAAGCCGATTGTTCCTGAGAAGAGGGGTCCCTCCGAAGCAAAGGTGCATCGAGGAGCGCGTCTACTGGAAAAGGTCGTAACAGTGCTGGGTTATGTTGGAAGTCAGGGGATTCTTCAGAGAGGAAGGCAGTCGAATGAGCGATATCCGACGACAACTTGACAAAGAGTTCGTTTCTTCCGACGAAGTCCGTTTCGCAGTTCAGCTCTATCATAGCGGCTCGAACACCGCCAGGATATCCGGATGAAAGCAAAGAGACCGCAATCAATCCTTCCTTCGTTTCCCTTCCGCCGACTTTTTCAGCCTTCTTAGCGCCAGATATCGTCAAGTCCTTTTGAATCCATCCTAGTGCCGCATTGAGATCGTTGTCCGTAGCCACGAGAGCCTCCCTGGCCTTCGAAATAGATACTTCGGTGCGTTTTCGAAGCTCTGCCACAAGCTGCAAAGACGGTTTGACTGGCCCAGGGGACGTATATGATCGGTTCGAGGCAAATACTTGCCTCGTTCTCTTGCCTGTCGCCAGAGAAGCCCGTCTGAGCTGTGAGCTCAGCATTTTTTGGAGGAGGATCGTGACGAGGGCTGGCAGCTCTTCTTACTCTCGGACGCGTAAATGACCGTCGACAGTGATCAACGCCGTCCCGGTCACGTGCATTTGCTCTGCACACTTTTTTGAAGCTCCGAATTCTTTCCTCTCTTCCGGCACCATGTTTAAAGTTCCAAGTACCATTCCGCAAGACCTTTTACTGATACACAATCTGGTGTCAGAGCCTTCTGCCGTACCACCAAGTTCAAGGACACTTCTTAGAGAAAAAGTTCATGAATCCGAGGAATCTTCCGATTCGGAGTCTATCGACTCGAGTAGCGAATCGTCTAACAACGGTGATGGTGATAGCGAGGACTCGGAGGAGGTGAATGTGGTGGAGAGTCTGCTCTCAGACCAAACCGTGGAAGTTCCTCAAGGAGATGCAAAGTTTGTAGTCTCATGTACTTGGTAATAACTTATTAATGAACTTGTCAGGTTGGAAGCATCTTCGTCAGAATCATCCACGGAGTCTGGTTCGGATACTGATTCGGACGAAGAAGAGTTAGCCAAAGGCATAGGGAAGCAAGCTCTGGATGAGCTTGAAGAGGATGAAGACGAAGGAGACCGCGTCAGCTCTGGGTTGATCCCTCGAACGAGAAATGAATTGTCCGACCCTTCAATCGTCGTTCCGAACATTACAGAAATCGATGCTCAAGAGCCTTTGGAGAAGGTCGGGGAAGTCATGAGCATTGTCGAAAATACTGTAGTGGTCAAAGGAATAGCTTCAGCGATCGGGAATAGGGCGTCTGAAAGGGCGCTAGATTCGGAAAGCTTACTTGTCTTCGACGACCGGAAAGTGCTTGGCTATGTAAGTCGTGCTCGTGAATAACACTCTTGCACCTCGTTACTTATTTCATGCTCGGTATCTTAGATCTACGAAACATTCGGCCCGACGCACCAGCCTCTCTATCAGGTTAAATTCCCTTCCAGCACATCAATTGACAGGGATGTCATCAACATATCCCGAGAAGTCTTCCACGTTCCTCCGCGCAGTCACTTCATCTTCCCAAGCCAACTAGCCAGATTAAGGGGTAGTGATGCTTCTAATGTCCATGACGAAGAGGTCAACGACGATGAGATGGAATTCTCTGATGACGAGGCAGAGGCTGCCTACAGACAACGGCGCAAACGAAAGTACGCATGCAGCATATTCCTAGTTCAAAGCGTACTTTTAACTGACTTATATCACTAAGACGTGACGGATACCGAGAATCCTCTGTAGCGTCGTCAAGATTCTCAACACCAACTCCTTCTCAGATGCGCGATCAAGAACTCAACAACGATTCTTTCTATGGCGCTTCTCCGTATGATGAATATGGACCATATGATTTAGGGATAGCACCAGGACCTTCCCGGCCAGCTCCTCTCCCGTACGATGATCCCTACCAAGATACACCTCCTCCGAACCCAGACAATCTGAATGAACAGACAAGCCCACCAAGAGGTCCTCGTAGTTCCGCGTACGATAGTTCACGAGATCGTGGCTACGGACGAGGGAGAGGGAGGGGGAGAGGAAGGGGGCGAGGACGTGGACGTGAAAGTGGAGGTCGAGGTGGTTTCAACAATGGCAATCGCTCTCATCCGACAAGGGAAGGATCTTTCGGCGGCGCACCCTACGGTCATCGAGATCGACGTGCAAGTTTCAACAAGGACAATCACATTGGGCCAAGTAATTCCAGACCACTCTCCCCAACGTCATTAGCCATCGCTCGAGCGACTGGTCAATATTCTGCTGGTTCTGGCTTTCCTTCACAAGAAATTCCTCAAGCATCATCCCCAAATTCCCCCTTCTCAGGCGGATACTGGCAGCAACCGAGTTCCGGATATGGGCAATTGCGTAGTGCATCTCCGCAGGCGTTTGGATCTCAGGAGACCCACCATAATTCTCAACAGTCTTTTGCTCAACCGCATATTAATCCACGTTTTGCGCCTCTTTTCGGTATCAACGTGGATTTTCCAGGGGGACAGCAGTACAACCCGTTTATGGGACCTCAGTCCCCGCTCACGAATTCGTATTCTCCTTACAACCCCAGTACTTCGTGGGCGAACAACAGCTGGACGATGAATACTTCTGAAGTTGCTGGACAAACAGATACTGCGACTGATTATCCCGTCCATATAAAATCAGAAAGCGGCGAGTATAGACCATAGCTTGCATCTGAATCCGCTTTAGCATATCCTAGTAATGGGCTGTAGTGTATATATTACAAAATCATCTTTACTGTGTGTGTTGAAGTCGCTCGTCTGAAATTCGGCAGGTCGCGACCGCGCCTGGAGACCTGTTTGCGTCTCCCTCCCCTTCTTCACCAATAATCCGTTTGGTTTCGCACCGTACGCCTCGCCTCTCGTGGGACAACTGTCACTGTGTAGTATCGCAACTGGCCGAGGGTTCAAGAAAGCGAAGTACCCGAGACAGTCGAGTGCTCTCACTGCGTCGTCGACGGCGAGCTAAAAACAAACCAGGTAGAAGCACAAACTATATATCTCATAATTCTTCACCCTCATGTTCTTTCACTCATAATCACGTCTGGCGCCCAGTGCAGCTATGGTACACCCACCAGGAAAACCATCATCCAAAGCACGGGGAAAGAGGCCCATGCCGAATGGTGTTGGAGTGACGCCAAACACGCCCTCTGTGCTGACATCAAACGCGGGCTCACCTATGGCGGACGAGGAGACGGATGAAGGCAGTTTGGCACAATCGGTGGGGAGTATACAGACGCGCCCTAACAAACGCGTCCTGCCGTGGAGGCGACGCGGGGGCATTGGGACGACTGTCGGGACAAGTGAAATAGACGTAAACATACTGGACATGTTGAAACGGAAAGGTATGTACATGGCTTGATCAACAGCAGGCAATAGCAGCTCAGAAGCCATTTATCTTGCTTGTATGACCTGTCTAAGGCGAAAATGAGCCTCTTATACCTACTCGAACTGTGTTTATCCTTACGACGGACTCGAGTTATGTCCCACCCGCGTCCTCGAGTGAGATCGGTCTAAATAATGTCGCGAATGAACGCTACTTCGAGCGACCTGAGGTCATTAAGGCTTACAAGATGCAGAAGGATATTCAAGTCCCGGAATTCCATATGATAAGTGAGGTAGTTGGAGGCAGACTTCGTGCTAGGACTACTGAAGCGGTTAGTGGCCTTGTCCGTGCTCCGAGATGTTAGCGGCTTATTCCACCCAGGGCCCCTATGAGGTATCCGACGAGGTATATGAAAAGCGGCATCGAAAGCACGAACTGATCGAGAAACGCCAGCGGCATCGAGAAAAGGAAAAACTACAACACGAGCATTACAAACTAAAAGGGCGGATAGATCAGTTGAAGACCATGGATCCAAATGCCTTCCTGGCGCTCCCAAGCGATGCTTTCGGAGATTCTCAAGGCGCCACGACGGCCGGGGCAGTCGATGGAGCTGAACTTAGTCTCGGTAGCTCAGACTCACTTCACGAAGCAGAGCGACGGCGCAGACTAATGCTGGATGTCGCCATATCGCTCGAAGAACGTTACCGAACACTTCTCCCTCCAGAGAGAAAAACAGAGGCTAGGCTTACGGTGCCTCGGACCAGCGCATCTACTGAACCAAGCGTTCCCGATGAAGAAATGGCCAACACTTCCGCTCCATACCAGGATGTTTCGAGCTCCGTTCCCAGAACAAGGCAAAGCAAATCCAAATTGATGCCTCATCCCTCGCCGCAACCAGCTCCGGCAATGCCTCCAGAGTTATCTAGGAGACGAAAAGGGACATTGCGCACCACAACACCGCCACTAGAATATCCCCAGATCGAAGACTCTGTCTCGGTGATGTCGTCCCATTCTGCCAGCTCTCGCTCCGTGAAAAAAGCTGGGAGAAAACTGATGGACGCTCGCAAGTCAGACGTGCTTCAATTGCACTCCACTTTTACACCCACAAATCATACACCCCATCCTCTTGCGGACGATCAGGACCA
Source organism: Inonotus hispidus (assembly GCA_024712875.1). Lineage (NCBI taxonomy): Eukaryota > Fungi > Basidiomycota > Agaricomycetes > Hymenochaetales > Hymenochaetaceae > Inonotus > Inonotus hispidus. Next base: position 3,593,718 of record CM045714.1, on the reverse strand, counting down.
ATTCGTATCGTCAAATGACTTGCCAAGTCATGGGTCAATGCTATCCGTGAATTATTACGTTCCTTTCGACTCTGTTGCTAAGGAGACTCCCTCTCGGAGAGCAGGCCTATCTGTTGCAGCGCATGCAACTTCAGATGCTGATGCTGACCAGTCAATCATCTCAAGACGAAAGCCACCTCGCAAGAAGAAGCAAGCATCTCGCGCCTCCGGTCCACCAGGTATGCCTGACCACGAGATGAATCATGACGTCGAGGCCTGTGACGAGCGTACTCCAGATGCTACTTTGGACGTTTCAGAGGACGTACATATGTTAGGAACCGAGGTTGAATCCGGATATGCTATGACAGCCTCTCAGTCACAACCGGACCACCTTTCTACGGAATGTGTTGAAGTGGAAATGGGCGTGATTGCAACTTCCCGCCTGCGGGATGAAGAGCATAGAGAAGACATGTCGCATCTTGCCGAAGACAGCCGAAGCATTCTGTTTGCACAACTACAGCAACTCGAGAGGCCAGATCAATATGGAGAACTCGACATTACAGAACAGCCAGAGGTGGACGAGACACCAACAGCCGATGAACCAATAACACCACCAGTGGAACACGAAACCGATGCAAAGGCGAATTCTATCGTTGCACAAGCACAAGAAACATTCCTACAGCCGACCACACTAGAACATATAAGCAAGAGGCAAAAACGACATTCTACGCCATTCTTACATCGACGACCGTCAGTCTCTTTAACACCAGAGTTGACGGAACCAGCTACTCTACCTGTTGTGTCCATGCAAAGCTACGAGATTCAAGAGTTCGCAGGGAAAGGCAGGAGACCCAAACCGCTAGGTTCCCTATTGGCTACGTCGAAACACAATGCAGAACCAGGACGCAGGACGGGACGATCAGTGAAAGCATTCGGCATTGAAGTCCCACCTTGGGATACGGGGAAAGAAATCGACTTTGAGCTGCCTACAAGGATCATCCGGGAGGTGGCCAGAAGGAAGGTGGATAGTGTGTCTGATGCGGAGAGCGATGGTGATCCGCCGTCATTCTCGGATGGTATGGCTCATGGGGAAGTACAGCATGACGGGTTTGTTGAAAGCATCAGCGTAGCGGGTAAAACGGAGGATCGGATATGACCAGGACAGTCATCAAGTTTGTCTACTAGCTTTCTTTGCATCTGCTGTTCTTTTGCAGTTCCATTCCAGGACTCTATCCCTCTCAAAATATCTGTCACGGTAGTACTAACGCTGTATCTATGATTTATCTGTAATGTTTTCCTTCTCTTTCAATGTACCTGTTTGTCAAAGTGCTCCGTCGATGCCCAAGATACAATACTAGTGGATCGAATTGCGTTCCAATTAGACACGGCATGTATAGTTATCATATTATATACTCAGGAACTAGCAGTTGACCTTTTATCAGCACCCCCGCCCGTCCTAGTCATCTTCTCGACAATCTGCAATGCATCACGACGTCTCGGCATACCCAGGTCCCTCACACGACTCAATGCACGCGTCGCATTGTCAACAACATCCCGCGAATCGTTTCCTTGCTGAGAATTGGCGCCTTCCGGCGCACGATCAAGATATGACAAGACTTGAAGCGCGGGGGTGGCCGGTGTAGTGGAAGGACGCGCAGAGGGCGTAGGGAGTTTAGGAAGCGTCGGGCGTACGACAGGGTTGATCTGCTGGTGATATCCTTGGAGTAGTAGAAGACCGTTCTCGTTGTATCGACGCATGGGGCGCTTGATTGATTCTCCGTCTGGGTAATCGTTGACCTCCGGGATCGGAATGAGTGTACGACGTCTAACGATAGAGCCGTCCCCCGCTGGTTTCGCGCCGGGTGTAGATTTAGCGGTCTTAGGTTTAGCTTTTGCGGGCGGGGATGTACGTCTCGCATTATCACGGTTTCCTACTTGAGGTCTCGCTGCGCCACGAAGTTGCGTAGGGCGTGAATATCCAGATCTGGGGCGCCTCTCTTCTGGCGGGAATGAGGTTGTTGGTCTTTCCCTTCGTGGTGGCTGATCCCATGCGGGACGTTGCTCTGACCCGGTTCTCTGCCCAGGGCTACTTTTCGGCAGTCGTGGTCGTTGTTCTCCACGTCCATCCTGCAATCTTCTCGGAGGACTACTACCTCTCTCCCTTCTGCGACGTTCCGGCCGAGAGCCTTTGGTTGTACCACTAGGCACGTCAAGCGTAGTACCAGATCGCGCTGCAAGTTTCTGCGCTAATGTAAGGCGCTGTCCTTGCGAAAACCAGACGGCATAAGCTAAACACCCTTTTCAATCAACAGAAACTGATAAACACCTGAGTTGTCTATGGTGACTCCGCCAAGTTCGAACGCGAGAGGTATGCCTTTCTGACGTTCCGGCTCAAGCTCGGATGCAGTTTTTTCTTCCTCGCGACATACCGGTGAGGTCGACAGGGCCCTCCAAAGAACTCCGTTTGCAGGTTGTGCGAATTTCCTGCTCGTCACGGTCCTAATGAGCCGCAGCGGTGGTGCATGCATAGCTAGTTAGCACAAAACGCAAGACCAGACCAGAAAACACTCGACATTGATTGATCCGTATGATTATATCATCAAAGCAAAAAAAGGAAAATTTCCTCCCCAGCTCTAACCTCTTCACCACAGTTACAGTACGATTCCGCTTAGGGTATCGTCTATTCTGTGTACCCACCGTCCCACAAAGCACTGGTATCTTAAATTCATGCATGTCTATTTTATGTACATATATTCATCTATTGAGCAGATTGAAGCCAGGAGAGGGTATGTCAGCGTTCAATCTACTAGTTTTGCTACCCTCTTGATTGTGGGGAGCCATCCCAAATCGTACACGACGGCATACTTTCTGGGGTCATCTTTAATGCACAGAGTTCTAACAGGTCAGTTAGAATGGTTACAAATATTTCAAGGCTCAAGGTAGTTACATATCTGACAAAGGAAATTCAATGTTTCTTCCATTCACGGGTAAATAAATACTTACAGGTTGTACCAATTCCCATATAGTACGCCCCGATTATCTAGCGCCTTTGTTATTATCCTGCTCGATACGACATAATCATTCCGCTTACAGTCAGAAGATGCCACCACGAGTGACCTGTTTCATTCCATCAAGATAATTGCCACTCCAAAACCTCGAGAAGAGCCCACCTTCAAGTAAGAATGCCGTTGGCCACCCAACGGAAGCCTTCACCTTTGATATTGAATTGCAGAATACATTATCGATATTCCATATGGCGAACCCGATGATAAATATTGATGTCCCGTAAGTGTATAGATGAGAAATGGTCTTCTTCTCATTTGCGCCAAGTTTTGATGCTGTCTCGGATGATCGAAGTAACCAGGACCCGCGAATGGTATTTATTATCATGAGCAAGGCGAAGACAATTTCATGATAAATGGGATTTCGATACAGCCAGCTGTAAATCAAAATGGGTGAAAAATTCATGGGACACGGCGGCAACGAGATAAATCCGGCGCTTACTAAGAATAGGTGAATAATGCATCAAACACCAGGACGGCGATAAGTCGCTGCATCGACCCCTTACTACCAATGATCTTGAAACCTGGGCAAGTATCGTAAAGCGCGAAGATTGAATAAGAGGCGGTATAAATCATGGGAAGTTCGTCCGATAATTGAGCTGTGTGAAGTAAAGTCGCGTGGAATGCGAAACTGCCCACGCCGACGAGAGCAAGAATCTTGTGAAAGGTTATATTGAGTAAATTGACAAGAATTTGTATAGTGAACCACACCAGAAAACCGTAATAGTAGCGGTCAGGAAGCTTTTCAGTTCTTGTCATATGAGCACCACGGAGGGCTAGTGCCACCGTCGCTAAATTGGAAAATGTATTCGCCATCTCTGCGATGTAGTGAGAGAATTGATAATTTGCCTAGTGAAGAAAAGAATGGCTAAACGGCCCTGAGGTGGATTTACTGAATGCTTACCTCGCAAAAGTCTAACGTTGAAGTTACGGCGCCCCATACGCCAGCTTGACTGAAGTTGAACGCTTCATTAACAGGGAAGCTCATCGCCGAATTTTCCTGTTCAGATCACTTTCTTCGATGGTGGTCAGTGTGAAAATCGATGCATCGCAAGGAAGACGCTGAATCACGGTGCTTTTTCGATAGTTCTGGAGCTTCGCGCAGCTTCAAAACTACTGGTTCACAGCTGGCGCTGGTTGAAGACTGGGGTAGAACAACAAAAAGACGGGCGTGACCAAGATACGTGCGGCGGTCCTGGCTCACGCCGATCACATCCGTCTATATATAGATAGCCTTGTCTACATGGGTGACTGGGACTACAAGGCTCGACGATAAAACGTGAAGTGTGCACGTAAATTACATTGCTCGCATGCTTAGACAGAGAAGAAAAAATTCTATCAAGTCGAGTCACCCTAACTGCCCGAGACAAGATAATCAAGAGTAACGGATGCATTCTCATGACTCAAGCACCTCCGACGCTGTACTTCCTCAACACACCTCGCCAGTCGCCTACATCCTCTCTGCCCATGGCGATAACGGTGGCAGGCTTCGCGGAATCCGGTCCAAAGACGCGGTGCGCAACTCGCCGTATATCGTCCGGAGTTACTTCATCAATTCTGTCGCACATTTCGGACACTGGAATCCTGCGGTTATGTACCAAGACCTGGGTGTGGTTGTTTTGAAATCGAATCGGGGATGGGCGGACAGAAGCATGCATGTAGAGTAAGAAATATGTCAGTGAGAAAAACATCTTGTCTGATGATACAGGGCGGAATGTCGTCACCTGTCTACCCAAGTCTTCGACTTCCACGGCACGACTCTCCAGGGCCATTACGAGGCTACTCTTCAGCTGATTTTGTGCTTTACTCAGCTCTGCTTGGCCAACTGGCACGTGTAAGAGCAGGCTGAACTGATGAGCAAGGTACGGCATGATTTGTGCCGGTGTCCTTCCCTGACGCGGAGAAGAAACGGGGAGGAAACTTGCGAATAGACCAATCAGAGATGAATCCGTATAGATATGGTGATATGCTTCGCAATGGTCAATGTGCGGGTGATGGTTCAAGATGTGCGTGTACAAGCGCGAGTACATCCCCTTGCCGGGACCGCCAGCGGAAAAGGATCCGCCCCCTCCAAGGAGCGTTTGCATTGTCGCCAAAGCATATATATCGGGGGACTGGATGCCTGGTCCTTCCCATGCCAAATAAATGTGGTTGAACTCGCATTCTGGTTCATGGATAAAGTAGTGACCTCCTGAGTAGTCAGATGACGGAGGAGGGGCAACGGGACCTGAAGCTGAAGCAACGGATTGAGGATAAAGATACGACGCCGCCCGGGTAAAAGATTTGAGCAATGAAGGGGAAGACGGGTTTTGGAGAAGGTGTGATGGGGGAAGGGTCTGGCGGGAAGCCGAATGTTGTTGCTGTAAAGGTTGAGGATGAAGAATGGGAACACTCTCACCCTTTAACGAAGAGAAGTACTTGTCCACGAGTTGTACGAGTTCCTCGTGAGGCATTCCTGCTCCCGCAACGACTATTCGGTCGGGTCTGTACCATTTTGCCATGAAGTCTCGCAATGTATCCGCGTTAATTAAATCAATCCGTTCTTCTGGGCAGAGAATCGGACTCCCCAGACCCTTCCCGCCGTAAGCCACCTGATGGAGAATTTCTGGAAGGATCAACTCAGGCTTAGCGTGGATTTCGCGGATTTCATAGCGCGTCGCATCCCGCTGGCTCTCGATTTCCTCCGGTAGGAAAGCGGGATTCAAGACGGTGTCGGCTAGAACTGAAACAGCTAGAGGAGTCGCACTCTGGAAATGGACAGATTGATACATCATTGCCTCCCGCGATGACGAGCACTGAATCTGCCCACCCAGGGTATGAATGGCAGAAGACATTTCGAGATCGGATCGTGCTCGCGTGCTCTATAGTTGCGAATGAGTCGAAACCATCAGTGAAATTTTCAATTAACCCACCTTAAAGGCCAGTCTGTCAAGAAAATGGCTAACTCCCGAATTCTCTTGTGTCTCATAGCGAGAACCTGCGTCGACGAAGAGACCCACTCCTGCAAAATGTCCAGGTACTCCTTCCGTCGCTATTCGTACTTTGTTCGGGAGAGTAGTAATCTGGACAGGTGGTGCCCTAGAGACTGAGCGGCCGTGAAGCGAACGAGTACCTAGTGCTCTTCGAGCCGCCGACGAGACAGCTGTTCGCATGGTGGGAGCTGTAGAGCCAAGCTTTGGTTGGTCGGCACTATTGGACTGAATAATTCACGTGATGCGAGTGGGAGAAAATCTTGAAAAGAATAAATAAATTTTTTATCTTGCTTCTGACCTTTTCTCCTCACAGCGTTGCATGCTGGAATTCAGTCATTCGCTCTGATCCTCCTTGACTCAAAAACAGGCTGGTTCTTCTCTTAGTTGTACGACATCGTTGAAGCCAAATGTGGACAATGAAGGAAAAGCCTGGGGCCAAAAGCACTCCTCAACTCTAAATATTAGATTCTTCATCATTGCTTCGAGTAACCCTTGGGATCTTACGTTACTCTAGTCGAACTCTTTCCGCTTTTGACCGTTTATACTTTCGGTCTGAAGCGGGGGGCGAGCTACTCGACTTTTTTTGGTATACGAGAACCGTGTTCCTGCCGAAATCAACCTTGAACCCATATTCGGAGCGAGATAGCGACTCGCCGAGGAGAGAACCTTCCGATCACATAGGAATCAGTCAGGTGTGAATGTCCCATGCAGTATATTGACTATGTTTCCCTTCGCCAGAACCGAGCGCTGTTTGAATCTCGGGCGCTGTGCATGCAAGCTCTAGTCAGCTGGATTTGTAGTCCTCGTTCCCCGGCCAATCATGGGTCAAATCTGTCTACTGGGACCTTCTCTAATGGGACTCGCCTGTATATTTCGGAAGGCGATCACCGGAGGATTTTAAAGGCCAGCAACAGCTTTTGGGATGCCACCCGCCTGGGTTGGTCGTGTTCCAAAGTTCCAATGGAAGGGGATAAAGCGGGCTATAAATCAATAACAAAAGGCAAATCGCTCTTTCGCCGGGATAAATTACGAAGCCACGATCTCGGGAACAAGAAGACCTCTCCTCCCCTCCTCCCTCTTGTCGCTGTGGCATGCACTTTACCCGTTATTGGGACATCAATTTTTAATCGGAGCTTTTCATCCATATCTGGAGATACTGAATCCTGCTCCGGTATATCATACAAGGGTTTATAGACGGCCCTCTTTGCGAGGACCTTATAACCTTCATCCCAACCAACCAGAAGCTCCCTATTATCTACCGACTAATCCAACCGCAACCGGAGAAGTGCATGCATTCATCAATGTGAGTGATCTTTTCTTAGTCAAGCTTCCGATATAGAGTTCGGGTTATTCTGACGAGGTTGGTCCGTGGAAACTTTTAGTCTTCGAGATAATCTTCCTGGTCTCTTCCCCGCCCCTCAGATATTCCCCCTCTCACAGAACACTACATGGCCCTGCAACCGAAACGTACATGGTCCGCTGAAGACGAGCGCCGCAGGCGACTGGAAGAAGATCCAGATGCGTATGATGTTGGACCTCATAGCGTCACATGCGCAGGATGCCATCGTCCTATTCGTCTCAACGCAACTGGAAGATACTATGCTGCAAACTGGAATAAGCACAAAATGGGATGCAAGAACACCAACGCTGCAAATGGTGCAAACGCAATGTCCGCTGTAAGTAACAGTTCATTCTTTCGCTTAACTACCATAATTAATTCCCCTTTTCTGTTCTCGGACAGGAATCAAAGTTCACAGGACGCGTCGCGGCTTTTCGTGTTGCCAAGCCCACAGAGAACTCTACACCTTTATCTCATTCTAATGACTCCGGCATATCATCAGCGCAGGGCCTCAATCGGATTCGTGTCGAGAGCGCAGGGCCTCCCCCTCCCCTGCCTCCCTCTAGAGAGCCATCAAGTTCATGGGTGGATCAGCTTGCTTCAGAAGAATTACCCGCAGCGTTCACAACATCAGCTACCTCCCGCCCAGATCAACGCGCATCCGCCGGTGGAGGCATTACCTATCACCGTTCTAATCGTCATTCACCCATAGGTATACGACCCATCAAGTCTGGATATTTAGGCGACAGTGGACCTCAATCATCCTCACTGTCGGGTTCACAGAGATCTTCCGACAGTCCGAGTGGCCCGTCTGCCCGTTATGAGGAACAGTATGCTTACGGGCCCATAGATACTCCTTTTGGGGAAGAACTTTTGCAGAGAGCCCCTCTTAGCTCACATGGCGTGACTTCGTTAGGCATTCAACGTGCCCGAGCGAACTCAATTCCATCGCATCATTCGGAGAATGGTACCCATCACATTTCTTATCTGCCTCCACATTCGAATCTTCCTGAATCTCTTTGCCTTCTGGATAAGGCAAAACGGCGACGTATAGAGCTCACTCTTTCCGATTCACACTCATACCGGCGGTATCCACCACAGAGACATAGGTCTTCGGGGGTCGGACTGCGAAAGTTCGACCAGACCGATGACTCGGGACCAACGGATATCTGTGAACCACTGCGCGATGTACAGAAGTGGAGAGGAGGACGCAGTCACTCCGAGCTCGAGAATAGCTCAACTGCCTCTCCACCGGGGCTCACCACCGATCAAGAGGATATACCTCAGAGAGCGATTGAATCTCGTTCACCAAGGAGCGTATATCCGAACGACTTCGATGAACGTGTTCTTCCACCGTTGAGCTCTCTATCACTTACAACCCCGGGCTATTTGGGGCCAGCGTCGAGAGGGGTTCATTCTCTTGGACACACGATCAAAGTTCACGAGGATAGCCCCCGAGTCGCGGCATCCCCGGGAGAAGGTTACTCATGGCGTGAACGAACGAGGGCTTGGGTCCAAACGGGGACAACATGTCTACCAGTTGACCGCGTCTCTCCGGAGTCCGTGGTTTTGCCGCCTATTCGAAGCGTCTCCACACTAGCGCGAGGAAGTCCTACGGGCATGAGACGGCGGCAGAGAGAAGACGAGGAGGATGAAGATGACCCCATGGACGAAGATAGACCGTCTCCACCCAATGTCGTTGTCCTACCCTTGGGTCCATTACGTCCTTCTTCTGCGCCGAGAACGGATGATTTGTCGTTAGAATACAAACATACGATGGTTCGTTCGGACGAAGGCAAGAATATTGGCGGAGATTTAACTCTTGTGGGAAAACAATCTCAGCGTGAGTTTTGAACTCGCTTTTGATGGTATGCCGGAACTGACGTTCAACCGCAGCTGGGGCGGGAGTTCTGGGCCCTGCAAGACAAGAGACGCCAAGGCTTCATCCTGTCTGGAAGTGGGAGCAAAAAGGAAAGACCATTGAGAACACCGTGGCGGGAACGGAAAGTGCCAATGTGATGGGTTAATTCCAAATTAGATGTTGTTATTCCACATATCCAATCCAGTTCTGTTTCGATACCCTTTGGAAACTCGTCCGTTTTTCGCTTACAATTCTGCAGTCCATCGATTATGAAATTTATGAAATATAATATAGCACGTGTGTTTTAGTTTAGTATATCGAGTGTGGATCTCTGAGGTTATATTAAGCTTTGATCGTCTTTCCAAACCGGGGGAGTGTACTCTTCCTTAGTCTTCCTTCCACCACGCCGACGATTTTTGTTATCTACTACCACATCGGTCGAGCTTGCCGTTATCCCTTAGCCGTCATGGATATCCTACCTACAGAGATTTGCATTAGAATACTCAGTGAGCTCCCAATAACCCCCGCCGGCGTTCATGCACTGGCGCGTTGCACAATGACAGGAAATGGCACGTTGCATGTGGCCTCCCAAGAACCTCGCCTATGGAAACCTCATTACGAACACCGATACGTTCACTCAGATCATGAGAAAGAACTTGAAAGGCGAGCTAGACTTGAACAAGACTGGAGACAACTATACATGGAGCGCCGAAGATTGGACCGTGTCGCTTTGAAGAACTTGAAAGCACTCGAAGCGTGTCCGCCCGAAGAACGCGTCGATTATGCGAGACAAATAGTGAACCTTGGGTTGGATATTTGGGATGCTCTGTCTATGGAAGCGCGTCGCCCTCCGCCAACTCTATTTCATGAAGAGGAAGATATTGAGAAAGTGAAGAACGGCTCACCACTCACGAATCTTACAAGGAGATACTGGGCGTGTGAAGTGAAGAGGATCATCACGAGGCGGCATGCTATTGATAGGTGGATTGGCTTAAAGCGCTTCAATTCAGGAGATCTGGTTATCGAGCCAGTATCGTTCGAACAAGCATTTGCAAGTCTATCCTCTTTCCATGGCGTTCTTCCAGACGAGGTACACTCACCCAATAATCTATTTGTCTGAATCTTACGCGAGTCCATTATAGATCGTGTCCTATATTGATAAGGAGGTTGAAGATTGCAGGGAATATCTTTCTGGGAAAGGCATATCGTATACTCCAGGATCGGAAGATTTCAACATCAGGAGCTTCTGCAACACAATATGCACGTACATGTGCTCCAAAGGCTTTGGCAGAGCAGCAGGTAGGCATGCTTTGTCTTCGAAGCGATTCAATCTCAAAGACGAAATGTGCTCCTGCAGACATGGCGTTCTACGATTTCCGAAATAGCTTGCCTCACCTCTTCTTAACGTTCTTTCGACGTGCTCTACCGATTTCGTTGGTTTACGTATTTGTAGCTATCGTCAAACGCCTCGGGTTTCAGGCATCACCTCTAAATACGCCAAACTGTGTGACAGCACTCGTTTCCAACACCCTCGTTAACGTCAGTCGCATGCCCTGGGAACAGGACTCGACCCTCGGAATCGTGGAGAATTACGAAGACGTTAGACATATATTCGATCGACCGCATCAGGCATCTCTCACAACTCAGCTGCTCGCCAGAGTTGGGCGCAATATCACAATCGCGGGCGCTGTGGAGTTCGGCAACGAGGAGCTTGACGAGCGTTACGTGGGAAGAGACGTTTATATGTGGCTCCGGGCAAAATATTTGTCGGAGACACTGCTGTCTATCTTCCCCGAGACTCCGGGTAACTTCACCGGAGGCCTAAAGGTTGTAGCTACAAATCCGACACTTTTCCCCTTGGATCGGGAACTTGTCCTACACGATAAACTATTGTCGGTCTTGCCGCCCCTTGCCAATATGCGACAGAGGGATGACGGTGAACCGAGCGTTGCTGATGCGTTAGTAGACTGGAGTAGCTCAGCCCAGAAGCGGCCGGACGAACTGTTCGTTGGTCAGATCGTCACGATTGCGGGATCACCCATCTTGCGTTGTATTATTGGGTGGAAAGTAAGTCCTTCGATCACCATTCATGACTCTAAATATTCTGACAAGCAACTAATTCGTCTCTTATCTAGAAGGACGGTGACGATATTCATTGTCTAACTACGCCATGCAGACACCACAGCATTAAGAGTAGGCACTTCTACTCTCATATCTCCATTCCTATCTAACCTAACCTAACAATGTCAACTCCGTGCTAATCCTCTTAGGCGCTCCCCTCACAGCGGTAAAACATATCTTATGCACGACACAAGATCTCCGCGGGTTCCTCCAAAACCCGATCCTTGGACAATTCTTCGAGGATGCGGAGTTTCAGGAATTGGGTGAGGGGAGTGATATAGGTAGAGCTCGATTCATTATGAACAATCGTTTGATAAAGCTCTACCCGGAGGATGATGCAAGGGGCGCTCGATGGGTACGAGGGGAGGTATGAGTTTGGCGAAGGGGATGCGTGTATGTATGTACAATCGGGAAGAAGAGAAGATTACGTTCAGTACATTACAGAATGTACCCAAAGAAACGGCAGCAACAAGACTAAGAACGACATCACAGCAACCCAGGGCGTGTCTAAGTAAGTACACGGACAAGATAATGCAATGGAAGCTAGCGCTACTCATTGGGCGCCATCCATCCCAGGAGGATCAACCATCTCATATATCCACGACATCAGCGCTGGGTCTTTTATATGTACGCTTTCCATTAGATGTCGGACCCCAAGAAAAGCTCTTCTCCCTCTCCGTTCTCTCTCCCTATCCGATTCGAGTTGGAGTTGATCACCAGTAGTCGTATCAGTAGTGGCGCCGGCGCCGGCAGCAGCAACAGCAGCAGTAGGAGGGAGTTGAGCTTCTTGTTGTTGATGGTGATGATCTTCAGATTCCTCCACAACACCGGGAAACCCAAAGTGTTCCGCATCGACGCGGGGAGCAGCATCAGAAGAAGCAAACGAAGCGTGGAATAAGGTCCTAAGAATAAGTAGTGCAGTGAGTGCACCCGAGGGAGGGTCTCGTGAGGGTGAAGGGTACGATATTATCGTTTGGGCTTCGGGAGGTGGGAGACGTTGAGTTGCGTCTGAGATAGGGTATTCTTCATCTGCGGATGCTAGTGTGATTTTTGGGAACAGGGAGGGGTCGCTTGATACTGTCGAGTTGTCAACGGCAGTAGAAGAGCCGGTGGTAGGCGCCTTGAGTGGGATGTGTGTCCATATGTGTGGGATGAGAGCCGCGAGTGAAGAGCTAGAACGCTGACACGTAGCCCATTTACACGAAAAGTCTCCGTTCTCCAAAGTCCCTTCCGCCGCTTGAAGCGCATCGATATGCGACCGAACGTGAGCCCGAAGCTCATTCAGCGTATCAAAGGATCCACCCTGACACTGACTCCTCTCCCACCTACAAACATTCCTCTCAACCGCAACGAGCTTCGTCCGTTTCGCAATCCCCCGAATAACGAACTTTTGTGTAGGTGGTTGCGTAGACAGTTGAAGAACCATAGCTTGCGCATTCGGATAGATTATACTAGCGTTCTTTATCACGTCTGATGCGGCTAGCAATGCCACGCGATCATGGAACTTCGTAAAAGCGTCCTTGTACGCGTTCCAAAACTCGACTTGCGTAAGTTCTTCGTTCGGATTGGCCCTGATAGCTGTTCGAAGCCTGCAAACAAAGATAAGCAAACTCGAATGATATGAAAGATAAATGAGCGAAAATTTACCATTCGTAGCATCGATCAGGTTCCGACATGGCCCCTATCCTCTGTAGCTCTGCTTCCGATAACTCTTCAACCACAGATTCCGTCTTCACAATCGGGACTTGATACCCGGGAGCAGTGATATCAATCGTCGCAAGTTCCTTATCCTGCTGAGAAAGTATATACCCAACAAGAACCTTCAACACATGGGGCATATCCGGGTGCAGTAAAAACGCTTTCGTCATAGGCGGAGACGATAGATGCGCGTAGAAAAAGTTAAGACACGCGTCAACTAGTGCTGTGTCTTGGTAGAGCGGCAGATAGCGGATACAGGCTTCTAGTGCTGGTGAGGATTCCGCTATGTGCGATATATTCTGCGGGATGCTGAATAGCAGCGTTAGAGCAGATAACGAGGCTATGATAATGGCTCTATTGGCCGATTCTCCGGCTAATCGTTCCAATATCGGCACCGGATTCGAAGCGTTGGTGTTGGTGCTGCCGTTGTTGTTATTGTTTGTACTCTTTGCGGAAGGGAGGACGTAGGCACCGGCTAGACAATGCAGTAGTTCAAGACAGTATAACACAAACTGCGTGTCATCGTCTGCGCCAAGATCGAGTTCGTCTAAAGCTCTAATGATCAATGGTCGGGTTTTAGCGTGTGCAGATAACTCTGACGCGTTCTGGTTCACGAGTGCTGCGTTTCGGAGGATGAATAGAGACTCGAGTGCGTATCTTCGATGACGTTCTTCGGTGTAGGATGGAGCGAAGAGCGAGGATGCAGCCGCAAATAAAGCTTTGTTTTTGTCTTTCCCATTCGAACCACTCCCTTGACCCGACCCGTATTCGTTCAAGAACCACTCCGGCCACTCAAAGAGCGCGTCGACGAGACCAGGGATGGACGATAGTGTAAACTGATCGTTACAACTAAGTCGACAGAGCCTCTCGAGCGCCCAAGACACTTCCGAGTCCAACCCGGATCTCAAGGCGAGAAGCATCCGATTCGTAGGCGTCGGTTCCGTGTACCATCCTAAACAATAACAGCAGCAGCAGCAACGAAAAAAATGAAAGGCAGAAAGACAACCGCCAACACCCAAGTCCAATTAACCAAACTGAACAAACTCGATCCACACAACGAGACGACTCACGTTCATAATCATCCCTCATCAACTGCGGAACCCTCTGAGCATACGAGCTCGCATATGCAGCAGTCGACTGTTGCTGAGTATACCCAGTCACATTCGGATACTGCTGGGACGTCGAAGCGTAATTGGTCATACTCGTCGCTGGCATAGGCGTAGGTGTCGCCCTGTACGTCATTTGAACTCCTCCCCTCGTAAACCCACTCATCGTGTCGTGGCCTTATGTTTCTTGGTGCAAGGCTTTTTTTTGTTGAACGTTGGCAACACGAATGAGAAACTTTCTGAACGCGCGCACCGTATTCGTATTTGGATTGGACGCACGCGTTCGCCTCTGTTTGTCCTTGTTGTGGTGACTGGCAATCCCCTGTAACAAAGTGTCTACGTCCCACGGTCCTGCCGAGTTGTGCCGATGCCTCGCTTAACTTAAGCGATTTACCGGTTTTTGAGAGTCGCATTTATCCACACATATCTCCTTCCTCACCCTTCCTCACTGCGAAAACAACCAAAATAAATTGTAGATAATATGTAAATCATGAACATGGGTGAACTGGTCAAAAATTCTGCAAAATTCCATTGCGGTATAGTGGTGTTCTGGTCCATATCTCAGGAGTGAAACAATTTCTACAAAATTTTTTTTGTACAAATTAGAGACAGGCATGTAAAAGTACACCCCAGCCATTGAGCTGGGTGATTCTTCAGACCGCTGTTGAGGAGAAGGAGGTGGAAGATATGCGGAATGCATACAAAAAAGGAAAATTAGTATCACGTGACTTGATACAATTGACAGTCGAAACGGCACTAGATGAACTACATTGAGCAAAAGAAAGATAAAACAAGTATCGAAAGTGTGTTATAGCTTTTGTATGCTGTAGGATGTCACTACAATTTTTTTTGAGTATACATGATATGAAAATAGAAAGCCGATTGATACTAAAGGCTATATAAGATATAAACACCTCAGTGAGGGTGCATACAGTGACATTAGGTGAAGTGAATGATCGGATAGATGGATTTGGAGCTTCAATGATAAATGAAAAAGGTACCTACTACTGGAAGAGCTGGTAAATAAAAGGATGTTGCTAATACTAAAGGCGTTTCCGCAGTATATAGCTCCTCTGGGCTAGCTCAACTGTTAACGAAAAACCACTAGCAAAACTTATTAGTATTATTATTATTCCATCGATTCTGTTATATATATGATGCATATATTTACCATGGACTATTGTAGTACTTGTTTTGTGCTGAAACAACATGTATTCTCGAGAGAGAAGTCAGGCATTTTGAAAGGTAGGGCGGTAAAAACGGATCGTCGTTATTAGCCATATATAGTAATTATTCGAACTCCGAACGAAAAAATTTGTCGACACTTTCGTATAGGGGATTGCCAGTCCCCACTTGTTGCTCCCCGGCGAATTGCACGTGCAGGTTTCAACAAATAAATTCATTATTGTAAAAAATAAGCCGCAGGCTGGACGTCTCTGCGGCATCTACATAATTCCTAGCTATACGTGCAGGTTTCGCGGTGCGCTCTCTTATTAGTTGTGAGTTTATTGAGTTTGTTGGCATGGAATTATGACCCTCTCTCAGTATCATTTATCAAAAGGAAAAAACTCCGTATTCTTTACTCGCACCTTGTACCACACCTTTCACCCACCGTCTTATCTATACCGGAAAGATCAAAGGAAATGTCAGTTACAATATTCCATAGGTAAATTTAATCGTTACAAAGTGTAGTAACATGCGAACAAGGCACATGAGGAGGACAAACAGAAGAAAGATATAATCTGGACTTGACTTCCAATTTCGAATATCAGTAGCATTATCAAACATCAAACAATTCACAGAAGAAGACAAAAAAGAGAGAAGAGAGGGAATAAATGAAAGGACAAACTTAAGGGTCCAAAACGATAAAGTCCGTTGTATGAATCTGATAAATTACGACAAAAAGAGGGGGAAGGGGGGAAGAAGAGAGAGATGGAGTCATGTAGCAGGTACTAACAACGAAGTACAGGACTGGCCGGGATGTATGAGGCTGGGAGGGACGTGAAGAAGGCGAGAAAGGTGAAAGAGCGAAGCGGGTTTAATGTTGTATGATACACCAAAATACGTGGGATTGGGTATCAGTTTCGAAGGCATCAAATCGTCTTCCTCATACAACCAGTCAAATAGGGTCGAAGCAGGGGTGTGTAGGAAGTCCATCCCTTTCCTACCCGCGTCCCGCAACTTCAAAGTCCAAACTCACATCACCCACTACGAATACCCACTCTTCGATCCCCACGCCGGAACATGCACATTCGTCCCCGAGCCCCCACTCGCCTCATACCCAGGCGGAGCATCCTCATACGATCCTGAGCCTAACGGGTGCTGCTGCTGGTGATTCAAAGCCCCATACACCGAGCTACCCGCCCCACCACCAGAGTGCAAGTTCAAGTTCGCAGAAGGCATGGGAGGTGGACTAGTCGATACGTTCGGAAGACCATAACTCGTCCCTCCTCCTGCTCCATACCCCGAACCAGTGGTTGAAGCGTCAGGGATGACATTTCCCCCATACCCCCCTCCTCCGAGTGTATAACTCCTCTCCACCTGCTGTTGAGGTTGTTGAGCCTGGAGAGTAGGAGATTGATACGCACTCCCTCCCTTCGTAGCAAACCCTCCTACTGCTCCGCCTACCGCCGTAGCAGTAGCAGCAGTGGATGTACCATACGCATTGCTAGTAGAAGAATACGGCTCTTGGCTACCGTATGAGTAATCATAACCACCACCTCCGTATGCCGAACTTTGCTGTGGCTGCGCCGCAGTAGTGTTGGAGTATGGATCTGCGTAAGGCTGTGAGGGCTGTCGAGGAGGCGGGCTTGTGCTGCTCCCGATTCCGTATGCCCCTGGCATAGCACTAGCCGTAGATGATTGTTGCTGGTGTTGTTGGAATGGATCGTATGCGGAGTACGCAGAGGCATATTGTTGGTGTTGGGAAGGCGTTGACGCCGCAGTGTGGTCTAGTCACACATAGAGAACAAATCAAAGTTAGCAGTGAATAGTGAAAGTGGAAAGACCAACACGTACATGATGTATCGCTATTCCTATGTCCATAGGCAGCCCCGCTTGGGAAGCGCGCATGATCAGCAGATAGGTACCCAGCTGCAGCACCTACCGCAGCACCCGTACCAACCGCAGCAGCAGTCGTCGTCGCTCCACCCGTTGCGCCGGGACCAGGCGACGGCGATCCCGAACCAAAGGCACTCGCAGCCGGACTGGTCGAATACTGTCTATTCGGTGGGTAGCTCATATTCGCCCCAGAGTTCGACCGTGCAGGTGAAGTAGGCGAAGCAGAATAATATTCGTCGACTGCGCGTGTACCAGGTGCAGCTTGTGCGTAGCCGCCCCTATATGTCGGTCCTGCCGTTGACGTGGTGTTTCCACTGCCTTGTCGTCTAGGACCGCCCACTCGACCCGCACCCACACCCGTAGCGTGATGATCCCGATACGGCTCGTCATCCGACGCATCATCATCCATATTTTTAAGCGGTCTATACACATCCGAACGTTCAGGGAACGCCGGCAACCCCACTTCGTTCTTCTGCCTCGATTTGCGTTCTGCCTCAGCCTTGATCGCATCGAGGCGCATTTGCTCCGCGTGTGCATCCGTTGTCCCACCTTTGTTAGGCGCGTATTCGGGATCCCGGACTCTCGGTCGTCGCGAAATCATACACCTTCCACAAGCATATACGCATCCGCTCACGAATAACAGCACGGCCGCTGCGAGAGTCATCCAAACCGCCCCTCCAAACTCCGCAGTCCCATCTATATCCTCCACTCGTTTCTTCACAACGAAGAACAGGACAATGTCAAAGATGAACGCAATGAGCGTGATGACAGCTGCAAAACCACTTATACACGTCGAGCAACACGCCATACTCATCTCCCTGATATGCGCCAATAACCCAAAAAGCGCGCTAATTCCAGCAGCACAGAGTGCTATCACATGTAAGAAGAGAGCGTATGTGACCCATTTGACGATGACGTTTGGAATATCGATATCAAACGGTACATCTCCCAAAAGCGCGTTAGGATCAAACTCATATCCTACACTCGGTGAAGAACAAGTTGTCCCGTTGGTTGAAAGCTCTAGACAGTAGCCTAAAGTCCCGATAGTCATAGTCCCATTGACACCACTGAAGGATAGAGAAGCTTTGAGGAAGAACACCGATTTTATGAATGGGACGTTAAAAGATACGATTGCGAGGAGGATTGTTGCTGTTAGGGTTACTATGAACCCAGGTGTCGCTGGACGGAATATCATAGTGGCGACGTTGGAGAGAAGCGGGAGGGAAGGAAAGGTGAGAAGTGAAAGTAGATGATGAAGGATAAAGACAGGT
The DNA here is from genome assembly GCA_024712875.1 of Inonotus hispidus. Taxonomy (NCBI): domain Eukaryota; kingdom Fungi; phylum Basidiomycota; class Agaricomycetes; order Hymenochaetales; family Hymenochaetaceae; genus Inonotus; species Inonotus hispidus. Next base: position 3,575,249 of record CM045714.1, on the reverse strand, counting down.
AAATAGTGCTCAGCTGGCTGTTTGGCTGGTGATGCCGTTGCCGTTGCTGTGCCCCCTGAGAAGACCTCGCTTATGGCAGTGCTAACTACGCAATTCAACAGGAAATTCACCATTACATTATTATCTATTTTGCTACTACAATACATGAATGAACGTCCAAGTTAGAGATGCCTAGTTATTCGGGGAATGAGCAGAGTCCATAGTCAAGAAGAAAGAAAAAAGAAAAAAAAATGCAAGAAAATACATCCGATGGCAACAAAAATAATTCGGTCCGTCAAGCGAATATTGTTTCAGAACATATCTTTCGTTCGTTTCTAAACTAATCGAGTTTCAAATAAGAAAAAAAAATACTCAGAAGTGAAACTGCCGAAAAAAGCGCAGTCAGTGGGTCTGAACCAGTTCTATTCACTCCAATGCGATGCAGGCAAAGGGACAAGAGCGCAGTGGACGCCCAAAGCCCAGGAATGCCATGAAGCCAAGCCATTGGGTTCAACACGGAGTACCAAGTACTCATACAAAACAGCTCGAGCGCTTTCGTCTCCCGCCCGTCAACGAAGCGTCCTCATAAGTTCAAAGCGCACTTTGCTTCAAACGACCACCCGCCGCCGAAGACCGAAGACCGCGCGAGTCCCATTCGTGCTCGTACGCTCGTACGCACAAGATAAACGCATGTGTAGACCTTGACGTCGAATAGGACCCGATCAAGGCACGGATCCCTCTATTTCAGGCCCCGAGTCATCGTTGTTCATAATCGTATATAAGGAATGGGAAGCGAAGATGGGCTTTGTGCCACTCCTTTCATCCCGCGGCGTTCACCAACTTGCTTCCGTGCCACATAGCCACAGTGCCACTCCGACCTTCTTCCCCCCGCAATAGCCTGTTTTACGAGAAGTCGGACAGCGAGACGGAATAGAGACGAATTACGGATGTAAATTTGCGCTGGCAGAGAATGATGAGATGCGCGAAGTTCATGCCAGGTAAGTCGTCCTTCAGCTGTCACCGCATGCCGACGCATCGACAACGAACTACCTAGCTCCTGTCCCCGGGACATGTTGCAGCCATCGGGTCATCCTGTCATGTCATGAGTAAAACGTTTCTGGCGTCGTCCTCCACTCGCAAATATCGTCCTGGTCGCCGTCGCCAACGTCCATCTCTAGTCACCACCTGACACACCCAAGCACCCAAGAGGAACACAAGAACTGAAGACCTTCCGCCGAATCCACATCCACAACGCACATGCATTCATGTGGACTGGGCTCATTATACAAGCCTTTCCGCAATTCCCGGACCCCACCTCACCGCGCGCGTTACGCCATCGTTCCAATCCTCCACTCGACGTTGCGCGATGAGGGACATTGTACTCTTATCGGTACCGACAAACCCTTCACCGAGGGATTGTACAACCGCGTCGATGAATACTGTATACCTGCGAGACGAAACGAGTTAGCAGGGGATCAGAGATCAAAGAAGAGAGGACAAGTAGGTTCAGAGGGGAAAGACATACCATTTCCCGAACTTTTCCTCAGTTCCTAGCGCCTCATGATCAATCCATTCCCAACCCAACTCGCGTACTTCATCCCACCACCTGGGGTCACTCTCATCACTCGTCACGAGCACTCTCTCAACTTCAATACCTTTCTTCTCTCTCAACTCTTCTCGAACTTCGTTCACACGACGCGCGAACGAGCCAAGCGAGGCAAGGCACCCTCCTTCGCTGTCTTCACTCTTGCAGTAGCGCCAGAAATCGCCATGTCGGACGTGCATGGAGATGAAAGGAGGGATTTCATCACCCTCTTCCACACCAAATGTCTTGCGAATAGCGTCGAATGCGAGGTTCTGTAGCCATGGCGACCAGTGCGCGTGAGTACCAACGAAGCGCCATGCAGGACTCCAGTCAAAGTTGAATTCAAAGACCGCTTCTGATGCGACGTAATAGAGGAAGTCAAAGCACGCCATCTTTTCGTCTGGTAGACTCAGATGTCCGCTACGGGGTCCCGGAAACGGCGCTGCTGCGGGAAGCTGTGAACGTTCGCGACCATCTGGGAACGTGAGGGCGGCGAGGGAGAAGAACCTTGTATGCGGGTCATGGCCGAATTGCGGACGCGGGAGCATAATCGAGCTAGATGGAATAGGCGTATACGACACATCGAGCTTCATATGCTGTTCAAGAATACTCCTGCGGGGTTTTCTCTCTTTCTCCTTCGTAGGAGCGGCTGTTGCCCAGATACTCCAGCATCCCAACTCATCTTGAACTTCCGAATCGGGATTCTTGAGATCGGACCATTGGATGATGGGTACGTCCATCGCGGCGGCAAGACGCGGGAGGTTGAAGACATCTCCAACCTCGACGTAGCCTGCTGCGTGACCGATGTGGGATGGCGCGAAGGGAGGGAGGATAGCAGTACGGTTCGTAAGTTTGGCGAGGTAGAGGAGATTAACATAGGTCATGAAGTCGTTGGCTGTACGAAATGAATGAATGAATAGAAGGTGAGCAACATGACTGAGTTGCAAAGAGAGAGACTGAAGACATACTCCATCCTGCAGCTATCCAGCCTGTGATGTATTTGGTGTCATCGCGAAGGTTGTCTGGAAAAGGGGGTACGAACGCGGTGTTAAGGTGCATACACGCGAATTATTGGGGGAGCACGAGACCTCACCTCTGAAACTGTCTGTTGGCGGACCCTTTACCTGTGGCGGATACGCACTCGACTGGTCGTCCTTCTGTGTATCAACTACAGGTATAGGTTGAACTGTATCTTCGCCGCTGTTGGACACGTACAGTACGCCAAAGAAGGCGAAGATCACGAGGAAGAGAAGGATGGCAAGTATAGCTAGGAGACGAGGTCGACGTGATAATGAGCGCAATGATGATGATGAACTAGTGCGAGCATGACTCGTAAACTTTTCGCTGTTTGGACGTCGGGAGGAGGATGTTAGAGCGGAAGCCTCGAGGTCGTCATCTAGGACTGATTCCTCCGAGTCATGACTTGTGCGACTGTCGTCGAGGGAGGAGGACTGGGAGTGAGAGAGGAAGGGCGATGCACTTGAGGTAGATACTGGGGAGTGAGCCATAAGCGAGGTGAGTGATAAGGGGGAAGGTGAATAGAGGGCAGGACAAGCACATACATGTGAGGGAGGGACGAGAAATAATAGAATAAATAGAATGGACAGGTAAGGAAAGTGCCCGTCGATCCCTTTATTTCCCGATTCACTCCATCACCATCAATTTCCTTTTCTATTTTTCCCAACACAACTTCTCCTTTTGGTTCCTGGCTTCGGCTCGCGTCCGCCCCATCCGCACTTCCGATCCGGGCGGTTATCACTTTCCGTCTCTGATTCTCGTCGACCTTGATTCTGGTTTCATTTGGGTTACGAGCAGGTTTTCTCGTATATACAGCTATGCCATGCACCATGCAAGCCCTCGACGCCTGTCCTCCTCCGAATCTCGGTCAGTCTTGGCCTCGTCCTGCTCTCTCCTCTCCTCTGCGTCTCAGCTAGACAGTCTCCGGCCATGGCACCTCAACAGCAATCCTCGCCCGCTCAAGTCGCGGGAGTCGTCTCATTCTACATGGTTGCAGCCCTCGTCGTACGTCTATTCTCCATATGCACTCAGTCTTGCCTTGCCAAGCTAACATATGTTCTAGATGGTCTTTGTGTTCGCTTACATCCTCGTTTATCCATTTTACCCTCAAACCTAACGACCCTCATTAGAAACAAAGCTGTCCTAAACAGCACACCGGAGCTCCCTCTCCTGTTCCTCCTCGTCCAACTTCTGATCGCAGTAGCGCTCTTGCATGCCTCAGCAGCATTCTCGCATAAAGTCGAGATACCACGATTGGATATTGGCACAGCGAAAAAGCTTGCACCTGTTGTGCTTGTTAATATCGTTGGATTGATTTTCAATACGCTGTGTTTGAGAGATGTGGAGGCGAGCTTCTTTCAGGTGTGTATGAGTCGCCAATGGTGAAGAAGATGCTGACATGAATGCGTTGTTATTAGATTGCGCGAGGCATGCAACTTCCTTTAACGATCCTCGTATCCTCTATAAGTACGCGTCAACAGCCTTCAGGACGTGTACTGGTCGCAGCTGGGACCGTAACGATTGGATTCCTCCTTGGTGTTTCCCCGTCCTCTTTCACGTCCCTCTCATTCTCACTCACACCCGTCGCACCAAGTGCTGCCTTACCCTCATCTTCACACACTGCTCCGGGGCTTCTGTCTCTGATCTATGGCGTCCTCAGCGCACTCTTCATCGCCTTCCATAGCGTCCTCATCAAATCTTCCTTGCCTCACTGCAACAACTCCACCATCCAGCTCGCTTACTGGACCAACCTCGGCTCCGCTCTATTCCTTCTCCCGTTTGTTCTCCTTACTGGGGAAGTGTTCAAAGTTATTGGGCTTGCACTCGGAGAAGCGGCGCCGAGAGCTGGAGGTGGAGAGTGGAATGCTAATGTGTTTGTGTGGGGATGTATTGTTACGGGTATCTTTGGGTTCTTGCTTTGTGTGGCTGGATTGTTGAGTATCAAGGTGACGAGTCCGGTTACGCATATGTTTTCGAGTGTGAGTACTACCAGTCGTATTTCCTTATTTTCTTTTCCTTCTTCACTGTCTGGTTCTATTTCCTTTCTCCGTCGTGTTCCTTGGGCACGGTATCCTGGCCATATGTATACCGTGTCCGCACTCGGAACACTTGTCCATCTTTCAATGTCCATTTTTGAACTTATGTCCGCTTTTGGATTCGTCCCATTTGTCATTCTCCCCGACCCGACGGATTTCCGAATCTCGATGGGCTGTGTTGACTGAGTACGGGGTTGATCTACCGTGCATGCACATGGCCTACGTTATTCGATCCTCAGCGCGCGGTGGTCTTTTTTTGTCTCAATCATCTTCTTTTATTGAAGTACACGCCCTGCAACATGCGGCAGTGGCATGATGGGGTTGTGCGTTGCGCTGTTGGCTGTTGGGTGATGTGGAATTCCGAGTGCCGAGCTTTCTTTGATGTTCGGCATCTCGCAGAACAGAACAGAACACGGCATTCTAAATTGGGTTTATTTTTGGCTCGGCTGTTGGCGCCTCTTTGGGTCTTCGTTTCTTCGTTGATGCATAGCACACGTTTTTGGAAGTCTGGCCGCGTTTTGGTGTAACGTGAGCCTATTGGGCAGTTGGAGTTGGGGCGGACCGATTTCCAAGTGGGGCAAGGAAACGTTGTGTTGTGTTCTTGTCGGGATTTGGGAGCGACGATCGGGTTCGTAACGCGTTCTGGTGGATACGACCGACTCGTGCCGACGTGTTCTGATTCTGTAGCATGTTTAGTGGATGGCGTAAATCTTCGTCAGATGCGCCTGACTTGCACCACATTGCATACGGTCCGGATGGTTTGGGGGCGACTTCTAGTTCTTCACGCTATTTTGATGCGCACTTCATATTCCTCGTTGTCATATCTGACGTCTGAGATTCTTCGTCATCCGGGCACTCTATATCTGTAACGCTTGCCTTTATCGCCAGCCGGAAAGGCTGCTGTACGGCTTGTTTATTGATTGGGGATCTTCTAGCTTGGGAATCTTTCATTCATTTATCCCTTTGTTCCGTTACATGCTTCAGATTTTCAGTTCGATTCTCCATTTCTTCCTTTTTCTCACCTCGTAACCAAATTACTGACTACTTTGTCTTCTGATTTTCACAGGCTGCACGCTCGGTGCTCCAGACTCTCCTTGGTGTAGGGTTGTTCGGTGATTTCCTCAATGTGTGAGTACCCGTATCTGTGTCCTTATTCTTTTTCCATCTTTTTCTTTTCTTTCGTATCTTGAATTGGCATCCGGGCTTCTCGGATCGATTCCCTCTCTTTTTTCAATATTTCGCCTTCTGTTCGAATTTCATTTGTTTCTCTGGGGTCTGTGGAGGGTTGACACTTCCATGCGACGCATGGACATGCCATGTGGATGCATGTGGTTTGAAGATTGGGTGGAAGAAAGGCGGGGGTGGCGGGCGCAGATCACTTATCGTTGGTCGCTCCTTCCTTGGGTTTTGTTTGACGCTTGTCGTGGTTTCGGAGAATCAGGGACGACATGGATATGACTTCCATAACGTACGCCCGAGTGACGCCGGTTGACGAGTCAGCTGCGGACAGTACTAATATTGGACAGGTTGTGCTTTGCTTTTTGTGATCGTGTTATTGGGTTGCACGTCATGGGTTCTGGATCGTTTACTCTGACAGATAGACAGGACCTTCTTTTCTGTCATGACCGACGTGCTTCTAAGCTCTAACGGCGTTTTCTGTTCCGACATTTGACTTTGATTCTCTCTCGATCCAATTATCAGTGTCTAACGTTTCGACATCCAGGAACCGCGCAACGTCGATCATGGTCATCCTCTTAGGGACAATGTACTACACATGGGTCAAACATGTCGAGTCTCAACGCGCTTCTTCTCTCTCTCCCCCCTCCTCTTCTGCGGCAACGGCAGAATTGATCGGGATGAAAGACAGAGAGAGGGAAAGAGAAAGAGACTTGGAAGGACAGACGAAGTGGGGGAGGGGGAGAGGAGCGAGGTTGGAGACTGTTGCGGAGGATGAGAGCGAGAGTACGGGTGATGAGGGGGATCATGATGTCTTGTTTGATGCTGAGAAACGTCAGCAGTTGAAATAGGAGCGTGGTAGGGATTGATTTTGATTTTTGGTGTTGAGAAGGGGACGAACATGTACAGCGCTAGTGGATGCTAGGACTGGTGTGATGTGTTTTTGCTTATGGTTGTTACGGATGGACGTTTGGTCTGATGATCATGATATGACATGTTGTTGGTCTTGGACTTATCGTCTTCTCATGCTGTTAGTCCAATAGTAATAGTACTAGTTGTACGCACTGTTGCCAGTATCTGTCTTTCTATGGACACTCCCTCATTTGATCTCCTCGCTCGTTATTTATTACACCCATCAGCCTCTCATTCCACCATAACTAACGCACGGTTACTATACTTTCCGACGTCTTTTCTTTTCCGGTTTTCGTTCTGGGTCTTAGTTAGTTATTGTAATGTCATCGATATCGTCCCTCCTCGTGATAGTACCAGTCTGCCATTTGAAATTAATGTTGTATTTCAATCTAGGTGAAATCTCACTAGTACTCCCTGTGTTATTGTCATGATGTCATGTTGGTCTCTGAAGTGCTTGATACCGCCTGCATAAGCCCATTCGTTTACACAACAGACAGATATATAGAATGGAAATGTTCGCGGGAGATAGTGTTACTATTACTAGCACTGTTACTCTTCCTAGCGCTAGTTCAGGGGACTCGAGCTAAGCTCCTATCCTCCATCTAACAAACTGATACTGAATTGGAAATATCGAGGGCAGGGAAGGGAAGGAGGGTCCTCGAACCCCTCTCTCGAGCTCGAGGACTACTTATTTATGACGTAATAAGAGCGCCGTATCTCAGAATCAGAATGAGAAATGAAGGAGAAGGAGAATGAGAAATGAAAGAGGGGGAAAGAACACCGTGAATGTTGACCTTAACTTGGAAATGGAAACGCTGTGCGAAGTCCTCGCCGACCAATTAGGCGGTTAGCTAGGTAAAAAGTGTGAAGTTACACCGCACGTACGTACAACGGCCGGTGTTCCCCTTCTCATTCAAGCCGTCATCCGGATAACTAACGGAAAAACATAAAAGGTGCATATATATTGTACTGTACTAAAGAACATGCGGCTCGAATCCATTCCAGAGACATGTATTCCTAAGTGACCAAACCTTGGGATCCCTCCGGCACCACACCGAGTGGCCCAAACGTGAGCAAAAAAAAAAATAGAATGGCGGTAGATCGAGTAGATGTCAGTGGCATTTGGTTCACCGTAATGGACAGGGACGGCTTGTAATCCCCTATACCTATAGAAGTGACACTGGATGGAAAGCCTCTACCTACACATGTATGTATCTTTGGTTCCATTCAGTACTAAATCACAAACAAAGATATGTTAAACCAACCTGAATCAAGCCAGCCACACTAGTACTAGTACTATAGGTTTCTGCTATCTGCGAATAAATAAACACAAACAGGGAGGAAGGACCGCATACCGCAATATTAATGCGTACATATGTCATATGCCTTATGCATATGAATAGACCACCCGAGTCCTTTCTCGAGCTTTGTAACAGTACAGTACTGTATTGCTGAGGGGCTTGATTCCAAGACAGAATCGCAGGCATTACGATTGCGTGTGTAATCACAGGGGTCGTTCAGTTCAGGTGAATGAGACCTATGAACCCCTGAGTGAACGACGCGGAGGTATGGGGCCGCTCATAGTCCACAGTACTGCACCGATCGAATGGAACGGCACGCCGTGGCCGTATACGGACATTGTACACCCATTCAATCGTCAATTCCAATTCAATTTATGTAATAACGGAGGGCGTTTGCTCGGTTCGGTCGGTCGGTCGGTCGGTCGGTCGAACGCATCATGTGCCTGCGATGCGCGCGTCTCGGACGAAGGACGGACGGAAGGATGAAGAAAAACACGCCTGAGCCTGAGCCCGAGCCCGATCTTTACATTCCAGATACAAATATAGGTATGAGGTTTATAAATATCTTTTTTTGCTGTATTTGAAACTGAAAATTGGAATAAAACATATCGCTTCCAATCTCGCTGTTCTGTTCCATCCTGCCGGGGGGGGGGGGGGGGGCGGGGAAGGCCCTGTCTGTTCTGTATTCACCCACGCGTCACGGTGCCCCTGGCCCTGGTCTGCTCCGTGGTCGTCCGGAACCCGGAAAACGTAAGGCACGAGAAAGTTCCACTGCTTATTTCGCGGATTCAGTGAGTTTTTCTTGTGAAGCCCGCGTGGGGCCTGAGCGGTCTTGCTTCCCTGTTCAGAAGACTACCTTCACTAATCTTGGAATGCGATGAATAACGAAGAATAGTCGTACGTTGTCTCCGGCGGGTTGGTCTGACCTAGCGATTCGGCGCTGTAGATAGGGGTAGGGGAATGTGATGAAGTAAGACTGGATTAAGTGAATCCATATGCACGCTATGTCCCCCCATTAGTCAATTCAAGATTTGTCAGGTCATCTGAGGCATTTCAAGTACGGACTGATCTCCGACCGAAATGTCATAGCACATAGAGCGGGCTGATATTTCCTCTATAATTAGCCCGCCTATTTGTGGTTTGCCTCCTGTCGTGTTAGATCGCTGATGTTGATATGTATGTGTATAGAGAGGACTTAGCGAGGTCGACAGAGTCGGAGAAAACGGAAGCTTGTTTTTAGATACGATAATGATGAATGTGGCGACGGCGACGGTAAAGTTCCGGTATGCGGCGACCGACTCGGAAGCTCGTTGGTTTCTCGAGTTGAGTTGCCTATCTATATACGGAACTCTGATGAGACAAAGCGAAAGCGAGAACTGAATCTGGCGTTGCGGACGACCCGTGAAAAAACAGCGCTAAACTGCACATCAACTCGACGTCGATTACTTCGAAAAGGGGAAACCGAGGGTTGGCGGTAGGTACCCTTTCACGCGACTGGCAACGATCAACAGTATTTGGTCTTCCCTCCGAACCTGAGGCGAAAGAAAAAGAAAAAATAAACTCAAATCAAGCCATCACCGACATCATTCCTGAAAAAGCAAAGCGGCTTAGGATATAAATAGAACGCTTGTTTCGTCCTGTCCAATAAATAAACCCGAAAGGCAAGTTAAGCCCGTAAGCGCTGATCTTCAAAGTCTTAGCGCACCAACGACACTTGGCTTTCCCCGCGCAGAAAAAAAGGTATACTTATGATTGATTGATCGACGAGCTCGGCTCGGGTGGCTCCGATTGCATTTGCCGGCCCCGAATCAGGAACATTGAATTAGCCGAGAGCCCCGTTGAGGAGCCGGTGTCGTTGCTTGCGTTCCGGGAAAGGAAAACATACGACGAAACTCGGGCTGCCTAATGGGGGTCGAGTCAACGTCGGAAGCATGGGAAGCAGCGGTTTTTTTCATGTCTGCATCAGGAGACAACTGTTTGACTGATTGGATACAATCTAAAACGAGGTCCGAGGAAACGAGATTCTCAGTGGTATTATTTCTCCTGATCCAGGTTTCTGTAAGTCAGTAATTTCGACAGTATATCTTTACGAGGATATATAACTTCCCACCCACTTCCGCTCAAGGTAACGCGCAAGGTCGATAGAAATGGGAAGTGGTATTTCACCGATTCGGAAGATATGATGAGATGCAATGATAGGCGCTAGGCATCTCCTGGTCTTCCCGTCGGCGTGCCTTCATCAACTTGAGAAGCGAGCAGAACAGCATGCTTTGCGGAGGAAAATCGCATTAAAGACTTCCGTTGGGGGAAATGAACGCGGGGGACGTGGGTGTAACATGAAGCGCCGCCGTGTTTGCCGAATATACCACCCGGAAAGTCTTGCATCAGCTCCCGATTTTTGACACCGTAGTCATGATGCGACTTTTCAACACAAAGGCGTGTTCAATATCGCAGTTATCTGGTCCAGGCCTTGATTTCGATATTCTTCTCCCGCCCCGCATTCTACCCATTTGATGGATCAATCATGCAAGGGGCACTGTCAATCGATATTCGTATGGCCTCGTGTTATTCCCAGTCAAAGACATCAAGCTAGGAACCGCCCTTCTGGGAAGTGGGACTTTGCACGTCCCACTTGAACGTCTGCTAGAAAAATATGTAATTTTCGCGGGAATTCTCTGAGCGATAGGACGCGTGGAGGAACAAAGTTCACTTACGCCACGTGCTCGCGCATCTATCCGAGTTGTGGACTGTGATGCATAAAAATAGTCTGCCTTCGTTGCAAGCGCGCATTCGGGAATGAAGGGCCGACCAAAGCAAAGGCTAGATCAGTTTGTGTTGAGTAACACTACTGTAAAATATACCGGGACGCCTTCTCATGCTGCTAGACTGCTGAATCATCTCTCGACAACAGTGAGAACGGAAAGACACTTGCGGAAAACGTCATTCGTACTTACCCTGAAAATCAGGGCCATGATGCACGTTAAGTAGTTATCCACGTGTTTTTCAAGTCAAGCAGTGACGTTCGGGGTAGAGAAGAAACTCGCCGACGTCGGTCATCGATAGTGTAATGGATTCCTGTCCCAGACCGACATCCCGTCGGCGAGTATTCCCCATGCGTATTCATAGAACGGAAGACCGAAATGTCCACATGGATGGACTGCCCGTGCAGATAAGGAGGCTCCGGAAGGCGCCTGTAGAGCGGTCTAATGGTACTAATGGGTAATGCGGCCAGGGCAATCGATACGAAAGTTTGAATCTGTTGACAACATGAATGGATGTCAGTGACCGGTTTTGTACGGTGATCAGTACCCGACGCGAGGGGGATTGATGAAACTCCACTCGGCACGCATCGCATCTCATTCAGGATAGGATAGTCCCCTTGAGTATTCCCAGACTACGTTGTGTCTCCATCTCTTGTATCTCACTGATCTCCGAAACCTTGCATAGAAGAACTGAGCTAGCCGGGCCAGTTGAGGTGATTCCACATGATTCTTGCCCGAGAAACAGATGGGATTCCAGAGAGAAAGGAATAAGCTCGCTCGAGATGTAAGATGAAATCAATCAGAGAGAGTTCTGGTCGATGTAGTAACGGCCAGTGTAAAGTAGAACGATGGAGAACAACAACAAGGGAAGGAGAAGAGATACTAGATTGGAAAACTAATAATTACGGCTAATATCCGGCCGGCCGGGTGATCAACGGAGGTCCCGAAAGAGTGAACCGAGTGACGTGAGCTCGAATGCGACTTACGCTCTGAATTACTGGACTGCACCTGCTTTTCCTCAAAAAGTCTCTATTCACCCTCCGAATATGTATCCCGTGCTAAAGGCCCTCCCCCTCCCCGCTCTCAATCCCCGTTTACCACTCCTTCCGCCCTCTGGCTAGTGCAATATGGGACGTGTTGTCGCTATAGAGCTTTCAGCGACCAACTATGTTAAGAATAATAATGTGGCTAGCTCGAAGGTTGCCTGTGAGCTACCGTTGACGCCACCTCCGTCCGATGATGAGCATGACGAGGCCAAATTTGCGTCGCGGTTTGTGCGGACTGCTGATCGGCGTCGCGCACTGTCGGAGTCGCCACTTACCTTTGAGCGCAAGATGGGTGACACTGAGGTGTCCTATTACCTCCCTTCTCGTGCGGATGGCGTTAACGACATGCACGTCTCCTTGTCTTTTCGCTACCGCCGTTGAACTAACCAAATTTGTCACGGCAGGTATCTGCATCTTGGATTTCGTGCTCCTGCCGCACTTCTAGCTCCAGCACGGGTACGTGCTGCATGGGCATACATGCGTCTCGTCCATCCTCCGCTCGCTGCCCACGTGTGCATGGAACCGTGGGAGTACGACTCTGCGCGATTCGCATACTCACCACCGCGTTCTGTCGAGGAATCACTGTCGCAAGCGGATAGTTTTCTCGAGTTCAGACAAGAGACGAAGGACGTGCTTATCGACGCATATCTGAATGGTCCTCGGACGCTCTCCAATGAACGTCTGGCATATCTCATTCTGGGCAATGTGCCCGCCGAAAGGAGTCCCGTATTGCCTTCCCCGGCTGTAACTCCCGGGATTTCCGACGACCGAACTGAGGCATTCCCGACTGTTGTACCAGAAGATGTACAAGAGTTCGATCTCTTGATTTGCGCGACCCACTTTCTTGGTGACGGCATGGCATTGCATACCTTTGCAAACGAGTTCTTCCGCCTGATCGCGGGGAAGGGCGAGAACGGTCAGGAGAAGTCGACGGAACAAATTGAAGAGATGCTAGAACTGGAATGGCAAGCACGTTGGGGTTCGCAGAAGGCATCTGAAAGTATCATTGATGTTCTCCCACCTTCTCTGGAGGAAGCCCTACCTCGTGTTGACGGCCGTTTCAAGAACGCTGCAGCGAAGGTCGACTTCAAGAACAGTGAGACTAATAGTATCGTACGTCTCTTCTTCTGCTTGCGTTTCAAACTTTGTCTGATAATAGCCCCTTGTTACTCAGGGTGGACATGCGTTCCCTCGCAGGAAGAGTGCAGTTAGGCACACGATCGTACCCACTGTAGCACTCGACCCAAAAAAGACGAAAGGGGTTCTGAAACGTTGCAAAGAGAATGGCGTATCAGTAGCAAACGCGATTTTCTCACTGAGTGCTGTCGCATGGAGCCGAATCAAGGCTCAAAAGGAAGAGGATCGGCGAAATAGCCAGCTTCCACTGATGATGTATACTGCGCTGAACATTCGACCGTACCTCTTACCTTCCGTTACCGCCGACCGATCTTATTGGTTCACGGCGATTGGCTACCTCAACATAGTTCTTCCTTCTTTCCTCCCTTCTTCGGGAGAAAGCGAGGCTCTACGCAAGACGTTCTGGCATCGAGCTCGATCCGCGAAGAAGCAGATCTCTCAGGCAGCGAAACACCCGCTTCTTGTGAGCCGGACGCGGCAGATGGCGCTTGTGCGCGGCGAACGGGCGCGCAAGTGGGCACGAGAGGATGACGAGAAGGATGCGGGGGTTTGGACGCCTCCCACGCCCGCCGCCACGCGGAAAATAACTATGACTCAGGAGCGTGGTGACAGCGAAGTATCTAAGAAACCTTGGACGCTTCCCCCGGCACCTTCGACTGCGCTCATTGGTTTGTCTATGCTGGGTAACTTGGATGGGATGTATGCCCACGCTGAGTACCCGTCATTGGCTCTGCATACGCTAACGACGGGTTCCCGGCAACGAAATGGAGCGGCCTTGCTGTTCGGGTATACATTTGCTGGGAGGCTCTGGCTGAGCCTGGGATATGATGAGGAGGGCTTTGCGGATGGGATGATGGAGCGCTGGTGGGGCGAGGTGTTGCGTGGTGTTGATGAGTTCTTGCTCGATTGAGATGGACTGAATCTTTTCTTGCCTTATAGGATAATTGTTTAGATCGTCATGGACTGTGCATAGTTCGCTCCTTCGCTTTGGGTTTTTGCTCCGCTCCTTTCTTCTCTAATGTTGACCTGCCGCGTGGACTCTTTTCTTGACTGTTGTATTTCTACCGACATTGCTTATCCTAATAATCACTAACTATGTACATCGCGTCTCTATGGACTTTCCTTCCCCCCTCCCTCCTTTTTCCGTTGTGCATGCGCATAGACCCCTGCAAGAAAGTAACGCCTTATATACAAGAGAAAACCCATCCCGGTGCTACTCGGTTTAAGTAATTATTTTACCCACTTCGTATGACTTCGGACATCGTATGTCTCCCGAAACATCACAACTCATCTTTGACCGTAGAATGAACTGGTTTTGGCTTGTGATTTGCGTTGGAAGAGGGGGGAGCGTCTGTAAGCATCATTGCGAGGAAGTCGTGCACGATGTCAGCAGCTGCGATGCCTGTGATCTCGGCTAGAATGAGGATGAGGAGGAAGATTAAGGTCGAAGTCATCGATCGAAGAAAAAAGGATGTTTGGGAGGGATTTACCGTGGTCGTAGCTTGGGGAGACTTCGACGACGTCTGCGCCGCTGTGTATATGTGGATGTAGAGGTGGAAATGGGTTGAGTAGTGATGTTTGATATACTTATGATATGAAGGTGTGAAGGTGTGAAGGTGGGCTTTTTGGGACGTACACGAAGTTGAGTCCTGCGAGGCCACGAAGGATGCGCTTCACTTCGCGTGATGTCCAGCCGCCTGCTTCGGGTGTGCCGGCTGGAGTGACGGATGTACAGAACGGTTAGCACAGTTGAGGTTAAGTTATGTGTGTTGGGGAAGTGACTTACTGGCGGGTGCTATTCCTGGATCTGTACGAGATACAATACAGTCGGTCAGCCAAGAACGTCACGGCACGGATAATGAGATGAGAACAGAAATTTTGAAGCTATACGACGGATGGACCTTACCGAGAACATCAATGTCCAGACTGTAACGGCAAATGGTTAATTATTAGATGATGTACCAGGTCTGATCTGGATTCCCTGATTTACCTTAGGTAAACTGGTGTGTCCCCAACTCGTGCGCGGATACGCCTGATGATCTCGGGTATCCCAAGGTCGTCGATGTCATCTGTAGATATCACTTGGAAGCCGACTGCATCGTCGTTCTCCAAGTCTGCGGGACCCTGGGACCTCATGAATGAGCAAACGCGTTTGAAAGTACTCAAGAAAAAGAAAAAGGTGATGATGAACATACACTCATCCTGCAGCGAATACCCGCATGCACGCAGCGCGAGCTCATGAGGCCTTCTTCCGCCGCGAGGAAGAAGAACGTCCCGTGCGTGACGCGCGATTGGTCCGTCATTTGGCCTGGGTAGGCTGACCAGGTGTCGAGGTGCGCGTCGAAGTGGATGACGGATATCGGTCCGTATACTTTGTGCAGTGCGCGGAGGATTGGCAGGACGATGGTGTGATCTCCTCCTAGACTGAAGGTAGCGCGTGTGTTAGGCCTTGTTTGAGGGAGCGAGGCCCTGACCGGGGAGAGAGAGGGGAGGGGACGTACGTACCTGATGATACGGGGATGTGCTTTACCGTCGAGAGCCATGACTTGTGTTCTATTGCTCCCGTTAGCAGTATCGTTTGAAACAGGCCGAGCTAGCAGAGTCGAATATGCGACTTCCATCTGATCTATAGCTAGTGCGTTATCAAATGGAGAGACTGGGACCTGTTTCCTCCAGATTATTCAGTCTGTAATTCTTTATTGAACGAAGTTCAGCGTACATCACCACAATCGACAATCTTCGAACCGAGAGTATACGGGTCGACACCCCAGGCTATTGTATAGCTTCGAGTTTCTCGCTGTCTACGTGAGCCTGAGCGAATCGCGTACGGACCAAAACGTGCACCAGGTCGGTAAGTAACACCAGTATCAAACGGCATGCCGAGGACTGCAATGTCAAATGGTGTCTTTGCCTTTAGATAGATAGAGCACACGTTAAACCGAATTTATGACCCAATAGACTTTCATCTTACCTCTACATCGTCCAAACAGCGTTTGTAATCTACATGCGCAAAGGACAATGGTCCCGTGAATGCTTGGTCTATTTGTTTTCCGTATTTCTTTGACCACAGTTCCGTCTTGAGTTCATCAGTGACTGAGAAAACATGCTCGTCCTCAAAGTCATGGTGAGCTCGACACACGGCGACGAGAACTAGACCAGCGATAAGTTGCTTGAACATGAGGACGATAAGATAGAACTCACACTTGAGAGTCGACGAACTTATCAGAATTATAGTTATCCAACACGGATCCGTTTTTGCCGTCCGGGGCTTGAATGAATACCCGCACCTCGTGGGAACTATTTGTGTATTTGTGATGAAGAGATGACAAAGCAAGCCGGCCCTCATCAAAGTCAGACATCGATACCCACCGCCCGAAAACTGTGCAGTTCCAAAATCTCTATCATCCTCCCAAGTCGTGGCACGACCTGCTCGACTTGGACTTCCACCCTAGTCATACATCTCGTCTCAGGCGCTTTCATACTACCATTTTTTTATTCTGTTCTAAAAGGAGAATCTAGACACCATGGTGTATGTTGATGTTGTCTCTCATGTCCCTCCATGATCGTGCTGACTGATCTCCTTCTCTCATGCTTTGGACGGCGACGATGGATACAGTAACTTCACGGTAGATCAGATTAGGGCCTTGATGGACAAGCCCACAAACATTCGTAACATGAGTGTTATTGCTCATGGTGAGTTGACGACTAGCTATATGCGCATATACGCTCTCAACGATATGGCATGTTTCTGACAAATGTCTCTAGTCGACCACGGGAAGTCCACACTTACCGACTCCCTCGTATCCAAGGCTGGCATCATTGCGTCAGCAAAAGCTGGTGATGTACGGTTTACGGATACAAGGGAAGATGAAAAGGAACGTGGTATCACGATTAAATCAACGGCTATCTCGATGTACTTCGAAGTGGACAAGGAACAAGTAGGATCCATAAAACAAAAGACAGTTGGTTGGTCCTCTTTGATTACAATTTCTTGGACAGTTTTATGTATGCATCTTATAGGCAACGAGTTCTTGATCAACTTGATCGATTCGCCCGGACATGTCGATTTCTCATCAGAAGTCACTGCTGCCCTCCGTGTTACTGACGGTGCACTCGTCGTCGTCGACTGTATCGAAGGTGTCTGCGTTCAGACCGAGACGGTGTTGCGCCAGGCTTTGGCTGAGCGTATCAAACCCGTCTTAGTCATCAACAAAGTTGACCGTGCTCTTCTTGAGCTCCAGGTTGACAAGGAGTCCCTCTTCCAGACTTTCTCACGAACAATCGAGTCTGTAAATGTCATAATTTCCACGTACCACGACCCCGTTCTTGGTGATGTCCAAGTCTATCCTGATCAGGGTACTATCGCGTTTGGATCTGGTTTGCACGGATGGGGTTTCACCCTCCGTCAATTCGCGAACCGTTACGCGAAGAAGTTTGGCGTTGACAGGGAAAAGATGATGGCCAAACTCTGGGGCGACAACTTCTTCAACCCAGCAACCAAGAAATGGTCGACCAAATCGACTGACGCTGACGGCAAACAGCTAGAGCGTGCTTTCAACATGTTCGTCCTTGACCCAATCTACAAGATCTTCGACGCCGTCATGAACTTCAAGAAGGAGCAGGTCTTCAGCATGCTTGAGAAGCTTGATGTTAAGCTCACGCAAGAAGAGAAGGATCTTGAGGCGAAGGCACTTCTAAAAGTTTGCATGCGTAAATTCCTTCCGGCTGGTGACTCCATGTTAGAAATGATTGTCATCAACCTTCCGTCCCCTGCAACTGCACAACGGTACCGTGTCGAGACTCTTTACGAGGGTCCCATGGATGACGAATCGGCCATTGGCATCCGTGATTGCGACCCTAAGGCACCACTCGTCCTGTATATTTCGAAGATGGTGCCGACCTCCGATAAAGGTCGCTTCTACGCGTTCGGTCGTGTCTTCTCTGGAACGGTACGCTCTGGTCCAAAATACCGCATTCAAGGCCCGAACTATCTCCCTGGAAAGAAGGATGATCTCTTCGTTAAGGCCGTTCAGCGTACAGTCCTCATGATGGGTCGCTACATTGAGCCCATCGAAGACTGTCCCGCTGGTAACGTCGTGGGTCTCGTTGGTGTTGACCAGTTCCTACTCAAGAGTGGCACGATCACGGAGAGCGAAACTGCGCACAACATGAAGGTCATGAAGTTCTCCGTCTCTCCTGTCGTGCAAGTCGCTGTCGAAGTCAAGAATGCAGCGGACCTGCCGAAGTTGGTCGAAGGTCTCAAGCGTCTGTCAAAGTCGGACCCCTGTGTACAAGCGTGGATTAATGAATCTGGTGAACACATCGTTGCCGGCGCTGGAGAGCTCCACCTCGAGATTTGCTTGAAGGATCTTGAGGAAGACCATGCTGGTGTGCCACTCAAGAAGTCGGATCCCGTCGTTGGTTATCGTGAGACTGTTAAGGCTGAGTCGTCGATTGTCGCGCTTTCAAAGTCACAGAACAAGCACAACCGTCTGTACGTTAAGGCGGAGCCTCTTGATGAGGAGCTTTCGATAGCTATCGAGGCCGGGAAGATCAACCCGCGTGACGATTTCAAGTCTCGGGCGCGTATCCTCGCGGACGAGTACGGCTGGGATGTCACCGATGCTCGTAAGATTTGGTGTTTCGGTCCTGAGACAACTGGCCCCAACTTGCTTGTGGATGTCACGAAGGGTGTGCAGTATCTGAACGAAATCAAGGATTCGTGTGTTGCCGGATTCCAATGGGCGACCAAGGAAGGTGTCTGCGCTGAAGAGAACTTGCGTGGTGTTCGTTTCAACGTCATTGACGTTACGGTAAGCATTATCACATCACATCTTTTAGTTTCACCTTCGGCTGATCGTGCTTTCTAGTTACACGCCGATGCCATTCACCGTGGTGGTGGACAAATCATTCCGACTACCCGTCGTGTTTGCTATGCGGCGTGCTTATTGGCAACTCCAGGCATCCAAGAACCAGTTTACCTCGGTTAGTTGGACCGACCTTGACTTTTCCTACTATCACTGATCGATCTTCCCCCTCCCCTTCACAGTCGAGATTCAATGTCCTGAGAACGCGATTGGTGGCATCTACAGCGTACTGAACAGACGTCGTGGTCAAGTATTCTCTGAGGAACAACGCCCGGGAACACCAATGTTCACCGTTAAGGCGTATCTGCCTGTCAATGAATCGTTCGGTTTCACGGCAGATCTCCGTTCACATACACAAGGTCAGGCCTTCCCGCAGTGCGTCTTCGACCACTGGGAGGTTATGAACGGATGTATGTATTCTTTGTTATCGGTGGTAAGATGGACACAGCTGACCACTGGTTGCCCCTGTAGCTCCACTCGACAAGGGCAGCAAGCTCGAAGAGCTCGTCAGGAACATCCGTATCCGGAAAGCTCTCAAGGTTTGTGATTTTTTTTGACAATGTTAATGGTACACCGTTATTCATCAATGCCTCAACAGCCCGAAATTCCTTCTCTGGACACCTATTACGACAAGCTCTAAGTGCCTTCGCGGCAAGTGGCAGCTTGTCCATGTGTACTAGAGGATGATTACGGAGAATGTTTTCCTGTCTGTACTAACAAACAATTTGTTTTATCCGCTGTATTCTCAATCGAGTCTGACGAACATCCTCAATAAATGTAGAACGACCGAGGCTTGGAGTGCCCAAAGTAGCATTACTTTGTAGATATACGATATTGATGATGTGCACGCATCTCATGAAAATACATTTACAGATTGAATGCGAATCGATTTTTTTTATGGGCGCTGGTGATGGGATTCAATTATTCTACTGTAGCTTGCTCGGAACCGTCAAATGACTCAAATGAGTGGAGCCGCAGCAGAGGAGAGGCATTATGTATGATCCTGACCTGACTCGAGTGCGGGTAAGGTCATATCTTATAAGTGAGGATTTCTGCGACACCGTGGTTCTACACAACCAATCTTCTCGGCAACGGTAAAGCAGCAAAGCATATCATCCACTAAACTCCCCGCTTCTATTCTTGTCATCCCTCCCCGGAAAAAAAATGTCAACTATCACCTCAAATCCCTCAAAAGACAACCTAGACCTTTCCCGTGCAGAAGACGTGCTCACATACCTCGCCGAAACGCCGTTTACCAGTACACACGCTGAGAGACTTTCAGGTGGAGTCGGAAATTTTGTCTTCCGATGTCACCTTGTCAGACCGCTTGAGAGTGCGGGAGGCGCAAAGACAGTCATTGTGAAGCACGCGAAACCCTGGGTAGCAGGTAACGAGTCCTTTCTGCTTGACATTGAGAGGCAGGTATGTATAGCACTGGATCGATGAAATTATTATTAGCTAACGTTCATATGGTTGTTGGTTTGTGGTCGTGAAAGAACGTCGAAGCCGTCGCTTTGAAACATGTCCACGCCCTCCTCCCATCCGACTCCGTTGCAACTGTACCCGCGCTACTCCATCACGACCCCGAAGCACACGTGTTAATAATGGAAGACGCAGGCCAAGGTGCACGGAATCTCAAAGACCTCCTACGGGAGTCTCCACTCAGCGAATCGGCTTCACGAGAACTCGGATCTGCTCTTGGTCGGTTCCTTGCTGCGATACACGTTCAGGGGTCCGCCGATGCCGAACTCCTGGATAAAGTGCGGAAGAATGATATTGGGAGGAAGATTACAGCGTGGTTAACTTATGGGAGACTTGTTGACACGATAAAGCGGTCAAGTCAAGATGCGGGAATCGTTGATCCTCCACTCACTGGCACAGAAGTACCTTCGGAGACACAGCTGGCGGAGATCACTACGCTCGTTGATAGTATGGTTAGGAAAATATTCGAGGCAGAAACGATGTTCACCATGGGCGACTTCTGGACGGGTAACGTCGTCGTTCGGTTGACGGAAAGGGGTGATATCGGGCGAGTCTTCGTAATCGACTGGGAGGTCGCAAAGCCCGGTTTGCCCTTCCTAGATTTTGCGCAATTTACAGCCGAGATGCATACGCTGAGACGCTTTAGTCCAGAAGCGAACGCCAGTGTAACCACAGCGCTGAACGGGTTTAAGGAAGCGTACTCGCGTAATGTGCAGGTCGATGAGGAGTTCGTTAGAAGTGCAGCTTCGCACGTGGGCGCGCATATGGTGACTGTTACGCCGGATGTAGAGAATTGGGGTCCGAAGGAGAAGAGGAGGGAGGTTCTTAAAGAGGGCATTGAATATGTACTGGGAGGTTTGCTTGGAGATTCGCAGTGGTTGGAGACCTCTGTGGTCGATCACCTACTAACGGGTAGTGTTTAGAATCACATACATTGCAGTAGTCTTTCATGCACTAAGGAAACACTGACAATGCCGTAAGGTACCACAAGGGACCGGTCTAGGATGCTATCTTGAATTAGTTGCTCGCGTCCTCCTAAGTGGCAAGACTTCCCAAGACCTTCTCAAGATGGTCGCCGGTGTCAGATGCCCTTCATTTTCCGGAACTGAAAGCACAACAATCTTGCGTAGGGGCTCAGGAGAGTCGTCGGCTTCTTCTCCTTCACCTCTATCCTCTTCGAGAACTTCGTCCTCACGGAGATCGATGTCGCTGTTTTGCACCTCCTGGGCAGTTGTCCCCCCATTGCCGCCGAAAATAGAGGTAAGCGGCGAAAGTGGATTTGCGATTACAGAGTTGAGCGTATCAGTTGCGTTCTCTATGAATGTACGCGGTCGGCGCATAGGAACGGAAGACAGGATATACTGCTTCTGACGCCAAGCATTTGAGGAAGGTATGCTTGGATCTGGGAACGACGGATCACATTGATACCGAACGAGGATCTGCTTTGTAGCGGCACTGTACCAGAACTGAGGAAGGGGGTGGGAAAAGGCATTTGGGTAAGGATAGGAGACCGGCCGTCTATGCCTTTGGACAAGTCTGCCACCTGATGATGTGGGGGTGGTTAATGAACATAGTTTACTCAAGGGGCATGCTAGTTACCTTCAATATCGATCGCATGGCCACTCAATCTTGAACACAGAGCACCTGAAGTATCAATGTAAAATACCTGCTGGATGTGAGCTCTCGTCTTTCGAAACTGATCGAGAACGCCCTCACTTGATTGTCTGCCTCGGGTTTCCTTAACCCTGCGAGTACAGTTGTCCCTGAGTCTATCTCCAATTACACCAATCACGGACCACTTACCATCAACGAGAAGGGTCTCTTTTTCAGGCCACAGGATGACTTCTGCATCATCATCAAGACTGTCTTGCTCAACATCGAGGAGACGACCTGTCGCCAAAGACCTGATGACGAAGTACCCCGATGGAAAGCCCAGATTTGCTTCCGCCGCGGACAATGACAGAGGGGGTGAGTAGGGTGGAGGGTTTTGAGGCTCAGGAGGTGCTTGGGGTGTAGACGTAGACATGATGTGGTCGCTGCTGTACAAGCACCCAATAGTGCGTCGATCACCACGACTACCTCCTTCGGAAACACATGACGACTTCCTCTCGGCCAGTCGGCACGTCCTTAATTATAAACACTCAGCGATATGGTGGGCCCGACCTGTTTCTGCTTTCTCATCATCGGTAGCTGTCCTTTGACCAAGATATGCCGAGAAATACCGGCGTACATGAAGACGCGTACGATGCCAGCGATGGTCCTGATGGTTATACAGGTCTGGATGCTTATGTCGGAGACCAGCACGACGCACATGATGAGACTATCCTCGGCATCAGGGTATACGATGATTCGGACGACGAAGATTATATAGATGAGGAACAGGAAGACGATGAGGTAGAATTTGACGAGTCGGAACCAGAATTTGAGGACGACGGATTTGTTGACGACGGGGAAGCCGAGTCAGGTGGTGTCGAGATGATATACGTCAATTCACAAGATGGCTCTGGTCGGTTCGGCGCTATTTTGCAAAGTGAGTTGGGCGGGACATATGAAACTTACACTCATGGTTCAACGAACTAGATATTATCACTGCACAGGCGGATGCAGCCTCGGAAGGTGTCGATTCTGATGGTGTCGCCACCTCTGCTCTTAATCGCGTCCTTACGGCCTTGAGATCACGTTCATCACCCGGAGCGGGACGGCTGTTGGACATAAGAACTAGACGTGATACTGAAGAACAAAACTCTAACGGATCCGAGGACTGCGGACCCAAGAACTCGACTGAACGACGAAAATGGATTCAGTCTTGGTGGAAGAAGCCTCATACAGAACCGCAGCCCCAAGGGATATCACTTCTGATGAGCGGGGAATTCGGTCGCGTAGGGAAGAGAGAATATATGCAACCCAATGGTCATCGTAATTTCTCGCGTGTCCTGTGGGAAAGATCGAGGAGCATTCACCCCATGCCAAAGCAGAACTTAACTGAGGTAATTGTTTTAGCATTTGGGCGCCGGACGGTCTTCTAATCGTGTACCACTATGCAGTTTATGGTACCGAATTCAGCGGGTGCCGTAGTAGCTACCTACCCTTCAAACGTTTATTGCGGTCAGTTCAGCGCTGGTATGTGTTGATTTCCTGTTTCATTATTCGTATCGATATCGATGAGACTCATCGAACCCGTCAAGACTCCTCATTTTACTATGTCTGCTGCAAAGGTGCGTAATGCACCGAGCATCATGTTTCCTGATTATAGTCACTTGAATAAATGCCGTAGACTTCAATTTGCATATCTATGACACAATTGCGCTTCGGGAGCTCGATCCGCTCCAAGGTCGTGTACATTTTGATCCCAGTGTACAGCATAAGACCACAATGAAGGTGCACAAGAGTATCCGTGGCATACCAGAAGGATGGACGATCACGGACTCACATCTTAGTCCTGAGAACGACAGGCATGTGCCCCTTTGATACAATCTCCTATCGCTTAATGACCGACCTCTCGGGCTCAGATTAATTTACTCGTCCATGGTAGTATTGTAGCCGTTCACCTTGGCTGCCATACACTGATAGGGTTTACCCCAGAGCCCTACTGTTCACATGGTGAAGACTCTCGAGTATGATTCTTCCCAAACTCCTATCAACTTCTCCGATCCTGGACGGAGATCGTTAAACTGGGGATGGGGTGATGATACCGTCATCTGGAGTTGTAGATTCTCAGCTGACGGGAATGAGGTGAGCTCCTGTGTCAACGTCCTCAGTTACGCATCTAAGTTCCTTTCTTTCAGGTTATTGCGGGAGGAAGGGGGATGATTTTCGGTTGGTGTCATCTTGGTGTTCCTATTAGTGCTGAAGAAAGCTCAGTTTGTTGATCTTTTTTAAGTGTATGACCTACTGCAAGATAAGCGGACGGTCAAGATTTCTGCGCATCGTGATGATGTCAATAGCTGTTGTTGGGCAGACCAAGGAAGCAACGTCTTGATCAGCGCGTCCGACGATACGTTTATCAAAGTCTGGTGAGACTGATATGTATTAGACACGCTTTAAAGGCAACGCTAATTAACGCTATTCTTTATAGGGATCGTCGATCGTTAGGTTCATCGCCGCGCCCGTCAGGAGTGCTTATTGGCCACACAGAGGGCATCACAAACGTGTCGGCTAAAGGAGATGGTCGATACGTGATTTCGAACGGCAAGGATCAAGCACTGCGATTATGGGACCTGCGTAAGATGGCATCCGACTCCGAGTACGGGGCTGTAAGAGATAAACAATATGGACTACCCGAATTTGATTACCGGTACGTCTCAATACACATTTGACGGGTATGAAAGCTGACGTCTAAATTGATTGTGTAGCTATTCAGACAATAGAACACAGAAACGGCCAGCACATCCCAATGATTGTAGTGTCATGACTTACAGAGGACATACGGTCATGCGTACTTTGATAAGATGCCATTTCAGCCCGGCCGAGACCACAGGAAGTCGATACATCTATTCCGGTTCACTTGACGGAAGAATACATGTGCGTACTTTTCCGTTGTCTCTGCAACGGACGGAGTTTGATATTCTTGAATTAGATATGGTCGTTGGATGGTCGACTCGTACAGGTCCTTGATCGTTCTAACTCCCTACCGATGAGTTATGATCCTTCAGGGATAGACATTGCATCCTCTAGAGGTATTACAGATGGCTCATGCGTCCGAGACGCGAGCTGGCATACGCGAGAGCCCGTTATGTTGAGCGCAGCTTGGGGACCGCACGGGACCAGCTCTGTGGCCCGACACGAGTGGAAGGGCCTAACGAAGATGAATGGCCGATTGGAAGACTGGGAGGAGAAGCATGCTGCGGAGGTGGCGGAAAGGAACCTGCTCTCTTCGAGGAGTCGTCCGCAAGTCAGGCGGTCATCTCGACTCTCCTCCGTCGTTCCCGGCGCGTACCATTTTGATGACGAAGAGGACGACGATGAATACTATACTGAATACGAGTGGTAGAGACTCATTCACTGATCCTCATTGCTGATTCGATTCCGCCTAACTTCTATGTATTTCACATACAGCTTGACCTGCTTCCGTCTTCTGATCTCACAGCTGTAGTATGAGTACTAGTAGCGACACGAACAAATTGTAAAGCGAATATACCGACACATGTCCTTTTATCCCTGAGAGATAAGAAGCTTGAGCACGAGCCCGGACGGCCCGCACGCAGAACCTTGATTTACCTATTAATCGAAAGATCGGAAGAGTGACTAGGCAGATCCAATCCAAATTAGAATTTCTGTAATGGGATACGTAATTCAAACTCCGATATACTTTTGCCTAATGTAGTAGCCCCGCCACACTTCGTACGTACCAACCAAACTTGATTCGATCCCTCACCTTCTATTTACCGATATTTTCTGTTCGTCGTGCTTGCTAGGATTCAGGCTTAAGGCAGCAGAAGAAATGGCCCGTCTGATCCAGATAACGGCAGATGAAGTGAATCAAATTGTGTATTCCTATCTTCAGGATTCAGGTGAAGAACCCATGCTATGTCCTATGCTTAGATTGTTTTCTCTAACTTCTCCGACCGGTTTATTCACCGCCAAATTATAACGGAATCAGGGTTTCTCCATACTGCGTTCGCCTTGCGCGTAGAAGGGCGCCTCGAACAGTCCAAATACTTCAACGAATACATTCCCAGGGGCGAACTCGTCGAACTCCTTACAAAAGCGTTGTTATACACCGAAGTTGAAACACATTGCAAAGGCGACGGTCTTATAACAGATTGCAAAGCGCCCTTTTCATTACTAAGGCGTCATGAGTGTGCAGTGGACTTGATGGACGACGCTGTGAGCGGAACTGCAGAAAAGGTCGGGAGGATGACAGTGAGCAATGGGGCAGTGGAAGGACCATTGAAGCGAAAGGCGAGCATACCGGCAGAGGGAGATACCCAGGGCAGGAGAGTCAAAAGGAGTTTGGAACCAGAATCAGTGGATACGAATACTGGGCCGTCTCGAAACTGTACGTACCGTCCCGCTATTCCGTTGTTTCTTTGAATTGCTTCCGTTTTCCTGACAACGGTTCGGGTATTGGGTTCTGTCACTCCTCGATCTTTTGAAACCAGCACCGGCAAGTGTGCCTGATGAGCGAATAGATTCCGAACGTGATGCTTCTCCAATGTCCATACTGGATGCATCAGCTGCACAATTTAATGGTGGTAGGCCCCAAAGTAAGATGGTCGGTAAAGAAGCAGGGCGAGGAGATAATATGACGCCGTTGAAAGCTGTTACTATGCTGACGGGGCATGCATCAGAAGTGAGCCGACTCGTTTGTTTCGAAAGTGGTTGGACTGATGGCTTCGCGAGGTTTTCGTATCCGCATGGAATCCTGTCTATCCTGAGTTACTCGCGACAGGGTACGAAGTATTTATAATTTGTGAAATTGGGCAAGCCATTTACTGTTTCTCATCGAACAAAGAGCCAAGGATGCAACCGTACGAATCTGGGAGCTGCCTGATCCGCCTGAAGATCCCAGTCAGTTTGCCGAGAAACCCGAGAAAACACCAATAGTGCTTCGGCATTTACCAGATAACGAACAAAAAGATGTAACGTCTGTTGACTGGGATTCGGATGGAACTCTATTAGCCACAGGCTCGTTTGATTCTGTTCTACGGATTTTTACGAAGACGGGGGAGTTCTATATGTCGCATCCCCAGCACCAGGTGTGTGTGGAGTCCTTCTTATTTTAGCACCCGATTCACGTCTGTGGGACGGTTTGTGAGAAGGGGCCAATATTCAGCGTCAGGTTCTCAAAATCTGGACGATGGCTGCTTAGCTGTAGCTTGGACGGCACTGCATGTGTTTGGGATGTTGCAGAGAAGAAGATGCAAATACAACTCCGATGTCATACAGGTAGCTTTCGAGGATGATTCTGCTCTTTCTCTGTGAAATAGCTGAATTTTCCTGTTTGTAGAATGCTGCCTGGACGCTGTTTGGCTTGATGAAAGCATCTTTGCCACCTGTGGTGCGGACAAAATAATCACGGTCATGCGAGTAGGAGAAGAAAATCCACTATTAACACTTCGGTAAGTCATATTATCAATGCTCCTCGCGGTGAATCTAATCTTGTTCCTTAAAAAGGGGGCATGAGAATGAAGTCAACTCCATCAGGTTCAACGCATCGAAAACGCGGCTTGCATCCTGTTCGGACGACAGGACAGTTCGAATATGGGAGATTGCCCGGTTCTTGGCTGAGCCTCAGCATGGGAACATGAGTGCCACAGTGTTGGGTGGACATTCGGACACGATAGCGAGCCTAAGCTGGCGTCCCAATCAGCCAGAGGATGTCCACGAGATTATTGCAACGTAATCCATCTGATCCCATTCTGCAATCCGGGAGCTGACAATTATGCAGGGTGGCTTTTGACGGATCAGCGTACATATGGGATGCAACGGATACGAAATGTTTACATACGATACACGATCACAAACAAGCCGCGTATACGCTAACGTTCAGCCCCGATGGTAAATACCTTGCGACCGGAGGTGGTGACGGATGGTTATACGTGTATCTTGTCGAGGTATGCTTGGTTCTCTCCCGAATTAAAACTTCAGTTTAGTCAATTTTGTTTTTTAAAGACCGGCAAACGGGTTTGGTCATGGTTCAGCGGTTCAAAGAGGTCTGGCATCTACGAAGTCAACTGGCAGCAAACTGGCAAGTTGAATCGGATAGCTCTGTGTTTGGACACGAGTTCTATTGCCATTGTGGATGTTACGCGGATACCTGCACTAATGAACTCGAAATAGTTGCTTTTCATTGGTAAATCATGGACGTGGATTTAGTAGCATATCATCGCTGTAGCGTTATACGGCATTTGTAGTTCGTAAGAATCATAGTTTGAATAATTTTCCTTTTCTGTCTGTCTGTAACGTGGATTAGTCATCGCGGAAAACTCTAGGTTATCCTAGATTGC
The DNA here is from genome assembly GCA_024712875.1 of Inonotus hispidus. Classification (NCBI taxonomy): domain Eukaryota; kingdom Fungi; phylum Basidiomycota; class Agaricomycetes; order Hymenochaetales; family Hymenochaetaceae; genus Inonotus; species Inonotus hispidus. Next base: position 3,547,000 of record CM045714.1, on the reverse strand, counting down.
CGACTGCCGGTCAATGACGTTGGAACGGCAGGATTCATAAAAAGAAAAGATTCGACTGGCTCGGTCGCACTTTACCTTCGCCCTACCACGACAGTCGCAATGCTGCAAACACGAATGCTCACTTCTGCGTTTCGTTCAAGACCTTTCGTCGCAACAGTGACTTTTCGCTGTAATTCAATCCACACGAAAGCCTCACCAAGTCAAAATGCATTCTTCCGTTCGGGTTTGCTCGCAAGCTCGTTGAAGGCTGCACCGAGGAATAGGGCTGCATTCGCAGTAACGTCACCCATTTTGCTGGCGGCGCGGCGTACCATTACGACGGATGCTGAGGTTATCACTCCTGTGTCGAAGGCGGATGCTTGGAAGCGTCTGGGTGTTGCAGTTGTACGTGGCGCACAACTTGATTTGGCTACATCTTTCCTCACTGCCTGACAATCTGCAGGCTGTTGTTGCTGGTACCATCGTAGGGACAAATGCCGTTCTAAATAGGGAAACAAGGGAGGCGTTGTCTCCGGCTGAGAGGTCGTACCTCCATGAGACCTTCAAGTACATGGGTGGTGGATTGGCGATTGCTGCGACCACTGCCCGTGTGATGTTTAAGAATGGATTCGCCTTCCGGGTTATGTCTGCGAATCCTTGTAAGTGGCATCTTCGCAGTTGTTCTGATGAGCTGCTCTAACGATTCCCAAGGGGCCGTACTCGGGTTGAGCTTGGTGTAAGTGTCGATTCTTTCAAATACCTAGAATGTTCTTGCCTAACCGTCTTAACTAGTGGAGGTATTGGATCTATGATGGGTGTCTTCTATACACCACCCGAAAACACTCTTCTCAAACACACATTCTGGGTCGTAAGTATTCTCTGTTTCTCCGCTTGAAGGCATTTCTCACTTATTGTTTCCAGGGTTTTAACGTTGCCCAAGCCGCTACGCTCAGCCCCCTGTTCTTCTTAAATCCCGCTATTCTCTCGCGGGCTGCGCTATACACCGCTGGGGTTGTGGGTTCGCTGTCCTATGTCGGTGCAACTGCAAAGTAACTCTTCATTCATATTCATTCATTCATTATACTAAACCTTCTATCTGACCTCCGATTTCAGGAATGAAACATACCTTTACATGGGCGGTCCACTTCTAGCTGGGTTGACAGTCGTCGCGCTCTCCTCGCTCGCACCGTTGGCCCTTCCAATAGGTGTTCGCGGTCTGCAAATTGCCGAAGCGTTATCACTGTACGGCGGTTTGGCGGTCTTCAGCGGATTTGTATTATTTGAGTGAGTCGACGTAGCTTGTAGATTAGCGTCATTTGTGCCGGGATTAATATTCTTTATTCCCCAGCACTCAGAAAATCCTTGCCACTGCTCGTGCTGCCGAAGCTGGTCTGGTTGCTGGAGATCCCTTGAGAGAATCGATTGCCCTGGAGCTGGATTTCATCAACATCTTGTGAGTGGCCTTTTTTGTTGAGCATATAAACTCAATTCTAAATGTGGTCTTGAAGCATTCGCATGGTCCAGATACTTGCGATGCAGCAGGGCAACAGAAGGAAGTAGATGCCACAACCGAAACAACTTGGCATGCCCTGAGCGAGAAGATGTGCGGGAGTTTGAGCACGTTATTAATGAAGTCGGGCATTATGAGTGAAGAGCATACTCTCTCCCCCTGCAGAAGACAACTGTAACATTTTCTTCCTTATGCTCATTGTATACTTACTTGATTATCCACTTTGTGTGAGCCCATTCAGTGCTAATGAGTTGATTATGTATGGTTCTGCGTTTCTCAATGATGAAACATTAATTAGTGCCCTAGAAAATGCACTCTACCAAAGCGTTCGCCTCCGATCTCAGCTAGAATGGAAGTTGTAAGACCCACTACAATCGAGTAATCCAGCTTCACTGACCATGTGATCTGTGCGCGACTGCAGTAGAATGACCCAGTCCGTAATCCCCTCCGTGAGGCGTTGGCCGTATCCTCTTCGCGGAGGAAGAAGGAGAAGGAGAAGGAGAAGGAAGGCAAGGAATAGAGGGCGGAATGGTCTTTCGCACGAAGGTGAGTCAACCGGAGCAAGATACGTTCCCTCGTAAAGAAGTTGTCACGAGGGTATGAAGCTTTAATGGATCATACGAAGGCGGCAAGACAATAGCAAGAAGATACGATCATCTCAGCCATCAGTATGGAAGTCATAGTCTCAGAAGCACCAAGTTTTATGACTCACCGGTCGGAGAAGACCCTTTCGTTATGGAGAGAATGGAACGTTTCCGGCCAGTTGTCAAGTATACCAATATTCTTGCTTATAACTAGTCTTTGGTGTCGGGTACTGTTGTTTCCTTAGGATATGCGAGATCAACGTGTTGTTGTCCACTTTCGCCAGGAACTCGGAGAAACGTGATGCGATGGTATAAACTGGGAAGCGCATATCCCGCACTAAGGACAACGTTGTAGCCTGTCCACCATGGCGCCAATAATAAGCTAGGACCCAAAACAAGGAAGAAAAAACGCGCTAAGCCTACGAATCGGAGTGGGAATAGATAGTATGGTTTGTTTGACGAGTCGGTTTACAAGTTGACTTCGTTTGGCCGAAAGAGAGTACAAGGTAAGTTTGGAATCGAGAAGTTTTCATCCTCGCGATTTGTCGATCAGGCCTGAGTTTCCTTTCGCAGTTCTCTGAGAAGACAGGAAGGAAGAGGGGGGCGAAAAAAAGGCAGTTATCCTCGGCCATCCTGTCAGCCTGGGAAATGATCGGGAAGCGAGAGACGTGAAGAATCTGAACAAATGAACAAATTCGCCCGTCTTCAGCGGACAGAAGACAACACAGCCCAAGCGAGATGATTCACAGCCATTCTCGAGTCTTTTCTCAAACAAATGTAGTCAGTTTAAATGTTTCAATAGCACCTACCAACCGCAGTGTTATTCTATTGTTCATAGAGCAAGAGGCTAGTAGCGAGAATGGCACAGTAGTGCAGAGACTAGATTTGCATTTCAGCTATTGCTCAAAGAAATGAAGATCAGAGAGAAGCGGCGAACTAGATTTCGTGGAGGTAATGCGCTAGCTAGTGAACCTGATTCAGGTATACTGATGAGGAAAGGTCCCCATGACCATATAGCATACCTTGACCACATGTATCTTGGGCCTCTTCGGCTGGGGGACTACATCATTGTTCCTGTCCTGTATTTGCTCGGTGCGGTCATTCATGTATTGCCACGCCAATACTAAGTTCACCTTACGGCACACGATTACAACGTGCTGAAAACGATGCTAGACCGGCACACCGAGGTTTGCCGAGAGGACACTTTTCCTATAGAATGAATGCATCCGATACAATGTGCTTCGCCCGCGAGGCAAGGGACGAAATCTTGAGGTGAGAGTATACTGTAGAAGAGAACAGAAACAACTACCACCAGAAGCAAGGAATGCGTGAGCGGGGGAAACAAGCGTGCAGATCATTTTAGCCCGCGTGAGACTTTGTTTTGCAATATTGGCGCTTCCCTTTTTGGGTCTTGGTAACCGCGCCTAATTTCTTGCCTTGTACCACCTTCTCCCTCCGGAAAACCGTGACACCGTAATATAATTCTCAATTACCTCTCTAACATCTGGAATAATGTTCCCCGCAGACCACTTTAGTTAATACCCGGTTTGGGCTTGTTGGTACTTGTGTACATTAGGCGCTCCCCAAAAAAGATTCCGTTGCGCGGGCTTGATGGAACCAAGTGCAGCACTGAAGCCTCGTGTATCTTACCAGAGGCTTCTCGCCTCGTGGTGAACAGGCCCTACGGCTCTCTGGCTCTCTCTCTACCGCCATGACCTCAAGCACGTCCTCTGACCGGCTCCCCTTTCAGAGAGTACAGTCAAGAGAGCTGGAATCGAGGTCAGCCACTCAATTTCAACATTTAAAATCCACTTGCTGAATATTCAAACAATAACTCTTCCTATTTATATAGCCATGCGCAATTTAGTCTTAAGAAAATCCTCCCAATCAAGAAAAATGACGCAGAAATGCTGACTCGCCAAGACATTCAATTCGACCTGTTGGACTGTATTTTCTCGGACGAAACCAGGGCGTTTACTGACCAGAGGCCCGGGAATTCCTCAGAAAAGTTATGTTTTCGCGATCTCTATATTATCGCCCTCTGTCAGTCGAGTAAATGCTCCAAGGTGCTCAAAGATAAAATGAAGGAGAGGCCCGCATTTGCGATTGAACTCGCCAAAATATCCTTGCTCGCAAACGTCGGGCGAATAAACACCACAATGGCTTGTAGGTGGCCCCCTTCCTTCCCATGACTCCTGCACCTATCTCATGGGGGATGAACAGTCTTCCCTGAGATGCGGACAGCATTGCGGACGTATCACCCTGTTCCCTCGCTCCAAAAGACCGACGGTAACCTGCAGGATGCCCCTCGAATTAAAAATTGCTTAAAGGCCGCCTTGCTGCCGTCAGAACGGATGTGCCCCCTACCTCTCTGGCAGCCGTTCTGGAAAAACTTGTAAGGTCTGGTTCTTCACTCTGCGTGCCTACAAGCTTACCCTTTGCTAGAGGACTGGCGAAAGGCCACCCACTAGCATCGTCAACTTGATTTTTATCATGTCCAATCAAACGACGGTGAACTAACCCTGTCTTCGGCTTCGGTATGTTGTTCTGACTGTCCATTGGGTGGTTTTTATCAGCTCCTGGCACGAACGCACTTCGATCAACAGCTGGATTTTCTAGATTTGTTCATGCCGATCAACATTCCTTCCGAGCGACGCGCGAGGGCGTTTTTGTGGCTCGTCTATCACTACCTGGAAGACCCGACATCTTCACCAATCGGCACTCCAACGACAAACCCCTTCGCAGATGACTATGCGAGAGCAAATCCCGGTAAGGTACCGCTCCTGCCACGCTTGTCCCACGAGGAGATGCGGGACCTCCACGAGAATATCGATCCGAGAGAGGAAATCGAATGGGGAGAGAAGATGTGTGCTCTCAGAACCAATTTCTTGCAAAGGCTGGTAAAGTCAACTGAAGAGGAGAAGCGAACCAAGAGCGACTTCGCAACTACACAAGGTGCGCCTTGTCTGTATTAATTTAGTTTCGACACTGCTTTTCGCGCTGATGGCTGTCCGGTTGTAACTGCGATAGTTTTGGAGCTCGCCCCTCCTGCTAGACGACCTCGCGCACCACGTCAAATTTATCGCAGCGAAGACACGGAGGACAGCTTCAGGCACTACGCCCCGCAGCTCTCGCATAACAACGAACCGACTCCGAGTGTAACACGTCAGTCGAACCTCTTGGCCCACATATCAATCTCTAACAGGCAATCGTAGGACATCCACCACCTTTTTTGCAACCCGTCTCGGACAATGTGCCGAAGCGTCCGCAGCCACGTCAAAGGACAATGTTCGAGCGTGAGTAATCAAGGACAAGGCATGCTTGAAACAGGCACTAAAGATATTTTTTTTCTTTCATTTAGATGCATTTCACATCGTCTCGACGTCGGATCCTTTAGCAGATTCTGACGAAGAGTATGATGAACACGTAAGGTTAGACTACGGTGCGTGCCACATTAATTTTTTCAAGAGGCTATTGCATTCTTCCCCACTAATGATTTACCTGTGTATCTGCGCGAACCGAGCAGACCGGCGGTTGCGAGTCTTAAAACGCTTACGGCGGAAGTCACCGACGCCTCCGCCGAGTATCCCGAGGCATTATCATCGTGAGCGTCGGGACCTTGCGCATACCAGATGGCATCCTTACCCACGAACAACTAAACGATCTCATGTATCAAACGGACAAGTGGATTAGGAACAGGGACCTTTGATTTTTTGATTTAGCTGTAAAACAGGATTTAGCGCACAGTAGTAGACCTCCGTCAGCCAGCATAGTTATCCCCTCAGCATCTTTCGACGTGTTTTCCCACCTAGTGTGTACTTTATATTATCAATGTGCTGTACAGTTCTCGGTTATCCGTCGGAGTCCTTTCATTTATTCGTGAAGTTTGATGTCGCCGAGCTCCTGAGAGCACGGCAATCTCCATTAGGCAGGATAAATGATAACTCCTGCGACTTGACCGAACTGTCGGCGTTGCTATTGCTCCAGTAAGAGCAATTTGTTGTTTTTTTGTCATATAGAGCAAACGATTACCATGACATTCTTGACATGCATGTCAAGAAATCTGCAATATTAAAGAGGCGTGTCCTGTTCATGGTAATTAGCTTGAGCTAGGACAGGACATCTCCTATGTATACAAGCCGACAGATCGCACCATATTATGCAACTTGCAGCAGTATATTTACAACTAATAGCCCACGACCGTATTCAAGTGCAAGTGAGCCACTCGGGAGAAGAAACCACAATCGGAGTTTGTCGGAGTACAAAAATTACGGCGATTGTCGCGGACTTTCAGCGGTCATTTATGTAATCATCGGCTGATATAAGCTCAAGGTGCGGCGTTCCTCCTTGCCTTGCAATCGTAATATGAAGTGCATGAATGAGCGCTCTGCCTATCTGCAATGTGGCCCCCAACTCAAATAGGCATTGTTAGCTTGAGGTAATCCCGAATTGGTACAGTCGCCCTCCACGTTTTGAACCGGAAGAAGCGGCATTCCGCACCGTCTATCCAAGGGTTATGCGTTCCTCATTGCTGACTCTCAAAGCATGAGGTGATCTACCTTGGGAAGCAATGGATATAATGGTGTGCACTCAATAGGATGAATATACATGATGACCTAGTGAGGATTGAGGGCTCCCGGTGTTATGGCTTCGCACTTTACCGGTCACAGCGTGGAGATGCGCCAGTTGCTCTTGGTAAGAAGGGTGTCTGATATTTCTGAAAGCTCTTATATGAAGCAAGTAAAGGGCTTATCCTTAACAGAGACACAGACGTGTACATGTCTGTTGCAATATTGGAACCTTTTGCAATCTCGGGGATGCACACTTTTGAGTGGTCAATACTAACCTGGTTAGTAACTGCAAAAAAAGATCAAAGGCATACGTTTCTATTGGCGGCGAAGCTTATGTGGTCGAGATTACGATTGATAAACACCCTACTGAACCAGTACAGTACTGTTCCGAGTCGAGAGTTCTGCATCACGAATTTACTTCGAAGACAACAGGGAATATACAGCAGCTAAACACTTGTTTGTAGTCCGTAATGCAATTTAACATAATATTATCCGCGCAGCCTTCCGAGCGCCAGATACCAATCGCAGGATACAGGCTTTTCAGGTAGGTCAGGTAACCATGATCGGAGTTCGTCGGAGATTGAAATCACCATCGCTTATCAACTTGCGCCGGTTGTGATTGTATCGTCTTGTTCTTCTTCCATTCAGCCAAGTCACCTCTTTGCTCTGTATTGTGTGTCTGGTTACATCTGGAATGGCCACGACTCGCTTAGACGTTATTTCTTATTCTCGGCCGAAGAAGCTCTGTTCCTTTTATATGTCTTCATACTGAGGAATCGACTGACGCAAAAGCACGCGATACCAGTTGGTATCTATTGGAGCTGGGCGCAACGGACCGAGCTGATAACACATCGAATCATCCCACAGTGCAGACCGAGTCAGAACATTGGGAAGCAATATAGGCACCTGACTGGGCTATCTATCGCGCAATACTCAATTGTGTGCTTGTCAGCAGCCTTTGAACTACTTAAGTGCCCCCATGGCTTCACCACTACTGTCAGACATCTGGCTCTTACATACAGACTCTCGACATGTCCACCCTTACTAAGACTCAGATTGTGCTTCCCGAGACTGAAGAGGTCGAAAAGAAGATCGGGACCCTGCATCTAACCGGCGCACCGTTCCCTTTGCAGTTGGGCAAGTCTCTTGATACTTTCAAGAAGACCGACCTAACTCCGATCATCGGGACCGAGTTCGAGAGGGGCATTCAGCTATCGGAATGGTTAAAATCACCCAACGCGGACGACTTGATCAAGGATCTTGCTATACTCGGTATGCCTTAGCGTTCCACTCGATAATATTTCTTGCTCACTTGGGGCACTCCAGTTTCACAGCGTGGTGTCGTCTTCTTCCGCGATCAGGACATTAATATCGATCAGCAGAAAGAGCTTGGAAAGCGACTCGGAGAACTCACGGGGAAGCCTCCTTCGTCAAAGCTGCACGTTCATCCCGTGACTGCTAAAGGTTCCGAACTTGGGGATGAGATCAGCGTTATCTCTTCGGAGAGAGGCATCTCGGCTCGAAGATTGGCACCCGATGAGAGTAAGTTCAGCGCGTACGTGAAGTCCTCACCTTCATGTCGAATCACATTGAGAAGGATTTTCAGAAAAGGGTGGCACGCCGATATTACGTTCGAACCGGTGCCATCTGACTACGCTATTCTGAAGCTCCATACATTGCCAGAAACCGGCGGAGACACGCTTTGGGCATCGTACGTCTTTGCTTTCTCTTTCCAAACGACATTACTTACGATCCCAAAGCGGATATGAGGTCTATGATCGTCTGTCCCCGTCCTTCGCGAAATATTTAGAAAATCTGGAAGCCCTTCATGAGGCGCGCTTTTTCCTCCGCATAGCGGACGGCGAGAATATCAAACTCCGCGAAGGTAAGGCAAGCCTTGTCCGAATCTGTCATATAAATTCTCATCGATGCAGGCGAGCGCGGTTCTCCTGGAAATATTGGTCGCCATTTGGAAGCCGTTCACCCCGTTATCAGGTGCATCCAATCTCTCTGCAGTCTAGTGTCATCTGGATCTCAATCTCAATGAAATTAAATTACAGGACCAATCCTGTAACCGGGTGGAAGTCTGTTTTCATTAACAGGAGCTTTACGAAGCGCATCCTCGGAGTGACCAAAGACGAGTCGGACGTCATTCTTGAGTGAGCACTTACCGTACATTCTAGTCAGCCTTTGACCGACGAGTCGTCTAGTTATCTCTTCAATCTGGTTGCATATAACCATGACTTGCAAGTACGCTTCAAATGGGAGAAGGTTAGCTAGCTTATCCTGTAGCAGAGCGTACTGGAAAGTGACACGTTCCTTTAGAACTCCGTCGCGATCTGGGACAATAGGTCGAATTACCACACGGCCACGGCCGACTATGGTTTCGAAGTACGCATTGGGGACCGTGTTGTCTCCTTGGTGTGTCAAATTTCAGTACCTGTGAAATCGCGACGGTAGTGTTGACTGCTATATGTTTAGGGCGAGAAACCGTACCTTGATCCCAACAGCAAATCCCGCTGCGAGGCACTGGGTCAAGAAAAGAAATAAGCTGATTAATTCATGGTGGATGTCGATCGGAAGGAAAACTAGAAATAAAGACTCACAGTTACTCCTGTCCTGTTCATGTTCAAGATCAAGAACTGACTGAGTGAGTCAGTGGCGTAAAAGCACGCGATACCGTTTGGTATCGATCTGTCTTGCAACGGACCGGATTGATAAGGCTCAACTAACTCAACTCCGAAGCGCAGAGCTTTGGGCACCAATATAAACACATGACTAGACTATCAATTGCGCAATACTCGACTATGCGTTTCTCATCTACCTCTGGAGTATTTAAAGGGAAGTCTGGCGACAACACCACCGGGACCGTCCAAAGTAAAGTATCCGACTTTTCCTGACCTTCGACATGGCTACCCTTACACAGACTCAAATCGTACTTCCCGAGACTGAAGAGGTTAGACAAAAGATTGCGGCTCTGCAGCTCACCGGCGCTCCGTTCCCTTTGCAGTTGGGAAAGTCTCTTGATACTTTCAAGAAGACCGACCTGACTCCAATCATCGGGACCGAGTTCGAGAGGGGTATTCAGCTATCGGAATGGTTGAAGGCACCTAACGCGGATGATTTGGTCAAGGATCTTGCTATACTCGGTCTGGTTTAGCGTTCCACTCAATAATAGTTCTTGCTCACTTGTGGTACCCCAGTCTCACAGCGTGGTGTTGTCTTCTTCCGCGACCAGAACATTGCTATCGATCAGCAGAAAGAGCTGGGAAGGCGACTTGGAGAGCTTACGGGAAAGCCTCCTTCGTCAAAGCTGCACGTCCATCCCATAACTGCTGAAGGTTCTGAGCTTGGGGATGAGGTCAGTATTATCACCTCGGAGAGCCTTAAAGCGGTCCATAAAGTCAGAGATGAGAGTAAGCTTGGCAAGTACGTGAAGTCTTCACATACCTTCATGTCTCGAATGGCACATCGAAAATAATCTGCAGAAAACTGTGGCACGCCGATATCACATTCGAAGCAGTACCATCTGACTACGCTATTCTGAAAGTCCACACATTGCCGGAAACCGGCGGAGACACGCTTTGGGCATCGTAAGTCTCTATTGTGATCTTCTCTCTGATCGGGACGACTTACACGTCCGAAGCGGATATGAAGTCTACGATCGTTTGTCTCCCTCCTTCGCTAAATATCTGGAAACCCTGGAAGCAGTTCATGAGGGTCGCTTCTTCCATCTCACAGCGGATGACCTGAATGTCAAACTTCGTGATGGTGAGGGCGAATCTTGTCTGAAGTTGCTGTATGATTCCCCACCAGTGCAGGCGAGCGCGGTTCTCCTGGAAACGTTGGACGTCATTTGGAAGCGATTCATCCCGTTATCAGGTGCACCCAATCGTTCTAGCATCCAATTTGATCTGGGTCTTAGTGGGGCTAAACTGCAGGACCAATCCTGTCACTGGATGGAAGTCTGTCTTCGTCAACCCGAATTTTACGAAGCGCATCCTGGGAGTGACCAAAGACGAGTCGGACGTTATTCTCAAGTAAGCAGACACCATTCTTCCTAAGCAACCTTTGATTGGAGAACCATCTAGTTATCTCTTCAATCTGGTTATGTATAACCATGACCTGAAAGTACGCTTCAAATGGGAGAAGGTTAGCTAGCTTTCTTGAGAGCGTAATCGAAACTAACATTGCCTCTTAGAATTCCCTCGCAATCTGGGATAATAGATCGAATTACCACGCGGCCACGGTGGACTATGGGTCCGAGAAACGCATCGGGGACCGAGTTGTCTCATTGGTGAGTCGAGTCCTTTATCTTCGGAAACGCGATAGTAGTCTTGATTATGCATGATTAGGGCGAGAAACCGTACCTGGATCCAAACAGCAAATCGCGGCGCGAGGCACTGCGTCAAGAAAAGAAATAGGCTGATTAACCCATGGTGGATGTCGAGCTGAAGAAAACTAGAATTAAAGACTCAGTTATTCCTGTCCTGTTCAATATTCAAGCACTGAGTGAGTGAGTGACGCAAAAGCACGCGATGCCGTTTGGTATTGATCTGTCTTGCAACGGACCGGGTTGATAAGGCTCAACTGACTGCATCTCCGAAGCACAGAACATTGGGCGTCAATATAGACACCTGACTAGACTATTAATTGCGCAATACTCGACTATGCGTGTCTCATCTGCTTCTGCTCTGAAGTATTTAAAGTACTCGCTGGTGACGACTTCACTGGGACTGTCCGTCCGTCAAGTATCCGACTTTTTCTGATCCTCGACATGGCTACCCTTACGCAGACTCAAATCGTACTTCCCGAGACTGAAGAGGTCAGACAAGAGATCGCGGCTCTCCACCTCACCGGCGCTCCATTTCCTTTGCAGTTGGGCAAGTCTCTTGATACTTTCAAGAAGACCGACCTGACCCCAATCATCGGGACCGAGTTTGAGAGGGGCGTTCAGCTATCGGAGTGGCTGAATTCACCTAACGCGGATGACTTGATCAAGGATCTTGCTATACTCGGTCTGGTTTAGCGTATCATGCAACGTGACTTCATGCTCACTTGTGGTACTCCAGTCTCACAGCGCGGTGTTGTCTTCTTCCGCGATCAGGATATTGATATTGATCAGCAGAAAGAACTTGGAAGGCGACTTGGAGAGCTTACAGGGAAGCCACCTTCGTCGAAGTTGCACGTTCATCCCACAACGGCTGAAGGCTCCGAGCTTGGGGATGAGGTCAGTATTATCACCTCAGAGAGACAAAATGCGGTCCGAAAGGCCAAAGACGAGAGTAAGCTTGGCAAGTACGTGGAGTCTTTACCTATCTTCATGTATCGAACGGCACATTGAAAATAATCTGCAGAAAAGGGTGGCACGCCGATATCACGTTCGAACCGGTACCGTCGGACTACGCTATTCTGAAAGTCCACACATTGCCGGAAATCGGCGGAGACACGCTTTGGGCATCGTACGTCTTTACTGGCGACTTTCTCTTTTCGATCAACAGGACTTACAGTTGCAAAGCGGATATGAAGTCTATGATCGTTTGTCTCCCTCCTTCGCTAAATATCTGGAAACCCTGGAAGTAGTCCATGAGGCTCGCTTCTTCCAGCTCGTAGCGGATGGCCTAAATATCAAACTTCGTGATGGTAAGGGAAAGTCTTGTCTGAAGTTGCTGTATGATTCCCCATCAGTGCAGGCGAGCGCGGTTCTCCTGGAAACGTTGGACGTCATTTGGAAGCCATTCATCCACTCGTCAGGTGCATCCAATCGTTCTAGACCCGATTTGACCTGGTCTCAGTGGAACTAAACTACAGGACCAATCCTGTCACCGGATGGAAGTCTGTCTTCGTCAGCGGGAATCACACGAAGCGCATCCTGGGGGTGACCAAAGACGAGTCGGACATTATTCTCAAGTAAGCGGACACCATTCTTCCTAAGCAGCCTTTGATTGGGGAACCATCTAGTTATCTCTTCAATCTGGTTATATATAACCATGACCTGCAAGTACGCTTCAAATGGGAGAAGGTCAGCTTGCTTTCTTGTGGCAGGGCGCAGTCGAAATAACGTACTCTCTTAGAATTCCCTCGCGATCTGGGACAATAGATCGAATTACCATGCTGCTACGGTGGACTATGGGTCCGAGAAACGCATTGGGAACCGCGTTGTCTCCTTGGTGTGTCAAATTCCAGAACCTGTTAATCGGGACGGTATGTTGACTGCTGTATGTTTAGGGCGAGAAACCGTACTTTGATCCTAACAGCAAGTCGCGACGCGAGGCGCTGGGTCAAGAAAGGAAATAAGCTCGTTATAACACGCGACTCGGACGGATGCAAGCTTATAGAGGCCGAAGACTCACGGTCCAATTAATATTCAAGAATTGTTCCTCGTTAAGCAGAATACAAATACCAGCCCGTGAATATTGCCCGTCATGCTTTAGAGTGATCGTTACTAATCGAACGCCGTGAAGCTCACTGATATGAAGAGACGCCCATACCTGTAACCTTACCACCTTGCTACGAACAGCAGCTTTTCATGTCGAATGCTCGTATCATGCGATTTTCATCTATTTTTGATCTTTGATCAATCTTGCAGGTGGAGATCGGCAACAGAAAGGCTGTTTCCGTGATTAAGACGCGGTCCAAGGACTTTACGCACTGCAAGCATGATTCGCATGAGTTACAACTCCATCTCTTCGTGCATCCTAGGGTCTGATCCACGCCTCGTGTCCATCATACATATTTTAGAGCTTTTCCTAATGTAGCGTGCTTCCACGCTACGAAAACTTTGATCAAGCCAACAGCTTCTCTTTGTTGCGTGATAACTTGATTGTTGCATCACATCTGAACGACCATCACCGCCTACCGGTCATTAGACGGGATCACAACGCATCACTGACTATGATGCAGGATCAGAGATAGGGCAGTACCGGCGACGGAGTAACCCAACTGGCCTTACTACTTCATCTTCCTCTTCAATCACAGGCAACGTGGAGCGGCTTATGTCCCCCTGCCGCAAAGGACGATAGAGTCTCTGTTTACGGCGCGTGGTTCTTGCCAATGACAGACCCCGTGGTGCGCTCAGGTCTGTAAATTCCTCCAGAACAAATAACTGCGTTTAATCAAAGCTCATCAATCTCGTTTGCCTGTGGGTGATAGTCTGGGCGACTCAGTACGACTTAAAAGTCTCATTCCAGTCTGGCTCACATTACACATCGCCGGTGGCCAGATCGGTCTTCCACTAGCGGTCCTCACTTTCATCTTTGCTCCCAAATCTGCAGGCAGGCCGAGATACATCACACTCATTAATTTCTGCGTCACTTGGATCGTGTATTCTGTCGCTTATTGTATTCTGTGAGTATATGTACCGTGCTTCTATAGGAGCAATTGACCTTACTTTAACGCGTTTCTATAGATTATATTCTGGCCAGGCGGAAGAATCGTCGTCAACGGTATGCCTGATTCAGGCCGCGTTGATCCATGGTGCTCCTCCTATGTGAGTGAAACATGTGTTCTTCCGTAAGTGGCTCACCATCTTTACAGGTGTGCATTGGCTGGACTGGAGATGGTCCTCCAGGTAAGTACATGCATGCCTACGAGCGCGTCCGCATACTAACCCAACAAAGCTATGGTTCGTCCAAAGGTGCATCCATAGGACATACTTCCCATTCGTTCATAAACTTCCTGAATATTTAATAAACTCCTTGGTGAGTATCTTCCCGCATGAAATGGTAACCGCGATTCACTTGATATGCCCAGATCATATTACCACCGTATATTGCATTCATGGGGTTTTCTCTTCTGACGCTCGGGGTGAGTGTCTTCGTTCGAGAGTGGACGGTCTACTTACCGTCTTCAAGCACGGATTCTCAGATCGAAATCTGATTTCCTCCGTAAACCACGTCTATTGCTCAACTCAAAGCTACCGGTTGTGCGTTAAAACTTTGACACTGTCGAATGATGCTGACCCTTATTAGTTCGCTGATCGTCCCAATCTTCTGCGCGATCGTAATGGCGGCAATTATAGTGGTTGAAGGCAAGCAGACAACAACCCTTGAGTCTTCTCGCAACTGAGTATCAGTTCCAGTCATAACCGCATTCAATTGGTACAAGACGCGAAAAGAGGTCACCGATCTCTACGCGAGTAACAAGGTGGACGGACTCGTAAGCATTGCAAAGGAGTATCAGCACAGGAAACTCTCGGCCTCAATAACGACGAGAGTGGGTCTCTTTACGCTATATAGCATGGCTTCGTTGTCGTAAGTGAAGCAGACATGAGGCGCAGGCTCTCACTCACATTCACGTAGCGCCTGTCTCGTCTTCGTGTCGAACAAGCCGAGCCCATTTCCGTACATGGTTGCGGCAAGTCGTAAGTTAGATCGGTCACATCTCGGTTAAACTGAGATCAAGGAGTTTCCAGTACCATTGGCCGCCTTTCTGTTATTTGGAACTCAAAGAGTGCGCCAGTTTCTTCGTTATTAATGCTACCAGCGCTAACGTACGGTCCGAAACATAGGACGTCCTTGAATTCTGGTTCTGCCGTAGACGACGTCGCAGGTCTCGTAGCATGGACAGTGTCGAGAAGGGCATACCTAGCGCTCGTCCGCGACCAGTGTCTGATTCGGGCGATTCGATTCTAGCACCCTCAATTCTGACAACATCGACAGTCATTATGAGCAATTTGTCCCACGAGCCGGAGGAATTGGATGATGGTCATTTAGAGAGGCTGAAAGTCGGGACCGTGTAAAAGGGTGTCGAAAAGATTCGGGTAATCATCAACCTTGTAGCGAACAGCTTGAGTATGTAGCATAGATACTGGCCAAAAATGATGTCTGAACATTAGTAGAATTTATGGTATATGTAGCTGTCATTCCAGATGAAAGAGACACAGGGTAAAGTAACAGATGCGCATGTAGGTGAAAACCGTCGAGTTGCTACGGTGGCTTCACGCTCCACCACTGGTAGATGAGAAGTTAGTAAAATAGTCATGCTCGAGGGTCATTCCACATACACAAGAATATTGTTTCTGAGGTTAAACGTCAGAACGTCTCCCGAGTTCAAAAGGTTCGGGTACACTCACATTGGGATGTGAATTAACTTCACAAAGTAACCGATGAAACCCATAACAGCAAACCCAACAGCAACTGCTCGGCAGATCTGGATAAATTCTACCTTTTCTCGTCAGATCTTGTGTTTTAAAAAGGTCGACTGGCGACACACCCTTTTTGGTGGGTTTTGAACAGCGCGTCAAGAACTAGAACCATGGTCAATAAGAGCTGTAATTTAAGTCAAGGTAAACGTACTTGGTTTCCTTCTCGCGCAAACTGACGGGGTACTTCAGTAAATTCTCTGAGCTTTTCTGACATTGTAGGAGAGCAGGTATGAGAGAGAAGGGAAAATGAGATGAGTTGGACCAAAGACAAGAGGGACTTGTGCGTTTAATGAGCTGGCGCTGGCGAGGCGAAACCGCGACGTGGCGTGGCGACTCTCGTCACGAGACGCAGATCTTCCAAATTAGCTTCTCATCTCATCTCTTTCTTGCTTGCTTTATTATTGTCATTCACTTGCCTAGGAAATCCGGCTGGAGGTCAGTAGAATCAAATCGCCTTCCGTGTACGCTGCTAATGAGAGTTTGTAGGCCGGAATGCTCGTTAATGAGCCTAAGGCCATGTCTTGCGAAGCTCTCACTCAGCTTTCGGGCATCGCGACAACGTGTGCGGCCTCCAGTATTTTATGTCAGACACGTCGAACAGCGGTCTATCGGTACACGAACACTCCCAGCTGAGCTACAAAACGCTCTGAACAAAGGGATTCTCAAACAACTAAGAAGTCTGCACGATGAGCTGAAGGACGCTATGGTAAAGAAGAACACCGACGAGCTCTGCTTCAATCTATCTTCGTCGAGGAGACTGTTCTTTACCTTGCCGAAACTTGCATGGCGTCTGGTACGCGATAGTCACCTTCAGCTGAACAAGACAGAGTTGGAGGAAATCGTGCGCATACTTGCTCGGCGAAGCAGGAAGGAGGACGCCGAAACTTTAGGTCAGCTCCTTCGAGATGTAAAGGCCATGTACGGAGTTGAACCGACCTCTGAGCTCCTCCTCGAAACCCTCAACTCTTTAGTTCGAGCCGGCCTGCAGCTACAGGCATACGATCTGCTCATGCTGTTCAACAACTACAAAGTCAAGCCTTTCCGACTGAACCTGCAGCATTGGCGAATCACGATGCGGGGGCTTGCTCAAATAGGCGATGTGGAAAGGCTGAAGGAATGTTTGGGCATTATGAAGAAAAACCTACCATTCCCGGGGACCCCCCACTATCAGGCGCTACTGGAAGGCGTTTTTCGTCGCCCGGAGCCACCTTCAAGAGATGAAGTACGGCAAATTCTAGATGAAATCCAACAGTTCAACTTTCCCTACGACGTCGCTATCGGCGAAGTTCTGGTCAGGATTGAAAACAAGTACGGCTTTGATTCCCTCCCGTCTGATTACAAGGAGAGGACCGCCTCTCGTGCGAGGCGGACTGACAGTCAGGAAGAGGAATGGGCAAAACAACTCGTACCGTATCGAAGAAAGGGAAAGTTCCCGTTCGAGGCTAGACTCATCTCACTTCGCCACGAGGGTTTTGTCCCAGACGAGCGCTCTTTAATCAAGCTCGTACAAGTGCTAGTTGTGTCATCGCCCGACGAACTCATCTATCTTCAAGAAGTGTTCGGCTTACCTCCCAAGACCATCTCCTGGTCGATCTGCATCCGAAACATACTTGAAAAGGAAAAGGGCGGATGGCAAAATGGGTTTGCAGCTCTCGAAGTTGCAAAATCTCAGGGTGTCAAGCCTGATGCGGCGATGCTGCATCCATTGTTGCGCGCTATGTGCCGCAAGCTCTCCCGGGGTCGTCCAGAATCGGCACTGGATAAAGCATTGAACTTGTACCAAGACCTATCCGAGGAGGCGAAGTCCTCGGGAAAACCTGGAGCAGATACTCCGCTGTTCAACACGCTACTACGCGCGCTCGCCGCTAACAATGACAAGCAGAAGTACTTCCCAATTGCACTGCGCCTATTGGAGGATATGCGCTCGCAAGGTGTCATGATGGATCGAATGACTGGGACCTCCGTTGCTGTCTTATTAGTTCGCTCGTCATCTACTTACGAAGAGGCGGCACAAGCGTATGGGCAAGCGCGTAGCATCAACAGTGAAGGTTTAGACCAAAAGGGCTACGAGGCCGTCCTGCACGCATTCTGCTCTCTCGAACCAGAGGGTGCCTCCTCACAGATAGACGCGAACACGGACACAGAGAAAGATACAAGCGAAGCAGCCAGCAATACAAATACCAAAGCTCCCCCGATCCCTCCAGCCAAACTCTACTTCGAAATCCTTCAAGACATGTACACCCACGGTTTCCGCAAATCGCCCCAAGTCTACACAGTCCTCCTCGGTAGGTACGCCGCCCTCGCAACACTCGCACGATCCATTCGTTCCCCCGAACGTCGAGACGCCGTCATCGCTCTCCTCCGCACAGTAATCAAAGAAACGCACCGTCAGATTTCCGTAGACGCCGGATTGGTTATTGACGCGCCGTTGTTAAACCAGCTCATGGATACGTACAACCGTGCGGGGTTATTCCGCGACGTTCTACACGTCTGGTCGATGCTGAACTCTACGGGGCTCGTCACACCAGCTAGCATTAGCATCGTATTCGATGCGTGTGGATATCACAAACAATCTCACCAAGCCGACATTACTATGAGAGATTTGAAAGATCGGGGGTTCAGGTTGAATAGAAGGAATTGGAATTCGTGGGTTGAGTGTTTGTGTCGGTTAGGTCGCCTGGATGAAGCTTTGAGGGTTGTTTGCTCCGATATGAAGAACTCTGGTAATCCCGAAGGGCGACCTGACGGGCAGACCGTTCAGATTATTTTATCATTCGCATTAGCGCATGGGAGATTGAACGAAGTGAAATCATATCTCGATACGCATTTGCCTAATCATGCATCAGGACAGAACAGGAGAGAATAGTATTCATCATGGATATAGTTCGGTATCATAGCTGTCCTTGATAGAATGTTTAACTAGCATCATATAGTACGAATCATAAGAACTGTAACTGTATAATAGCTTGTCTATTGCGGGTTGAACCAGGGCGTAAAACGTGAAGAAACTGTCATTTTGATGAATAACACAAACCGAGTGCGCGTGTTGAAAAGCGCAAAGAATTGTTACGGAGACAGAACAAAGAGAGATATCTAAGAGGAAGCAACTTCCTCGACAGACGGACAGTCGCAGACCAAGTTGAGGTCTCCGTAGGCTATGTAAGGCGGTCAGAAAAAGTCCTAGTAGGCCGTTAATTCCAGGATGCAACGTACCATCATCAACTCTGGCCACACTTGGCCAAAATTTCTTCTCTCGCAACCATGGCAAAGGATACGCAGCCCTCTCGCGCGAATATGGTCTATCCCACTTCTCCTCAGGCAGCAGCATAACACTAATCGGATGGGGCGCATTCTTCAAAAGATTGTTATCCTTTGGTTGAACACCCCCAGCAACCTCCTTCGCCTCGTTCCAAATCTCGATCATCGCTTCACAAAACCTCTCGACCTCCTTCAAATCCTCACTCTCTGTCGGTTCAATCAACATAGCGGTACTCAAAGGCCACGAACACGTCGGAGGATGGAACCCATAATCCTGTAACCTCTTCGCGAAATCCGCTACTTTCAACCCAGCGGATTTATCAAAGTCGCCTAGGTCGAGAAGGAGCTCGTGGGCGACTCGTCCGTGGGCATTGACGAAGCGCACGCTGTAGTAGTCTCGGAGACGTGCAGCGATGTAGTTGGCATTGAGGAGAGCGGATTTGGTGGAGGCCGTTAGGCCTGAGCCGCCAAGCATTTTGATATATGCCCAGGAGATGAGGAGGACGGACGCGCTGCCGAAAGGCGCAGAGGAGACAGGTGCTATGCCTTTTTCGCCGCCGGTGGAAACTAGGGGGTGCTTGGGGAGGAAAGCAGCAAGGTGCTGTGCGACGCAAATGGGACCAACTCCTGGTCCACCACCGCCATGAGGTCTACAAAGGTCAATCAATCAGAAAAAAGAAAGTAAGAAT
The DNA here is from genome assembly GCA_024712875.1 of Inonotus hispidus. Taxonomy (NCBI): domain Eukaryota; kingdom Fungi; phylum Basidiomycota; class Agaricomycetes; order Hymenochaetales; family Hymenochaetaceae; genus Inonotus; species Inonotus hispidus. The sequence goes on along the minus strand of CM045714.1, from coordinate 3,527,264 downwards.
GCGAAAGAAAGCTTCATACATTGAGAAAGTCTTATGAAGGTTGAGATGACAGACGTCACCGCCGCATGTTGCAGGGTTCGTCAGGCCAATCTGCGCATTCAGGTTTGCGCCGTCGAGATAGACCTGGCCTCCGTTTTCGTGTATAATCTTGCATGCCTCCTGGACACCATCTTCAAAGACACCGTAGGTCGATGGATAAGTGATCTATAAACGACCCGTTCAGAAATCAGTATATTCTTGATATACTGAGTAGACTCACCATAAAAGCGGCCAGCTGGTCCTTGTACTGCTCCGCCTTGGCACGGAGATCTGCAAAATCGAGCCCACCGGTCGAGAGTACTTTGACAGGAATGACCTTGAGGCCTGCCATGATAGCTGACTGTTGAAAACCCATTAATCCAGTTTCACAGAAGACGCAAGGGAGCATAAATACTGACAGCAGGATTCGTCCCATGAGCACTGACAGGAATAAGACAGACGTTACGCTGCCCTTCTCCCCGAGACTCGTGGTATGCACGAATCACCGAAAGACCTGTAAATTCACCCGCAGCACCCGAGTTAGGCTGTAAAGAGCACGCATGGAAGCCCGTGATCTTGCACAAATCCGACTCTAGTTCCTAGACAAACAAATTCAGCCTTCTTTCTCGGTGCCAGCGAGGACGGCAAAAGAAACAAAATGGAAGGAGCGGGCTTCGTACCTTGATTATCTCGAGATACCCTTGAACCTGGTCAACAGGTGCGAAAGGATGAACGCCATTAAACTCAGGCCACGTAAGCGGGATCATGCTGCTCGTGCTATTGAGCTTCATCGTGCAACTTCCGAGTGGTATCATGGCATGTACGAGTCCCAAGTCCTTGCTCTGTAGATGGGTAATGTATCGCAGCATCTCGGTCTCGGAGTGATGTGTGTTGAAGATCGGGTGGGAGAGGAATTGAGAGGTTCGGGTAGATGAACTTGAAAGAATAGGTGAAGGTGAAGATGGTTCAGAGAGCGCGGAAAGGGATACTGGGGAAAAGGATGCAGCACGGGCGAAGATGTTGATGAGCGAAATGAGGTCTTCAGCAGTGACGCTCTCGTCCAGCGTAATACCAACTCTGCTTCCATCGATTTCGCGAAGGTTAAGACCAACCTCCCGCGCAGCATCGTGTACACCATGTGCACCACCGGATACAGAACCAGCGTCAATCACCAATGTATCAAAGAACTCCTTATTCTCGACCTTGAACCCGAACTTCTCCACTTCCCCTGCGAGTACACGCGTAAACCCATGAATACGTTGCGCAATTCGTGTAAGACCCTCTGGACCATGATACACTGCATACATAGCTGCAACATTCGCGAGTAATGCTTGACTGGTACAAATATTACTCGTAGCTTTCTCTCTCCGAATGTGTTGTTCACGAGTCTGCAGTGCTAGTCGATATGCAGGTGCACCATTAGCATCCCGACTCCGACCAATCAGACGTCCGGGCATTTTACGTTTTAGTTTCTCCGTGCACGCGAAGAACGCCGCGTGCGGTCCTCCGTAGCCCATAGGAACCCCGAATCGCGCGGAGTTGCCCACGACGATGTCTGCGCCCCACTCGCCTGGTGGTTGCAGCATCGTCAGTGCGAGAAGGTCCGTTGCGCAGATAACGAGGCCGTTGGAGGCGTGTACGGAGGATACCAACTCCGAGAAATCCGTTATACGTCCATCGATATCTGGATATTGGACCAGGACACCGCAGAGGTCTGAACGAATGGATTCATCCTTGACGAGCGCGAAGACATCACCAACGATAAGATTCACGCCGACGCCTTTCGCGCGAGTCTCAAGAACTGCTTTTGTCTGAGGAAGAACTCCAGAGTCGACAAAGAAAGTCTTCTTCTTGTTACCCAATTGAGCGAAGGCCATTGCCATGCCCTCCGCGGCGGCTGTTCCTTCGTCCAGGAGAGACGCATTGGCAATGTGCATTGACGTAAGGGACATAACCATCGTTTGAAAGTTGACCAACGATTCTAGTCGACCTGATCAAGATATGAGTAAACACCATCTGTATAGGTTGAGCTGAGACTACAAATACCTTGAGCAATCTCGGGCTGGTAGGGCGTATACGGTGTATACCACGCCGGGTTCTCTATTACCTACGTCGCAAAAGAGAACCATGAGTCACCTGCCCAAGCAACAGATCAGCGAAGATGCAACTTCATGCTCACATTCCTCAAAATAACGGGTGGCACAACAGCATTATGATACCCCAATCCAATAAAACTCCTAAACCTCTTGTTTCTCCCCGCCAGCGCTCTCGCACGTCTGAACAATTCACTCTCGCTCAACGCGGGTATAACTTCATTATCCACAACTTGCTTCTCGGGAAGTCGAATGGAAGAAGGGACGGAAGCATCAACAAACGCGTCTAGGGAGTCGTATCCGAGGGTGTCGAGCATGGTCTTTTGCTCAGACTCATTGGGACCGATATGTCGCGGGGTGAATGAGTCGAGAGGTGCGAAGAACGAGCCTTTGGCCTTCACAGCCGAAGAGGAGGACGAAGCTGCGCTCGCTAGACATCTCAATCTGAATGAGGATGTGTGCTGAACACCAGCGACAAAGCCTCCACTTCTCAACCTCAGAACTGCCCTAGACTGTGGGAGAGCTAGACCCGAACGAGCACGAACAGCAACAGCAGTTACACCAGCCATCTACTTATCCCCGTCGTCTGTGGCAAACGATACCGGGATGAACAAGTTTTCTTGTTGGAATGCATTTTCCTCTAGGCACGATAAGAGCCCTCGGATGGCCAGCGATCAAATAACTCGGTGGAGGCTAAATACTGCAATTTCTAGTTTCCAATTTTGGTAATACAGAAAAATACTTTCACCTCGCGCGTGGTAACCTAGCGGACTCGGGTATCCGTCCTCACATTGATCTATACTCGTTATTTTCATATGAAAAGCATGAAAAGACTAAGAAATTAGACAGTAGTTATTATTGAATCACGATTATCTATCCAAGTACTCCTGACAACATACATACACGACCCTACACCTAGCAAAACCAATATTACGCTCTGATTTTAAACTCAAGTCGGTATCAATCCAACAGGATACAATCCCATACAATCAGCTATCATCTTTGTATGAGCATCAAGCCCAGACATGAGCGCCAATACATCTGTATAGGTATATTTTATAAACCCCGTCTTGCCCAGCTTATCCGAGTGTTTCCTATCGAATCGTATCATCAACAAGACATCCCATCTTTGCAACAAAAGGAATAAAAGAGTGACGGCGTGAGTTCTTTGCACCGCTATCCCGCTTAACTTCTTTATTGTAGGCGGTTGCCTTCTAATGATGGCGAGGAGCGACGGACAGATTCGCCGACATTGTTGTACGATGTCTACCCGCTGGTAGACGCTTTATTACGGGTCTCCTTTGAAAGATCACTGTAACTTTTGTTTCTGTGGAGGACGAGTTCATGCTATTGGTATAAAGGCGTGAGTCCAAATTCATAACAACACCTAAGGGGCCTGTAATTACGACTAGTTGATGGACGACCTGAGCAATTCCGAGTAAAGAGAGTGCGTGACTTAGAGAGAAGTCAAGCAAGATGATAGTCTATGTGGTCGCAAAAGAGCGTTAGTCCGTTTCTCACCAAAATCTATGAAACAGGTCATGAAAAAGTTACCTTTTGAACAAGCTGTCCCACTTTTAAGGAATCGGACAATTTTGCAGACAGAAAATCGAGCAACAGGATCAGTGACCTATTGAGCTATTGCCAGAGGTAATCTGGACGAATTAGATCGTGTCAATATGATGTTGCAGTAAAGCAGGTGAAGGAGATGGTCGAACATACATAATCGTTGCCTAGTCTTTCTCCAAAACAGATAACGCGATGCGATATTCAAAGCACGTTCTAGAGATTTCTGGTCAATATTATTTCCCGTCCGGCAGAGTTCACCTGTTACATGAATGGGTAACTTTGATGACATACAGATAAACTACGTCTCCAATCGTCTATGCAATCGTAAGTCAACCATTAAACACAACGGTACCGTGCATAAGACAGGTCGATTACTCGGTCCAGTCGGAAGCTTGGGGAGTCTCTTTCGCGAATAGGAATAAAGGCATGCATAACTAGCATCCCCGTCTCGTTGTTGCATCAGACTTTTCTCATTCACCTGCATTCGTCATAACGGGGGCACCCATTGCAACACCATTCTCCACAAGGTGTAAGAGTTCTGTAATGCACGAACTTCATGCCGCTGCCCGTTGACTTTACATACAGACGTTGCATGCGTTAGGAATCCAGGATGTACAAGGCGACAGTAGGAGAGTAGTAAGTACACAAGAATGGTGGTGAGGTTTGAACTTTCGACTTTCCATTACCCATTGATTGAGACACAGACGAAGAGACAAAATGTTCGATATGAACGGCGTTGAAGCCGGTGTTGGGGGGTAAGAAATCATTGGATGGACAGTGAGTGTTCAGCAATTTGATAGGCCTGCGAATCCGACACCACACGACCAAACAAATACAACGTCTTGCGCACTGCCACTATCCGCAAGTCTTCTCCAGACACGTATCCTGTCTAAATAACTTCATTTAAAAGTTTGGGTCACTCAGAGATGGTAGGCTTGTGATTCTGATCATGAACCCCATCGCTGGATCGGAAGTATGTGTTACAACAGGTTACAACTTTGCAATTTTGATGACTGATCAGCATTTTATTAGCCAAGAACGCAGAGTAGGTTTACAAGTATCCAATCCGCCCGTATTGTTTAACCGGAAATTTGTATTGTTCCATTTCCCCGTGTGCTTCCCGCATCCCCCGAAATTTTTACACCCCACTAGTCCCGGTCGCTAGCGGGTGAACACATTCTTCACGGTGTGGCTTATGTCATGCGCATGATGTAATTGCAATTGTACATGCATCCACAGGACAACATGACCAAACATCAGTCTTGTCATGAGCCACCATCATCATATCTGTTGACCTCTCCGGTACGAAAAAGTGAGTATATACAGTAACGATCTTTCTGAAATATCTAGCGAAACTCAGGATGTTTACGTATAGCTGTAGCTGAAGAAGTGTCGCTTCAACCACCACATACTTTTTCCACAGCACCATGTCCGGGTTACAATTCGCAATTCAACCGTACCACGAATCTCATCACTCGATTGTACGCCTCTTGGGGCTTCTGGAATCGGTTGATTGATGTATGTTTGTTTCAGGTGAGTCGGAAGATTTGTGTTAAAGATTCGCTGGCAGTATTTGCGATTACAGTTTCTTCAGCAGGGACAAAAGATCCTTAAGCGAACGCTGGCCGGCGTACAGCGGGAAACTGCGAGATCGGGTTTGATGGGATGTCAGCGCACTAGTTCTTCCGGCGCGCGGAGAACAATGGCCTTTTGATCCAGTACTGCGCTAACTTCTCGATTCGGTCCTGGATAGAATGTTCGTCAGTCTTCTTTTCTTTTCCGGGATCTATAATGAGAACAATGGAGGAGGACACGGCTGCAGCTGGAAATCTAGTCTTTATTCTGCCTTTTGGTCGGACGAGTCTTTCGGTGCCGAGGCCGACAACGACAACGACTGACAAGGACTCTTTACGTTGCTAGGGTGAATTCGGTCCCCTGGTCTGGAAACCAGGGCAATCTCAATGCCAGATCCCCAGTCAGCTCGGTAAGTACAAAGGATGAATGCGGAGCTCATGAGGCTCGATGTGACTTGCGTACGTTCATCCGAAATGAATCTCCGCAGCTGCTCAGTGGGATATCTGGTTTCACTACCTACTGCGGCGACTCGCAATCAATTCAGACGTCTATAGAGGTGAAAATGGGCCATACAGAGTCATCAGTGGTGCCACTGCCCAAGGCGTCTGTATCGAATCGGATTTGTAGTTGTTCACCGAATGCGATCGAGACATGCGATGGAGCGTGGAAGAACGCAAGGGATTACGATATACCTCCAGAGCATGCGGATAATCCAGTCGGCTCACAGGAGACAGGGCAACTGGATCTCCCTGAAGAGCAGCTTCCATACCGCCTGTTATTTCGTCAATGCTCGAAGTTTGTTTATGGAGCCGCTTGCATTTTCACAATTCCTTCCGAATACATCGATCGCGAAAATGCTATGATGCTATGATTCAGTGACCCAAACGTTTTCTCTTCAAGCGAGCCCCAATTACTATGAGGATCCTCTGTATCCGAGTTGTCCTTCATCCGCAGGTCCGATATCCTCAAGTACTGAGAGACCAATCCATCACGCGTATGCCGGGTCTAAATATCGCTTGTCTATGCCGGGATCGATGCCTCGATCTCGAGGGTTGTTGGATGTTGCTCGATGCCGCATATACGGAACGCGACTCTGCTAACGATGTCTGCAACCAGAAATATTCGCGTGCAATCTGGCGTCATCGATCGAAGCACGTCGTATTCGTGTCGCTCTCCGCAATCTCTGCTTGTCTACTTAGAATTTTGGCCGATTGCGCATTCACTGCTCGGAGACGAGGAGGATTAAGCATGAGATTAGCTCGATGAGAAGAGAAATCTCAATACTACGAGTCTTTGCATCTATTCGAGATGCGGGTCCGTCTTCTTTGGACAGGGCGGATAAACTCTAGGATCTCCGCAACGGTAAGAGACGTACCACACCTTGATGGGGGACTCATGTACCACAGCTGTACCGGTTTTTCTCAGGGCAGAACAGGAAAGAAATTGCGTCAGGATCTCGGGACGGCGGAGCTGTAGAAGCTGTAGCAATCTGGAACGCCAAGAAGGAGATTGCGCTCGAACCCCTCGATGGCCACGCCGACTCTCAAGTTATTTTTGGCACCCTCAACGGCCGCAGCGGTTTAATACAATCTATCCGCCTTTCACCTGACGGCAAGCCTCATATTTAGCCCACAGGGCGTTAGGACGTCGTATGCAGACAGCGGAGGCATGTTCCATCTTGACCAATTCAGCCACACGGACTTGGTGTCTAGTCTGGCTAACATATTCACACTGTTGAAATTGCATGATGTCCTGATAGCTCAGGGAGAAGTTGATGAAAGGCTGTGAAGGCTGTTCCGGCCTTATGGAGGTGCGTATACTTAGGTCCAATGCGCTTCCACCTTTCGGAGAACTAGACCTCTTCGGTTCTCGTGTCGGCGCTGTGAGAGTTTTCCAACATAGCTGATGCTAGGACTTTGACTAGAGCCACTTGCGCTGCGCGGTCTTCAGACAATATTCGCGTCAAATCCGGAATAGGGCGGTGAAATGCAAAATGATGAGACGTGAATATGTGGCTGGATGCGAATGTTCTGTAGGTACCTGTCCCTCAGTCTAATGCCTCCTTTCCTCGCTCCTATCAGAAAACATCCGTGCCTTCGAGCGGTGCGCGGTGATTGTGTCGGCCAACAAGGCCATTTCAAGTCACTACTGCCGCAACATTGGCTGCTCGTCACACGACAGAACGGTTATGCCGTCCAGGAAGGCTTCTTTCCCCTGATCGATTACGCAAATTGAAGGTGCTCAGGGACGTCTTCCGGGATTATGAGGCCATCCATCAAGGAGAGTATAATTATAACAAACTGAATATGTGCAGTTCGAATTTTCAATGGTGTAGTTTCATTGAGCGTCCGAGCAATGCTTCATACTGGTCCGCTTTCCGACAGAGATCCGGAAAATCTCTACAAGATTACTCACCGCGCGCCAGTATCTTCAGCCTATTTAATGCAGGGCTTCCCTGGAGATCTGAAAGCACGTTCCCTTGTCTCCGTACCGGACGCCTCATCTAGGCTTTTGCTCTCTAGCCAAACCCTGCAAGGATGTCTCGTTCTATTTCTCTACTTGGCTCCGCTTCCGCTTTGCTCTTCCTCGCTGCCTCTGTCCTCAAGGACGTGCCTATCGTCCACGCTGACGACCCGATCTCACCTGGCTTTCCATATGGTTCTGAAAAGGTGTGTTCCATCTGTGTCTCCTCTTCTGATGCATTGCCATCCTACGCGCTCCCGCCTGGTCAACGTTGAAATGCGAACTGTTGCGCTAATGTCGTATTTGCGCAGGTCCGTGGCGTCAATCTCGGCGGATGGCTCATTCTGGAACCGTGGATCACACCGAGCATCTTTGACAACACCGGTAATGACTCGATAATAGACGAATGGACATTCTGCGAGTTTCAAAGCCGGGAAAATGCAAGTGCCGCCCTTCAGCACCATTGGGATACGTTTTATACCGAGGCCGACTTCGCCGCTATCGCGGCGGCTGGGTACGTTTGCGCCTTGTTCAATCTGGTCAAAATGGCGATCTGACTATTTGCGATACCAGACTGAATCATGTCAGAGTGCCTATTGGCTATTGGGCGTTTGACATCCAGGATGGAGAGCCATTCATCCAAGGACAGCTACCTTACCTTCAGAGAGCCGTTTCTTGGGCCGAGAAATACGGCCTCAAGGTTATGATCGACCTTTACGCTGCTCCAGGAGGCCAAAACGGGTAAATGTTCCAAACAGTCCTTGTTAAATTAAAGCTTAGCTTCTTCTTCGTTTCATTGTCTATATGCAGCTTCGTCAACTCTGGTCAGGTCAAGGCGGCTCCAGAGTGGCATCAAAGCCAAGCGGATATTGAACGTACTCATAACGTCGTCAAGCAGATTGCGCTCTTGTTCGCTGCGAACACGAGTGTCGTGCCGATAATTGCTCCCCTAAATGAGTGCGCTCTAAATTATTAGTTTCGATTCCAATTCTATTCGTTGACACGAGTTATGATGAAGACCGGCAGGATGGTTCCCTACACTACTTTGGGCCACGCGTGCATATTGGTTTGACGCATATGACCATATCCGATTTCCGTTCAATGATTCGCGGCAATCCGACACGGTGGTACTCATGCACGACGCGTTCCAACCGCTCAATTACTGGAGAGACTTCTTCCACCCGCCGTATTTCCAAGGTGTCGCGATGGATACACACATCTACTTTCCCTTTAACGGCGACCTTGCACTATCCGATGACGGCCACGTACGCGAGGCGTGCCGACGTGCATACGAACTCGCCTCGTTCCATCTTTGGACGATCGTAGGCGAATGGGCCCCGGCGCGCACAGACTGTGCGAAACACATCAACGGGCGGGGTGCCGGAGCGAAATACGACGGGACCTTCCCCAATTCGTCATTCATCGGAAATTGCACCGGACTCTCTGGTTCAGCTGATACTTTCAGTGATGAATATAAGACTTTCTTAGCTCGGTTCTGGGAAGCACAAACGATTTCTTATGAAGCTGGTGCTGGGTGGATTCAATGGCTGTGGAAGACTGAGGAAGGAGCGGGAGAGGAATGGAGTTATAGCAAGGGTGTCGAGTACGGCTGGATTCCACAGGATCCGAACAACAGAAGATTCCCAGATATCTGTGGCTGAAGAACGGATTGCTGTACAGTACATACGCTCCTAGCTTTCCCTTTCATCACTCCTTTCAGTAACCTAATTGATCGGGCGCTTCTGATTGTGCCTCCGTTTACTCCTGTACTTTCGGCTTTTCTTCCCCGCTTCAGGACTTTATTCTTTCGATCTATGTACAGTATGTATATTTCGTAGATTCTCCGATGCCCTCCTGGTAATATCTTATTGCTGAATATAAGAATATGACGGCTTGTATCGTAACATGATCCGTGCACGCCCTTTGAGGAATGCACGTCTGGCGTGACCGGATGCAAAAGGGACATCATGTATCTATGAAAATTGCGTACATACACACTACTGTAAACCGAAAATGAGACAAGTGATATAAAACAACTAAACGTATCGTGGTCATAAAAAATGGACATTATGCTATGATAAAGAATACTACCTGTGAGTGGCCACAGACAAGAGAATAACCGGACTCTCAATCCAGGGCATTACTTTCATCGCCCATCGAAGATATCCATAATCAAACTCGCCTCGACAGCCTCCCAATCCACAGCTCCGCCACTCGCATACACGCCTTCATAGCTCATAATACTCAAATGAGCGAAGAACGGCGCCAAGTCGCGGATGCTGTCGATCGACTTGACAGAGCTGAGCAGGGGTCGTCGTGCACCGGAGGAGGTTGGGTCTGGGAGGGTAAACCCTGATATCCGCTGATATGGACGTGGGCGGAAGGGAAGTGTATCAGATGAGTTTCGTGTCCTTGTGAGTACGAGATATATGCTTACCCTATTGTTGGTGTTCCCTCGTGGATCTGTCGCAGGAAGGTCGCCTACCATTTCCGATAACTGATCCATGATCGCTTCCGGGAACCAGTCATCAGGTCGGTAAATCGCATCGACAGTGTCAGTGATAAATATCCATTGATGACTTGATTTAGAAAGGCAACCAAAAGCAGTCAGCGGCATGCCTGGGAAGAGGGGAAAAGGCGAGGACGGGAAAGGCGACCTACATTTGGAATTCCTCTGTTTGAAGGACAAGCAGGAGGTCGATGAGCTTGCAAGCGGCTAGAACAGCTTGGAGGGCGTCGGAACCATCCGATGGTGCTTCTGCCATTACTTGAGAGAATATGCGCATCTACATAGATCTAAGATACGCGCAATTTCGAAGCACAAGAGGGAACTCAGGCACTCACAAGCTCAGAAAGCAGCACAGGCCAAAAGCTCGACAGGTTATACGGGGAAAGTCGACAAATAAGAACTCGAATGCAGAGATACACCTCGCTCTCCACACTGGGAGCTCCGCCGTTACGCAATAAATCAACCAACTTCTCTTGAATAACGGGTAGCTGCGTTAGGAAGTGGTTCTTCTCGGACGCGAACAGGATGAAGGACAGCCTGCGAATGTTCTGCGCTTTCATCTGTAGCTCGTATTCTCGGTTGACAAAGATATTGGCTGAGGTGGAGGACGTTATTTTGCCTATGAAAGGTAGTAGAAGTGAGTCGCTCGAACCAAATGAAGGCGAAAACACCCGCACTCAATAGCTCTGCAAATACGGCCTTGTCCGAGTCGATAAGCGATTTAACGATCGATCTCCATCTCAGACCGGGCTCAGAACTCGAAGCAAAGAACCTGTTGTCGTTGAAGACATCAATGGCTGAATTCTTCCATGACTTGTATGCCGCTGGTATTTTCGACATTTGCTCCATTATTGCGATGTAAACATCATCGATCTCCGTGCCTCTGTTTGAAACGCTAGTAATCTTATAGTAGGCATGATGAAATTTAAGAAGCGTACCCAGATTTGCTTCGTAGTATCGGGTTGAGGACGTAATACACGACATTATTGCATACCGCAGCGATTTTGTCGTTCTCAACAAGGAAACGACGAAGGTTTGGTAGCACATCATGGGCAAGGTACTGGTTTATCTGCGCGAGAAGTGTTAAACCACAGGGAACAGATGAATGGGCATGCTCTTACCCGGTCCGTCAAATCCATCACAGGAGATTTTTGTGACGACTCTCCCGATGTAGGCGGCGCATTATACTTTTCATTCAGGTTCGTCTCGGAATGGGCTAAACCTAAATTTAGCATTGTTCATTCATAGAGTCTAGACCATGGCTACGTACTGCGCGAGAGTGAAACGCCAGAGCCGTTTACTACACTCTCCCTCGTCCTTCTTGGCCATATACCTTGATCAAGGGACTTCGCAGACAGTTGCACGCAAGCTTCTAGCAACTTCGCGTATGTATCCTGCAGATTCTGTCAGCTTGGGGTATTTAGCCAGTTAGGTGACGAACCTGAATGTCTTTTCGTATCTTTCGATCCTCAAATGCTACCGTCTGGGTCATTTTAAGCGCCAACACAGTAGTGCATCTATAAGAGCTGAGTATCATTGAGATAGTGACACAAAACATAGAACACACCGCAGGACTGGGAAGATCTGAGCCCGATACTCCTTGACATTAGAGGCAATGTCCTTCGCAAGTGAAAGGTAGCGTGCCCAGACTTGCAGCGCTAATGGGCTTTCGAGCTTGGATAAATATTCCTCAAGGAACATGAATAACAATGCGTCGGACCTAAATCGTCCAGATGTAAAATCACGCCTCACACGCACATAGTTCATTGAAAGGACGTACAATTCAGGATTTAGGACTTGCTTTCTACTTCGTTCCGCGTTTGGACCAATACGCCACGAAATACTCTCGCACACTACGTGCACAACATTCTGTGCACTCGCGGTTAGGAAGTCGACAATGTCAAATGCGGCTTTTCCGGACTTCCGACGTTCCTGGAGACGCATTAGCAACACCCCCAAAACTTTAGCCTTCCCTCAGCGAACCTGATCAATATGCCAACACTCAATTACCGCTTCGATAACTTCAAACGCATGCGATCGGTAGAGGCGCTCAAGCACTTTTCGACATCGGTTGAACGTCCGTGTGAACGTATAAGTGAGGGTTTCGAAAGCGGGATGGGTCTCTGTAACTTCTTCTGATACAAGAGTCCAAGTTTCGTATAGCGCCCCGACACCTTCCCGCAGTGCCCGATAGCCTGGGGAGCGAGCCTGAATGCCTTCAGCCTTATACGCAACATACATAAGAAGCGTAGCAACTTACAGTCATGGAAGTTTCGGTTGTTGTATGCGGAGAATCTGCGAGAAATACGTTTGATACCATGCTCAGCAGGCCTGCACCGTCCGCTGTAGACCTATCCGGCGAGATGGTCTCTTCCGCCAAAGCAGAGTCCAGCTCGTCCAGACCGAGAAGTATTAGCCGTTCCAAAGCATTCAGGAGCATGATAAACTCCGCATCGTCTACGCAAGAGACCGTTTCCGAAGGTACTTTAGAAGTAGAAAGAACCATCCCGAAGTCACCAAGTGCCTTTCGAATCTGACGACATGCGCACGCGTTCAGAGGAGAGATAGCAGGAGTAACAATGTGCGGGAATTGAGGGACTGTCAGGAGAACGAAATCGAGCCAGTGATGTAATAGAGGACGATTGCTTGGAGTTGCAATACCGTCGATGAGCAGCTGAACAAACAGGGAGTTGCTGGATGCGGAAGCGGCTAGAGACTGTATGCCACCGTCTACAGACGCTAATTCAGGATTGGCGGAAGTTTGAAGCGTCAGGTTCGGACTCTTGGAGCGCTGTCTTTCGGTATGTGTAGCCGACGAAGAGATGATAGAGTGTAAGAGGTGCAGGAGCTTGTTTTGCAGCTCGAGGCGTTCTGAGTGTACTAATGCGAATAGCTTGGCGGTAATCGCTGATTCAAGGGTCCCTACAGTAGGATGGTCCAGGTCACCACGAGAAATCACAGATTGAAGAAGATCAATGGCAACAGAATGAATCTCGGTGTTCAATCGTTGCATCGACTGTACCGTGCGTCTGGGTTCACTCTGTAGAAAGCTTGAATTGAATGAACACAGTGAGAAACGACTCGTTACATGGACAGATATACATACCGTACGAGCATTTCTACAAGTATACCCGCGTATGTCGCACTGGCGCCATCAGATCCGCCTAATTGGGAAATAATCAATTTTCGAAAGGGGTATGGAGTCCAGACAATCCTTACGCTGCTGAAGCCTTTCCAGGAGTTGAGGCCACGAAGATCGAGATACGAAAGTCGTCGAGATCACCCTGTTGAAGTTCTGGCCTCCATAACGGGCCACCTGGAGGAGGACATCAAGTAGATACACGACGCGGTGTTGGTCAAAAGGCCTGTCGTAAACGAAACCATGAATTTCCCGCCCGTTGACCAATGAAACATGGGGGATTTGACAAATTGCTGGGTCTAGCAGTTCAAGTATAATGGGATCTAACACCCTAATAAAGACGTTCAGACCAGGGCCACTACCGATGTCATTTCAATGGGCTTACCGTGGATAGGACTTCAGGTTGCAACGCATCCATGTTTCGCCAACGCGTCGCAAATTAGGGTCGCTACTTTTCAGGCTATTGAGGACTATTAGCATTGGTACTTTGAAGTGTGCACCAGGTTGCTGATTATCATCTAAAGTACAACATCGTCAACTCCTGACTTACAGGTTCTACAGTCACAGAAGCATTATACGTACCAGATAGTCTCCAGAGAACTCCAAACGCCCCATAAGCCTCGAGCCCAGTCCCGGCAGTATCCGATACGAGAGACTGCGAAATGATTGACTCCAGGTGACGATTGGTCGTCGCGTGCTCGAGATCCCAGATAAGCCGTACGGCTCGGACATGATAAGGGCTTGTCTCTTGACGCAAGTAAGCCATAAGCTGAAGATGGAGACAATTAGAAGGTGTCTGAGGTCGTTAGTCCTTACAACTCACAGAATGCATCATCGCGAGTAACCTTGAACGGTTGTCAATGGACGGAGTGGGAGTAAGTGCAGGAGTTGCATGCAAGCGTATGGCAAGTGAGACGACTCTATCGGCGCCTTGGAAAGAGCAGCTCTTTCATGCGGTACAGTGAATGTCATCGTCAGTCTAACTTCGAAAACCAGTGCCTCAGACCTTACCTTCAGATCGAGGGGTCGGGAAATGCAGTCTAACCAGCGTTCTGCATCCCATGACAATGTCAAAGGTAGAGCACCAGACGTGTGTGCCATCTTGTCTAGCGCGTTGGTCAAATTCAGCAAAAGAGATACTCCCTGTACGAATGCGTGATGCATAGCATTCTTCTGAAAAGTATCAGGACTTCCAACTTCGTCTCCAACACTGATGATTTCAGCACAAGTTGCTGTGAGTTCCGACAGTCTCTCGAAAGATGCAACGAACGGCACAGCAGATGCGAAGCGACGTTCTTTAACCGTTTCTGGTGTGTCTGGGACTACATTGACCCCATCTTCAGATTCGGCCGCCGCGTTTTCCGTGGACCCGCTTGTCGGAACTCCGTAAAACGCGCACGCAGCATCATCGAAACTCCCACCGAATGCGAAATCGGGTAGATGCAATGGAATGGTCATCCCGATAACGGAGGTATGTTCAGCAATCTGCTCAAGAAGCTCCATAGCAGCTCGGAAAGTGGAAGTTGTGACTCTTCGAGGATCGCGTCTTGACAGCTCCTAGAGAATATAAGCGTATTAAGTAAGATGCCCTCGTCTGACTACTCGATTGGCATCACCTCGAGCTTCTCAACGAGAGCACAGAAAATCAGTGGCAAATGTAGTTTTTGCACTTCATCGTCATCCACTCGGAAAGTACCCAAGACGAATAGCAGCATCTCGATGCACTAAGGCCGTGATCAGGCTTCGCAGGGACAAGCAATGCATTGTTGCTTACCACAGTATCCGACGTCTTGTCGAGAATTTCGCCTCGAACAGCCTTAAATAGCTGCTTCCAAATAGCTCGTGGTTCTACTGCCTCATATAAAGTGGTCGCAGTCACGAGAACCTGTTCGAATGTGAGAGAAATATGCGAGATCAGAGGACGGGCACTCACATCCTCGCCACCATCTGTATTACCCTTTACGGAAGCCTTTATTGACTTCAATGCATCGTAAATAAGGACTTCGGTTAACGGCGCGCCGATCTCCCATTTATCTAACAACGACACGTATATCTTAAAGGGCCTGGTTGAGGAGTATTCCACCGAAGGATGGAACATCTCCTCACGCAGAGTGTCGACAAGCAGCGTCCGAGCATGGGTCTGGAAATATTCGGTCTGCTTCTCCGTGTGCTCGTCCGGTCCAAGGAGCCACGCGAAGAGGCGACGGTTAAGGGAGAGGTCACGACGAAGTACAACACCTGTTGCTGCGCGCATGAGCAGGGACCGGTCGGCCGGAGATGCTGCTGATAATGCGATCCCTTCTAATCTCAAGCTTGATAATAGCAGGTCAAGCGCCCCTCGCTGGACCAAAAGGTTGTCGTCGCCAAGAGCGGCAGCGAATGCTCTTAGCATGAGTCCAATGTCACGTCCAACAATGGGCGCAATATCTAATGATAGACCTTAAGAATGACGCCAGTACAATATATACGGCAGTACTGAGCATACCTTCTTTAGAATCCAATCGCGGGAGCCGCCTTGAGAGGTAAGTTAGGCAGTATGCACGAGGGACCTGAGTAGTCAGCATGACAAGCCAGATGTTTTGCAAGAAGAAAGAAGGCGAAACAGCCTTGGACAGTCGATCAAGAAGGCTCAATACCTAGGCACATTTAGCCGATTAACGATTATAACGTATGCTTAACATACCTGTTCAAATGTCTCGCTTGTTTCTTCCTCGAGACCGGGAAGGAGAGCCAGGACAAACGCACGCATGATAGGGCGCAGCTCTCCTTGCAGTGGAAGGTAATACTTTTCGAACAACCCAAGAAGCACCGGCTTGACGCTAGTTGCAGCATACTCAAAGAACGGGAAGAGCCCAGAAGACCAAAGGGGTAGGTCCCGCTTCAAACCATCAGGCTGGACGCAACGGACATCAGCTAGCAAAACGTTATGTGTTTTTCATGAGACCATACCCCAAGCACGGATAGAATATGAGAATACACGTCAAGAGCGCGTTGATGAACACCTGACGGTAATGCCGGGATCAGGCATTGTGAAAGACGTTTCGCTACAATTAGTTTGCGCGGAATTTCCTTGAACTGCGTGTACGACTGCAGTGTCTAATGCAGCAACGCGTTACTTTACGGCGTCTTAAGAACTGGCGTTGGAAGGAACATACTTTGAGCAGTTGCTTAAGGAAAGCAATGAAATCCGGCCATTCATGCATCGTCTCGAAACTCGCGAGGCACTTCTCCACCTGCTGCGCATACTTCTTGTACTTGGGATCGTTCTGAACCGTCGCGTCCAGCGCAACTTCATGGAGACAACGTAAGTAAATTTGAGCAACGCAGAACCATGAGGCAGATTTTAGGCAGGCAATGCAACTCAACGGTACACGCACCCTGTTCGCGCAGCTTGGCCGCTGCAGACAGCGCACCCTTCGAGCCCGAGCCCGAGGCACCAATATCGCCCTTATTTGACATTGACATTCGTTGAACGATTAACAATGAGGATTAGAGAGCAAACTCGTCAGAATTCATGAGCATGGATCGCCTGGTTAGGTAGGTTGAAGTTGGCCCGATGCGCTGCGAGGCGCGTCGCCCGAGATGCACACGTGTCGAACATTAATTGTCTCCGCACTCTTTCCTCGCAACCACCATGAGCTCACCCAAAGACCATGTTAAAAAAGCCCTCGCAGCTAATTTGAGCCCGCAACTACCGCGTACACCTCAAGGAACCCCGGCTCAGCGGACTCTTCTGCAATCATGGCTCAGTGCGCACCGTACAAACAAATGGCATCGGAATTGATTCACCGACACCCGCATAGCGATACCGCGAAGAACTCGTTTTGTCCTCTCTTGTATAGTGTTTGGCACAGCAGCTGCCGGTCTCTACATATCCGACAGGCTAGAGGAGAAATTGCCGGTTTCGGATTCCTCGACGAGTAAGAGTGATGCGGACTAATCTTGGAGGTAAGTGCGAAAATGTGCATGTTTGGGAATATTATAGTTACAGAAATACAACACACAGTGCTAAAAGGATGGTGGCTTAGAAATGTTAATGGTTCGCTAATTGATACATCCTGGGGTATTAATAAATGTCTGCTCTGCAATGTTTGGTCATGACAGTCACTCCATTCCTCCGTATGCCTCCGATTCAGAAACGTCGTGTGGGCTGCCAGGTGGACTATGACTTGACTTCGCTTTCTCTCTTGATGAATTCGGGGCCTGTAACATAGGCGGGGCGGAAGGCAAGCCAGTGTTGTTTTTTTGTGGTTTTATCAAAGCGGTACTTCTAGCTCCTACACCAGCAATGCCTGGTTCAGCAAGGTGGCGAGAGCTTGCACTGGGCGCACGACGTAACGGAAAAGGCGATACCGGAGGGAGTGGGAATCCCAAATCCCCTTTCTCGCCCTCTCCAATGCGAGGACCTTCCTCATCTTGCATGCCGAAACGGGGCTTCTCGATCCCATATCCGTCGTCGGCGAAGCGCCAACTTCCTCGACGCCAATCTGGAACCAAGACCTCTTTCCCATCTTTACGTCGTTGAAATGGGCGACATATTGCTCGGAGGATCGCATCATGGAAAGCAGTAGCAATCACTAGCAGCGCGACTCCTACAACTGCAAGAACGCCGATGCCAATGATTTTCCACGAGTTCATGCTTGTGCTCGATGAATAATCGCCATCGAGTTCGTCGTTGACTGGCTTATGGGTGACTGTGGGAAACACACTTGTAGTGGATGATTCAGAGAACAAGTTGATTGGTTGAGCTGAAGAGGAAGCTTCGGTTACACTGGTCTCTGAATTAAAGTGCGTGGAAGCTTCTGTTGTGGAAGAAGAGGTGCTATGCCCAGGAAGTGGAGCAGAACCTGTGCTACTAGCCGACTTTGCAGTTGCAGTGTTGGGATTCGACTCAGATACCTTCCTTGTCGTAGTCTGTTTAGCCTGGTGGCCTTCGTTGTCATCATCGCCTTGTCCATCAGCAGTGTTGTGAATCATCCCAAGAGGATCAAGAGCATAGTTGTTCCCGGTGTGTGGAGTATGCTCCTGTGCTGTCGAATGAATTGCAGGCGTTTCGGTGGTCAAAAGAGTCTGGGAGAGGTTCTCTGGGCCAAGTTCTCCCTGCGAGAGGTCCTGTATGCTAGCTGGGATAGTTGCGGAGGCTACACGCTGAGCGAGTGCGAATAATGGCAGGAACAAACCTAGAACAAAAAATCCCTTAACCATGAGGATAATGATATCTGGAAAGAGCGCGAATTCTGTAGATGAGGATGAGCCAGATGAGCCGTATACCAAGGCCTCAAGAGTTCTCGACAAGACAAGACAGAGAACTAGAGAACTAGGTAAGAAAATGAGCGTGAACAAGAAAGTGGCATATTTCAAGAGATCGCACCGCGTTGTGTTCTTATGATGCACGTGATCGAGTAACCAGTTCTATTGGTTTGCTTCCGTTCATTGGTTCAAGAAACGTTCAAGAAGATTCAAGACTGCTTGGGAAGCTCGAGTCTGGCGAGGCACTTAAGCAGCGTAGAGGAAAAATTGGGGATGCCAAGGTATCATTCAGCGTCAAAGTCGTGTCGTATTTTCGTTTGAAGAGATCAACTACGGTAGCGCAGGAATGCGATGAGCGGCAACTGTGGTCTTTACGGAAAGAGCGCAGAACTGTACAAGTTTTACGCGGTGAATAGACTTGAATTGATGGGGATGTATTCGAGACAGTCAGGTTATTCCGTGAAACAGATCCTATTCTTATCTCCGAAAACAGAGAACGGAGATTGCGCCAGGCCTCGCCAGGCATGGTACAGCTGCTGAAGTAAGCCATGACCATAAGTGTATCCTGACAATCACCACCACAGACTCTCTGGCCCGACCATCGGCAGGCTCCTTGCTCCTAGCTTCTCGCTTCAGAGTAGACTATATACCCTAGAATATCAAATGGTCTTGGGTCTCCCAACAATTAATCGCGAAGGAGATCGAGTTCGGCTACGCCCTCACAAGCGAACTACGCTTCCTACTCTAGATACTTGGATCAGAAACGGAGGCAAGTAGACGCATGGATTAGCACGCCTTTACACTCGGGAAGCTTGCCTTGACCTGCTTTCATCAACCTGAATCCTGGATTTGAGGCAAAGAAAGGGAAACATGCGCATAAAGCACCGCGCCGAAGGCTCAACCCATGAGGCACGAAGACATATTCGGTTTCGGTTAAACATACCATGCCTCCTGCCAAGAGTCTTCTGTTCCGCTTCCTAAGCTTGGGTCCAGTATTTGAGGCCAGACCACCCCTCAACTTTGTTTTTTTTTTTCTTGCATAGACTATTACTTCCACCTCGTTTGCACCACACTCCTTACCTATAGACCTTTTCGTTCTCGACCGCGTTTTGCTTTTCCTAATGCGCCGTCTTCATTCCACTCTCTTTCTGGCTTTCACTGGTGCCCTCCTTGGAGGGCCATCCGCTCACTTCGTTCGCGCTGACGGCGATATTTGTCCTGGTTTTGCCTACGGGTTGGAGAAGGTACGCTACTATGTGTTTAGTCTCGCTCCCATCTGCTTATCTCCTTGCACCTAACTTGAGGTCCGTGGTGTCAATATCGGAGGCTGGCTAGTCTTGGAACCTTGGATTACACCCAGTTTGTTTGACAGTACTGGAAACGATGCAATTGTCGACGAATATACGTTTGGTCTACATCAAGACCGTGAAGTCGCCGAGGCCGCTCTGAAACAGCACTGGGACAACTTCTATACTGAGGAAGATTTCAGACAGATTTCAGAAGCTGGGTAAGCACTTTCCCGACCTTTCATGGGAGATATATTGAGGGATGCCGCAGACTCAACCACGTACGTATCCCAATTGGATACTGGGCGTTTGAAGTTGGTCCAGACGAGCCCTATATCGGCGGACAACTACCCTACCTGTATGAAGCCATTAATTGGGCAGGCAAGTACGATCTGAAAGTCATCATCGACCTTCACGGGGCTCCGGGAAGTCAAAACGGGTATGTCAAAGTTGTGCATAACGCCACTTTTTTTCCGTATTGACGGAGTCAATTTTCAATAAAGTTATGATAACTCCGGTCAGCGCACTGATACACCTCAGTGGCATTCGAACGCGACAAACGTCGAGCGCACACTTGCGGTCATTCAACAAATTGCGGACCAATTTGTCGAGTACCCTGATGAGGTTCCCATCATCGCACCACTCAATGAGTAAGTAGGGACCATCGATAATCTGAGCGGCCTACTGATGACAGGGCTTTAGGCCAGCAGGATTTATCAGCGATGAAGCCCTCTCAGTCACAAAACAATTCTGGCAGGACTCGTATAGAATTATCCGTCACGGTGATGGGTCGTGGGAGACTGATACAGTCGTCCTTATCCACGATGCATTCCAACCTCCGAGCAGTTGGTCCGGCTTCCTTACCCCACCAGAGCATCAGGGCGTCGCGATCGACACACATGTGTACCAAATATTCGACGACTCCTTGGTCGCATTGAGCGAGGATGAGCACATCGCTCTTGCATGCAATCGGTCCTCAACCCTCTCGGAATACGATCTGTGGGCTATCGTCGGAGAATGGTCGCCCGCGCGTACGGATTGCGCCAAGTACCTCAACGGTCGCGGTAGAGGTGCACGTTTCGACGGCACTTACCCCGGAAGTACCGAAGTCGGCAACTGTGCAGACTTCACGGGTTCAGCGGAGTCGTTTAGCGAGGAGTACAAGGAGTTCCTTGGAAAGTTCTGGGAAGCGCAGGTGACTGCGTATGAGACTCGCGAAGGCTGGATTCAGTGGACTTGGAAAACCGAGGAAGGTACTGGGGAAGAGTGGACCTATAAGGCTGGCCTCGAACATGGATGGATTCCTAAGGACCCGACACATAGGCAGTACCCGGATATCTGCAACTGATTTTTTTCTTCATCGGACTACACTCTACCCCTTGCTCTAGTGATATAATTTCTTGAGGCAACGTTTGACTGTTATAATCTGTCGGTGGCTTATCTGCCCCGTCCCATCTTTAGGATTTGTGCATTTAGCGCTACAGCGGACTCTGGTGTCATATAATGAATCATACTCATATTATATCCTATACATTGGAGGCAGGCCTTCGAAGCGTCAGGGCGTCAGATGACCTGATAATAACCAGATGGGGAACTTACCGTTCCCGATCCGCGCGGCCCGTGAGATTCTTGATTCAGAGTCGAAGGAAGGTTGTTCTTATATACGACCACCACGACACATGACGTCCTTTGAGCGAGCGTCGGCATTAAAAGGTCATCTCAGTAAGAAAATATCCTATGTAATGAAGCAATCACCTGCTCGACTGCATTTCGCCGTGATTATGCCATTCGTTGGCCCCTTTCATTCACTTCAGTGTCGTAGAATAAAACACCGCCAGTCGTCGTCTTGTAGGGAGCTGTGAGCAGGTCGATCGTTCGCTTCTTACCTCTTGCCTACCATCCCGGAGACCATGGATTTTCGCTTCATAACTACCTGGCTATTCCTTTCTCTAGCCCATATTAGCTTCATCGCGGCTGGCAGAGGCGTGAAAGAGAAGATCGACCGCTATGCAATCGTCTCGCGGTACAACCCCACACGCAACGCATCAAGCACCGAAACACCTCTCCAAGTCGGCAACGGAAATTTCGCATTCGGCGCGGACATAACAGGCCTACAGACGTTCCGGCCTTTCGCGATCATGTCGTCTTGGGGATGGAAGAATGACTCTTTTCCTCCCGGACGCACTTTACAGGAAATACTGGATTACAAGGGGACGTCGCTGGATAATCATGGAAGGAACGTAACGTACATGTACGATGGCGATCCTGATATTCAGCAATGGCTCAGAGCGAATCCGAATCGTGTTAACCTTGGACGTGTTGGGCTTGTATTCCTTTCACCGTCGGGAGATGATGCACTGAATGTGACCGAAGCGGATTTGGAGAGTAAGACACAGAAGCTTGATCTTTGGACGGGTGAGATTACTAGCTCATTTTCGTTCAACGGGAGCATAGTTACTGTTAAGACTGTCTCTGCACAAGACGTCGACGTTGTTGGGATACAGGTTGAGTCCCCACTTGTCGAAGCAGGGAGACTCGGATTGTTTCTTGACTTCCCCTGGAATGACGGTTCAGCTTATTTTTCTGCTCCTTTTGTCGGCCAGTTCAACGCGACGTCGAATCACACGACCAGTCTTGCCGAAGGCACGTCCTCAATACCAAAGGGGGCGCAGGCAGAGATCATGCATACCTTGGTCAACAACACGTTCATAACGAGCATCAGAGGATCGAGATTCGGCATTTCTCGCGATTCCCCAGACGCTCATAGGTACAGTGTCATCCCCTCTCAAAAGTCCTCAAAATTTTCGGTTTCATTGTCCTATGCTCTCCGGTCACCGAATTCTGTGCCAAGCTTTGAGGCAGTAAGGACGTCGTCTGTGAAATCATGGGAAGCTTTCTGGGCAGATGGTGGATTCGTAGATGTATTCACGGGCTCAACTGATCCGAGAGCAGACGAGTTGCAGAGGCGAATCATTTTGTCGAATTATCTGTTGCGAGTAAACGAAGCGGGAGATTATCCACCGCAAGAGGTGCGTCGGCTCTCCAACCCATCACATCCTCCTTATCCTAAACTCTTTGGATAGTCCGGGCTTGTAAACAATGGCTGGGTACGCACCTTCCGATCCCCATCTCTCGATTCTTTGCGTATTCTAATTCTTCGGCTTGTTAATAGTACGGTAAATTCCACATGGAAATGGTCTACTGGCACGCCGTACACTGGGCCCTTTGGGGAAAATGGGCCCTTCTCCGCCATATACTGCGCGTCTATTCCGTTTTCCTCCAGACATCCATTAACCGTGCTCGTATTCAACAAGGATGGCCTAAGGGAGCACGCTGGGGAAAGATGTCCGACCCGTCTGGACGCAGCGCCCCCGGCGAAATTAACGAATTGCTAATCTGGCAGCAACCGCATCCTATTATCTTTGCTGAATACGAGTACCGTGCGTTTCCCAGTAGAAGAACGCTAACGAAATGGAGAGACATCGTAAAGGAGACGGCAGATTGGATGAGTGTATTCGCATTCCACAACGAGAGCACTGGGAAATATGATATTGGTCCACCATTATATCTCGTCAATGAAGACACAGACCCACTCATCGCACGCAACCCTGCATTCGAGCTCTCGTATTGGAGATTAGGACTCCAACTCGCAGAGAGCTGGTTTAAGCGCCTAGGCGAGAACGTTCCAGAGGACTGGACAACGGTCCGTGAGAACCTTGCGAGCTTACCCATTGATAATGGCACGTACGTGCTGTACGAAGGGATTCCTAGCGATTTCTGGGATCACCCGGAACACACGAACGACCACCCCTCCCTTGTTGGCCTGTACGGCTGGCTTCCCGAGACGCCTGGATTAAATCTGACGATTGCAAAAGTCACAATGGAAAAAACCTGGACCCATTGGAACATCTCGAATTGTTGGGGGTAAAATACCGCTTTCCACTTCATTCATAACAATGTAATTGACTGACGCGCGTTTGTTTGTTCATCAGATGGGACTTTGGGATGCTAGCAATGTCAGCAGCCCGAAACAACGAGCCCGAACAAGCTGTTTCTTGGCTTCTCCACGACCTCTTCTCATTCGATGACGTCGGTATGCCCATTGGCGGCGCGAAAGTTACGACGCCGTACTTCCCTGGCTCAGGAAGTCTGCTTCTTGCTGTGGCCATGATGGCAGGAGGGTGGGGCGGAAGTTCAGGGTCGGCGCCTGGGTTCCCTCGAGCTGGATGGAACGTGAGGAGTGAAGGTTTAGTAAAGGCACTCTGAGTTCATGAATGCACTGTCTGGCCGTACCTCTAGCATATTTACGTGAAAATAATGCTGTGAATAGCAGTCGATTATGAGCGCTTGGGGAATCATCGATATCCACTCAACCTCTCCCGTCGTTTGCACAGCGTGAAGATTCGCACCTGGACTCATCGGAAACATCTCGAATATACGGGAGTGGGTATTCCGTCCTCTCGCACTATACAATGCTAGTAAGTTCGCTTGGTGCATAGTGTATGGTAGTAAATAAGGTTGCCGAGTACCTCCTCCCAAAAAGGAAATTCTCGTCCGGATTGAAAATAGCGGATTGCACGTACAATTGTGAATATTTGCTTCAAGTCAGGCAGACTTGGCAAAAAGTGTATCGGAAAGTACTGGGACGGTAGGAGCGAAAAGGACCAAAAGACAATTATGACTGCAGGAGTGAAGGACGAAAAAAGATGAAATTGCCATTCCAAGACTGACGGAAAGGGTACTGAATTGGTCGTGAGGGTGAAGTGAAGATGGGCACGCACTAATCCCTTCTCGCACATGTCTGACCAGGTCCCCAACTTCAGAGCATCAGCTTGGATTCCTTACGCTCCTAACAACAACTCTGAACCCAACAACTCCAGCAAAACTGCCAGTGACAACATGGACCACGACGTCGACATGATGGACGCGCCTCCAATATCAACTCTCTCAGAAGAATCAGGTCCTCCGCCGCCAGCGCCACACCCAAAAGACAGTCATGTTTCAAAATTCAGAGTAAAACTAAAAGTTAATCGGCCTTCTTCTCATGCTGCTTCCGATGCACCTGTAACTGAGGGGCGCGGTCACAAGAACAACGATAGGAATGGCCACAACGGCTCTGGAAGAAGAGGAGACGGAGGTCGGGGAGAAGGTACCCCGGACTCACCAGACTCGGAAGAGGAATGGGACCAACTCGCAGACGACGACGATATCGCTCCTTCGTCTTCTGTCATCGGTACACCTTCGCGTGGAGCTCGACAACACCGTGACCATGCATCCACTTCCAGCGCACCAGCACGAGGAGGAGGGCGCACAACTGGAAGAGGATCACGAGGTGGGAGGGGAAGAGGCCGAGGTCGTGGAGGCGCAGCTGTAGGTGCTACCGAACCTCCTCAAACGATATTTGAGATCGCTCCGAGTGTTGCGCATGCTGAACATGGCACATCGAGTGTTCTGGATGGTAGTGTCGGGACTGGGTCACCCTCACCCAGTAAAGCCGCCCCGCGAAAGCGCGCTAAGAAAACCGAGGAGAAGAAAAAGGCAGGTCGGAAACCAAGGTGCGGAGGCTCAGTTGTTCTTCATTGCTTTACTATATATAATAACGCGTACTCCATTGCGCGTTTTCTAGGGCATCAAAAGCACTTATGCAGCTTCAAGACGACGCTGCTAGCATCGCCAGCGAGTGTAAGATCCCACATTTCTTCGAAAGTGTTTCTTGTCTGATTTAATACTACAGCACTTGCAGGGACAGCAGCATCATCACCGCTAGCCCGTGCAGGAGATTTCTCAACACCAGAGCTCGACCCGATCCCTCTCACTCTGCCTCCAGCAGGCATGCCAGATGGTCGGGATGCGCTAACAGCAGCACATGCCGACACAAACAGTCACCTAAGCGTCCCTCAACCGGCACATCCGAACCAACAGCACAACCCAAATCAACCATTCACACTCGACCCCACAGTTCCAGTTCCCGTGTATCGCCTCCCTACGAAACCTTTCCTTGTCCAAGCCCCACCCAAGATGCCCGCTGGGTTCGCACCTGTGATCCCACTCGACAAAGGACCCGCAGCGCGTGCGCCTGTGAGGCGATGGAGGCCTGCGTTGAGAGCTATTAGGGGAATCGCAGGCGGACAGTGGTTCGCTCATACGTTGGTTGGGGAGAAGGAGAGCGTATATGCGAGCGTTACGGGGCGAGATGTCTTGCAGGTCCAAGGCCAAGGCACAAATGCCGGAGGAGCGGAGAACGCTGCACCCATCCAGCCCGCTTTCGCTCACGGACACGGACACGGACACGGAGGAGGAGGGGGAAGAGGCAGAGGAAGTGCGAACGCGAGTGCACTCGCTTCACCCGCTCTCTCGGTTTCGAAGTTACCTGGCGGTTCGTCTGGGGGAGGTAAGGCAACTGCGCGTTCAAAGCTCGCTGGGACTGTTTCAGCGGGTGGAGGAGCTGGGGCGGGCTCGACGGCAGATTCCTCCCGAGCTGGGTCGGTAGACGTTGTTCCGAACCCCAATTCTGGTCCTCTTCCTGAAGGTGTGAGCGCCCCTGGAATGACTATCCGTCCATTGTCGAAGATGCGTCACGCTGTGTCTGCTACGGACACAGAAGTTGCGATAGACGATGCTTCGTGATAGCCCCCTCGATCGAGGCTGTTTATGAATTTGTTTTGCCTATGAATTCTGGGATCCCTGGCCTAGTATAGTCATCCTCGTGTTTCGTTACTGTGAAATCGTATCTCACTGTCCCTTCGGTCTACTCACACATACACAGAAACAACTAATTCATGTCTGCTTATTACGTCCTTTCTTGATTTTATCTATTTGCATCAATCCCAGATGTGACGTGTACGCAATGATCGTTTCTTATGTCTGATGATATGGCCGCTATATTGCGTTGCGGAATCTAAGGACGCGGCAACGCTGGTAAACGTGGTATGTATATAATACATGGGTGTGCTCTCTCTGAAGTTACGGCCTGACGAGGCAAAGGCTGCAGGTGATAATGGTGACAGCGGTGGAAAGCAAAGGGGATAACGAAAAAGATGGAAGAACACTCGGACGATGCTGGTATGAACGAAAGCGTAAGAGCAGAGAAGGACAGTGCATGAGAGATGGCGAAAATGCTTGAGAAAGCAAAAAGGTAACAAGGAAAGATCAAGGAAACGAAGCATCGAGACATATAAAGAGAACGAAAACACCCAACTGGTCATCGATACGAAGCCACTAGCTTTTCACCTTCCTGACTTCGTTCGCCTAAACCATTGCCATTCGTATCCTCCTTCCCCTCCTTACCGAGAGCTGAATCGGGATCCAGGCGGCGTTTACACCCTCCAGGCAACAAATATCGGAATCGCTTGGCATGGGGAATGACATATCGAGGGAGCTGGACTGCTGAGGTAGTGGACCTGTACTCACAATCAAAATGCAGGGAGTCAAAAGAACTATTCCTGGATGTACAGTAGAAACGAGGTGCGTACGGTTCTGAGCTAAGAAGTTGGATCATGTCCTTATACTGTGTAAAGAGTGAGGTCAGTGAATTTAAAGAGCAACAGTGAAGGATATGAGGCAGACGTACTGTGTAGGCCTAGAAAGATGACTGCAAGTCAGTAGGGGTAAGTAGGAGCGTGTGTAGAGTATGCCTACCTCAGGAATTGTGTTGAACAGGTCCTTGCCTTCGCAAATCGCTTGCTGCAAGATCTCAGGCGTAACAGATGATGCTTCTGCACCATAGTCGTCTGAGTCCATGAGAAAGAAGAGCACGGATTTGGATATCAATTCACGAGGCATTCAAGCGCATATATGCATCAACAAACTTACCTTGCATCTTCGCGATAATGTCTTCTAGGCTCTTGTAGCAGTACGTACACTGCCAGCCAGCGTCCGCAAGAGCGACTTCACTAACTCTTTCACGAGAATACTCTGTCCTTCTTCTTATAAGTCTCGCTGCTCCACGCCCGAGCTCTTCAAGCCTCGTACCCGTATCCCACGCATGCACCTGCGCACGCCAGCTCTCCCTTCCACCCCACCCACTCCCGACAGGCCACTCGAAAGAATACAAAAACCTCCGCATCTGTAAATGCAACGGACTGGGGAAATGACAGTTCCGTAAGAGCCGGAGAGTATGAGATGTGGGAATTTCGTCTGGGGCGGAGAAGAGGACCAAGGGAGGACGGCGGGTGTTACTTGAGCGGGAACGGAGAAGGGAGTTCATTTCGGAGCGGAGGCGGGAGAACCATGTCGATGGAGAGGGAGAGCGAAGGGAGTCTGTAGGCGGTGCGGGAACGGCGCGGTAGACGATTTTGCTGTGGAAGGATGCAAATCGGTCCTCCCATCGTTTCTCACCCCAGTAGAACCCTTTAGGCGTTCCATTGATCGTACCTACACCATCAGGACTATAAGCACCGGCACAAACGATCCCTGCAGCAGCGAACTTGAACTTACGATTACTCTCAACGATGAAGAACTTGTCCACCACCTCCTCCAATTCATTCAACCGAATTTCGAGAAGGTCGATCTCGGCTTCTGTTGGCGCGTCGAGGATGATAGCATCCCACATTTCGTGGTTGCCTGACTCCGAGGAACGTGCGGACCATCCGTGCAACTCGCATATGTCCGCTCCGGATGCCGCAGTAGCCGGGAGGTTCTCTGCGTAGAAATGCGGAAGTATTCGATGCGGGCCGTCGGGTCGCGAGGAGAGCAAAGGGCGCGCGGCGATTGTTATCGTATTCTGGATCTCATACCTGCGCGGATGATAGGCAATAGGTACAAGAGGTAAGCGCAGCAATGGAGGAATAACATTGGGAAAGAACGCACCAGTAGAGAATTGTTGGATATACGAAGACAAGAGTGAATAAGAATATGAGAAGGATGAATCTGCGCCTGCCAGCAAACACAGACATGGCCGGCTTGCGGGTGGACGAGAGACGAGGACGACTGTGACCAGCCAACTGCGTCGTCGTCTTGCGGAAGAGACGAGGAGCGGACAATTCCACGACGGGCAACAAGGCTGATATGACGCGGCTGTGCACGGATTGGAAGGGTGAGGATATAGCAATCCCTCCCGTCGTCACCGTCGTTGACGTGTCAGAACAGAATAAAATTAATGCAACACAAGTCAGCCACCTGCGACGGGCCGACAGAATACAGAAGAGACGCGGCAAACGGTTCCCCTCGCTATCTGACTATCACGCGTACCAGTGGAGCACAGCTACCCGGGGTAATATCAATCAGTATTGCTATCTCGGACTCGGATCTACTTGCGTATATGTCCTAGTCTCCTCTCTCGGTTATGCAAAAAAACTTGGGCAGCCGGTCGCTGTGCTCAACCAACTTGCTCGGAGCATGTTTGCCAATCGTGGGCTGATCATCATACCCACCTCGTCCTCGGTAGCCATATGCGTCAGGTTGCATCTCTCACGTTTCCGTCAGCAATATCGTATTGAATCAACTAGTTAAAACACATCGGGAGCATTAATCATATGAGATACAGGCATAAGTCAGTAATCGGGGTCATACAAATTCGGATTCAGGATAGTGAAGGAGGGATCATATTAACGTGAGAAGGACGCGTACTGTTTATCGCTTTCCGGCTTGAGCCTGCTGCAAAAGGAGAGTCATTAGAAGAGGTCAGATGCGGAGTGCCAAAAAAACTCACCAAGAAAGACATCAATTGCTGATAATCCTGAGCCGTCGCACCTCCAGCGGGAGGTGCACCGGAAGCCTGAACCGCGGGGGTCGGCATACTATAAGAGGAAGGCGGTGGTACACCAGGGATCTGCGGGGCAATCGCACTTCCCGCTGCAGCCCCAGATTGACTTTGCGTCGCCTGCTGTAATATTGCTAGTAGATTAGGAGGCAGTCCTGCGAGCGCCGCGGAAGCCGGAGTCGAAGCAGACGGTGCAGCTGCTCCGTTTGTGGCTTGCTGCGAGGTCGTTGAACGAGATGGAGGTGCTCCGTATGGGTTCGCAGCCTGCGGAGGTACAGGGGCAGAATATCCCTGCGACGGCATCCCAGGTACATTCAGCGGTGGTGGATAATAGGAGGTCGCTCCAGATGGGACCTGAGGGGCAGCCGGTGGCTGCGCTCCCGTCGCTGACGGCGCTTGTCCAGCAGTTTGAGGTTGCTTTAATGCCGCGAGTAGCTGCTGGACTTTGCGTGCCTGTTCGAGGCGGTCGTCCACAGGCTACGAAAACGAGCTGAGTCAATAAACTAGAGTATCGTACCATAGTATTCTTGTTCACTTACCGGCGCCGAAGATGCGGGAGGTGGCCCGGTAGGCTGTACATACGAGGGTGGTGGAGGAGCAGACGACGGCCCGCCGCGCCCGTATCCTCCTGACGAAGGAGCACTACTATAATCACCACTGCCCCTATTATCATGACGGTCTCCACCGTAGCCGTTATATCCGCCTCGGCCGCGGCCGCGACCACGACCACGACCACGGCTCCCATCATCATAATCATGATCATACGACGACCGGTCACGATCGCGGTCCCATTCATCTCGTCGATCCCAGTCATCTCTCTGGTACCCACCTCTCCCACGAGGTGCACCACGTCCGCCACGACTGCCCCGAGTATTATACTCACCATAGTCACGACCACCGCGCGTCGGTCGATCATCCTGGCGCCTAGCGACATCGTAAGCAAATGCATGCGGCTAGCACGACGTGCAACGTTGGGGCATACCTTTGGGGGATTGGCCCAGGAGGAAGTGGGACATCCGGAATATCCGGAGCAAAACCTACTTCGAGGATTCCATCTTGGAAAGGCTGATCTCGCATCCTTTCGTACGCATCTTCACATCCCTAGATGTGTAAAGTGGTCAGCGAGGATGGAAGGTGCTGAGAAGCCCGACGCAGCGTACCCTAATATCAAAGAACTCAACGTAGCGTTGACTGAATGAAAATGGATCAACAACTCATTCTAGCGTTTTCATGAATATCTCACCTGTGAGGATTATCTCCAAGTTTGATGTTTTTAATGTCCCCGAATAGCTGGAACCTTCGTCGGACTTCGTGTTCTTCAATCGGTGAAGCTGAATTGCGCAACGTCACGAGCAGCGTGCCCTGTGAAGCCGCCAAGAAAGTCAGGAGGAATAGGGATAATTCTTGTGAAGAAGGAACATGCCTGATTGCGCTCCTTAGGCTCCTTACTGTTCTGTTCATCCGCTCGAGGCAACGAATAATGCACATCGATCTTGGGCGTGACATTAGGCTCTGTGGACTCTCGGAAAGCGAAAGAGACGCGTACTGGCCGCCCTCCGATTTCCATGTTTTGTAAGCGCTCACGAGCCCGCTCCGCCGCACGCAAATCATACTAGAAGTCATCGAATCTCAGATTGGTCGATTCTTTCACCCGAGAACTAATCTGTTACTCACGTATGTCACGAAAACCATGCCTCGATTGGCAATGAGATCGAAGAACGTTTTTATTTCGCCGTGCTCGTTGAATTTAGCGCGAACTTCATCACTGTTCGTCTCATACTGTTTACGAATGTTCTTAATGAGCTCAATTTTCGGCACTACGTAAAAGAACTCGCCTTAATATTACGAATAAACAGCGTTCTGCACGGTCGTTCACGCATGATCCTTTCCTCAATTATAGGATCCGTGCCTTTGTCATCCCGACTACGGGGAGGCGTTGGCGGAGGTCCTCCTCGTCTACCTCCTCGACCTCCACGGCCTGATGGACCATCTAACAAACGGGCTTCGTAAGTTCACAGTCACTCCATTGGGCTGAAAATCGCAAGACGAAAAATCAAATTCAAGCCGGAAAGCTCCAAAGAACGCTGGCGGCGAATCTCTGAACGAACCCTTCGTCTTTCTCAGCATGATATAGAAATAGAACGAAGGACTGCGCGTCGCTTAAAACTTCCTTCCTATAAATGAATCGCGGCGCTGTGGTCGAGCAAGCTTCCTTACAGAATTCTTAACTCGAGACTTCACCCTCAGGCGCCCGGCGCTTTCTGGAGGAGTCGCCTCGCAATCGGAATGCGTCGACTTCCGCATGAAAAAATTGACCAAAATCATGATTCCTTATCATGGCTGAGGGCGTCCCTCTCATTCGATTTCAACATGAACCCAGAATTGCAAAGAAAGTCTGTTCTCAGAACTGTCAATCCAATCAAGCGTACCTTCATAGCTTCCATATCCTTGATCATTATAGCTCCCGGGACTATCCCCATAGGATGCATACGAATCGTCGTAGCTCGAACTCTGACCATAATAATCCTGAGGGCCGGTATTCCACTGATTGTATGAATCTGGCGTTGAAGAATCGTAACTTGAACTCTGACTATAGCTGCCTCCGCCACCATAGTGGCCTGACGAGCTATACCCTCCACGGCCACGACCTCTCCCACGCGGTGAACTACCACTTCCCCTATCATACGAAAATCGAGAATGACTACGCTCTGGACCTGGACCTGGACCTGGGGGACCACCTCTACGCGGTCCCTCATATGCTGTGGCATATGGATGGTGGCGATTCATGGCTTATTCTCGAGTTTTCCCTGGCTTTTCAAGCTTTTTAACCAAGACTAGTTTACGGTATGTCGATGACGTGTCGCTGAACGCAATGAGAACGATGGTCTCTCAGGTACTTTCGCCGCTCAATACGCTCAGAATGGTTGAAGACGCTTCGAAATGCGCACTCAAGCGACCTCAGGACAATACGAGGCTTTTGTGATCGAGTTGGGAACGGGCAGGAGTTGGTTGTTGGTCGAGGATCGATTTGTCCTCGGAGCGACAAACTTTTGGCCAAAATCTCACGGTCACGCTCCTGATGATTACTCACGGGGTACATCACTGACGTAATCAACCAGTGCAGTGCGCTCCTGCGCCATCCTCTTCTCCGCCGACTGCCCTCTACACACCTTGGTGCAGTATGGCGAATCCAAGCCCGAGACAATACCAATTCAAGCTCGTCCTCCTCGGTGAGTTATGATGCACATCACTGCCTTTAATCCGCTGACTTGGTGCGCTTATAGGTGAGTCTGCGGTGGGGAAGTCAAGGTGCGCCCGGAAGTGATTCTAGCACCACCGTTAGTCGTACTCACACCTCATCTCTAGTTTGGTCCTACGTTTTGTGAAGGATCAGTTTGATGACTATCGGGAGAGTACAATCGGAGGTTCGTTTGTCTTCGCATTTGGGTACACGTATTCAGTGATGTTGACTGTCATACACTCCTCTAGCTGCCTTCCTAACTCAGACCGTTCCTTTGGAGGATGGCTCGACAGTGAAGTTCGAAATCTGGTCTGCGGCTACTCTTTGTTACTGGTTCAATGCCTGCCACTGACTCGGGGATCGTGTTCTTCTGGTTTGCAGGGATACAGCCGGGCAAGAACGTTACAAGGTGGGTTTATCAATTGTTATCGTCAAACGACTCAGTTCACTGACTCCTAACTAGTCACTGGTACGTGCACATCTCACCATCATCAGCAAAGCCAAACCAACAAGCAATCTCAGGCTCCCATGTACTATCGCAATGCCAACTGTGCCATAGTCGTATATGATATCACCCAAACCGCCTCACTCGAGAAAGCGCGCACATGGATTCGCGAACTCCAACGTCAAGCAGACCCATCAATCATCATCACTCTCTGTGGGAATAAGACCGATCTTGAAGAGCGCAGACAAATTACGAAGGAGGAGGCTCAGACATACGCTAGAGAGGAGGGTCTGTTGTGGGGTGAGACCAGTGCGAAGACTGGTGAAGGCGTTCAGGATATCTTTACAGCTCTTGGTACGTTCTTCTTTCTCCCCCTGCACATTCCAATAAAGCCTTCGCCTGAAAAAGCGAAACGTGCGAGGTCTTGATTGCTGACGAGATCATGTATTACACAGCGAAGAAACTTCCGCAGGTTGCCCCTCCGCCACAATCGCGCGGTGCTGCGGCAGGGAGAGCTCCTAGGCAGGCCGTCGACCTCAACAAGGCTGCTGGCGCCGAAGGACAAGACGCATGCAACTGCTGAATGCCTAGACGTTTCTACTGGGTATCGTTACCTTAGTCACTTCTCATCGTCATGCTACACTGGGCGCGGCACCCGTTGGTGCTGATCATCAATCACCCACATCACCCTTTTCTGGCGCTTCCCCCTTTTACTTTCCATTCAATTGTAATCTATCTGTGCCTCCTGATGCTCCTGCCTCTAGTGCTCCCGTCTTTTCAGTGACGGGTAATTTCTTCAGATAGATACTATGGACCTGGTCAATATCATCTCATTGCATGCTTTAGTTATCTCAGTTCCTTTGCGAGAATCGAAGATATATTGTATTCCAAGGAATAAAGGTAAGCATGCTGGTACAGTACAATGGACTTAGGGCTAAGAAAATAAGTGGACGATGATAGCAAACAAAATAAGAATAGATCAATGGCATCATATGTGTGTGCAAGTAGATCCTCCCAAACATCGTCAAAACCCTGCCGCCTCCAACCCCTTCCGGATATCCGCCTGCGAAACTTCATTTGCCTGAAGCTCTTGACTACGTGTCCAGAAATATGACGGTTCCTTCAACTTCGCAGCTCCCAAAGTGAGTTGCTCGTTAATAAAACTCATCACGGCTGGGTTTTCTGCGATGGTTAGAGTCTTGTTTTGGAATCGGAGGATGGAGCGGACGGCTTCGTAGAATCTTTGACGTTTGGTGAAGTTGATGAGTGGTGGGCCCAGTGGGAGTGGTGGGCGTGGGCGTTTCCTGTGCTGCTGTTGTTGTTCGAGGTGGTGCTACTTCCGGTGAAGAGGAGTGGAAGGATGTGATGGAGCGTGGTGAGGCTACCGCTACTGATGAGCTATACTGACACGTCGTAGTCGTCATCGCCGTTCGCTCGCATTCTGGAGACCTGCGGCTCGGTGACACAGCACGCATCGCTCTCTGCGCTTTCGAGGAAAGAGGGTATTGTACATTATCCTTCATCTGGTCATGTATATGCACGATATCTGTTAGGTACATCCCGATGAACGGTATACACGCTCCCTCAGCTGTTTGCATCGTCGATCGGAACGTGGAGAAATTCGTAGTAGGTTCCGTGAGCTTTGAGAGCGATTCAAAGAGATTGCCTCGTCCGACATGTGCCCATGTTAAATGTAGACGTGAGAGCACCGCGCTGGAGAGTGCAGCGATGATAGCACTCATGGACGAATAGTTGTTCATCGCCCGGCATTTCTGTAAAAGAACCAGTCAGAAATCAACAGTAGGAAGTGCTGAAAGCTCTACTACAAACCTCTGCAACCTTGATCCAATAGTCGATTACATCCGCTCTCCTCCCAAGACCATCATTTGCAAGCACGCTGATCTTCACCCATGCAGCAACTCGGTCATGAACGGCACAAAAAGCACTCAGGTTCGCAACTCCCTCGCCAGTCTGAGTCTTCGCCCAAAACAGACATTCTCGAGGTCGGATCTTCACATACAGTCGATGCTCGTAAAGCATCAGTTGCGCTGCAAGCTCGGAAGCGTTAAATCGAGTCAACTCGTGCTTTGGTGATCGAGAGTGCCTGCTTTTGGTCGAAGGTGTCAATGGAAGTGGAGGTAAGATTGTTGACTGCACGGTAGCAGCAGCCTGCATGTTCAAACAATCATATGTCGATGAGTCCCTCTGCGAGGCATGATCAAAACAAAGAAGCCTGACCAGTTTATCAATGGACTGAACAAGCAACTTTGCAGAGAATGCCAGTGTCGGAGGAGATACAATAAAGCTCAAGAATTCCTTTAATCGAAGCACGACATGCGGATCATCTTGTAACATCCCGTGGTTCTCGATCCACACAGTGAAGATAGTCAGTACACTAG
The DNA here is from genome assembly GCA_024712875.1 of Inonotus hispidus. NCBI lineage: Eukaryota > Fungi > Basidiomycota > Agaricomycetes > Hymenochaetales > Hymenochaetaceae > Inonotus > Inonotus hispidus. The sequence continues at coordinate 3,491,577 of CM045714.1, read as the reverse complement.
AACCCCAGAAGCAAATCTTACGTTAACACAACTTTGTCTTCTGTGACAGGAAGTCTAACTCACCGTTTCTGCACAGGCCTTAACTTCTTCTCCGTCCACTCAATAGACTCCTCTCGGGTAAGCGAAGGAGGATGTTCCATCTCATATCGGTCCACCAGCAATTGGAATAACTCGGACGCAGTCGTGAATGTGCTGAAGGTCGCGAGGCATACATCTCTATACAGCTTCTCTTCCGTCATCTCTACATAAATAGCAGATAACATGCACGAGAAAATGAACATGAATACGAGGCAGGAAACATCAATTGCATAACCCGATTAACGGGTACTTACTCAAGGGGTCTGCCGTTAATCGTTCAACAAGTGCAGGTAGTGTCCCAGCACGAACACTTCCGTCATACTCTAACTTGATGTCGTCTGGGCCATAAGTAGGCTGGAGATACCAAGGCAAGCTCGCTTGCGCTACTTTGGCATTATGAAACGCCTGTGCGTCTTCATCTCCCGTCAACTGTCGCACCTTATCCGACCGTCGAGGAGTGGACGGTGGCCGAGGATCACCAAAGAAAGCAGAATTGAGCTCGTCTGCACTAGATTCTGGGCAAGGAGAATCCAAAAAATCGGACAGTCGTGAGAGGGACTTGAAATCGTTCACAAGGATCGGCCGTCTCCGGGATTGCCTGTGACGCGAAGGCGACGAATCAGACCGACTTCGGTTGAGAGGTGACCGAGGTGAAGCGCAAGACGGAGAAGGACAGAATGGTAGAGGTGGAGGCGGAGGAGTGGGTTTGTTTACTTGCAGGACATAAACTTCAGGTCGTAACGGCCTCTGCATGGGGGTGTTTGGGGATGGTGTATCGGCCTTAGATGGTGTTAGAGAGTTCTCAAATGGAGCTGAATCCGACCCGGTCCTTATTGAAGTTACATCAAAGACCGGATGAGACAAAGGTGGGCTTATGCTTGATAATGGCGCAACGTCGTCCGGGAAGTCAAATACAACATGCGCCGAGGGAGACCGGGAGTGTACAAATGATGCCTATAACAGTGGAACAAGGTGGTTATGCACATATTGAGGAGGAGGAGGATAGGGTTTTACCTTTCCTTCGGGCTCCGGTATTGGGATCCAGTTGTCATCGTCAACGGCATCGTAACGATAACCACGGATAGAGCCAGAACGAAGGCCGTTACCGGACTCCATAGTGAAGAGCTTCTCCGCCTCGTACTCATAAACTCGAAGCTCCTCGCTGACATTCATCAGCCTCTCGGCAACCTCATTCGAAAGCACCGCCAGGAACGAGCCCGGCACCCATCCAATTCGGTCGTCACGAAGCGCAGCCCACCACCCCGACTCCTCCTTCTCCACAATCTCAAGAATCTCGTTTTTCCGAAACGGGAGATGGTCCGGATCCGAAGAAGGGAAGTCGTACAGGCACAGGACGTAACACAATCTCCATTCAGGCGAGGCACTCATCGGAGTGCGCGATGCGTTGGAAGACATGTCGGTGGGTGGGGAGAAAGAGAAGGAAGGAGACGGCGATGAGCGTGGGGAATTGGGATCATATCCATCAGACAAAGGTGGGCAGTAGTAAGGGTCTATGTACAACCGCTGGCGTTCGCCGCGCATCAGTGGAATATCCAAATCAGGTCGGCTCGAGCTGGAACGACCGTGGCTGAGACTGGAGACAGATGTGTATGACGGTGGGAAGGGAGAAGAGATAAACCGCAAAAGTGTGAGTGCTGCTGCTATATACAACTGGCACTCACTGGCAGTTGTCAGGAGGACGAGGTCCCGGTCGGATGAGGCCTGGCCAAATAAAAGGCGTGAGGGAGGCACAGCACAGGATGGATGATGAGTGTGGAGAAATGGTGTTGCTAAGAGCGATAGAGGATCAATTTTAGATCGAGTCCGCTCTGAATTGATTCTGTGTTCCATCATCAGTACCTCCTTTCGGTCAATCGCACATGATCGGACCCCCATCCTGTCTGCGGAGGAAGACGAACTTGGGTGAACGGCTGGTGTCTCTAGCAACGAATTGAATTAGTCTATGAAACGACCGCGTATATGCGTTTGTCAGAAGTTCTAGTACTGCGACCTTAGGTCTGAATACATGCCTAGCCATCAGATGCAATGACAAGCAGAATTTGTTAGATGTGATCCTGCATAACGAAATCTTTCGGAAGTAATAGAACATACCATGAATATCAATAAACTCTCATGTGCGCGGAAAGCATTAATGTTAGCAGTTGTTAGCCCGTCAGGATATCCGCAACTCCGACGCTGACATAGTAACAAACGCTAATGGTACACAACTAGACTGTGCTCGCCACTGCGTGAAAGATACTTCCGGGTCCGATGCATTTCATTTTGCCCGAGCAAAGCAAAGCAAAGCTGCCTGGCCTGAATGTGTCGGCACGTTTTCGGAGATGCGTCTAAATGGGGGAAAGGGACAAACGTCGCTCGACCAAGTCTCTCTGCAGTCGATATACCATCCATGAATATCCTATCTGAAACGACTTGGACAGATAGCATAAAGCGCGCTGCTTGAAAAATGAAGATTGTACTGTGTGCCCACATCAAATGCAGAAAAGATGAGGGTAGTGTATCATGATGGAGAGAACATCGAGGATGTCCTCGTGCCACCCCATGTGAGGAACAGACGAGCAGCAAGCCAAGGCTGATGTCAGAAAAAATGATGGACCTGCAACACGAACCTAACCGTCCCACAATGCACACACAGTGTCACACAGGCAATTCGGGGGAAAATGAATAATAAATCAGGTGAATGAAAGCAGAGACGACGGACAAAGGGAGACCAAAGGGACGCAGTTGTCTTATGCCATCGCGTCGCACTTGACATGGAACGAACATCCTCCTGGGGTAAGCGTCGTGAACAAAGTGAGAATTCGACCGAATCGTCATAAGCGTGCTATACTCAAATGGATATGTTTCGATTCAATAAGCGTTGAGTAATTTGACGGTCGCGTTGAGTCCGGATGAAGGGCAGGTTTGGCAACACCACACACAAGCGACGTACATCGGCGTCAGTCCAGGGTTGGTTGCAGTGTTTGTCGTCAGCGCGTCTGTCGTTCCTTACTCCGATCCCAATGCGTATACTGTATACGCCATCACCACCGCTGACGTTCCCAACAGCACATCTAATAGACTAATCCGATCCAATCCAATCCAGGGATGCTAGCGCTCTCCTCACTGAACAAACTCCTCGGTCACGTACTCGTACCACCAGCACTCCACACAGCCATCCTCTTCACCGCTTCTGGCGATCTCGTCTCCTACGCGTCAACCACATCATCGGCGAAAGGAAGAGCCGAAGGAGGAAGGGATTCAGACCCGCTACGCCCTCGACCGAAAGATGACGTCCGTGTGCTCGTTGGTCTCGCAACTGAGATATGGGCCGAGACGCGTGACGATGGGGAGGGCATGGTTGATAGTGAGGTTCGTCTCCTTTCTCCAACGTCTGAATCCAAGTTTACTGAAATGACAATTTGGGGGATGTGGATGGCATCTGTGCACCGTATAGTTAGGGAAAATCATCGTCCTTCCTGTTGTACCCCACCCAAACAAGAGGGTCAAACTCAACCACCAAAAGACAAGGACTCAGCGCTCCTCATAGCTCTCAACGCTACTGATGACATCGAATGGGGTGAACTTCAACATAAGGTCCGTCAGGTTCCCATCCGAAATTAAGGAGAGATTTACTGACGTCTCGGTACAACAGGCGCAAAGCCTCGCAGCACACCTCGCGAAGCCCCTAACTCAAGTCCAAGCAAGACTTGATGCTGCACCTCCACCTCCAAGTAAGACTGGCCGACGATGACGCTTTCAGGATCCTTATCCCGTTCTGTGCACCGGGTCTATGAGCTTGCTTTGCTTTCGGGTTTTCATCATGTGCGATATCATCGTCGATATGCGCAATTCATCTGATCTTCGACTCAACTTAATGATTGTCCACACCCATTTGCTATCGGTTCTATTGCTTCAGCTGTCTTCTAGCTTCACTAATATGGTTCTAGTTTCATCTACATGTTGCTTCAAGCATATTGCTGTATGTATGTCAAGTAATGAATTGAGTTTATCAACACGACAAGAAATGTCCTCGATTTCGAAAATGAATCGTCGACACCTTTTATTATCGCCAACATTAGCTTTCATATCTAGGATGCAAATGGCGTGCAGGGCGGAAGTATGTGGCACTATCTAATGCAAGGTCCAAGAAGTAAGTCGTTTATCAAATAAATTTAACAAGCACCGCTAGCGATTCTAGAGCTGGATGGCTATTATTTGGTCCGTTTGACGACATGCTCGGCTAATGCATCCAGTGCGCTCCGAGCGTCGCTTTCAGGGAGAAGTTGGAGTACTTCGCGTGCTTTGTCTGCGTGTACTTGGGCGAGTGCGCGTGTTCGCTCCACGCCTGAAGAGCGGCGGACAAGGTCTCGGGCCTGTAAGCAAAAAGGAAATTAGAGCATGTACACGGATAAGCCGGTGGTGGACAAACCAGATCCACGTCGCCCGCCTGTCCGAACTTGCGACTTATGAGAGGACCCATTGCGGGGTGTTCTTCCCATGCGAACAGTGCAGGTCCGGTTACAAGACCTAGTTGCAAGTCGGCGCCTCCAGGTTTGCCTAACTGGCTATCTGCAGCTTCATAGTCTAGGACGTCGTCCACTAGCTGAAAAAGACCACGATTCTTAGTATATTGTTCTTCCAAGAATTCACGAGGAAAGGGACATACCTGGAAAGCAATTCCAATATTCCGCCCATAAGCATATGCGACTTCTTTCCAGATCTCGCCTTCACGCGCACCACCCAGGACAACCGCAGCGCGGACACTTTTCGCGATGAGACTCGCAGTTTTGAGGTAGGATTTCTTGAGATACACATTCCACATCTCGCGACCCATAGGTACCTCCAACGGCACCTCTCTCTCCTTACCCTTACCCTTCAAATCTCCGCTCGAACCAAATCCCAACCCAAGTCCGAGTTCGCTCAACCCAGCACCACTGAGTACACCAGCCTCTCCTCCATTCACTGCCGACTGCATCTGCAGAATCTCGCCTTCAACCAAGTTCGCAATCACCCCCGCGATGAGCTCAACGCACTCCGACGAGCCGAGTCGGCTTAGGGCGGCACTGGCTCGGCCAAGCAAAAAGTCCCCAGCCAGAACCGCAAGTTTGTTCCCAAACGCAGCGGGAGCAGAAGCAACACCTCGTCGTAACGCCGCGCCATCTATCACATCATCATGCAATAACGACGCAACATGAATCATCTCGACAATTTGCGCGAGCCTTCGCTGAGTCGGGAGAAGCTGAAGCGGAGACGCGAGCGCGGGAGTTGTTGGTTCGTTCGATTCCGATGTCGGAGGGATGTATGTTGGTATTGATGCTGGTATGCGGGGAGACGGCAGCTCGAACACGCTTTCGAAGCTTCGCGTATGATCTGGCATATTGGGATTCCAATCATTCAGGACATCAGGACGCGACAACGGACTATCAAGCTCCTCCGTCCGTCCGCGAGCTCCTTCCTGCTCCGCAGCCCACCTCTTCTCATCCCAATCCGCACCCAATCCATTCGTCGCGCTCGCAAACAGTAAGACAAGCAACGGTCTGATTTGTTTTGAAGGCTGCAGAAAGTAATATTCCGCGATTTTGGTTAATGAAGGGTGAGAAGACCCTAGGAGATGGAGTAGAGTTTTTCGGAGAGATGTAAGCTCAGGTGCGAGATATTTGTATGGGTCGACACGAGACTTTGGAGGTGACTTTATCGTCGGAGTGGTTGCTGATGGTGAATGAGGCTGAGCTAGTAGCTGGATTAATGTCAATTCTATCGCCGCGGAGTACTTTCTGGCGCAGTTTTGGTTGCACGCGCGAACGCGTTGGTACATCGGCGCGTGACGTGTATTGGAGACTGGGAACGATAAGCCAAACGGAGATGAGCTGTGCATCGTCGCATATTCAATTCAGGATTCCAGATTAAAGAGTGTCGGCCTTTCCCCTCGTGTTAGACGAAGAGAGGAAAGAGAAAGGATGGCTGAAAAGTGGGTGCGTCGGAAAGACGAACTCAAAGTTACGCAACGGTCGGCGCTGAGTCCGCCCATTTTCCATTGGTCCTTCCTCTCATTTTGGTCTCACGCTCATAAATCCTCAAAAATGTCCTCTATTTTACGGCGTACTTCAACAGCGTCACTTGGGCACCACAAAATTGTCTTAGTGGTTCCACTCGGCATGAATGTCGCAAAATGAATATTTTGCTGTGATATCCGTGAATTCCAACAGAAAAAATGAACAATTCAGTTTTTTATTTCCAAATACAGAAGATTGACGTTACACGTGACCCGGTTATGTCCTTCCCGATACCGAGCAGACCTTCCCCCTCCACCTAGGCTTTACTCAACACACTTTCCAGCAATTCGCTCGCGATTCTAGCGGATCCCCATGATGACTGGACTCCAAACCTCCATGTCTACCGTAAAATCAATATGAGTTTCTGGACTCGCAAGTTATGGATGGACATTACCCATAATTATACACAACAGGGACTTTCAATCCAGCTACTGTTTCAAGCGAGTCCGTTTCAAGTCGAATACCTCCTTTGCGTTGCGGGCGGAGACCGCAGCCTTCCTCGATAATTATGGGCTTTACATCCTCAATGGTTGGTTTCTTGGATTTGTCTTGAGCGTATGTAGGCGAGAGTTCAGGACAAAGCTCGAGCCCTCTCTCCAAGATATCCTTAGTTATGGCTTCGCGAGGTCTCGGCTCCCTTAGTACGAGCTTAGATGAATTAATTGCTCAATCCTCAGAAAACTGGAAAGGGCTTACCAGTCATTTGCATCCCTCGTTCCACCAACAATGACACCCCCACTCCGTCTCGGAATAATATACGTCCAGAGATTCTTGCTATGATCACTAAACGTCCTCCCAAACCGGACCCATGGGGCACGTAGAATCACAGTTTGCCCACGAACAGGGAACACGTTCTCGTCTTCAACACCGCCGAGATGACGTGCGCCGATTCCAGCGCATATAACGATTGCCAAGGGCGATTTGCCGTCTGAGTACGAACCCTCGGCGAGTTGGAGGATGTGTTGAATTCTGTCTCGTTGAGTAAGCCCACCGAGAGAGCGGAAACGTTCGAGAAGGTATAGGAGATAGACCGGCATGTCGATTGTTAGGGTGTTGAACGTGATTCCGGCTGCTGCACCAGGGATGAGCTCGTCCTCCCTAAGGTTTCTGAACTGCTCGCATTTTAGTAATTAGAGTGATTAAGAAGGTAGAGATCGAATACTGACATCAGGCATGACTTCCAAACAATTCGCAAAGGGTAGCTTGTGCCCGTAATACTCGGTTTGCGGGATACGTAGGAAACTTTCCTCAGAGTCTTTACCAGGTTCGGAAAGCTCCCAGAAGACTTTGAACGTTTCTTGATCGATTTCTGAAATAGATAGATAACAAATGCATCATCATTATTCAAGTCTGAATTACGCAACTTCTCTCTCAGACCAAGGATAATAGACGGGCGTACTTTGTTGTTTCTCATTTCCATGCGCGAAACTGACATGATGAGCACCCTACATCGTATGATGATAAAGTTGATCAATACTCATCCTACCACCCGGAATTATACACAAAGAACTCACAGCCCAGGGACTGGTATACCTTATATTCTTCTCATCATCCGGGAAGGTCTCGGCGACGATGGTAACAGAATGACCTTTCTCGAGGATCCTAATCGCAGTCGACAGACCCACGACACCTAATTGAGTCAAGAATGATATCGTTCATCTTGTGTGAAATACAATGATACAGATTTCGAGGAGGATTGGATCTTGGATATTTGCCTCGACGTACCTGCACCTAAGATAATAACGGAGGACATGATGAATGTTAGGACAGATAGATAGTTGCGAGAATCGAGTCTTGTATTGAGTCAAGATCTGGTTCTTTATAAGTATATGTACGACTCGGAGCATCCGGAACCCTGTTGACGGGTTATTCTGGGGGATAAGATTATCCCAGCCGATCGGCTACTCGTGCTTTATCAGGATTTGAGATACAATTTAGAATATATCTTTCCGCGCTAGTACTTCTCTTGCTTTTGACAATCAAGAATTCAACAAATAAAAAGCAATCAGCATCTTGATACATAAGTAAAGAAACGCTACATGAATTCTTGAGCGAGCAACAAGTCAAGGATAAACTCTAAGTACATGTACATGCAATGTTCACGAGAAACAGAAAGACGAAAAAACTAGACTTTGATCAGTTCGATACGACGACACCGACATTCTCCACGTAAACTCGCGATTCCTCCCGGTGCTTGTCATTGGAATCGTCATTACTAATGTCAAGTTTTTCCATTTCATCCGTGAAACGTCTGCCGGAGTCGGGTCCTGGAACGGCAGTATCTGATGATGCCTCGGAAGAACTATAGAGAAAGAGAGATAGCAGATGATTAGTCGGGATTATATATGCACAGGGAAAACGAAATGGGACGCACGTCTTCTGTGTTTGTCTGTCTCCTTCAAGTTCTCTCGTATGCTCTGTGCTGTTAACGCTCTCCGGTGAATCGGCCTGCTGTATCCGCGTGCCATCCGGCGCAATACCACAGTACCTGATGTAGCGAAGAGGAATCAATTTGAGCATGGGACATAAAAGGGACATAAGATAAGTAAACACGTAACGCACTCTACGATCTGAGACCAATAGCTCTCAGGCTCAAACTCATACTCAAACTCGCCACCAAAATCCGCATCTAAGTGTCCAGCCGGTATGAGCTCCAGTAAATCCGGGTTGAAACGAATCTAGAATTTCGTAAACAGGTCCTTCAACCCACAAGAAACCACACAAAGGCAAATCAAGCATCGTAGACTTACCTTATCCCGAGTAACCGGATCCATAAACGGCGCTATGCCTCTATAGAAGAACGCAAGAATACTAGGCATGTTGACTACAAGTCCTCGACCCAACGTCTCAGGATAATGCGCCTGTAGAATATGCAACACCTTTCGTGCAGTACCAATCGACGGGTTTGTACGTAAAGTCGTAGATTTATAGTCCACGACGATCGAAACGGATTCGACACCGGGAGGTTGTAAGTCTTTTGCGCGTTCCCTGTGATTGAAACGAAGATCATTGTTATTAATTATTAGAGAAGGACAGGGTTGAAGGCGATGATATGATCAGACGTACAAGCACCATACGAGATGTCGAAGCTGACGAGGACTTGTCTGTGTATTCTCTCGTCCAGGGCGCATATAGATAACAGGTCTGCCGTCTTTATCGAACCCATTGATGATTCTAGAAGAGCGACCCAAGCGGGCATAGGGATTGAGTTAGAGTTCCAAGAACGTTGCGTGTGAGGATACATGTGGATTAACCTACATTTTGCCCGTCTCACTCTCAATCTTCACCTGTTGTATCAATATTGATAGGTATGGCAAACTCAATACACCCATCGACACCCATCGGAACATACGCGACGTACCTCATCAGGCGGAATCAAATCAGGTTTATATTCCCTCCTCCATTCAAGTGTCGCTTTAAGTCGTTTCTTGGCATCTTCCATCTTCCATTTCGCAGCACGCATATATCGAGGCACAGTATCTGGCTTCTCGAGCCACCGCTTCTCCCAAACATGATACTCATCACCCTCAGGTAGCAACTCCTCCTTCGCGTACTGGATCACACGGAACAGAGAACAAAGAACTGGTCAGCCACATCACCAAACCCAAGAGTAACAAGATTAAATCCCCTTACCTCCTTCAAACTCTCAATCTTGGCTACCTGTTCGTCGGTGTACGTCCATGGTTTCACAACAGTCTCGTCTGCGGGCGTGCGATGAACTTTGTGGGTGCCGGACATCCTCCGTACACGATGCGCTGAAGGTGAGTAAGGATGACAGGTCGTGAGACAGAGCCTTTATATGCGATCACTCCCGCTCCGAGGGAAAGGCTCGGTCAGCGTTTTTTACGCAATTCCTTAAGACATGTATGTTTGTCATGAGTCATGAATGTTATGACTACTGGCCGGAACTCAAAATTCACGATGTTTTAATTATTCCCCCGACTGTCCACTATTGAGAGACGGGATAGAATACAGCTATCGACGCAACTGCGCAACATACCGATGATGAGAGAGAGGGTTGTAAAGACACAAGAAATGAAGACATCACTATCAATGTATCATCATGCGTGGATGGAGCAACGACCCTGCCAAGTGAAGAAGTACGAAAGCACTGATGATAAAAGAGAGGTATAGAAAGGCGATGAGGAATTGCTGGAACGCGTAAAGTGCAGAAAAATTACAATAGCAGATAACATGGAATGGTGCGGCAGTCAAAAATCAAATAAATGAGTGATAGAGCAATGAATAAATGTAAACGAGAAAGAGTAAGAATGCAAGTGATACCAGAAACTAATGCAAAGTAGCGTCTGATGATTAATTGTAGTGTTTGTTAGAGTCCATCCCATCCATGCGTATTGTCCATAGACGCGAAGGGATTATGCGCCAGCTTTCCAACTAGAGGGTGGTCCTCTACTTAATCGATGTTGCGCGGGTAATGGTACGTTAGACGGGGCTGTCTTTGTTCGTGGGCGAGGTACGTTCCGCGCCGTACTATACGGGACATTCCCGGTCGACTCTGCACGTTGATAAGACGACGGGAAGCCAACCACACTAGCGGCGCCACCACCAGGGTTCCGCATATTACCATTCAGCATCTGTGAACGGCGCACAGTGGAAGGCCCGAAGGTTTCACCGTAGACGCTTTCAGTCCCCCAGCCAGCGTCACTTAGCCCACCACCACCACCCCCATACATTGAACGTGGCGCGGGAGGGAACATCGAGCTCGCATTCCACATGTTGTTCATGCCGCCCATGCCAAAGCCACCCATACCCATACCCATACCACCACCTGGTGCAGTGAACGCACTGACGCTCGAACCACGTTCCCACTCGTCTGCTGCAGCCGCCATCGCTTGCTGTGCCACCGCATACTGGTACGCTTGCTTAGCGATCTGCATGGCTTGCTGATGAGCTGCAAGATAAGCAGCGTCTGCTCCTGGCGGAGGCGGGGGGAACATGAACTGCGCAGAACCGGGACCCATTCCCATTCCCATGCCCGGAATACTACCCATAGGGCCCATGGGACCCATTCCAGTCATACCTCCCATCATAGGAGTGACTCCTTGTTGCTGCCACCTCATTTGCATCATATTGAAGTCCATGCCAATGCCATTACCCATGTTTGTCGGGGGTAGGCGCGGAACCCATTGTCGAATCTTCATTGTCATCCTCGGTATCCAAAGGACTACGTCCGCTGATGACGTTGGCAAGCTGTCGCCAACAAATGAGTATCACGAGTAATGAAGCATGCAGGGAGAACGAACCTCAATGGCGGCTTTTGCCTCGCTACGCCTCCTGTCACGTAGCCTGTTCTCGCGCTCCTCTACCGAGGGCTGAGGTTGTACCTTCGCCTGGCCAAGGCCAGATTTTCTGCCTCGAATAGTCACCTCTTTATCCAGTTCTAGGGGCTCCTGGAAGGTAACGCTTGCGCGTTTGAAATGACCGCGTGCTCCTTTCATAGCACTTGGAGGGGTTGCTCCAACAGAACTGCTACGTGCGCTATCACCGCTTCCTCGGATGTCGGGACTGAAATAATCACTGCCATCCATAGGGGTCGAAGGAGCCTTGCCATTCGATGAGCCACCTGTTGAACTCGCTGGGCTTTCCTGTCGTTTTCCGCCCATTACAAACGGCCTTTGTGGGACTGACTTTTGCATGGTGGAAGCTGGGTACGAGCCAGACGATGTTCCAGATGCCGAAGACCCAGATACAGAACTGCCCTTCTGCGGCGATGCCGTAAGGGGCGCCGTGATCAGAGGAGTGACGCCACTTTGCGGACGGGAGGTAACAGTAAATGTGGATGAGGATGGCTGGCGGTGATGTGACTCCCTTGGTGTACGACTGGAAGAATCAGCAGGATTTTCGAACGAACCGAACGAGGGAGGGCTTGTAGCGGACTTCTGCGGTCTAGATACCACTTTGAACCCTGTATCGCGTGCGGAGCGCCCCGCTACGGGTACAGGATGCAGATCGTCAGTGGTACTCTGTGCGCCATCCAGAAGGTTCGGAATGGAGGAAGCTGAAGCTCTCCTTGCGGCAGGCGCGGGGATACCAGATTTCAGGGATTCTAATCGAGGCGGGGCAATTATTGTTGTCGTGGATGCAGGAGAATCAGGCTTGGGAGAATCTCGGAACGAGGGCCGAAGACCTGATTGCTGAGCTACTTGCTGATTTGGCAGATTAATATTAGCCTCGCTCCTCGAAGCAGAGTTCCCCCGATGTGCTTTTAAGCCAGCTGCCGACGTCAATTGGGACAGTCTGCCATTGATATCCGTGGGACTTATCAATGTCTTCCTCCCCTTCGGTTCATCGGCTCCACTAACATCCGTGATCGGCTTCCCGGTTAAAGGGTTGCTCTTCATGTTAAGGTCGATCAATGGCTTCCTGGCCGTTGCAGATGACCCGCCGCTTCGATTGGAGAACGCACTACCTGGGCGCTTCGGATACATCAAAGCCGAAAGCGGCGCATCGTCATCGGAAGAGTCGCTGTCAGAGCTGGACTCTGATGTATCACTATCGCGGCCACGTTGTCGTAGAGCAGCTGCGGCAGCACGTTCTTACGAAAGGGAATGGAAGACCGTTAAATTTCATGACACCAGCTCTCTCAAACATGACACGTACCACGCTTATTGGCTTCTACAACAGCCTTCGCACGTTGTGCGGCTGCACTCGGGGTAAGTTCACTCGTAGAATAGCTAGCTCTTTGCCGCCTGTACAAACTGAATGAGCGAGTTCCCACGTCAGTTGCTTCTCCTGACTTTAGGAATGAGGATGGTGGTGGGCCACGAGAAGGTGACCCAGAGCTGTGTGAATAGCGGTCATTTGAGCCATGTCCGAGCTCTGAACGCGCCGAAGATGTTTGCTGGTGATGGGAAAAGTCGGTTGCCCGAGAAGCTCCATGCCCCAAATCAGAACGGGCCCCGTAACTACGTTTCGTTATGGTGCGCTGGCGACTTAGGCGAGAACGAGATCGCGAAGGAGTGTTATCCTCTGATTCAGATTCCTCTGATGAAGTTGCTTCTGAGGAGGAGGATACCGCGATGGATCGCCTTGATGGAGTTGCTCGGCCTGCGGGTGTCGGCGGTGACGCCGACACGGGCGGTCGACCCGGCATCGGTGGTCTTGAGGGTACGACTTCCGAAACCGTAGAGCTAGCCAAGGACACCGGGCGAATTGTCGGACTTGGAGACCCGCTCGCTAAATTTGTGCTGCTTCTGCGAGCTTGTGCTTCCCGGAAAGCCGCCACGGAAATGCGCTGTGAAGAATCCGTCGAAGCCACGCTGACACCTCGAGGACGAGCAGGAGGGACAAGTGAGGAAGAAGATGGAGATTGTATCGAGCTAATCTTTTGAGAGGATCCTGACCTGGACTCGGGCAAAACATGTCGGAAGGATTTGAGGTTGAATGAGTCGTCTGAAAGGAGAGGAGGTATGAGTGTTTCCGTATCTGGCTTCGTCGGCTTCGACTTTTTACGCTCTCGCCAACCGAATAGGCCGCCGCTGGACTTGTGTTCGTTGCTGTTGTCGGCTCTTTGCAGAGGCGTTGCCTGGGGTCGAGTATTTGTATCTAGTCGAGGAAGAGTTGAAGTTGAAGGTGACACATGAAAAGAAGGGAAAGCAGACGATTGCAGCGAAGGAGGGTCGAAAGAAGTACTGATGCTCAACGAGAGTTTGTCAGAAGATACATTAAGGCTTTTTCTTTGTGGATCCAGAGGACGGGTCAGAGGACTTGTTGATGGTGTGCGCGACTTTTTAGTGAACGGCAATCTAAGTTTCTTGGAAGACGCAGCGGAAACGAAACTTGGAGATGAGGATGCGTAGCCATCGTCGCCATTTCCAGCACTTGGAAGGAGGCCGGAGGAGGGAGGGAGAACGTAGCTTTCAGAGGATGCGGCGTCATCGGGAGAGGGAATTTGAGACAGACTGGCCTGGGAGGTAGTCGGCTTAGACTTGTCCCTCTTGAAGAAACCAAGGATTGCCATGTAGACGACCAACCGACGCCCGAGGATGATGTTTGGACGTCTGTGGCGGGGGGGACGAGGGCGGGGGAAGGATAGAAGGAAAGGATGGGGAGCGCGTCAAGTGGTAAGCAGTGTGCGAGAAGAGAAGACCCACCACAGGGCGGCAACATCATCCATGAACGGCTTAACCAAATTAGGAAACGTCGAAGCCTGTTGCCACAAACTATTCCTTTCTTTACTCACAATCAAATTTATTTACTGATTCACTTTCAATTATTGCAATGAACGTCCCTTCGTATATTGCTCGCCACTCACCAGCTGAAGCGGTTGCTAGCCTTTGCTAGCGTCTTGCTGGCCTGCATGATGTCAGTCGATGCGAAATGCGTCCTTTACGGAATTTATTCAAAATGGTGTGCAACTATGCCAGGCCCTTCTCCTTCAATGATTCGTCCACCACTCTTTTTATCATCGTCTTAATCCCGATCCCGATGGACCCTTCTTCATCCCCACCGAGCGCAGCAACGACGCTCTTCTCCACATACTTTCCAATCATGTCCACTTCAATATTCACTTTATCACCAATTTGCTTGAACCCGACAGTAGTTCGCTCGCGCGTGTGCTGGATGAGCATGACGCCGAATGTTCCCGATGTATCGTCCATTTCTGTAATCGTCAGCGAGGTTCCGTCAATCGCAACGTACCCCTTTGGGATTAGGTACCGTTTAACGGATGGTATGGTCCCTGTTGGAGGTGCGAGTTGGAAGCCGACGCGGACAGAGTCCCCATCAGGAATGCGAGAGATGATCGTAGCTGTCGTATCAACATGCGCTTGAACGAAGTGACCGCCAAATCGTACGTGGGAGCTCATCGCCCGCTCCAGATTCACGGGGTCGCCAACTTTCCTGTCTCCTACCTCCCAGAGTTAGAGTAACAACAAGGGCATATACACAGACAATTGCACACCGAGTTCCGTTCGATCGAGTGTCTCGTTTGCTAGCCAGACCTCAAACCAACCTCCATCACTCTCTTCAGAGGCGTCGAAAGCGGTAACGGTAAGACAAGCACCATTCACCGCTATTGAGTCGCCGATGTGGCAGTCTCCGAGTATAGACGCAGCATGTCCAATGGTCAGCGTGCATCCACCCTCATCAAGCTTGATGCGTGAAACGCGACCTAAATGTTCTACCTGATAATCGAGGATAACGCTGCTGAGCAACTCTGAAAAAAGTCTTATGTGTGCATACCAGACCAGTGAACATCGTTGCGAGTCGAGAACAGCAAAGGATAATTGGAAGTCATGATATCGTTTAGTCATGCGTCCACTGTCTCGGCGGCAGAGCTGTAAACATTATCATTCATCTAACATTCATGACTTCTCGGGTATCTTGAATCATTCGAGCAATGAGTGGTATTAGCATCACTTCGGAGGGACGCTTTGGTTGAATCTTGAAAGAATTGTTTACTTTTATTTATTTTTTGTTGAATCAAGGAAGCCAGCTCGAATCACGTGCACGACTTGAGCCCTTTCTGACTAAGCACCAAGTCGTGTCACTCAACTGTCACTGTCACGTACGCAGGTTCCTCCAGCTTCGAGCCACGCTCATCTAGTGTTCGAACACTCAACTGCGCCCGTTCTAGCTAGGAAAATCGGCGTCGCAAAGCGCTGATTACTTGTCTGGCTTTTAATACATCCTATCCGTGTCTCTCTGGCTGCCTTTTGGCTTTGCTGTTGATTCAAGTGGAAAAGGCATCCGGCTCTAGCGAAACGCCATTCTCAAACGCGTCTCATGCAGCGGGAGCATGGTAGAAAGGGTTTCTCGATATAAGTATTCATTGCGGTGATGACTTAACTCCAGCTCTGACCTCTGCTTGATGTATACTAGTCACCAAAAGGTGGTTTTGGAGATAGACTTCTCAGGGTTGCTCTTCGTACGTTTCGCTCTCGTTGCCTTTGCGGCGCGCCTCCTGACCACATCTCGCATTCCAGGGTTATACCGAGTTGACCATTTTACCGACGAGCAAGGACCTGAGATCTATATATCTGCATTCAAGACAATGCAGTGCGTGTCTGATGGTCTCGTCGCGGTAGTTTAGAATCAGAGGACTGACACCATACTTCAGGTATCAGCTCAATTCAAGTCAATGGGTACAATATACCCGATTGGATATGCCATGACCCACTTTCGAACGTTGTGATGTCCGATATCACTGATTGCCATCGACATCCGGAGGTTAAGCGGAAGATGTACTCGTCATTGGCCGAGTGTGATGAGGGTGAACTGGCCATACCGATTCCTCGTCAGGTTCTCGCGAGGACTTCAACACATCCGAGAAGCAGGTTAAACGGCGATGGTACTTCGATCATTCAGCTTTTGTTTTCGCATCTATTCATTTGATCTGGAACACCAGAATCGCAGTCCCAAAGTCAGATAGTTCCCGTGACCCAACAAGCCGCAGCGGTTTCCGAGGTTGCCTCTATCCAGGTTCGCATCAATTATTGTGTCAAGAATCCGGCGGAGGGGTTGCAGTTTGTCTTGCCGAGCGATGCGTATCCTTATGTAGGTGATTTCTCTCTCTAGGGACTCCAGAAGGCTAATTTGAATCGTAGCGTGTTCCACATGTATTCACGACACCATCATCTCCCGATGCAGCTAGATGTTGGGTGCCTTGTTTTGATAATCTATGGGAGAAATGTACTTGGGACTTCGAGTTCATCGTACCGAAAAGTCTCGAAGATACGTCAGGTGAAGCGGATGGGGATGTTGAGGACATCACCAACACCCCGACGATTGTCGTCTGCAGTGGCGAGCTTGTTGAGAAGGTATGATTACCGGAGACTACACTATTGCAATACTTATGTGTTCTTAGATCGCTCACCCGAACAACGCCAACAAAGTAATATACGTCTTCTCGCAGCCAGTGCTCACCTCTGTGCAGCATATCGCCTTTGCTGCGGGGCCCTTCGTTGTTTACCCCATTCCGACCGATGTGGCCGGACTTACGGACGAGTCACTGGGTTCGCAGACCCTCATGCATGCCTTTTGTCTCCCAGGCCACGATGCGTATTTGTCGAACACCGTCTCATTCATGCGCTCGGCTATGAATTTCTACTCGACTGATTGCGGTTCCTACCCGTTTGGCTCGTACAAGCTTGTGTTCGTCGACGAGCTAGTGACGCAGCGATTCGACAGCGCGACTCTGACGATCGTAACGTCTGACCTATTGCACGGGGAAGATGCAATAGATCAAGTCTACGAATCGCGCCAGATCCTATTGCATGGCCTCTCCTGTCAATGGGCGGGTATCAACATCATACCCAAGACATGGTCGGATATCTGGCTCGTAAACGGATTAGGCCTTTACATTGCCGGTCTCTGCTTGAAGAAACTCATGGGCAACAATGAGTTTCGATTCCGATTTAAGAAGGACGTTGAACGGGTTTTGGAACTCGACAATGGGAATATGCCTCCTATTTGTCAGCCTGGTAGTATGGAACCGCCAGACGCCCCTACGCTCGCTTTCATCAACTTGAAGGCTCCTCTAGTTCTGCACATCCTCGATCGACGCCTCGGAAAATCAGGGACTTCCCTTGGGCTGTCGCGCGTCCTCCCGAAAATATTCCTTTCCGCCATTAGTGGTGAGATGGCGCAGAATTGTTTGTCGACACACTCTTTCCTGCGAACTTGCAGGAAGGTCAGCGGCGTGGATCTACGTTCTTTCGTCGACCAGTGGATACACGGCAGCGGATGCCCGCAGTTCAGTTTTCTGGCGACCTTCAATCGGAAGAAAATGGCTGTCGAGATTCAAATGCGACAGGAGTGTCCGGCGCATATGATTCGACAAAATGATGCCGGGTCAATGTCTCTTTTAAAGCCTGTCCCTTTCTTCGAAGGTCAGATGACTGTACGTATCCATGAAGCTGACGGCACACCGTATGAACACGTGCTCGATATTCTTTCACCAACCAAACGGTTCGAGGTGCCGTTCAATACGAAGTACAAGCGTGTGCGACGGAATACGAAGCGCTATCTGGCACGGCAAGCTGCTGCTCAGGCTGCAGCTGAGGGTGATGCGGAAGCTGTCGAGGCTATGGGTCTAGTTGACATGAGCTTTGGGCTGGAAATTTGGGAGAACGAGGACGAACGTGAGAAATGGAAGGTAACTGATTGGACGGAAGAGGAAGAGCAAGCTATGGCAGGGGCCACGTATGAATGGATCCGGATGGATGCAGACTTTGAGTGGATCGCGAGGATTCAATTCGAGCAGCCGGATTATATGTGGGTTTCACAACTTCAGCGTGATCGAGACGTAGTGGCGCAGATGGAGGTAGGGAGATTCTATTCCATGAGACGCGTCTTTTGACCTCGGTTACTTGAAGGCCGTTCATGCACTTTCGAAACAACCCACTCCAATAGTATCGAGCCAACTAACCAAGACGGTGCTGGTGACGAATTACTTCTTCCGCGTGAGATGTGAAGCAGCTCGAGCTCTTGTTACAGTGCGTTATCCGCTTATTCTCCCAGCACCATATGTTCATTTCATACTTCTACAAAGTGTGCTACACGCAGGCTCGATTTTGTGGGACTCTTCCACCTGTTCAAGCTTTTCCTCCGTTACTGCTATGAGCCTGAGGATCCATTTCAAGATCTGTTCTCTCATAAGTTTGTCCCTCGACCTAATGATTTTTCTGATTTCGCGGAGTACTTCGTTCGGAAGGCGCTCGTCAGCGCGATATCACAAGTCCGTCTGGAGAATGGGAAGACTCCACCTCAAATACGCCAGTTTTTCATCGATCAACTGAGATATAACGATAACACGACCAATGCAGTACGTTGCCTCGTCATGCGATCAAATACTTTACTTATCAGCTTGTTAACTAGTTTTCGGATGCCTATTATATCGCATCCTTGATTACGGCACTGGGTTGTGCCACCATCTCGACTATACCTCCCGAACGCGGGGAATTGACCCTGTCTGAGCCGAGGTTCGACCAGAGCGGAGAAGATTACGAGCTTCTTCAGGCAGCCATTACGGAGGTTGAGCGATACAGAAGTATGGATCGCCTGATCCCGTCTATACACAATGTTGTTACCATCGCTTCACTGGAGGTAAATAAACAGTTTATATGCCCCAACCATGCTATCAATCTCACGAGCAACAGTTCCACGTTATGCTTTCGATGGCCAATCTCATCCCGAGCGATCCTAAGATATTCTTCCTTATGACAAGAGAAGGGAACGCAACGGCGGTTCGTCTGGCTGGTTTCGATGGTCTATTCCTCACGAAGTGGTACACACCAAAGATTATGAACTATATTTTCGCCGTTATTGCGAACGATTCGTCTCGGATCGTCCGCAGACACGTTGCCCGGAGTATGTGCGAGAGTTTGGCTTTACTTGCTTTTATAGGCGAGATCAAAGCTCCTATAAAGGAAGGGGAATCGCTCCTCATAGAAGAGGACGGGACAACTCAGGACAAGTTGAAGGAGAGCAAGAAATCGGAGACAGACCTGATGATCCGGGCTCTTAGGAAAGACCGAGAAGTAGGAAAGAGTGAGATCTTGCGGAAATTTGCTATGCCTGTAATTTTGTGAGTGGGAGTCCCTTTCGCCTCCGTCGTGGCTGATGAATTTGTCACCAGGGACCCGCAAGCTGACCTTGAAGTCCGATTCTGCATGCTCAAGTTGGCGGATCTGGTTGTTCGGGGAGCCGACGAGCCCTTACCCAAACATACTATCCATATTCCGCCGACTCCAACAGTCGAATGGTCACCTTCTCTTACAAGTCCAGGACCTATAGTCCAGGACATACGAACAATATTCAAGATGGGTAAGCGAAAGGGAAGTTTGGCCACTCCAACGACTCCTGTTGCCTCTCCCTCGGTTACAAAGCTGCGTCTGGCACCCCTTGGTGCATCTGCATCTTCACCTTCGGTAAGCACCGAGGTCGCAGCTGCGACTTCCAGACCGAACTTCAAGGAGCCGATGCCACCGCAAGCAAAGTCAACTGCAGCACCGAGAAAGAAGGACAAGCCGGTGCCAAAGGCGCAGACTTTGGGCATGAATGTTCAGGATCTGAAGGCGTGCCAGGCTGCTCTTAAACGCCTCACTAACTGCAAAGCCGCTCGGATTTTCTTGCAGCCAGTTGACCCCGTCCGGGACAAAGCGCCTGAGTAAGCGCATTTCCTCTTGATATCAGAGGTTTGTCTGACTTATTACCCTGCAGTTACTTTAATGTTATACGGAATCCAATGGACCTGCAGACTATGGGTCATAAGCTGCAAAACGGGATGTACAAAAACCGCTCGGAATTCGAGGCGGATTTCCACTTGATGATCCAGAACTGCAGAATATACAACCCTCCTGGCTCTTACGCCTACGTAGAGTCCGTGTCTTTGGAGGCTTTCTTTGTCAAAGGTTTGTGGAAGGACAACTCAGGTCCGAGCTCCGTTACTGAAATATATTCGCGTCTAGCCTGGGCAAAGATCAATGCTACTGTGGCATCGGCTGAAAAAGCCAACCCGAGAAACGATACCGTCAACGAGACTTCAAGGCCACCAGCGGTTCACGAGACAGTTCCGCCTACCGTACCGCCTGCACGTGAAGTGGCTCCAGAAGCAGGAAGCGAAGCGGCTGGACCGGCTCCCAAACTAAAGTTGAGGCTTGGTCAACAGCCATTGCCTAACGGCGAAGGATCGAAGCCCATGCCGAAGCCCAAGAAGCCTCGTAAGGCGAAGGCAACGGACATGCCACCTCCGCCGTACATTGATGATGGGTCACACGACTTATTGCAAGAGGTTATTGCTATTGAAGAGTTGGAGAAGTCGCCAAGTAAACCCGTGTACTCGAAACCACGGAAGGTCGTGGAGTTGGACGCAGACGAGGAACTTCTCAGCCTTGCAAGTGCCGAGCCGCACGGTGCGTACGAGCGGACGGACGTTATCGAGAGGCACCATACTCCGCCACCACCACCACCACTTCTACCTGCTTCTCCTAAGCCATCCCTGGCGCAACCGAAAGTCAAGAAACCTGTGGAGAAGCCTATACAACCACCGGCTTCGGTCAAAGGGAAGGAGAAGGAAGCGGAGTTTGTTCCGCGGGCGCCGTCCTCTCAGCCTTATGTGTCGTCCCCTAAGCCAAAGGGAGCGACGCCACCTGTGACAACTTCTACGCCACTCAACGAGGCCAGGTGTAGAGATGTGCTGAAACATCTTATGAATATGCCTCAATCGTTCATTTTCAGGGAGCCCGTCGATCCACTGCGAGATGGCTGTCCGACGTACGTAGCTTTGGATTTCAACTTCGAAGGCTCATTTTTAATTTTCTTACAGATATTACGACGAAATTAAGAATCCGATGGACTTTGGAACAATCGGTGCCCGTCTTAAAAAGGGTCACTATTCTACGATGGAGCAATTCGCTAGCGACGTTGAACTTGTCTTCGCCAATTGCCGCCAGTTCAACCCGCCTGGAACATTGCCGGTGGTCAGTGCTGAGGTCGTGGAGAAGGCGTTCAAGAGAGAATGGGCGAAGGCTATGGAAAAGAAGCTCTCGTTTAAGGAGAAGCGGAGTCTTATGAGTACTATGACGAAGCTCATGACTGATCCAACGTAAGATTTACTCGGGATGTTCCAGATGCTCCGCCGCCGATATTGACTACCTTTTTCAGATGGCTTGTCTTCTGGGAGCCCGTTGACCCCGTCGCACTCCAGATCCCGACGTATCACGACGTCATACCGAAGAAGGATGCCCGAGATTTACGGACGATCCGTAGCAAGCTCGATACGGACAAGTACGAATCGATTGGCGCTTGGGAGGCGGATATGAACCTTATGGTCGAGAACGCTATCAAGTTCAATGGTCTCGAGAGTGATGTCGGGCAGATTGCTGTGCGGATGGGGGAGAAGATTCGTGAAGAGTCTGCACGGGTGCGATCGCAGGTTCAGCTGAGGAAACGGCCGGCGAGCGCCGACCCGCGAGGCAGTTCTGAACATCTTGGTGCAAAGAAGATCAAGCTGAGCTAGCCTCGCACTTTCCCTACACATCTCTCCCGGATCTCGTTTAGCGAGCTGTTCATTGTCGCGGTCATATTCCATCTCATCGGTATTCACTTTTTGTCTTTTTCATTCATTCATTCATATTTGTTCCATGTGCTTGCAACCGCTTTCTTAATGAACTTTGCGCAATTTTTTGCTAGATCTGTATCCATTGCTGTGAGGAATGTAATTACTATGTACAAATGCATCCATTTTGCCGTGCTTAGTAGGACGGTGCTTCTCCAAGCGCGCGTGAGTGATACGTACAGGATATTTTGAGTTGAGAAAAGGGTTTTACGGCCCCTATAAGTCGGAGCAAGGGTGTTTGATAATTTCATGTTCTACTAGTCTAGCATAGCATATAAATCTCGGTTTCCAGTCAATTCTGATCTGATCTGATCATGGAATTATTCACTCGCTTCCCTGCGCTTCTAGACACGGACTAGAATCAAACTTTGAAACAAATCGGAGGGAATGATTCTTGAAACCGGGATTATATGTATCCTGGCAATACAGAAACGGTTCAATTTCAGAAGCGGGGGAACAGGGAAGATGGACGGATAATATAATAAAGGTTCTTCATTATGCTTAAAGTTTACTTTTGCATACGCAGTGAAATGGACGTTTGCGAAAGTACAGTGTGGGTTGTACGATCGATTAAGAGAGCGATGTAGCGGACAAATTTTTGTAAATCCGCGGGTATTCGTTAGGTATACGCCGAGGGGGAAAAAGGGAGAAGAAAATTAGTGAACAGAAGAAATACCGGCGGTAGCCACAAGTTGCATCTCATCTGCATCCGAATCACAACACGGAAAACCATCCCCGCGCGCTCGAGGGATCGGAGAACGGAAATTGCCACCGGACGAGCGGAAATGCCTACGTCTTCGCCAATATGCGAGAGCACTTTGGACTTTTTATTAGGTCCTCCGAAGCGATAATTAAGACCGAGATGTATGGAGTCATCTCGGAAATTGCTCGAAGGTTCGCTGTAAAAGCCAAGAAGTCGCCGGAAAATGGAATAATGAGAGAAAAACTTCAGCGATGGTGAGCCTGAGAGCCACTGCCTGACAATTATCAGTTCGCATTAGAGGTATGGTTATTGATCCGTGTTGGTAAATTGTTAGCGCAGATTCAAGACGAAGGGAAGACGACTCGGAGCAGATCATAGTGAGCGAGCGAGCGAATAGCAGTGACAGGATATCGCCATTTCTCAGACGATCAATGAGTAGGAAATTCAGAGGCAAAAAATGTTTTATCAATAATAATAAATAACATGATCTCACGATTAGCTCAATAGTAACGAGACTGCGTCTTGTCGTCTCTCCTTTTTGCGTGCATAGACGTTCTGAGCACGGATATATAACGGTGTCCGACCTTCTTGAATCTCTTGTTGCGATTTCTCTGTGAGGAAGTTGACCAGCGTCTCTGGAACACCGCTGCTCAGTAGCAAAGGTTGCATAGAAAACAAAGCTTCCTATAGCAAATTTAGCATCGGATTAAGATTCCAAATCAAGTGAGAAAATACACACCATGACATCTTTGCCAGTCTCCTTACCGATCCAGCGAAACCTCTCAAATTCCTCCTTGGACATAACGCGAAGATCAGGATAGTCTCGAATATCGGTGTTGTCCATCCATTCCCCTACCGGAAGCCAAAATTCGCGATACGTCACATCTTCGTATGCAGGATGCTCTGAGATCCATCTCTGAAGTAGAGCGGCAGCATCCACATGGGCACCACGTTTCAGAGCCGCTTGGCGTAACAGAGTGATAATACGTGCAAAATACGGGGTTGACTTCGAAGGATCCGCTTTCGTAGGACGCTGCGCCGGGCTTGTTCCAGAGCGAGCCATACCCCGACTGGTCCAGCCTTCAGGCGGTTCAACCGATCCCCAAATGTCAGTAGCGCTGGCTATGACCGGGAACTTTTCGATATCATATACGCGCCAATCGTTTTCTGTAAAGTCCGCAAGGCCATGAGGACGGAGGGCAAGTGCGACGTCGTCGATAAGGCGGTAGTAGTCCTTGACCCCTGAGGATATGTGCCGCACATGCACAGCGTCGAAGTTCCCCGCGAAATGCTCAAGTCCGAGGGCTACATCATCGATCTCGAACCGGAGATTCAATGGAATAACAGTCCTCTCAATCAGCGATGGGACGCTAGAGAGGAGTTAGTGCTCAAGATGCTACATTTCACGTTGAAGGCCGTCGAATACACTTACATTGCCGGTAAGGGGACAAGGTCAACGGCCGTGCAGGAAACATGAGGGAAAGCAGACGCGACTTCGAGTATCCTATTGAAGTCCTCGGTCGTGAGTATATTGGAAGCAATACAAAAGTGAGGCTTAATTACCAAGCCCCTGAGCCACAACCAATATCTAGGCAGGCCTTCGGCCTGAGGGGATCACCGTCATCTTTTAGGACATCCCGAAACGGCGGGGCATAGTCCCCAAAGATATTTTTGAACAGATTATGTTGCTTATCTATGTATTAGAATTAAATTAGCATCAGCCATTCGGTTCTTAGTAGCGTGTAAATATAGAACCAATAGTACTTGCCCAATCTTTCGGCCTCGCGCTCATCCGCGGCGTACTTGTATACATCGGAATGTGCGTTTACTACTCGTCCGTACTCCAAGCGTGTCACCTGTTCTTTGACTGATTCGGTCAACGAATATAGTGAAGGCTGGGGAGAAAGTGAAGATTGACGATCGCTTAGAGAACTCCTTTCAAAATCAAAGGAAGTAGCGCTTTCCGCGGTTGGACTCAGAGCAGACGATGCACTGTCACTGACAACATCTGTCGCGGCCTGGCTACTGTCTGCTTCAGCATCAGAAGATGACTCCCTTGGTGGACGCGGCAGAGAGAGACCAGCCACGCGGCGAAGAATATTCTGGTCAACGATCTCTGAGTTGCCATTGGAGTGAGCAGCCCTGGGCCGTTCTGGCGAAGAACTGTTTTCAGTGGACTTGGGGTGATGCTCACGGCGGTTGTTGGGCTGTTGAGGGGACTGCAGGGACGACATTGGGAAGCTAGGGAAAGGAAGAGTTGGCCATGAGTGATTTTATATGTTCGACTCGGAAGCAAATAAAATAGAATTTCCTCCGTCTTTTCAGGATGGTCTGTGTAGTCAGTCAGGGTTGATCGTCGGATGAACGTCTTCTACCCGATCCTGGCAGTCACGTGTTCCGGGTATTGCCGTTGATATCCGCCGTTGCCACATTAACAATTTCTCAGTCCGCCACTTTTTCTTTCTCTAGTATAATCAGTGCACTTTATCCGCACATTTACCTGGACCACCCGCCGCTGGCGGCGACATCTGCAGCCAGAGACTGATGACCTGACAACATTCTTATCCCCTCAGGAGATTTGTTGCTCATTACATCTTGACGCAGTCAGGTTCGAGGCAACCTAGACAAACCATATGCTGATCCTTGCAAAGCATCCCCCCCTGGCGCTCGTCGGAGTCTTGCTCTTGATTTCCCTCTTGCAATCTTCTGCCACAGTTATCCATCAGTCTAAATGTACCAACCTGATGTCGGAACGTTCCGGTGCCAGGTTCTGGACCCTCTAGTTCTTATTTTCTTATTGATTTGATACAGATAACTTCGATACCAACACTTCGTCTCCAGGCGGCGAAGCAAATCCATTGGGTCTATCGGGTGACTGCTCCCGTGGTGTATTCATGTGCCAAATACCTCCCGACTCTTCGATGGCTTTCGGAAAGCCAAGATTTCGGAGTCCCGCTCGTTTCCCAGGTCTAGTGATATTGCTGCGTGCAAACAGAAACTTCCAAGAATTGGCTCGTTACTGCTCCTCGAGATGTCGTGATTAACTCTGATTCTTTCAGCCAAGTCCAATTGAATCTAGCATAGAAGCCGCACGATTTCCGCCCACCCGCGAAATGGCGCATCGTTGCAACGGAAGCGTTGGAATGCTCGGCTGCCAGGACACTGCGTTCGCTGCATGCAAGCGAATCCGGGCGTATCCCCTTCTAATCTGAGTGCTTAGGTTAAAACATGAGGACGGAAATCGCACGATTAAGCAGCGAAGCTTTGACTCAAATTGAATCGACTGACGTTTTGAGAAGTTTCAAGGATCCCCCATTCCATAGTCTGTTACCCCGCTACCGAAGTGGCCTCCTCCGATAAGGTAGCTTGTCAAATGGATAACGGTCGAGAAATTCACGCGGAAGTACTTCCCTTGATTTAGCATGGTGTTTAGCGTGAGTATCTGGTTTACTTCTTCCCGATAATACCGACGATCGAGATTTCTTGCCCGCAGATCGTCCGACGATGGAGACGAATATTGAGGATATACCCCATTGAGGGTGATTCGGAGTTCTCTTCGCTGCGACTTAGTGTTGCGGTTGAGATGCTCGTTATCTTGGATCTCCGCCGCTTGCGTCAAGTACATCCTGCGAAGGCAGCAGTGGATAGACTAGCAACTTCTGAACCAAGAACGGAGAAATCCCATTGGACGTTGGGTACTCCGGCTTCTGAACATTTCTCGATGCTGTTGGCAGTAACCCTTGGCTATAGACCAGGGATTTGCATGGAGCTTAAAGCGCTATCACTGAGAAAACATGCTTGATAGTGGGATCCTCGCGCAGTCACCCTGATAACCATGGAGTCGAAACAAGGATGGTAGACTTTGTCAGATCCCTCAATCAGAGCTTCTCGCGGTGCTTCGTGAGAAAGGTGTTGGAGGATATCTAAAGAACTTTCTCGCCCAAACAACTCGCGAATAATAAGGATGGACATTTCATTCCACAAATTCGTACACCTAGTGATACCAAGGCAGAGTCTCGGAGGGTCAACTCCCGAGCGATGAAGTACAATACAAAATCAACGCTTTTTGAGCGCTTCAAACCGCTTAGCTAGCAACGCAAACTCGTCCGCAGGTGACTTCGGTCTGGGCGGTGTTGGAGCCGACTCTGCAGGCTTCGTAATAGGCTTCGTCTTCTCCGGGTCGTCTGTCGGCGGGATTGCAGGCAAGTTTGGCACCTTCTCCTCTACTGCGATCTTGGCTCCGACGGCAGTGGGTACTTCAAGTGAAGAAGATGCAGCAGGCTCCTGTCAAGTATAGATAGTCGTCAGCTGCATACCGGCGTACAAAGTCCATACATACCCTAAGTCCGCCTCCTGCTCCATCGGAGTCATCATCGTCGGACTTCGGGCTAGGAGACCAATCGACCCCATAACCTTTAGCAATTTCTCTCAGGTACGCATCTACGAGGTCATCTGGTGGAGTATTGAAAACGAGCTTCTTCATAACCTGGAAGAAACTTGAGACCGATAACGTATTACATGTAAAGAACAATGCTCACTCGATCGCTCACACAGTTTTCTCTGTTCTCCATGACACCAATTGAGAAGTCCCGGCCGTATTTGTGCATTAGCATATCCCGAAGCACATGTAGTTCTGTGAAATTTAGGACGATACATGTTGAACGAGCGCTGCTTCTGATTGCGAGCAAGCTGACCTTTGAGTTCAGTTCTTGGAGCCGCATAGATTATGCTACAGATACCCTCGCTCACTCCCGGGTCAGGTTCGCGGGTGCTAATACAACGTGTGTAAGTCAAACACAGACGCATGCAAGTTTTCACATACTTCTGCTCGAGAAGACCAAATCGCGCAATCAACAACTCGCAATACAGCTCAAGTAACTCCAGCAGCTCGACATATATATCATCATTAATGACTAGTCACTCAAGTTGAATTCAGTTCAGTCCGCACGGTATAACATAGCCGATGGGTGGGATTCATTCATTGACTCACTAGCTTCAACCTTCACCCTAGCCTTTTCAGTCTTCTCTTTCTCCAGAAGAGTTGCGATGTCTCTACGCGACGCTTTTGCTTGTGCCTCTTTCTTCTCTTGTAGTAATCGTAGACGCTGGACACAGATCCTAACATTAACCAATACCAATGCGACATGAGTAGACACGAATAGCGCGGAGCCGCTCAGCGCACCGAAGTTGTACCTGTTTTTGTGCATCAGAGAGAATCGATCAAATAGGTTGTTGAACAGATACCTTTGTTTTGGCAGAGTTCCAAGGTGGCATGGTTTTACAGTTACAACTTACAAGGCAAGCAAGTTGTGTGTAGATGCGTGTAGAGGATCATCGTGTCGACGGTCGAGATTCGCACCACGATCCACGCGATTTCCTATTCCGGATGCAATGTTATTTCACATGTATATATGCACTTGCGAAGACCAGCTACCCTCACTGAATTGTTGATCAGAGAATGGTATGTCTTCTTACGATGATGGATACTGGTGGCACACTGGAGAATAATTACTGTTATTGATCCATCTGTTTTTCACACAATACAGTGCTAGTGGCTTAGAACCAGTACACATACAATCTGCCTTTTGCATTGAATAGCATTGGTGTCCTCAGGAAGTTCGCAGTCGACAAGAAGGCGTGAAAGTTATCGGCCGACCAGTACCAACACTCTGCATAGCCATGAGCTCCGTGCATTTGTATGTATGAATGAAAGGATAGGATACCTTCCACGTGTCGAGGGAGAAAAGCACAGAACATGCCAGTATGAGACCTAATGAAATGTCCTAGCATGGTTTCAAGTGTCTAATTGTAAATCGGAAGACGACTGTTAGTGTGGTGTAAGGGACTCAGGGCTAATGTGGAATGAGAATAGCGAAACACAAATGGTGTAGTTGTTGATTGAGTTGAATACATCACGAATCTCATATGTTGGTGATTGTTGGCGGATCCAACTCAGGCGCTTTGGTTTGCAGCCGTACCAGATAGTTTGAATTGTTATCACTTTTTACAATTCAAAAGTCTCTAGGATCTCGTATTGTCAATTGAGAAGATGAGCATGGTTGCGGCGTCGATGATGGATAAAGTGAACACATCTGGTGGAGTCCAAAAGATCTCAGGCTTCACATATATCCGGTGGTGGCTAACGACGAATAGGCTACGGACTGCGGCCGGCTGAAGCAGAGGGGCAACCGAAGAGAAAAGTTCGGTTCTTTTCCCAGACGACGGACATATGCTCGACGGGGTAATATCCTGACTGTTGAATAATATGGGCATGGCGGGATGAAGAAAACTCGAAGTAGTCAAACAAAGTAAGTACGAAGTACCTCGTAGCTGTGCAATATTGGTAGGTCTCGGATGGGACTGGTCTGGACTTATTGTTGATCCAAATGAATGAATGATCGTCATCACCAGTGGGAGCACATCACGTGCCATTGCCAAGCTCCTGCTCACCATGGAGTGAGTGAGCGAGGCATCATCTCAATAAATACCACCGACTGACTCTCAGGACTCTCAGAGCGTTTGTCTTTCTGTATGCAAGTTGCTCTTCGATAGCCGCTGTCTTGTCGCCAAACACCCATGGCACCCAACTTTCTCTCAAAGTTCGTCAAGGCGAATGACGGTCATTCGCGTGCGCGAACTATTTCAGACGTTGGTGAAATCCGTGTTGGTAGACGATCAGCCAGCAGCATATTCGACGCCAAACCAAATCCGCCACCTTCTGTTATTCTCACTTCTGAGAATAGTGACTCACCGACGGCACCTTCGACTCCTGGCAGTCTACATCGAAAGGACTCGCCGCGCAGGAGGTCACGTTCTACAACAGCTACGCCATCATCTCCTCCCAAGGATCTCAGGGAAGTCAGTGATATCCCGCAGACGCTGAGCCCAGAAAGCGTTCCTGTAGGAAGTCCGGAGATGGGTCTGGGAATCGACCTCGGGCAGCTTCCCAAGCTTCCCGAACCAGCTCATTCCAACCCTTCTGGCCTGCAGAAAGAGTCTAAAGGAAATAATATTAATGGCGTTGATCACGTAGCCAAACGAAAGCCCTCCTCAAAGTCGCTCAAGTCGCTCAGAAAGCACCAGGCGCAGGAGACTGCTCCTTCTGCTCCAACGGCGGCGCAAACTCTCCCTTCGATGGACTCAATCCCTTCGTCTCAAGAAATTGAGACACCACCGAAGGCGACGAGCCTCGTTGAGTCTCCCACATCTGACACTACGCCCACAACTGCGAACTTCTCGGTACACACTGATTCGGTAGTGCTCCCGCCATCAGTGAGCACAATGTCTCAAACATCCCTCCAGCCCCGCCCAGGTGACGCAGACAGCGTATCGCTCGCGTCTGCTGTATCGTCCAATAAGAAGAAGCAGTGGCGGAAGGGATCAACGGCGTCCAGCAACAAGAAGCGTAAGCCAACGGGTTTAGCGAGCGCCATTGCCGCGTCTGGACTCGCTATGGCGAATCCGGGTGTAAACCAAGCTTTGGCTCAATTCGCTCCCCAGCCTATTTCACCGCCCCGCAATCAGCCCACGAGTCCTGCACGAAGCGTTGTTTCACGGCAACGTGGGTCTTCAGATGCTAGTAATGGTAATACGCACTCCTACGCAACTGCGAACGACAATGATCAATTCTATTCGGACTTGGATTCGGGCTCAGAAGATGAGCTAGATCTCGATGATGAAATACCCGTTACAGGCTTTGCAGTTGCTAGTAACAAACGAAATGCGGACTTCCACGAGATGTTCCCGGCGGTGCCTGATGGAGATTATCTTATTGAAGGTACTATATTTTCCTCGTGTGATAACATTCTTCTCACAACGTTCCTAGATTATGGCTGCGCTCTTCAGCGTGAAATTCTGATCCAAGGACGATTGTATATTTCCGAAAACCATATTTGCTTCCACGCTAACATATTTGGATGGGTCACTGACGTACGCTATCGCACCACTTTTTAATTTTAGCATTGTCGGCTGATTTAATCTTTTCAGCTAACTATACCCGTTTATGAAATAACTTCAATCGACAAACGAATGACCGCACTATTCATCCCGAACGCCATCCAGATCACAACGCGCACTACGAAGTACACGTTCGCATCGTTTCTTTCGCGCGATACTACCTACGATGTGATCAATAACATTTGGCGACTTGCACGTCCGGAGGAAGTGGAGTCGCTACCATCCGGTGATGCAAGTGCACGTGCTTCATTGGAGGATGCAACTCTGCCAAAGGAAAATGGTTCCTCCACGGCGGGAACGTCCCTTATTAGTCCTCTCCTCTCCCTTCCAAGTAAGACGACCATGTGTAAATGCGGCAAGGAAGGTGGGCACTATCCTGACACGGCAATGGTGGCGATATTTCCGGGCTCTCCGGAGAAGATCTACAACTTGATGTTTGCAAGCGGCTTCATCAAGGACTTTATGATCGATGAGCAAGGCTTAAAAGGTCCGTTCATATTATTATCATCTGTCAACTGCATTATATTGAACTCGTAATCTAGACCTTCAAATTTCTGACTGGATACCTGATCCGCAAACAAAACTACTTTCTCGCAAGTTCTCCTACATCAAGATTCTCAACGGGATGGTAAAGCAAACGAAATGTGAACTGTTGGACGAAACGCAGTATTGCGACTTCGATGATTACATTTCCACCGTGACAACGACACGGACTCCGGATGTACCAAGTGGGGGTGCGTTTGCCGTCAAGACGCGGACCTGCATCATGTGGGCAAGTGCAGCCACGACGAAGGTCGTCGTGACCACTCAAGTGGAGTGGACAGGGAGAAGCTTTATCAAACGTAAGTTCATCCGATACTCGCTGGCATATCTTCATAAAGCCTAACCGAACTATGATTGGATCCAAAGCAATGATCAATAGTTCTGCCATCGACGGCCAGAGACAGTATCACGCCGATCTTGAAAAAGCCATACGGAAATACATCGCCCTGCATAAGAACGAGTTTGTTCCGGAGGGAATGGAAGAAGTTGTCGAGGCTCCAATCGCTGTCGAAGCCGTGGGCGTCGCTAAGCACGAGGGAGTTTCTTTGCCGCTTACAGAGGAAGAGGCGAATAGAAAACGAGAGCATGAACGCAACCAACGTGCTACACAATGGGCGTTTGATACGATTATGGGCGCATGGAAGGTCGCGAGGCAGTCCACGATGGATGCCCTCGATCTCGTCAGTGATGCATGGGACCAATCCAGCAGTACGACCATATTGATTTTCGTCATCGTCGTCCTCGTGATCAGTAACATGTGGACTCTTTTGATGGTTGGGCGGCGAGAGGAGGTAGGGAGGAGGAAGGAGATGATGAGGGTGGAGGAACAGAAGAAATGGGTTGCGGGGATCATTGCTGCACTCACGGAGGAGCGGCAGTTGAGATACCCAAACGATTTGGTCGCAAAACCTGTTCCGACCGCCGAAGAAGGCTGGGACTTGGAAATTAGAGAGCTCAGTAGAGCTTTAGACTCTGTCGAGGGGCGGGTCCAGCAGCTTCGGAAATCCCTAAATGAATTGGATTGATTGATGGACATTATTATCTATTGAGGAATATTGTTATCTGGGTTGCTATTTCTTGCTCCATTTTGCTTTCTCCACATATTGTCTAGGCTCCGCTAATACCCTTCTTACTCATAACCCATCCTCGGCCTCGGACTATTTAACTTGTATGATTAGCGCATTCCTTTTTTTTGACTGTTCTGTACGTATTCATCCTCTCGAGCTTCGTGGTAGAGAGTTCAAACAAGCAATATACTATGCACATTAATTTTTTTTTCCTTTCCTGCTATCCTACGCGTTTTGAGTCAAAAGATACTGGATGAGTGATTAGAATCCTCACGTGAAGTCATGAGCTCCCGGCGGTTGATTTGTCAGCCCGACCAAACTCTGATTTGGGTATTTGGATTTAGACGGTGGATCTCGTCATCCCACACACGCACCCTTGATATATAACCAGCTTGACTGAACCGAGCGAGGTCAGTTCACCATCCATACGCCCCATATAGACCTGTCCTTCGATTCACGCCTCAAATTTTCTTTTCTTTGAAGACTTTCTAGAGAGCATATAGTCAACTTCACTTCGACAAGCATAATGACGGTCACTGCAGTCAAGAATCTTGAAGAGTTCCGAGGCATCGTACGTCTGCTCTCTCGTCTCTGAAGACTTCTCTGTATGGATTGGCTGACTTTGTTAATTGACGGCCCCAACGACTCTTAATTGTTACTACCATGGAATTCCTTTCCTTCACTCATCATTCGTTCTTCAATTCTAATTCTCTGCGCGCACGCTTTCGTGGATTTCTGGATGGATGCAGATCAACAAGGACAAGTACACCGTATTCGACTTCTGGGCGACGTGGTGCGGTCCCTGCCGCGTCATCTCGCCAATCTTCGAGAAGCTCTCCGAGGGCGAGAAAAACGCAGAGGTCGAGTTTTACAAGGTGGATGTGGACGAGGCGGCTGATATTGCCCAGGAGGTTGGGATCAGGGCGGTGCGTATGATGCCATTCGGGGTTGTGTAATGTAATGCTGTGAACTGACGGGATGGATTGATTGAATGATGCATGCACGCACCTTAGATGCCCACGTTCTTCTTGTTCAAGAATGGAGATAAGGTTGGAGAGCTCGTAGGTGCTAACCCTTCCGCGTTGACTGTAAGTGCTTCTCTGCTTCTCTGGAATGCTGCTGAAGCTGGTTGTACTTATTCGTTTTCCCGTAGCAACTCATCGAGGGTGCGAAGTAATGATAGAACAGTTAAATAATTGAAGAACATCGTCAGACATATGTACATGTACTATAAGTACAACTGAGAAAACCACACCGATTCATCTTATTAGAGTTTCTGGAGTTACCTTGATTCTGGGTTCTGCGTGACGATGGAGGTTTTCTTCGTGAATAGATAGAACCACATAACCGCGGAAGCACCCGGGTTTGAAAGACTTGATGAGATGACACACACAGTACTAGTGAAGCGTTTAGAAATCACCCGGTTCCCTCAACAAAACATCCATCTAGCGCATGCAAGTTGGTCGTCGGCTTACCAGTCTCGTAAATCAAATCAGAGCACCAAGAACTATAGGAACGCGTACGATGTCTACCGAGTCTACTACTGGTGCGCCGCGCTGGCAAAGCATAATCGAAAAGTCAATTGAAGAAGATAAGGCTGCTTACGGTCGGTGGCAAGAATTCTCTTTTCGTGACTTTTGCAAAGTCGTATTTACATGTGAATTTTGCTGCTAATAGCCTATCAACTCGCAACATTCTACGCAAACCGGAAGGATCTCGTCGTCTGGACCGGTACCACGCGTCCGCACAATAGCGCACCGCGCCATCCTTGCACCACGATCTCCCAAACACCCCATCTTACTCACCACAACAGACGCCCGAACACCCAAAACAACCCAACTCGCCAACACCACACGCGTCGAACTCGCATGGTGGTTCCCCAAACCCCAAACCCAACTCCGAATCATCGGAACAGCGTATATCTACCCCTCACCCGACTTCCAACTCACCGGCGCTGAAAACGTTTCGGAGGAAAGGAAGAAGGAGATTGAAGATACGGTGAGAGAGTTGAGGGGGGCGTTTCCGGGGAAGGAGTTGGGTGGAGGAGGGTTTGATTGGGAGAGGGAGAGGAGGGAGAGGTTTGATGCTATGGGTGGGCGGATGCGCGCTTCGTGGGCGCGTCCTGTGCCCGGTAGCCATTTGACTGACCCCAGCGAGGCAAAGAAATGGCCGAATCCCTTCCGAAGCTTGATGAGGCAGGAGACAAGAAGCAGTTCGTCGAAACGGCATTGAAGAATTTCGCTCTTGTTATTATTGACCCGTTGGAAGTCGAGTATCTCGAGCTTGGTGTTATTCCGAATCGGCGTACGAGGTTCTTCAAGGAGGGGGAGGAGTGGAAGGAGGAGGCGCTCGTTCCGTGAGTGGTCAGTCAGTGATATTATTGTGACTGTATTATGAGGTGGGTATATGCGCTCCGAGTAAATCGGGAACTGCCCGATATAACGCAGACCGCCAACTTTCTCGGTGTACATTGCGTTTCTGCTGTGTAATACAAGTGTACTCGTACAAAAGACAAAATTTTAGTGTTCATCACAAAGGGAATAAATAAGTTTCAAACGGAACAAAAGAACTGATATCGCAGAGAAATAGTTCGGGGAAGTGTCCGCATATCTGGAAAGAAAAATCATGATTTTAATTTCTTCGCATCAGATTCATCTCCGTCCTCTTGGTCCTCTTCGTCACCCTCGTCTCCAGAGGTCTTCCGTTTCAAGCCCGCAGCAACAACAGCGGGCGCAGCAGCAGTTGAATTTGTTACCTCTTTGCTGACTGAAGAGGTTTCTAATTCTGACACACGTGCGTTGCCGTCGATTGGTAAGTATGCGGGATCTGTCTCGCCCGGTGGTGCGTATATCTCATCATCGGCCTCGTCGTCGGCTTGGGCGGCTTGGTTTGGGTCCTAAGGATAGATATCATTTGTATAAGATGAGAAGAGTGATGTAAGGTGAAGGGGACGAACGGCAACTAAGAGGGCGGTTAAGTTCTGAGACGCGTCTCATTAGTTAAAGCAGTCATGCAAGTTGATGCGTAGATTGGAGATTGAAGGTACCTCTTTCTCCCCTTCCTCAGCCTCTTCGTCTTCTTCTTCGTCCTGTTCATCTTCGTCAGCGTCATCTGCTTGGAAATCTGCATCTGCTTCGTCGTCTTCTACATCGTAATCGTCGCTTTCGTCTTCTTCTTCATCATCATCATCACGGGTAACAGGCCGTGCAGGGGGAACCGGAGCTGCCATCTTGTGTTTGTGATGTATTGTTCTGGTGGAAGAATCAAGGCAGGAAGATTTAGATGGAGGGCGTGATGCAGAGACGGAGAGATGGGGACGGGGATAGAGGCGTGAGTACTGGTACGAGGGTGGATTTTGGTTCTGTCAGCTTGAGCAGATCATTCTCTTTCTTTGCTAATTGCTTGGACGCGAATACCATCAATGGCGCGTGACGCGTCTCAGCCAATCGGGTTTTCTCGGTATCTACATTTGGCCAGGGAGTAAATAAGAGTAAATATAAATATAACTCTGAATAAATGCAACGGAGAGATACAGTATTCAGCGATGTTCTCCCGCTCGCAGGGAAAGACGTAATGAATAAGCTATTGTATTGCCATAGTACACTGCAAAGGAGGATAAGAGCAAAAATGAGTACAAAAGCGTGCTTATCTTTACGAAAGTTCTATGTTGCTTTTCAGTGCTTCTAAGTTTTCATTTTAGAGTAACCCTTGCAGACGAGATGGCTTGAAACTGAAAGGTACAGCCTAATTGGGAGCCATATTGTTACATAAGCCAATTTAAATTTGGTAGTGCTTTAACGCTTCTTGTATATCATCCTCCGGGTTAAACTCACGCCAATTCCTCTCCTTCTCCCCGTCCTCCATCTCATACTACCTATCGACCCAAACTTGCTCATTGTCGCAGCTGCTCGGCGCTTTTTGGCGAGGGAGAACCCTCGCCGAGGTACAGGCCACTCCGACGATATCAGGAATCAGCCATCACAGCATATTTTAGTTTTTAGACTGTTTCCGGGAAGCCGCATTTTCCCACTCAACAACCATCGGCCTTGAGGCAGCCACGCAGCTTACGCCGCCTACATACCCTCGCCATATTAACAAGTTGCCAACCCTTTTACGTTCTTTACATACAGATCCCATCCCGTCGTCCGTTCAATTTTCCCCATCCCATCCCAGGTCACGGCTCATCACCATCAGCCGTCGGATCCTCGCTAGTTAATAAGTATCGGCGCTAAGCAGGCTACCGTCAGAAACTTGCCTTCCTTCCTTAATGCCAGTTCGTGTCACCCGTCCTACGTTGGCCGACAGACACGTTGCGGAAACAGACAATAAGTCAAGGAAGGCGCTGAGGACCATCTTCGGCTTTAATTCGTCCGCGAGCACAGAAATCACTCCCACCGCCCCTCGTGCAGCGAGCCCATTGCCCAGCAGCAGTATCGTTACCAGACCGCGCAGTGCGCAATCATCCAAAGAGAAAGAGAAGTTTAATTCTGTCAAAGCCCGCACTAGCGTCGACGTAGCAGATAGCGACGGTGGCCCCTACTCCGTTTCCCTCAGTTACAACCGGCAGAGCCCTCGGGATCGCGACGGTCGTGCGAGTGTCACCGATATATCTTTCTTCCAACAAGCCCCTACGCCCTCTACCTATTCCCTGAAACCCGCTGACAGCGCGGCGTCAATTCCTGATTTACACCCATCAACGACGACAGTAGACCTCTCCTCGCCTGTGAAGAAGTCGAAAATGACGAGGACGCAGGATATGCCTTACGAGCGCGCAAGGCGGCGCAAGTTGGTCCGGATCGATGCCCAGGAGGGACCGTGGAGTGTCAGTGTTGCTGAGTCGCCGTACGATCGGAACAACTACAGCATTTACATCAAGAGTGAGTTTGCATTTGCTATCTCTTTGATACTGCGTTATCCAGGCGCTGTGTGTCACGGACGGAAGGAGCTTGCATAGCTTCAGCATTTTAGTACCTGACGGGTCATTGAGCCTTCCGTTGCTTTTCTTTTGGAGCCTTTCTCCTTTATGCACGCGACCAACGTCGTCCAAAATACATCATATTCCTATTACGTAACCATTCTCTACCTCCTACGAATATACCTCCCGTTTGTTCTGTTTTCTTGTCTTCTTTGTGCCCATTTCTTCCGCCACTGCATCCCTCCTTTACTTCTGCGCTTTGATTTGGCTTATATCTAATGCCCCTTCTAGCTCTGACGCACCATATGACCCTTACACGATCCAGCGAAGAAATCCTTGCCTTGCATCGGAAGCTCATTTCCGCCCATCCTGAACTGACTTTACCCGACATACCTCTCCAGAACTCCGATGAAGGTATGGAGAATGGACAAGCCGATAAAAAGCGGAAGACTTCCTTCCTCCATACTCTTTCTCGGTTCGCTTCTCCGGGTCCGAATAGGCGGGACCGACCGAAGGACATGATTATTGCTCACTCGTTTGCGAGCACGAGGAATAGCATGGTTAGCGGTGCACGGACAGAAGCATCATCCGTATCTCTGTCCCC
Organism: Inonotus hispidus; assembly: GCA_024712875.1. Lineage (NCBI taxonomy): Eukaryota > Fungi > Basidiomycota > Agaricomycetes > Hymenochaetales > Hymenochaetaceae > Inonotus > Inonotus hispidus. The sequence continues at coordinate 3,453,574 of CM045714.1, read as the reverse complement.
TTCAGCAACTGTACCGACCAAAGACTCCGATACATGGGACCCGTATGCCTCATCGCTTATCACATCCGACGTAAACAGCGCACTAAGCACGGCTCTTGCGAGCTATTTAACGACGCTTGCCAATGAGCCCGCTTTAAAGCAGTCCAAGGCATGGAGACGTTTCGTGCGCATACGAGCCGATGATCTGATCAGCGAGCGCATAGAGAGAGCTGTGAAGCGCGTAAGGAGCGACTTGGCTGCACACTTATCCGCGGCAAAGCTTCAGTCAAAGAGGGCTGAGATGCGAGATGACGCCTCTCTTGCCGAATCGGCCGTTTTGGTCGAGCCGGAGAAGGATCAAGATACGAAAGAAGTGACGCAGAGCCCGGGAGCGATTGAGAACATTAAGGAGGAAGAAGAAGAAGATGTTGGGACCGCGGAGAATATCAGTGTGAAGAAAGGTGAAGAGATCGAGGGTACTGCGCAGGACCTTCCCGGAACTCCTAAGCCTTCAGATTCGGCGCGTACCTCCTTAGATATTCCAGAGTCAGTCTCAACCCCGACAGAGACGAATGCCACCATTGCGAACCGAATTCCCCGATCACAGTCTGCGGATCCGGACAAGGCGACTCGCATGTCTCGAATAATGCAAGCATCGCCAATCAAACTCGATGACGATGAATCCGCTGCAGAATACGAGAGCGAGGCTCAGGTCGAAACTGAAGTCGAAGAGTCGAGGAGTACGACGACTGCGGATGATGATTCATCGGTGTCCACGACTGGTCGACAGCGAAAGCCCAAGCGCTCCAAGTCCGCTCGTCTCAGAGAGAAAGAAAAGAGGGCCAAAGCGACGAAGAAAGTCGCTATTAGCGATTTCGACATGATGCGTGTGCTTGGAAAGGGTTGCGCCGGCAAAGTTTTACTGGTACGGCATAGGAAGTCCGAGAATATATACGCTCTGAAGGCGATCACGAAACGACATGTGCTTGCACACCAGGAACTACAGCACACCTTGACGGAGCAGGCTGTCCTGAAGCGTATGGCCCGTGAAGGGAAAGATCCGTTTGTTGTGAAATTATGGTGGTCTTTCCACGACAGAGAAAATTTGTATCTCGTCATGGACTTCCATCCAGGTGGCGATCTCGCGACTCAGCTCGCTCGTTGGGGTCGACTTGGACGTGACCGTGCAAGATTCTACGCGGCAGAGATTGTCGAAGGCGTGGACGGATTGCATGCGGCAGGCGTGATCTACCGTGATTTAAAGCCAGAGAATATCCTGATTGGTGCTGATGGGCACATCGTGCTGACGGACTTCGGTCTTTCAAAGGAGTTTCCTCGTCGAACATCCCCTATTACCGCTCCTGCCACACCCTCGGGTTCACGAACCGATTTCCACGCCCAACAACCACTCCCTCACTGGATGAAAGGAGATGAAAATAACAAAGCTGTTTGGCCAGTCGGTCAATCCGACTCTACAACGACATTCTGTGGTACCGCAGAGTACCTTGCTCCCGAAGTCATCCAGGGTGAGCCGTACAGCTATGAAGTTGACTGGTGGAGCTTTGGGACGATGCTGTATGAGATGCTCACGGGGATTGTAAGTAATTGGTTTCACGGGCGTTTATTCAACTTTTAATCACTCCTTTTAGACACCCTTCTGGGCCGAAAACCATGAACAGATGTATTGCCGAGTATTGCGAGATGAGCTCAAATTCCCTAATGAGAGAGTATTGGATCAGGATACCAAGTCACTAATCCGTGGTGTACGCATCCCTGCTGGATATTCCCGTTTTGCGACGTTGCTGACCCCCTGCCTGGTAGCTTCTTCAACGTAATCCTGCTTTGAGAATCAAACAACCCCGCATCAAACGGCATCCTTATTTCTCCATGATGTATGTATTTTCCATGCTGTTCATACTTAACACGTCTAATGACTGGATGCAGAGACTGGTCTCATGTTTATTACAAACGATACATTCGTGAGCAAATTTCGGGGTCAGCGGGTTTGGCTTTCTAACGGAAGTATTTAGCTCCTTATATTCCACCCATTGATCCGCTCAATGCGAGCGACACGCAAAATTTCGATGACACTTTCCTCGGTATGGCACCCGTCATAGATGAGCCCATGGAGTCGGGCGAAGATACTGGAGCTACCAGTGAGAAGACTGACGGTGAGGATTCCGGAGCCGTTGCTCCTGCTCAGCAAAACGCACAGGCCAGCCCGCTTGTGGAAGACGGGCCGGATCTCTTCGATGGATATTCGTTCAAGGGAAGACACTCAGTCCTTATTGATGATGGCGATGTGGGCGAATTCCACGAAGAAGGAGAGGAGGAGGATAGCATTGAAGAGAATGAGGAAGAGGACATCCAGAGACTCGCCAACGCGGACATTGGCCAGGGGGTTGAAGATGGTCTCGCTCCTTCAGACGAGGTCGAGGAGCCAAAGACTCCCGAGGCAAGGAAGCCGGGTCTACCTGAACTCACGCCTGCAGAGGAGATTGCTGCTCTCCATAGGGCCGCAATGGCTGCAACGGAGACCGCTATCGCGGAAGACGCATCAACCCCGGTAAGAGAGGTGTCTGCCCCTCAACTTCCCACCCAGGAAGAGAAGAAGACCGAGGACCTAGCTATCAAAGATGAAGAACCCGGTGACTCCACATCGCCCCAGACACCCGTCAATGTTCAACAGGGGTCAGCACTACATCCGTCTACGACCGAGGCCGCAGGAAAGCCATCAGCAGTGGCCTCGTCGTCAAAAGTTCCCCCTACACGTGGTGGACGGCCCCGTCGGGAGAAGTCTGGTATCCACGCATTGGATAAAGATATATCGGATGCCGGAGATGATGAAATGACTGAACGCGATGAGGATGATGATTGGGACTTTGTTGAAGCTCTTCCCATGGGTTCGGAGGACCTTAATGGGCCGAAGGGTACGAGTCTATTTGCCCGAGGCGTCGTTGATCGATACAGGCTTGCTGTCTTCCGAAAATCTGCAACACCTAGTAAAGGAACGCAGCGTCGGAATATTTCTGGGATGTCTTTTGCATCAGACATGACTTCGGATACACCGTCGCCCTCTCCTTCGGATAAACAGCGTCGTGGACGGAATCCGGGACTTACCTTCCGCAGGAATAAGCAATTATTGAAGAATCGTCCACCACCACCGAGCGCCTACACCAATGGGTCGAGTAAGGTATTAACCCAACAAAAGTCGTTGGCCAATACGGTTTCGTCTGCAACCTCGAGCAGTGCGGGTATACTCTCTCCAGCATCCTCGCTGCATCCGAGTACCATCACTGGCCCTTCCTTGAAGAGCAAGGAATCTACGACGTCTGTTGGTTCTCCCTCGTCTGACGACCAGTCTATCAATGGAGATAGTCCCAATCCAGCGGCGTCTGCTGACGTATTGTCAAACGGACAGCGGTCACCAGAAAGTACTGTACGGACCATTACTACCGAAGAACCCGATAAACCAAAGTCCAAAAAGTTGAAGAGGTACAAGGAGGGAGCGGAGAAGATGTTATCGATCTTTGCGTCTCCCCGTTAATCTGACCACTGTATCGAGACTTTTCTTTCACTTCAGTTGTCCGGGATCTGCTTTGCTATCGTAAACCCGAACTTAGTCGCGTTTTCACATATTCTGTTGGTTTTTTTTGTGTCAGTGCCTTGTACATTTTGTCACTCCTTCGTTTTCGTTTCCTATCCTATATAAAGTCATACATGCATCATTCTATTCGTCCTGCTATCTATTGCAATCAAGTCCAAGAAAGACACAATCCTTTACTTCGTCTAATACCCACTGTCACTCATTATATCTACTCTTCTTTATTACCCCGAATTGCTTAGGTCAAAGTATAAATATTGGATTGGTTTCTCAAAGACATTATTATTGTTGATGATGACCATCGCGCTGTCAGTCGGATTGTCGCCACACCGTGTTCCTGTGATCTTGTTTGTGTCGACTTCTGGGTACTAGATGGAATATTGAATAATCCATCTGTTGGAGATATAGGTCCGCTTATCCTCTCAACTGAGGTCGGGTACCAAGTAGGTGAACAAATGGGTTCCGTGATTAATCCGTAAGAGTAGTGTCTGCCTCAAGGGGGTTCTGGCTTGACTTAGCATGGGCCTCGACTTGTGGAGGCGTGATTGAGTCCGAGAATGACAAATGAGGAAGCTTAAAGCCGCCTTCTCAGTCTGGTAGTCTGGTGACGATGACGGTGACTACTGGTGCTAGCTTGTAGTAGCTGCTGCTGAGGTCATAAACTCCTAGTGACGTCTTGTTACCTACCAAAGAGAGTCCGCTGAGCATTATTAATTCGACTGACTTCCGGATTTGGCCATTATGTGACGGGAACATTCCGTAGAATGGTGCCCGATTAGGTTAGTACTGGGGTTAGGCGGGGGGGTACTTAGGGACTGGGAGAGAAGGAAGCATGCGGTCAGCGCGTACCACTACTAAGCCTTGGGGACGCGCTGACTGCCCACGACACAACATCTCTGCTTCATTTCCTTAGTATTGCATTCATTTGCACTACTTTAACTTATCGGACATACCTCAGTCTCTTTCGCTTCTTTCATCTCTTCTTCTGGTTTCTCATCATTTATACTTTCACTCTTTCAATCGAGCCTAGCCTAAGCTTATCTCCTCCTTCAGTTGGGGTTCCAATTCCAATCGAGTCATCGCGGAGACAACCTGCGCATAGCCTCTTTCTATCTAACGGCACGTTAATGCACAACACGCCATCTTCACGCACATCAAAGAATGGTACAGCCAGGAAACGTAGCAGCAGAAAGACACAGCAGCAACTCCAGCACTCCCTGGTACAGCCGCCCATCACCACTTTACCTGACGGCGTTGTCATGCACCCGCCGCCTCCACCCCCTCTAGACGACATACCGGGGCACGACGATGAGAACAATGCGCTTGTAATCGACAGTCCACAGTTGGACCTTGTTCAGATCAGGGACGAGGATGAGCTGGAAGCGTCTAACGATGGTCTTCTATCAGGGGTTATTAGCGCTGATGATGAGGGCGGTGCTCAGTCGGAATGGCGCGGCAAGACTGGGGACGACGTTGATCTTGCATTCAATCCCTTCGCTGCTGTAAGCGATACTAACGTCCAGACGTATGGTTCTCCCTTCGAGTTCCATGACGAAACTATGCCACAGTTGGAAGCGGAGGAACCGGCTGCGCGATCTTCACGTAATGTTGACCCCGATGAGCTTGCAGAGCAGACTCTACCCGGTACCGCGAAGGTCACTCACTCGGACGTGCCAGAGCGAGCGGCGGAAGTGAGGAATCTAAACTCCCCGCCCACCTCTCCGCCGTCCAGCTCGGGTCGAACCCGGGCACCTATTCTTGTTTCGCGGTAGGCCAGTTCATTCATGAGTTCTCTTCCATCTCAGCACTGATCTTCCCTATTATTAGCAACCCTACCTCGCCGTCATCACTATCGCGACAGCTGCACAATGTTCAGGCCCTACTTCCAGCTTCTCCGCAGCTGGGGTTCGCAAGACCATTCGCTAATTTCGCTGCGCCAAGACTCTCAAACGTCACAGTCAGCGGATCAAGCTTTCATTACCCTATTACTAGACCGTCAACCGACCCCTTTGTGAATGCCAAAGAGACTAGACGAAGAAGCACAGGGAACTCCGGAGAAACTAGGGAACGTGATCGTGCACGACTCAGAATGACTCCGCACTCGTCTAAATCCAGCGAATCTGATGAAGAGGGCGATATGCCACCGTCCTCAATCACAGCGCATACACGCTACCCAACGTCAAACGTTGGCAGTGACAAGGTCGTCTTTGCTACGTTCGTTACCTTATCTGCCCCTTCGTTATCGTCTCCATCTCGCAGGCTATTGGTTGTCGGCTATGAGAACGGCTTACAGATTTGGGATACTTCTCATCTGGGCGAAGTCCGTGAAATTCTTAATCGTCGCTTGACTGGAGCGGTAGTTGGATGTAGCGTGTTGCCCACCCCGCGAGTTTCTTCACATAGAGATTCTGCTGCAGATGTATTTTCTCACCTCAGGCCACTGCTGGGATTTATGTAAGCCCTGACGTTCTCCTACACTGCCCATTGATGCTGGACTTTGTACAGGGTCGAGGAACACGATGCCAGCTATTTATTGATCTACTCCTTGACTACTCATGAAATAGTCAAGAAGCTGGACTTCTCCGGCGCGACCGTCACTTCAGTACAAGCAAGTAATTCCTTCATAGTTGTCGTAAGTATTCATATCGGTCGCATTCCAGTCTCGTGCTGACAAGGGTTCAGGCTACTAGTTCACCGTTTTCGCTGCATATACTGTGCTCTCGGACCCTTAACATTTTGCACACGATTCAATCACGCCAGTTGTATATCTTTTCTCGACCTGTATCATTACACACACCAGAGGGCGCTGTAGAAACTGTGTATACTGCAAGGCAGGATCGCCCACATCCTGTGTTTGCCCTTTCATCACGTTTGCTTGCATTTGCCTCCGTTCCACATTCCACAGAGCCTTCATCACTTACGAAACTATACCCGCGCACGGCGATTCCTCACGCTCCATCTATTCAGATTGGTTCATTGAACGTTACACAGGCCGATATTGGAAATGCAGCTTTGAAAGTGGGTGGTGGGCTCCTTAGTGGGATGAAGACGTTAGGCGGGATTGCGGTGGCCGCTGCTCGAGGGGATAGAGTCAGCTCCATTTCCACAGACACAGCAGGAGGAGGATTGCGGAAATTCTTCTCGCGTAGTGCACCTACGACGACTCCCACTATCCGTCACATTCGCTCCAATTCCGATGTGAATCGTTCGGGGTATGGTGATACGGATCCCGGCGATCGAGAATGGTTGCAGGCCCAGTCCGACTCTGGAAATCAGGGGGACGCTTCACACATAACGATCTTGGACTTGCAACCACTTATTGAAGACGGAGAGAATGGGAGGCCGGAACGGCTTTCTGACTTCACTGTTCCGAGTGACCAGGTCGTAGCTGGTCTCGGGTTTTCCGAGGATGGGACAAGCGTGTGCGTTGTCCCTGGTGATGGTGGTACCGTACGTTTGTACCAGATTAAACCGTCTTCCCGTGTCATGCGACCCCCTCCCCTCAGCATAACTAGTCACGATGACCGTGAGAGGCATGGGACGGGTATCGTTCGAAAAGATTCTACTGGAAGTACCAACAGTCGGTCTAGTGCCCCAGAGGAGTCTATGTCTTCGACACCTTGGCATATTTATGACCTACGTCGAGGACGGACGAGCGGTGTTATCGAAACCGTTTCTCATTCTACTGATGGTAGATGGGTCGGTATCAGTACCCGCAAACGGACCATTCACATATTTGCCACCAACCCTTATGGTGGTAAACCAGACGATGCGAGTCACATTGAAGGGAAGGTCAAGAATGTGGATGAGATTGTGCGTGTTTCTTAGTTATTCGGTGGCAATCGTTTACGCTTGCTAATTCTTTTACAGCAGCCACTGTCGACGGAAGTGAGGCCGATTGTGCGACTTCGGTCTAACCCAGTGACCTCGCTGGAGCAGCTCAACATTCCGTTGGCTTTCACGTTTATATCGTCATCGCAGGATTCACTGCCAGCGAAATTTCTTCCTTCACATACTACATTTTCCCCGCCTTCATCCGTAACGTCTTCAATGCCTTCTTCCGTGCCGCATCGACGTACGCAATCTGTATCGCCGAGACTTCCCCCAAGACCTGCGAACTACCAGGATGTTCTCACCTTTGACCCTGCAGACGGTACCTTGTCTTTGCGACGCATGACCGTCTCTACGCGAATTGGAGAGGCCGGATCGTTCTTGTCTTCGTTGCCGATTCCGGCTGGGACAAGTATTTCACTGCCTGGAATGGGCTTTATGGGACGCATCAGTGCATCGCCCCCGAAGCCTTCTGCGTCTTCTACATCTACAGACGGAGACCATCCCCAAACTGAGTTGACTGCGAAGGACACGACCATAGCAACTTGGAATCTGGCGAGGGAGTCCAAGTCAAACGATGTTAAGGAGCCTCTGATAATCGAACAGGAATCGTCAGAACGGCGAGTGCTACCGAAGTCAGAGTACGTCTACCACGTTTCTAGAATGTAGCTCATCACTCTTATCGTTGACATGTGTTCATTATTCAGGTGGTTAGCACAGGCGGAACTGTCGACTCATTCACGCTCTTCACGAATTCTTCCGGGTTCTATCTACCTTTCATATCAGTTCACATTCTATGGATTTAGTGACGATTACCATGCGCTTATCCGACGGCTGCACTTCGATATCCCAGTGGAGAAGATTGAAGTACGCCGGCAGGTTGAAGCGAGTGCATATGTGACGGGACAAGGCGAATCGTTCGTCAGTGCTGCATCTACACCACAAGATGTACGCGGTGCTCGATCGTTTGATGATTACCTATCGTCCGCGATTCATACCGGCATGGAGTATCCGAGCTCCTCGCCTCCTATAATCCCGATGTTGCCGAACGGAGCACGCCCTGGTTCGTTCAAGGCGTCGTTACCAATACGAAGTGTCGCGTCTAATTTGACGGAAGGCGTAAATGACGGTCTCGGTCGTTTGAGCAGAGGGTTTAGAAGACTTCAATCACCGCGCATGAGGCCAGCGCGTACAGACGAATCGGTCCCGCTTGAATTTGACGAAGAGGATGAAGCGTTCTTGAGCGACCGTGCAAATGATAATGACAATGACAATGATACGATGTCGAACTCTGGAGGCGAACGTGATTCTCGGTCGGTTTCTACGCCGTCGACGAATAATAACGTGCCGCTTCCTGAGAATGGACCGGATGCAGATGCTGGATGGCTTGATGATATGGATGCGGTTGAGGAAGCGGAGATGTTTGATGAGATTAGTGCTGCGAGGCTTATGGAGGAGGAGAGCGTACAGCAGCAAGCGCCGATAAGGGTACCGCAGAAGGGACGCTCTTTGAGGAAGGGCAGGAGAGGGCTCTAAGGAGCCATCCATTCTTCGATGCAATGGACTAGCAGTAGTGACGCTGAATTTTCTTGGGATAGATTCGAGTTGTGCATGGGTGGATTGAAGGAAATAAGAAGAAAACCTTACATTAATTGTATTGTTAGTCATTTGGGTCGGGTATGTTTGCAGGGTAGGATGAATGAATGTTTTAGTATAATTGATTAGAAAATTGATATTTGAATATGCGGGGATTTCATGCATATTTGTTAACTCAACGAGACGTAAGGTCAGCTCAGAGTGGGAGACATGATGTTCACATAGACAGGTACTACAACTCTTTGTCTTTGTACAGTATGTGCCGGTGGTCTGATAATTTAGAGTCTTCAAGTTATACGGCGATATGGCCAAGTTACCGGCTACACCCTGCGGCACTGAGTCCCGTCCCGTCGGTGTGAACAAACTTGAAGTACCGAAGTCAGTTCACCACGGGACTGGCGTCGGTGGATGACATCCTTAAGCTTACTGATAAACGTACAGTACATCACACATAAGTAAGACGAACTAACTTGCAAGCCATTCACACACACACACTCCCACCACTCCCACTTCATCCAAATAAAAAGCCGACGTGACGCATACAGCCAACCAACACCACCAACACCAACAATGTCCAAGTCCAAGTCCGAATCCAACAACCCCACTCCACCGCGCAACAGCAACATAGTCATAATCGGCGGTGGGATCATAGGCTGCACAACAGCCTACTACATAACACACCACCCCTCCTTCTCCCCTCCACCACGCACGTCACGATACTAGAGGCGACGGCCGTAGCGAGCGGGGCGTCCGGGAAAGCTGGGGGGCTGGTGGCGAAGTGGGCGTACCCGCGGGAGCTTGTGGGTGTTACGTTTGGGGAGCATGAGAGGCTTGCGAGGGTGCATGGTGGTGTGGAGAGGTGGGGGTGGAGGTATACGGGGTGTGCGCAGTGGGTGGGGAGAGGGGAGGTGGTGGGTGGGGATGGTGAGGGGGAGATGAGGGCGGGGGTTTCGTTGAATAAGAAGGATGGGTTGTTTACTTCTGAGTCTGAGACTACCCAGGTCCAGGAGGGGTATAAAGACGGGAAAAAGCAGAAGAAGAAAAGAAAGAGGATCCTACCCGAGAGTCTTGATTGGGTGAAAGAGGAGCTGACGGAGAGTTATGAACCTATGGCTGGGGATGGAGAGACTGCGCAGGTCCATCCGTACGAGTTTACAACGAGCATGTGCGCACTCGCGCAGGAGAAGGGCGCGAAGCTCATATTGGGGAAAGCAACAGAAATAACGAATGTTAAACGCTCCAACCTCGAGTCGAAGCATACACAAAGGGTCGAGTCTGTGTCGTACATCGACAACGAATCCGAGACCAGTACGGGCATGGGTACGGGCACGGATAACACCACTACAACCTCAGTCTCAATCCCAGCAACGCACGTTATAGTCTGCGCGGGTCCATGGACACCAACAATCCTCCCATCCGCACCCATCTCCGGCACGCGCGCCCACTCAATCACAATCCGCCCAACAAGACCCGTCTCAGCCTACTGCCTCTTCACCGACATATCCATACCCAAACCCGGACAGCAAAACGCAAACGCGACGCCCGAGATATACGCCCGCCCAAATAACGAAGTCTACGCTTGTTCACCCGGGGACGGTCTCCCGCTCCCTGCGTCAACTGCGCAAGTGCAGGTTGATAGGGGTGTGTGTGATGCGCTGTTCGACCAGGTTGCTAGTATTAGTTTGGAGCTTCGGGGTGGGGAGGTGACGGCGCGGCAGGCTTGTTATCTTCCGAATGTCGATTCGGGTCCTCGTGGATGTCCGATTGTTGGTGAGGTTGAGAATGTGAAGGGGTTGATTGTTGCTGCTGGACATACGTGTTGGGTAAGCTCTCCCCCTTCCTTTCTTGTTCCTCTTCAAACCCGTATTGATTGATCTTACTTAGGGAATCTGCAATGCACCTGGGACGGCTCGTGTTGTTAGTGAGTTGGTCATGGATGGAAAAATCACTTGTGGGAACTTGTCAAGACTTGCCCCGCGAAACTTCTTCTGACGGGACGAAAAGACGGGTATTATTCGTAGTTCTCGCACATGGTTTGTCTTTTACGCCAAAGTAGATAGAATTTGATATGTTGAGTTCGCCGCTGTTCCAAATATATAGATAAGATCTATGAAGTAAATCTGAAAAAACAAAGGTGTTATAAATCCACTCATGCACAGAAGACTAGAAGTGCACATACACATTCTGCTACGACGCACTCGCCGTCTGCTCCCCAACCTTCTCCGTCTTCCCCTCCCCTTCCTCAAGCCCTTTCTTCAACCCCTCCAAAGTCCTCGCCAACCGCCCACCACTCGCCTCCCCAAGTACCAAAGCAAGCTGAACAGCAGGACTCGAAATCAACCCAACAATCTGCTGCCTCAGCGTCTCCAACGTAGGCATCTTCGATACTTCCTTCACTTGGTCGACGCTGAACACCCGTCCCTCGATGAGCGCGCCCGCGAGGGACAGTTCGGGATCGAGCATCGGTTTTTGGCGTTTTAGTCGGCGGCCGGGGACGAAGTTCTCGTCTTCGTCGTCTCTCCCGTTCTTCTTCTTCTTCTGCTGTTGTTGTTGTTTTTGTGAGGCGTCGTCGGCGCTTTTCTTTTTGGGAGGTACGACACGGTCGAGTGCGCGTAGGACGCCTTGGAAGACGGGTGGGTCGAGTGAAGGGAGAGTGATAATCGCTAACGCTCCTCCACTAGCCATCTTCGCGATTCGTTCTATAGCTTCCCTGTCTAATGGTGCATAATCTCTCAACGCAACTCCAAAGATACTCGTCCGAATAATCTCGATTTTCGGGAGGGCATCTTCATCGGGAGGTACATCAAGCAACGAAAACGAAACAAACTTGCTCGTCCCCTGCCCGAAACCGACACCCTTGGATTGTAACGCTGCAGCGACAACCTCTCTCCTCAACTTAATCATGCCATTAGCTTTAAAGTTATTGTGATGTAGGAAAAGGATAGGCTGAGAAGAGGACGAAGCGCGGTTGAGGAGAGCATTGATGTGATTATAGAGGTAGGTTTTTCGCTCGCTGAAGATGCGCGGTTCTGGTTTGCCTGGCCAGACTTTGGGAGGGTGGATCGATATTGAGCGGTATCGTCTCCCAGAGAGGATTAAGACGGAAGACGGCGGTTTAGCAGAGAGTAAGGGAGGTAGATGGTTTGGTCGAAGCATCTTGAAGGACTCGATCGGCGCCACGACTCAATCGCTGTTTCGTTTTTTTGGACTTTTCGGCCTCACGTGATCCTTCTTGTCACCAACAAAATAAATGATACAGCCCGACTCTTCCCCTTAAGAGTCTCCTTCTGGATGGCGCGGATAACATTAAATTAGCAGTCTAGGAAGTATGTATGCAAGAGATAAATAAATAAATGGATGCTGAGTAGCTGTGTTCAATCAAGAGAACCCGGTCCTGATTGAAGGGTTGAAAACAGGTAAGGGATGTGCCTGGATGCGAGGAGTCAGAGTGGATATTCTCCTAAGAATACCAAGGAGAAGGAATAGAAACGTACCTCTGTGTTGAAGACGTATTCTGGATTGAAGAGTTCCTCGTAAGAAAGGGCAGGGGTTAATGGTTGAGAAAAATACGCACTTGATAGTGGAAGATCATCCGCATCGGAAAAGAGCAGGTACAAGTACTTCAAAGTCTCACTCTGCGGAGAAGGAACGTAAGTCGTTCAGTAACAAGCAACACGACTGACACCGGTAATGCAAGCGTACAAGTAAGAAAGTCTCCATCTTATCCTCAAGCGTAACGGGAAGCTCGTCAACGTTGAGCACAGCCGCATATCCTCCCGTCGAGACTTTGCAATGCTTCTCGATGGCTTGGAAGATCCGCCATCCGTATTCACGATATATGTTGTCGCCTGTTAGGCGGTATGCGATGAAGAGTGACTCAACAGTCTCAGGTCTTTAACAAACACAAAAGAGATTAATAAGAGTCTATGGAAGAATCGGAGCAGGAGATGACGGACCGGAGGATATATCGTGCATCGAGCGGAGGAGGATAGCCCGGCCTAGATTGTGGGTAAGTCGACATAGTCGTTAATAGCAGGAGCGTCTAAGCCTCTGTATGTGACCTACCTTGCACCTTTGATGTACCAGTCTTCTGGTGCACCCGGCATTGTCGAGTCAATACCGTCATTCTGGAGTCTAAAGTGCACAATCTCCGGCGCTAAACCACTGCATTCCTCATTATAAGAGCCGGGTATATTTCAAACGATTCAGTGTTATACTTACGTCTTTGTCTTGTGGGTCTGCATACACGTCCGAATGAGTTCCACGCCGACGCCCCAATCACGCTTTGCCTCGGGTGTGAGTTCGGATGGATGAGGGGGGAGTGAAACGTTGTCAACGAGAGCTCCTGCTGTCGATGCGCCGAGCATTAGGAACCTCCGAGAAAGCATACAAGGTGATCCTGCTTGGGAACAAGACGCCAGTAGCTGGAAGTTATAAGATAAGTGAATGTAATGTTGCACAGAGTTGATTGAATCACTGACGTGTCTCCGCCTTGCCTTCGCTCAGGGATGAGTTCCGCAGTATAGGTCATCCCCGTCAGCTTACTAACTTGGACAAGATGCTTGTTGACGGCGTCCATAGCTTCTATGTACATCTGAACAAGTCCTTAGCTATCGGTTTTGTCCGACCCGGACAAACGACTCACGTCCTTGTATACCTCCTCTGTTTTGTTCTGTGGGACACACTTAATGTTTCGTTCACCATTTATATGAGACGGCTTACAGTTTGCAAATACTGCTTTCTATTGACCCAGTCAATGCAATTCTCGTTTCCACCAGCTAAAGAACTCACAAGAGATATTCATAGTACGAGTCGCCTCGGGAGCCCAGACGGATATCAAAAGGAATGAAAGCGCCAGACTCTGGACTGCGACCCGTTTAGCAGCGTGATGCGACTCAAAATGAACAGATAACACTCACTCCATGAAGATAGTTGCCAATCGAGGTTTAATATTATTCATTTTAATCAACGCCATAACCTACTCGGCGTAGAATAGTTAGTAAACTATCGTGGAGAGAGTCAAGCCTTACTAACCTTCTCCGCTGCCCTCCAGTACGTGCTATCATCAGTTAGCTCGCTGAGGTATCGTAATTCGAGCTGAAGCGTCGCGACCTCTGCTGTACTAACCCAACCGTTATTGTCACGATCAGGGATCCCGACACGTTTTGCAAGGTTGACGCTGGAAAGTGGAAGTCCCGATCCTGTGTTAAATGCAGGAAGCAAGCGATCTGCGAGGTCAACTGCTTTATCGAGATAGAGTCTGTCTCCGCCAGAGAGGTGATATGCGGAGAGTAGACCGCCTAGTACTCGGATTGTTGTCTATGGCAATAGGTCGTGGCCCGATTAGCGTCCCATTCAAGGATCGCTGTAAGGGATTTGTACAGACCTCAAACGTTGAGAACGATCCATCTTTCTCAAATGATAATTTCTCATCAATCCACTTGCGCGCCCGCGCGACTTCGTCATCAAGACCCATGATCATCATAGTGTCAATTGAGTCAACTACGGTATATCCAATTCCACCCGCTTCGCTGAGATTGGTACCCTTGTGGCTTATGGGATGATACTCGTCTGCACCCATTGCGTCGCGTTCTGAAAGAAGTCATGATTCAGCAGTTATACGGAGGCACGAGAGCAACCGTCGTGGACCAACCATAGGCGTGCCATGCATGCTGTTGAAAGAATGCAGAATAAGAACATACTGTCGAGGTATGGGAGTTCAAAATCATACCTTGAACGCGTCCACGATAGCGTTCCTCTTTTCCATATCTGCGACAATAACTCCAGGTGTTGTAGTGGTCACGCCGTGTAATCTTGAGTCCGGAAAGTCAATCCAAGGTTCAAGGAGTATTCTGAAGAAGTCCCTAAGCTATAGCTTGAGTTCAGAGATACGGTTCATTTAAGCAAGTTGGTTTGTCACGTACGAAATAGACGGAACCTGCTGTCAATACTGCAAGGGCGAAGTAGAGGACGAAAGACTTGACGGAACTGCCAGTACTTGCTGGAGCTTCTTGCGTACCAGACGCGTCTTTTTGTTTATTCGTTGGTTCACGTCCTTTCTTGCTGTCATCTCGGACTTGCTGAGCTTTTCTACGCTCTCTGATTCCCGAATTTGTCATGGATGTCGTTGAGGAGGGGGAAGTAGAAGTCGACACGACTCGACGTGTTAAGCATGAAGCTGGTGATCGACGTACGGTTGCTTTTGACTATTTGATCGACACACCTGACGTAATAAAACAGATATGACCACACGTACATTGAGCTCCGATGTCAGTGCGGTGCGACATGGATATCGTCCCGACCCGAGGTGTGATAGTAGAGATTATATAAAAGTCCACGGATAAATTACATGTATCTTATCCCCCAACTCTATCTCCTTCTCATCCATGGCTATCGAAGTGGTGCCTCTCCCTCTTCCGCCCTCTGCAGACAAATCTAGCTTCAGTCCCGACTTTGGTAGGGAGGTCAAAGGTGTAAAGGCTGGTGAACTTTCCGAAGATCAGTTCAAGGAGATCCAGCAGCTGCTCTACAAGGCACGTCTAGTCACCAGTTCCCTATTATCTGTGTTGGTCTCATACAAGCCTATCTAAAGCATGGTGCCCTTCTCTTTCGAGATACAGATCTCACTCCTGAACAGCAGTATGCTTTGACAAAGGTATATGATTTGGCGACGTAAACAATGCACATTCTGATCATGTGGTTTCAGGCATTTGATCCAACTTGCGAGAGCTATGGTCACGGTAACAACAAGACCGGCAAGGAAGTTAAGTCGGTCCTTCATCCGGATCTCAAGACCATCCCTCGCGTGCCACAGGTCCAACTCATTGGTAACGGTGTAGTGCATGATCACGAGGGTTTCGACGAAGTGAAGCTCAAGCATCCCTCTCACACGACCTTCCATAAGACACGCGTCTCTCCCGAGGACGAGAAGAAGGGCTATACTCGTTTCTACCGTTGGCACATCGACGCCGCATTGTATGACCTCAACCCGCCAAAAGTCACGACGCTCTATGGGATCAGGGTCCCCGGAGGTGAACCCCAAACCGTGCGCTATGATGACGGGACCGGGGATGAACTTCCCGTCCCACTTGGCACGACCGCATTTGTGGATGGGAAGACCATATTTGATATCTTGCCTCCTGAACTGAAGAGTGTCGCTGTACGGACGCGAGTACGATACGCACCGCATCCGTACGTTTGGATGGCAACCGCGCGTTCGACACCAACAGGTCTGGGAATGGAGTCGGAAGGACTCGAGATGCGTCTTGACGAGCTTCCGCCTTGGGATGAGAGCAAGGTCAAAGTGTTCCCGATGGTACGTCTCATTACATTTCCAATCTATTCACTTCATTACTTAAATATGTCATATTGCAGCTTTGGAAAAACCCAGTGACCGGAAACCTTCATTTCCAAGTCCACCCGAGTGCGATTCAGGAGTTACTCATCGCGCCGCTTCCTGAAGGAGCGAAGAGGGAGGGTGCATTATATCCCGATGGCGCACACTTGAAAGACCTGAAGGAAGTTCGTGAGCTCGTATACAGAATGCAACGACCGGCTATTGCTCCATCATTGGTCTATCCACATGACTGGTGAGTAAAATACCATACTATGAGAATGAGATTGGTACTAATCGGGATTGCGCTAAATCACTAGGAAACCAAAGGACCTTGTTATTTTCCATAATCGCGGAGTCTTGCATACCGTGGTTGGCGCGTTTACTGAGGACCAAGTTCGTGCGTTCCACCAGTGCAATCTGGCTGCATCGGATGAGCCAATTGGACCTACCCCGGATGACGTCAAGGTCTGGGCGTAGTCAATGATGCAGAATGGTGTTTCCGAAGTCATTAGTATTCTTTGTACAGCCGTGGTTTAAAACACAAAAATCAATGACAGTTGCTTGTAGTTGTTTTGACGAGGATGAAATCTTGATAAAGAAACAATAGTTGGGTTGACGAATAATATCGACAATCACCAAAGCCGTTCAAAGCCTCAAATTTGAATCACGCTTGTAATCTATACACGGAGTAGCAGGATGATGAACTAAACTACACCCAGAAACAATTTTGCAGGAGTCCGTGGCTAGATGGCACCATCGCTGAGGTCTTCATAGAATGACAACCTGGATGTTCTTATAATCAAATCATCCACCTAGTACGACCGCCTTTATACCATGTATTTCAGAGATGTACCGTTTTGGACAAGGTTGAAGTGGTGCTGTACTAGTGGGAAACTGAGTCTCCTAGCCTCGCACCAAGCATGTCGTGGACGCCTTGTCCGAGTCGTCGATCTCGTCACTCAATTATAATATTCCTGATCCTGATCAAGCAATGACAACATGGACCCGACAGCTTGTGATGACTAGCCTTGCGCTTCTTCAGTACACAATACCTTGGGGTTATTGGACGCGCGATTAAAACAAGAACGGTGCCCATGGGGGTAGCTGTTGGATATCAGGCCCGACTGGAAGGATGTGCAAAGTGCAGGGTCGTCGAGTACTGAGAAGCCTTGCCTGTATGCTCCTCCATATTGCGTTTGCAGTGTTGTATGTAGCATTGCGCACGTCTATCGACATTTGTGGCGATCATTTGCCAGAACTTCAGCATGCAGAACGATGCAAGTGGATGAGTTCGCGCAATGTCATTGCTGCATTGCGACGCCCAGTCTTGCAAAGGAACAGTTTATCCTTGCAAATTTGCCTAAAGAGTACAGTTTCTCGACGCATGTGTGCCACGCAACAGCGACTTTGCGTCCCCTGGGTACAGGATAAAAAGGCTCGACTATCCACTTAAGACATGCCAATTGATTCACTATCCCCGTTATGAGTACACAAGAACAGAAGGACGCCAACGGCCAGGAGAGTGGTCCGGCACGTAAAGATCAGAATCCAGAAGCTAAAGCTGCAGATACAACTAGCTCAAAGTCTTCACGTGGTAATAAGAGAAAATCCTTCTTGGAAAAACTCGGTCAGTCGTTGGTGGTGTCTAGCCAGGATGCGAGCGCCCCGGACCGGTTCGCGGAGCACTACACAGGGTATAGAAAATGAACAGCAGTCCAGTAGCAGAGGGTGAAGTAGACAGTGCCATCCGTAATGTTGTTGTCGAGTACACGTTATAGAATAAACACGTTGGAGAGCTGTTCACGGACAGAAGATATTACCTCTGTCTGTAAGTAAGTGTAACTATTAAACTAACTGTTGCGCGACACGAAGCCACGTGCAAGACGCGTTCACGGGGGACAACAACCCAACACTAGTACTCACAACAGAATTATCACGGTTACTCCACCTCCACCATGTACTCCGCTACCTCTAAGGCAGCAAAACGACGCGCACATTCCAGACCTGAGCTCTCCGACGAGCAGAAGCAAGAAATTAAAGAAGCGTTCGAGTTATTCGACACGGATAAGGATCGATGTCTCGACTACCACGAACTCAAGGTCGCTATGCGTGCGCTTGGGTTTGACCTGAAGAAGGCAGAGGTGTTGAAGATCTTAAGGGATCATGATAAGACGGGGCATGGGCTGATGGAGTATGAGGATTTTGTGAAGATTAGTGAGTACTTCAGCTTTCCTTCCTTTCTCGCGGTTTGCTCAATACACGCGTCGTATCTGCGTATACGTGGCTGATATACAGTGAGCGAACGCATACTCGCGCGCGACCCATTAGACGAGATCAAGCGCGCGTTCCAGCTCTTTGATGACGACAACACTGGCAAGATTAGCTTGCGGAATCTTCGGCGAGTAGCCCGGGACCTAGGTGACAAACTTGACGATGAGGAATTGTGCGTCTACCCTCTTTCTCTCTCCACATTAATCTTTCGGTTGAGCTATTCACAAACTCGACTTCCTTGTTAACTAGACAAGCGATGATAGACGAATTCGACCTGGACCAAGACGGAGAAATAAACGAACAGGAATTCATCGCAATAATGACGGACGATGCATGATGCTGCATGTACGCGTAAACCACCGTCTCCAGTCACTATTCCCCCCTTTCCCGTCAGTTCTGTATTATTCGCATGTTTATTAGCTTGCATCGGGCAAGGCGTTTGTACGACTATCATTCTAAGTACATGGATTATCTAACTCTATTCAGCTGTAGCGCGTTCGTGGACCAATTTAGAATCATTCAAGCATGAACTTCCATGCGCTTCGGGACTGTTTATGCGGCCGTGGACCGTAGCGCTCTACCGGCACGGCGTTATACATACCGTCACAAGGTCAATGACCGAAGCTGAGAAGAAACTCGATCGATGTGGTCTGACGGCCTCTATACCAAGAAATAATTAAAAGATTCTCAAAGAACCCTGTGTGCTCTAT
Organism: Inonotus hispidus; assembly: GCA_024712875.1. Classification (NCBI taxonomy): domain Eukaryota; kingdom Fungi; phylum Basidiomycota; class Agaricomycetes; order Hymenochaetales; family Hymenochaetaceae; genus Inonotus; species Inonotus hispidus. Next base: position 3,434,247 of record CM045714.1, on the reverse strand, counting down.
GACCGACATTTGGCCGAGCTTCTGACATGAAACTTCTGGGTAACACCACGCGCTAATGGGATATAATTGTCCATTTAAGAGGATGTGGGGCGGAATTGGCTACGTGTTACAGGGCCGGGAAAATGCATCTCTGGTCTACCGTTTCTGTTGTCTTTGCTCTTGTCGGGACATTCTCCTCTCTTGCACCAGGGGTATTTGCACGACCACGCCGAGTCCCTCCTGGTTTTGCTACGACGGACGGAACTCGATTCAATATTGACGGGAAACCTTTCGTAAGTATCTATTTTGCTTGCATCATGCTTCATCCATGTACTTACGGGCCTCTAGAGCTTTGTCGGCACGAACTCCTATGTATGATAAGCTCATATCACCGACTAAATGATTCGTAGCTGAAATGATACTAGTGGCTTCCTCTACTCCTAACGCAACATGATATTGAGCTAACATTCCAAGGAATACGTGATCAAGGAATCCGGGTTGTACGAACATGGGTAAATAAATATCCGGACAAATTATAGCTGCACGCAAGACATTTCACGAAATCCGATCTGCACAGGGCTTCAATGCGATCAACGCTACGGAGCTTCCATACGCTCTTGAGTCTGGATTAACGTACTACCAGGTAGCTTCGCTTAGGACGACGGAGTCATTCGTCTGATCAGAGAAATAATACTTTTCCTCCTGCATTTACTAGATCTGGAATAGCAGCCGTTGGGAATTGAATGGTAGTCCTCAAGGATTGGAGAGGCTCGATAATGTGGTCAAGACGGCGGCGAAATATGATATCCGACTGCTACTGACTTTCACGAACAACTGGTAAATGGCTACTGTCATTACAATGATAATCCATCTGACCGAGTATCACTCTGAATAAAGGGTCGGATACGGGGTAAGCTTCTTTGTTTGCCTTACCCGAGTATCTGAAAGCAGAGACGATGAATATACCCAGGGCTCCGACTTATATCTCAATTGGATAATCGGTTCAAACGTGACGCACGACTCGTTTTTCACGAATAGAGATGTAATTCGAGAGCACCGTACGTCAAACACTACATCTCCGTACCGTGTAACAAACCTTTAAATTTTATTTCAGAGAGGTATGTTAGGACGGTCGTGGAGAGGTACAAGGAGTCTCCTACAATTTTCGCCTGGGAGCTCATGAATGAGGCACGGTGCTTGAGCGATCTTATTCCTGCTGGTCCAAACTGCGTACCCGGTTCGGATACGCTGCACGCGTGGTATAGGGAGCAGAGTGATTTCGTTCGCCGTCTGTGAGTACAGTCATTCCTTTGCCTACCTCCATGCAGCCGATGTTACTTTATCTTAGTGTTGATTACGGTATTTGATAGGGATCCTTTCCATCTCATCGCGACGGGTGGCGAAGGACAGTTCTATTGGAGCAACCCTCCTGTAATGTGCGTCATCATACCCTACATGATCCAGGAATGCCAGTAATTAGAGTATCCAGATGGTCCAATGGGGTGGTCTCTACCGACTACAACTTTGATGGACGAGGTGAGTCTCCGTGTACTTGCAGCTCAATAACGTAGACTCATGCCTTCTTTATATGCAGCGGGTGAAGACTTCGATCGTGATCTACTGCTTCCAAATATCGACTTTGGCGTATACGTGCGTATCAACAGCCGTCTATAAACCATATATGTGATGACCGAGTTGACTGGATCTTCTGGGAATAATAGCATATATATCCCCAGGCTTGGTATTCCGAGCAGGACGTCCCCGGGTCCAACTTCTCTGTCAGAGACTGGGGACTGGACTGGATTCAAGCCCATGCTGACGGTATGTCTGGCTGCAGTCCTTGTCAGTTAATTAATAGTATAAACTTCTCCGACGTGAAAGCGGCCAAGAAGGCGGGAAAACCCCTCGTTCTCGAAGAGTTTGGTCTCTCTGGACTAGGTAGGATGACCGAATGTATTATCCTCCTGCTTGTGGTAAGTGATGACCGTTAGATAACAAAACATCAATATACCCCGCATGGGTTCAGCGCGCCTTGGACACGAAGCATGCGTAAGTCACAAGTTTGCTTTGCGACAATTTGTTTCCGTACTGATATACTAATTCACTAGAGGGTAAGCGTAGCCTTCCTACGTCGCTCGTCTTGTTTGGCTTATTATCGTCAGAATAATGCCCTGGCAGTTCGGCCAATTGGGCCTAACAGAGAACGGAGGGATCCATCTATTCAAGTATGCCGATAGGATTACAAATGGGGTAAGTCTGCTTCTGAGAAAAAGTAATGCTGCGTTGCTGATGAAGAATCTTATTTCGTTAGGCCTCGCCGAACGATGGTAAGTCATCAGTCATTACTCGATCTCGTGTAACCCCGGGCCTCTCACGACTCTGACTCTGAATCATCGTCTGAAGGAAATTCGATCTACCCGAACCAAACTGAGTTGGTTGACATCTTTGTGTGAGTTATTCTGCAACACTACCCGTCCAGATCGTAGTAGCAACTAATTCAAACGATAGTCGAGCGGCGAAAGTCTTGGATAAGAAGAGTGGATAATTAATGGACAAATTGAAAACCAATGCTTCATAAGAGGAAGCAGCGGAGTGGGAAAAAGGCGTTGACACAGTTCACAGTTGAAGGTATTGGTAATCGAACTGTAGGGAGATAAGGGGAGATGCAGTACAATACGATCAACCAAACACCCTTACTTAGTCTCAGTGCTTCGGGCGCCGTTGAGTAAGCAGAATCGAGCAAGACGCTCACAGGATCCGAAGTCAAAGACTCGCAGACCAGACTATAATCTCATCTGTGCTTCGGAGGCTTCTTCCAGCATGGAATAAGCGGACTCGACTCGAGTGCTCGACACGATGGGAAGAGTGTCACCGCGCCTCCACTTGTTTTCGCGAGGCCGGCACCTGTCCTGGAGACGAGAAAGTATCTGACAACGTTTCTACAAATAATGTCCGAGTCAATTAAGTTTTATTTTTTTAAGGACTATACGAATTACAGTGCATAGCAAATAATGTCCGAACATGATCATGAAAGAAAAATGCGACAGATAAGAGGCATTTTCATGTCGGGGCGAACAAGCAAGGGAAGCAAGGGTCGAAGGGCTCGTCATGAAAACATGCATGGTAGCAGAAACATGGGTATCGGGTAAAGGGATAGATACGTATCGAAGTAGCACATTAATACCCATACCCCCCTGGCTTATTCAGCCTCGAAGTCTTGCGACCAAACATGCCTTCAGCTATATTAGAAGCCAAGAGAGAAAATAGTCAGTACAACATCCATCATGATTGGAACCGTGGAATACCCACGTATGAATGGGCTCATTAACCGGACGTACCAGGGTGCGCTTGTGTGTTCCCCGGCCTAGAAAGGTCATTGGTATTGCCGTACCCATACCCCAAGCCCCCACCATAGTTAGGGCTACCACCGTATACTTGAGGTGTAGGTTGGGGGTCATGCGTGTACGCGTTGGAAGGGTACGCGAACCCACCGTAGGGCGGGGTATTGTCAACGGATCCCTGGCGCGCGCTTGCGTAAGTCGGTTGACGTTGCGGTGGGTACCCGCCACCAACAACACCTGAGCGCTCCGAATAAATAGAGCGTGCCTCTGTTTGGGGTTTCTCTGCTAAGATCGTTGAAACGCTCGCAGTACTGTCGTTTCTTCCGTGACCTGGTCCACGTCCGACATCGCGCGCAAGAGGGGTGACTGCATCCGGGTCGTCATCGACAGATGGTCTCGCGTCCCATGGATCCGCACGGTTCGCCAACGGGATGGCACCGCTTTCAACTCCTGCGACAGAGTAAATCGAATTATACTTGTCATGGTCTCGGCGCTGGCCGGTCCCGTAGGAAGAGATGACAGTATATAGATAGAACTGATTACGACCATGAGAATATTCAGCATTGGCATCACATCATTACCGCCGGTAGTTAACGAACTGACGAACCTGCATAATTGCAAGGATGACCCAGAGGCCGCCCATAAGGCCAACAGTGACCCAAGTGAATATGTTACAGAGCGTCTGACCCTCGTCGACGGTTGTGTTGTCTGTAGTTGAATTGGACGTGAAGAATTCTTCTAAGCAGTTGTCAACGGCTGCATCGTGTCGTACTGCAGAGACGATAATCCATGTCGCTGCGACTGAGAAAGCTGCGACAGAGAGCATGATGTGTAACGTCGTGTAGCGGCGGAACATGATCGCTCTCTCCTGCAGACATGTAGTCAATGATTTTACTCCGTACCCTAACCTGACAAAGCGTATGTACCTTGAACACGCCAAAGAAGCCGAATACTTGTAATCCAGCAGCGACGAAACATATAACTGCCAATACGATCTTTGCAATGCCTGGAACAGAAGCGCCAACGACTGGAACACATAGGCGATGTCATTAGCAACGGTACACGACCAAATCACATGGCAAGGTGAACACACTTGAAGGAGTTGCAAGAGCAAGTATGGCAACTAGTAGAGCCAGGGTGAATTGTTCAATCAACGTGGCGTAAACGCCCGCATTCATGGTCGGGATGGCGCAGCAACAATAATCTCGTGGTTTCATGGTTCTTGTTGACGATGGAAGTTAGGAGTCTAAGATTGTTTTAGGACCTGCCCAATGGGTGATTCGCTGAGAATGTGTAAGTTGCAAGACTGGATATCTTCGAAAAGGTCCTGCGTCTGATCGTTGACGTTGAGAGTGAAGATGAAAGATGGCCAAGTATGTACGACAGAGCTGCGGCGGCGAGGACGAATGGCACAGCCTAACTAGGTAGCACGTGACATAGATAAGTCTCCTGGGTCCAAGCTTAGGTCAGCTACCCCCCGAGGGGCTACCTGACGTATTTGGACGGTTTAGCGTGCTTGTTGGTGTTCGGATCCGTGCTTGCTCTTCAACGACGATAACGACGCCATCCTTCACCAAACGAACTCACGGCTTGCAACGATGAATTTCTTAAAGCTCCTTCTCGCCGTCCTCGCGCCGATTTCGATTGTAAGCGGCTCGGTGATGTTGCAGGAGAATGCCGTGCAGATGCAAGATGAACCTGTGCGGACTACGGAAGGTTGGGGTTGGGAGGACTGTGGTATGTATATTTGCTACCGCAAGATGTTGGGGTGATTACAACTGAGGTGCAGGCGACTCTACGGATCCCATTCAAATCAAGGACATTGAGGTCACCCCCGATCCACCAAAGCCGGGTGAGGACTTAACCGTGAAAGTATCGGCGTACGCTCAAGAGCGTGTCGAGGTGAGATCCGTGGTTTTGAGGCTAGGACTGAATTTTTGATTAAGAGTAAACTAGGAGGGCGCCTATGCAGATGTGCTGGTGAAGATTGGGGTCATTAAGCTTTTGGAGAAGCGCTTCGATTTGTGCGAAGAAGCGTAAGTCACTCGATACTCGTGTCCAAATAGGAGCTGACCCATTTCTCGATATGATACAGACGCAACGCACAGACGGATGTCCAATGCCCTGTTGACGAGGGAGACTACATCGTCGAGCAGACTGTCCAGCTACCGAAGGAAGTACCTAAAGGTTAGTACACTTTCACGTATTTCCTCATAAACTCCAAAGCTAATTCTTGGTGTCACAGCCAAGTTCCTCGTACAGGTCCGCGGTTACACCAAGGATGATGATAACCTGGTGTGTACCGACATCTCTGTCGACTTTAGGCCGAAGTTCCCACACATCTGGTAAATCCACTCGGTATACTGGCGGTAGGAGTGATACGGTTCTGGTACCCGCGTGTTTGTGACTTCTCATGTTCTTGATGGCTTCGTCCGGCATTTTTCGATTGACACGCTTCGTAGCACATACGCACTTAATTTACATGATAGTATGCCCGAATTTTGAGACCTTTGTTGTCTTTCATCCCGCACATGACACTTGGATGCTGCCTCCGAAGCGATACAACAACCCGATGTATGTGATGACTAGCCTTGTAAAAAGAACTAAGGTATGACCGAAACGAACGCATCGATGGGCTTCGGTTTTTTTGTCTGGAGCGCTTAACTGCAGAGCCGATCCTTCACGCCAGTGGCATGGTCGAATGAGTGACGCTAACGATTTCACTATTTTGCATTTCAAGCTTCACGAACGCGGTCATCAACAGGACAGTGACAACGTCAGATTTACTCAACCTGACCACGACGAGGTGATATGAGCCCCTCCACTTTAGCTTCAAGGTCAAGCAAGCCCCCACCCTTCGTGATGTCAAGAACTCTATCCGCCGACGTATCCACGTCCACACCAGGAAGCCGCTCCTCGTTCATCGACGCCAATGCAAGTGCGTCAGACTCGCTAAGCGCCCCCCTCTGATCCATTGTATTCAGACTTCAACTAAGCTGAGGATGATATCAGAATGAAAACGCCCAAGAAATGTCAAACCGCGTATTGTGCGCGGTCTATCCGAGACAGCATAGACCAGGTTCCCGCAAGCAAGCCTAAACCCAGAAGTCAAGTGTCTCATCAATTGCATGACATCCGATAATGGAGATGACACCGACACCAGCTTCCCCAGGCAGCTTACGCGGACAAAAACACCGAGGTCTACTGCTTAATAGCAGTGTACTTGGACCTGCACATTGTATGATCGTGTCATGAAGAACATCAGGGAGATGCAGAAAGGGTATAGCAGACCTTCACGCACTTTGCCACGGAGAATGTCGATGGCCGCCTCCCAAGTACTGCAGCTCATCGGGGAACTTGAATTATTCACCAACGGATAGCCGGGAATATTGAAATTAATAACGTACCACAAGCGTGCCTGCATCGCTGTTCAGCGTATGCATGTAAAGCGTATCAGTTCACATTCTTGATACGTCGCCATCTCGGCCTAATATTGTTGTAATCAATCCGCGACCCATTCAGCTCTCGTAAGGCGGCTCAAGTAGCAAGGACGTCGGTGTCCGTTCAGCCATAGCCCATAGGTAACTTTTGCTGATGACTGAACATAATGTTCCAAAGCATGCTTTGTATACTCGAGCGGAACAGTTGCACGTAAATGCACAGTTGACCGCAATATAGGAAGCAACAGTGAGCTACCAGATTGCCACCGTGAAGTCGATCGAACTCAATAGTGTAAGTTCAATATGCACGTACGATCCCGTTATGGAAATGGCGACGATCATGTTGGTGCTGAATTTCCGATTCACTTACGGTCAACTTCAGTATCTTTTCCTTTATCACTTCGCAACGAAGCTCCTTCACCTTCCTTGCACCTTCAGGGTCATGCTTGAAGCTTTCGCCGACTTCGATCTGTCAGAGGAAGAAAGCCCTCGAGGCGGTAGAGAAGATCGGATACGAGCTGCATTTAAGAAAAGTAAACTCAGCTATGCGCATGAGCAAGTGTTCACCGAACCTGGTGTAGGTAGTACTGCTCTTACTACTAGTTTTATTCAATTTTCTCCTAATTCTGTTGACTTTCTCTTTTACATGCAGTGGTATGAACCACCAATAATCCCTCCACCAACAAAACTACACGTTCGGAATATCGACTACGGTTTACATAACTTGTATCTCAAACGGGAATACCCAAAAGCTCTGACTCTTGCTCTATCTCAAATCGAAGTGGAAGAAAGCAATTCTTATGGTGAAGGACGAGAGTTCCGGCTTATTGATCTCGCCATCCGTTGTGCCCTCAAGATCGGGGATAACGAACTTGCAGGACGCCTTTCTGACAAGACAGTGAAGAAGGTGAGGTAGATGCGGATAAAATACGCCAATAGCGGAATCTCATTTGGTTTGCAAGTGGTCCTCTAATGTTGGCTTAGCGACAACGGCCGCAGAAGCCTATCTTTCCGCTTCTCGTCCAAGGGGTGAGTAGTGACATTCGATACTTTACATGGCCAAAGTAGTAACAGAAATTCGAGATGCACTTAGTGCTATCCTGATAGTGATCTCGATACGTGGACCATCAATGGCATACGTGCTGTTGCTACTCAAAGCACTAGAAGGTCTATCGCAGGATGCGCAAGATCCGGAGGCTCTTGAGGCAATCCTATCAGTAATCAGGGCGCATATACTCCATCGAAACTCCGGCGGTAAAGAACCGCAAATCATAGCTGATGAGGCGAGCGCATCACGCTGGTTACAGAAATGTGCTATTTCAGGAGAGGATCAGCAGCGCTTGCTTAAGCTCCTATGTCAAAGGGCACCATGCGAAAATGATGGAGTCGAGGGGAGAAGCGTTAGGACACTGTAAAACAAAGTCTTGCACTCTACACAGAATCTGTATTGCGATACTAACTACCACACCTCACGTCGGTTCGCTGTCAATTGCATTGCCTTCTCTCTTGCTGTCCACAATGGCGCATCCTTCTTCATGAACCTCTCCCATGCATCTAGAACCTCGTATCGTGTGTAATACACAATCAATACCGTCTGCCGTCAGTTTATCAGCGAGCTCCGCTGAGTCAATCAGTAGGATTAAGAAAAGGAGTAAACGCATACAACGGCGGCAAAATGACGCACTATCAATGTAGTTGGAGGAAGCAGCTTGGATTCTGCGAAAGGGGGCGACACGAGGGGGTCCTTGCGGTCAATGCCCATAGGACGATAGCGCTCGACCTGAAGATCCGGTGCCACCAGCTACCGAATATCGAGGTCTCCATATTCTCGGCCCACGCCTTGTCATATTCGTGGATGAATACCATGCAACTATAGACCGGACAGGAAGTGGCCCATCAGCCATACGAAGAGCGGCCAAGATCGCAACGGTCGCCCCAGCCGAGCGAGAAGCCTCCAACAGTGACTTTCGTCAAGTCAAATGTTTAAGGCTGAGAAGCAACATATGAAAGCACGTTGAGTGCGTCATCTACAGCCGCTGGGTAGGGAAATCTAGGACCCTTGGCGCAGTCCGAGTTTACTTATTGGCTCAAGTGTGTATGTGCAGACTTCCGCGTCGACCCGTGCACGGTAAGGACGAAACCGCCGCCGTGGAAGTTGACGTGAACCGGAAGAGGTCTTTGAGGGCCATGAGACGATGAATGTGGCTCGCATATATCGATGGGGTCTTTCGTCGAGAGTAGACGACTGATTCGAGTGGGACATGAAGATGCTTTATCGAGCAAAGCCAATGCGAATGTCGAGGAATCTGACAACAATGACCACTGCGCTGAAGAAATATTGGAACGTGTACACAAGTAGTACTAGTAGCGTTCCAAAGCGATATTCCATTTGGGGAATGCCATACTGTAGTAATGGCTGTGTAGTCGATCACTTTTCAGTTTTTGGTATACGTTACCCACGCCCTCGCTGACTGAAACTCAAAATTACCTCTTTCACGCCTTCCAGTGACATGCATGTCTCTGGTACGTCCTTGACTCCTTCCACTACATAAAGACCCATGAGCTCCTTGCGAAGCGTGAACCCAAGCTTTTGGTCGCGCTTGAATTTGTACCTGTCGGAAGTTAACATCTCACCTCCTGCTCTTGTCTTAGGCAGGGAACTCCTTCCGCTTCTGCCATATAATACCCATGACGAACAGTCCGTGCCTCTGGAACCCATAAAACGCAAATTTAAAGGTTAATCTGGTACGAATTACTGGATCTACTTACTCCGTCAATGCTCCTTGCTCGGCATTCTCCTGGGCAGCCTTGCCGGACTATTCAATTCAGACAATAGAGTGCGTTCCGTTCCTCGTAACCATCATTGCTGCTGACTTGTCCCGCTCTTATTGTGCTGCTTGTTCAAACTTATACGTCCTCACGCGAAATTAATTATGCAGAAGGTTGCGCAAGTGGGTGGTAATGTATGCACTTCGATATAGTTTTGGTCCTGCATTCCGCACGGCTCTCCACTTTCTGTTCTTAGCCGCAGCATTCGCAACGAAGAGGGCGGTGCAAGAGTTAAAGAGCAGAATGGAGTTTCGGGGCGTATGGCTTTTTCAGGCGCCGAGTAAAGCCACACGAAGGCCAATTCTCGCTTTTGCGTTCGTTCTGTTGGGTCTATCTCACGGCAAGGCCGACAAGTGCCCGCGTTGATACATCCTCATGAGTCATCGCTCTATTATCTGGTTACTTCTCATCTAGGCGGCGACTCGTTTCCTTTTGTCAAAATCTGACTGCTAATTGTTTCGGTAACCCATAAGATGCGCTTCGGATGTCTCGGTTTGCACCGTTGGGCCCGAGTAGGTCCTGGCTAATTGTCTTGGACGTGCAGCATAAAAGCGGCTCTTGGTCTGGTCTCGGACGCGATGCGGCGTGTCCTTGTTGAGACTCTCTGCGAATGATATGCTGTGCTCTAGGTTACCCACTTGTCCATTCCTTTTCTCTGTGGAAAAGGTATAAAAGGAGGAGTCGGTAGGAAGTGAAAGCTACACATAATTCTCAAGTACTCGAACACACACTCTCGCACACCAGCACACATATCCATATCGAAATCACACATACATACACTACTTGCTTCGAACACTAGCTTCAACTCTACTCTACACACGCAGCAATGGATCACTTCGTCGAGTTCGCACTTTCATCAAACGCCGGAGCGAGCTTCACTCCTGTCGACGCGTCCTCGTCACATCCTAGTGACTCGAGCCCAGTTGACTACGAGACATCAAGTAGTTCAGGGACTTACTGTGTCATCGCTTGACCACTCAGTGGTGCGAGCGACGTATAGACGGACGAATCGACCGCTGAACATACTTATATACCCCACTTCTCACCTTTACCCGATCTACTACGCATGGAGTTTGGACCTACGGACTTGCCTTATTCTCTCCCGTATTAGACTCCTTTCGTGAGTGTAGTGTTCCTCTCTTTATTTCAGTAGCCGTTTTACTAATGTTTGGGTATAAGGACTCTAATTTATCGCTCTTGATTTTCACGGACGTTGGTTGGGTGACGATTTGCAGGAGACGCTCAGGTCGACTTGCAAGGTCGGTCGGACAAACTTTGAGCTCTCTGGTACTCGCGCACCAGCTTCTTCCACTTCCACCAACCTTATTTCGATCCTTTAGTACATTCGTTGATTCGTTTTTTCTTTTGCTCGTTGGTTACTACGGTTACACGGGACATTTTTCTTTTTCCTTGCTCACTTATTTGTCTTATCTTATTATGAACTTATGAACCCTTCCTTATTGTATCATATGCGCATCCGTTATTATTATAATTTTTCGGATTGAAAAATTGTAGTGTTATTGTATGACTTGGGTGCTGACAGCTGGGACAATTGTGTGTAACTTGGATTTGGACATTGTGGTCTGAATAACTTTACTACCAACTCTATTACCCGGGCTTCTTGCTGCTACTTCTATCTATATTGCCTAATCCACGAGTTCCTGGTATATGTACGTTTGTAAGCAAGAGAAAAAGCAAAAAAAAGAGTAAATAGAATTCGGATTCGGGAGAAAAAGATCGGGATGACGGAACTACATGAGTGCTGTGTGCAACACTGCAAGGTACGGGTTACATAGTAATAATAGAGATAGGTACAGGAACAGGCACAACAAGGGCAGACAGGACTGGGGACGGGAGGAACGTGAGCATGTGCACCAGTTGTGCATCACGGCGACTATATATGACGGATTCCATACATCTTGATATTGATAGCTTATCTACGTGTCTGTGTGTCTGTGTGTTGATGGAAGGAGAGGAGGGTGGTGGAGGGAGGGAAGGGAGGGAAGATAGAGGAAGTCAAGTAAAAGGGCGAAATAAGGAGTGATAGAGAATTGAATTGAATTGAATTACATGTGCACGTACATGACATGGTGATAGATTTGGAGATGTTGATGATGAAGGAGATATGGAGGGGGATGAGAGGGGAGGGACGAGCTAGAGTTTAATGTTACGAATTGACTAAAGTATAAGAAGGAAGGTCAAGAAAATAAAAACAAAACAAAAAAAGAGAAAGAGAAAGGAGAGAGAAAGAGAAAGGAGGAGAGAGAAATAAATCAAAGAAAGAAATTGTGGAGAGAAAGGAAAAACGTTGGATTAAATTGGGACGAACTTGAATGAGATACGCTGTTCTACATTCATTCAAATTTGATAGCATGATTTGAGTTTGGAAGTGATGTTGTACGGACGGGGAAATAAACAAAAATTGATGAATGAAGGGGGAAAACGGCGGGCTGAAAAGTCGGGGTCCCAAGCAAAAGTGTAGCCAACGGAACGAAGAATACGAGTATCGGTGTTCATATTCGGTCTCGTACTTGACCGCTAACAGTTATCCCAGGAGACGTTGGTGTAAACGAACTCGGTGTCCTACCATGACCGTCCTCTCCATCCCGACCACCACTACTCCTCGACTTTTCCTTTTCCCTGTCCCTTTCCCTTTCCTTATCCTTATCCTTCCTAACAAATCCCAACATACTGCTCGTAAAACTCAGCTTTCTAGTCGCTCTCTTCAACGGCGTCGAAGGTGGATGTGAAGACATATTCGCAGAGGTGGAATACCTCCGTTTTTCCTGCTCTTCTCTCGATAGCGAGGAATCGCGAGTAGGGCGTGGCCGAGGGATAGGGGAGCGCAGCTCGTCCTTACACGGTAAAGGGGGAACGGGTGGAGATGATTCGTCTAATCGGGAAAATGTTCCGGGAGAATGTGACGAGGAAGTAGAAGCTCCAGCAGTCGAAGGGCGTTGCAGCTTCTTCCCACTACCACTAAGAGTATTCCCGTTGGTTTCTGATGAAGTTACGCTTGTGCTGAACACGGGGGTGGACTTTTTGTGTCCGGTTAGGTGGAAGGTATGATGATGGCGATTGGGGAGATGATTAGATCGAGAGGTGGTTTTGGACGTTGATGTGGATGTTGATGTAGAGGTAGAGTTGAACGTGGGAGGAGGCGGGGAAGGTATTGCAGAACCATTTTGTGAATGAGTTGGTATAGTAGAGTCGGATGTGGGCGTGTTGTCCTGAGATGGGGAGACTGAAGATGAGGCAGAGGATGACGGGGGTAGCGTGGTTTCCTGAGAGGAGGGCGCTACCGAAGCCGGAACAGAGGGTAAAGAAGGATGTGAATGTTGCGATCCCTCAGTCATTAAAGGTAAACGAGAAGACGAAGTCGATGAAGTGAAGCTAACACGGTCATTGATATGATCCTGCGCAGCCTGTAGGCTGTGAGCTGTGTTAGGCCGTCTCGCACGATCAGGAGGCCTCTCCTTCTCCGCTCGTGCACTTCGCCTTCGCGAAAACCACCCACTTGCTTTCTCCATCGTGCTCTTCGTTTTTGCATTACCATTACCGTTGGGTATGGGTGAGGTAGCTGAGTTAGAAGCCTCACTCGGTTCGGAGCTAAGTTGAGGAGGTGCGGGTATAGAAGTTGGCAATGGTGGTACAGGAGGACTGTTTGTATCTTGTGGAGTACTTCGGTTTCCGGGACTGAATGCTGGTTTCGACGGGCTATGTCGTAGACTGTTGAAGAATCCACTGGACTTGGCAGAGGGCGAAGCTACAGTCGGGGTTGACACTGTCTCTGGGACAGATACTGTTCCTTCAGCTTCAGGGATGATGACATTTAAGGTCGGTGGAGAAGCAGAAACAACAGTCGGGACAGCGTGCAAAGCTGGTGAGGCAGGTGTCGTAGGCGCGAATTCACTGGCGTCCGAATCACCTTCATGGGTAAGACCAGGAGGCAACAAAGGTATCTGTGTGGGAGAAGCTCGCGCAGCAGATTCCGTCGGGGCCGGTTCATCCGCCTTGAGACCGAGAGCAGATAGGTCTAGGTCCAACGCCTGATAGAACAAGACATATGCAGACCCGTTATTGGAATCTCCGAAATACTTCGCGATGTCGGACTCTTTAATGGTGTCGACGCTATCGTCGTCAAACACTAACCAAACATTGCCTGATTTCACTATCGCGACATAATGCCCATGATGAGGCCCGCTATATGCCGGAGTCCCGTTAGTGTCAAAACGATGGGTTCCTCGGGGAAGTACGTACTTTCCAATGTGAACAACAATTGCAAACAGTTCGTATAATCGATCGGGGTCCGTTGCATCATCGGCAGTATTAAAGAGACGGAGCTCAAGAGGAAAGGCGACACGATAAGCAAGTTTGATGTACTTCCCAACATCCTCTTGATACTTGAAACGTTTGAGATGTAAAGCAAGAACGTTCGGTAATCGTTTGATTTTCATGCTGCAACAGGAAAGAACGTCAGATATGCGTGCATGCAATAAGAGACAAGACGTACCGTTTCTCCGCTTCTTGCAAGCCACAACATGAATCGCAAAAGAATTTGTTCTTGTGGCATAACATCTCGCTCGCGCTGAACTGCCGTAGACAAGCCGTCACACTTGAATTCTGCTCAATGTCTATGGATAGATCCAAGAATGCCTCGTCCCGGGAAGATACCTATCTGGCTTGTCAGTAGCTATTTTAAGTACAAGTGCAGGAACATGACACGCACAGTCTCACACGTCAAGCATCGGGTCTCGCTGGTTAGGATGCCCTCGAACAAGTCATGGACAATGTTTGAGCGTGTAGATGAATTCGTCCTTGATGCCAGAGTGCCTAGGGTCGGAGCACCAGAAGATATGACAGAGCTCGAGACTTTTTGAGGTTTCGATAAGTTGGGGAACGGAATGATTATATATAGATGGAAGCATGGACTTACGGTCTTCACCAGACGAGCTGCCGGAGCGCACGTTCCTAGCTTCCTCTTCCAAATCCTCCGCTATTTTATTCAACACGAAGATAAGAAACTCATGAGCATCCTGATGCATTGTCGACCGGAAAAGCTCATTCTCCTTCTTCAGCTTGTCGACGAACGCCCTTGGCGCAACGACACCCTTGTCAAGCGAGTTGCCCGAGATGTGAACGAAGAGAGCTCGGAGAGCAGAGAACATTGTCGGTGGTGCAGTCGGTATGGGCGGACCGGGGGGTAGAGTATTACCATCGGTGCTCGCACCATCAGGGACTCTCGGTATTTCCGCGGTAGAAGGTTTCCTCTGGTTCTTGGCGGGTCGTGAATGGGCGGACAAGGCGGACGATGACGGAGAGGAAGATGAGTAATTGGTCGGAAGTACAGTAGGATTAGACCTATCGTGGGCCTGAATGATAAGTTCTCGAAATGGGTGACAGAAGTAGAGCGCCTGTAGGACTGAGTTGATGTAACTACAAACAAAAACCGATGAGTGATATGATTGATATACGCGGCTCGAATGCGCATGATCCGCACGTACCATGTATTTCCGAACTGTGTAGAGGGTGAGAGTGGATATTAGCAGGCATTAAATTTAGACGTATGTTATGAGGGGGCTCACATTCTCGAGACCGAATTGTTTGTGCTTGATCGCAACGGACTTGGCACAGTTAGAAGATGGTGGACAGGCTCCGCTTGAACCGCTGGTTGAACTAGTTTGGCCGAACCATCGGGAGAGTGCCATCAGTGGACGAGCCTATAGCTCGTTGACGATAAACGGTGGCAGCGGAGGGAAGGAGGATGGCTGCCTGTGGAGGGACGGGAGACGGGAAGTAGAGGGTAACGGCAGAGTAAGTTAGTAAGTAGCAGGTCACAATTTCATCAACAGAACTGCCGGTCATAATCAATAACACGTAATCATCGCATTCAGTGCATGTTGATCATACTTCCTATTATAGCAGCGATATTATGTTACAAAATAAGAATTCACACGGATGTGCCTAGTCGGACAATCGATCCCATTATTGATTAAAATATGCACTGCCAAGACATTCTCCCACGTGTACACTCCCCTTTGTCTATGCTATGCACTTCCCTTAATAGCGACACCTATTTATCTTCCTCAATAATCTTTACTACATTAACAGAATCACCAACACGAATAATGCCTCGTCCGCTGGGCACTCCGTTGCAGCCAAAGCACGATTTCGAGGGACGTAACTGATTTAAACCAGTACGATACTTCATCAACACCTTATACGGAACCGCTTTGTCACGTACACCCGTCTCAGGGTCGACGTTCGGTAGCTTATGGTACGCAAAGAGTGAACGTGTCAGACATCTCCTCCACTCACTTGAAAAGATAAACTTTCTTCACGCACCAAGCAACGAGTACATTTTGAAACGAGCGTGATATTTGACGAGTTCTCTCCGATTTGGATAATCTCCATTGCGTCTTCTGCCCAAGGAACGCCGGCCCCAGAAAGAACGATATTTGGCCGGAACCTATCAGATCCAAAAAGGATTGCGAGTCGGATGCAAAAGGGCGCCGACAGAGAGATCAAAAGTATCAAACGTCTCGTGAGACAGAGTAGGGGCATCTCGGGGTAATCTGTTGCGAACTGAGAACTTACCGCTCCATCACGAGGTTATCTGTGCTCCAGCGGCCGTCCACACCTTGATTACCCACCTCTTTGAGTAGGTGACTCTGCACATCGAGCAGGCTCTCCTCCGATGCCACGAGGAGTGGATACCCATCTTGATAGACCGCTGTTGCTTTTAAATCTGGGAACTCGTGTGTTGGAGGTGAAGGCCGTGGGCGTGGACCCTTGAAGACGAGTAGAACATCTTTTCCGAAGAATTGGGAAAGTATTCGCGTGGGTGCGTCGCGGTCCTCGGTATTAATCGATTGGCATACATAACCATCAATGTCGTTCTGACCCCAAAGCTCGACGTCTTCCACCCTGGATAACAAACCAAATTGGGAGGGAATATCGCTACGACTAAATATGGCACTTACTTTTTCCAGATCTGCTGAATTTCCGTTGGAGGATCCAGCGGTATTGAGAAAGGGTGACACCCTGAATCTTCGGGAAATGAAACATGTAATTGGCCTAGGGAACGATCTCCTTGTCCAAATGAATTCGAGGGTGTATGAGAACCATCTACATACGCACGTCAACGAGACTGCTTTGTTATGACTCATGGAGGACAGCATAAACAAACATACCCGTGGATATTCTCGTGCTGTTATCACTCGATGATTAATTCCATCAATTATAGCCAGTTTCCTGTCGTACTAGAGAGAGGAGTTCAACACAGAACAGCAATTCCACGGATACATACAGACCTCAAGACCTTCCTCCGTGTACCTCGCTTCTGGGACAGAAGTACCGCGGCAGCTCTATCGATTCAGATAAACATTTAAGCCAAGAGCTGGATTCACGCAGGCGGTTCGCACCTTGATTGGATGTACAAGCAGTTTCGTGACTTTTATGTTCTTGAGATCGCACTTGTCCAAGTCGACAGTACCACTGCCATGGTATCCATTCAAAATCTCATCGGATTTACTCCGGGCCGGTGTATTGATTGTGGCTGTCTTGTTCCAGAATCGATTGTACACAAAGAAGGCAAGCGTAGCGTAGATCATGGCCAATGAAAAGTATAGATCGTTTGAGGATACTTTTCCACTGAAGAAATCGCGGGCGGACAAGAGAGTAGGTGTTGTTAGGTTGACCATGACCAGTAGTGATGGAAGCGAATAGAGATGGGAATGGAGAGAACACAGTCCTTGTGAGAACGGTGAAGTCGGACACGCCAAGTCGTTCTGTTGTAGGTAGGCAGAATTACGTGCAGAGATGACTCGAAAGTGGCGCGTAGCTTGAGCGCCAACTGGTTATCAGATAAGCAAAGATTCCTCGTTATTGGATGAATAATGCCTTTGTTTGCTTATTCTCGAGGATGCGATCAAACTATGACTACAACGTGGTCTACTTATATTCCCTGCCAATCCCATTTCAAGCCGTGCGTAAAATCAGGTGGACACCACTGTCGGTCTCGATAATATCCGACATTTGGCCCACTTCGAGTTGGTATGTCGTGTCCTCGAACGGCTTTTGCATCATCCCGCGACTGAACCAACCAAGGTCGCCGCGATTGGTGTGCGATGAGCAGTCGGAATGTTTGGACGCCAATTCCCCGAACTTTTCGGGATCTCCTGAGATTTCTTCCTCGTATTTACGAAGTAGCTCGATCGCCTCGTCCTTTGTGCGTGTGATGTTTGCCTATAGGTAGTACATGCACCAATAAGCGTGTAGGATGGAAGATGCGCGTGTGGTGTGAACGTACCTCCTGCCAGCTGGACGGTCGACGGCTGTCTCTATGCTTCACAAGCAAGTGACTCGCGCGTACTTGCTGAGGCTTCTTCCCATCCAAGTTGAGAAGTTCTGCACCAGGGAGTGACTTGATTTCGTCTGTTGATAGCTCGGGAGGGTTTGTCCAGCTTGACTCCTGGGTAGCCGTGTTGAAGAAGTAAGGCTGCTGACGAGAGCGCGACATGCGCACTTCCCAAGGGATAACTTCGGACGCCTGGAGTAATGGTCAGCCGCTTATCATCATCATCTCTTCAATGTAAGCGTATAACGAACCATCGTTGATCAAGGGGAGGCTGTAAAGGGAACGAACGTGCGGTGCAGAGGGTACTATGAGGAGTAAGGGAGTGAAGTGACTGTGACGGATTCGGAAGATGGGTGGGGTTTCGCACTGTGAATGTGAAATAAGCGGTTATCGTATGGCTTGGCTACGCGTCTACTTGAGCGCATCTAGCCCGCCTATAACAAGCATGTACAGCATGCATGTTACGCGGTGGCGCAAGTGTAGTGTAGTAGAGTTGAAATAAAAATCGTGTATTGCTAAATATTATTTCAAGTACAAGTACAAGTGACGTTGTGTCCAAAAAGGGTCACAATCAACCACTGGCTGGTACTCTCATCACAACTTACTCCCAACAACCATCTTGCTATGAGTGTCGCTTCACCTCAACACCCCCTCCCTGACAGCAATGGTCAGCTCGATTCAGATGGTCCACTCTTCGACTTCTATCCTCCACGTCCCGGTACACAGTTCGACTCCCGTTTCTCCGCTTCCCTGAACTCAAACTCTCAGCTCCACCCACCAGATAACTACGGATCTCGTGACTCTAGAGGTTCTCCTCCTTACGACTCTACGCATTCACGCCAGGTTCAGTATGGACCTGCAGCAGGCACGCCACCGAATAATGGCGGCTATCCCGACGACCTGCAACAATATGAGCAGCCACACATGATGGCGCGTCAGTCGCGCCTTCCGCCGCCCCAAGCGAACTACTCTGACGAAGACCAAGGCCCGCCATCACCTGCTGCAGACGACGATGACTTTTTCTCACAGACTCCGCATAACTACGAAGACCCCTACATCCCTCAGTCTGGCGGACCACGCTCACAACGCGGAGGGTCACCTCCGCCGCAGCAACCGCTACTCGATCATTCCCACCTCAAACCTGGTAATCAGGCCGCACTCCTCAGTCATGAACGGACACTCGAATTATACCGTGCAAACGCCAAGAAGACTCAGGACCCAGAAATCCAGTTCGAATTCGCTGTGTTCATGATTGATGCCTCAAAATCCATGCCGATTCCAGAAGAAACGCCTGGCAATGTAATGGAAGTGGAAAAGGCTCTGGAAAAAAGGGATGATCTGATTCGAGAAGCCATAAGTCTATTGAAACGACTCGCGG
Source organism: Inonotus hispidus (assembly GCA_024712875.1). NCBI lineage: Eukaryota > Fungi > Basidiomycota > Agaricomycetes > Hymenochaetales > Hymenochaetaceae > Inonotus > Inonotus hispidus. Next base: position 3,414,921 of record CM045714.1, on the reverse strand, counting down.
ACCGAGGTCATGGCGCTTCGCAATACTTCCTTGCTGACTGTTATGCAAACGGCATCGGCACTCCCAAGGGGAAGCAGGACTTTGACCGCGCTTATCCAATGTTCGTTCTTGCCGCTAAGCACGGGCATCCAGATGCCGCATACCGAGCGGGCACTTGCTGTGAGAATGGTTGGGGGTGTCGACGAGAATCTGCTAAAGCTGTCCAATTTTTCAAGAAGGCGGCGGCATCACTGCACCCTGGGGCCATGTACCGGCTGGGTATAGCGGAGTTAAATGGAGAACTAGGTCTCCCAAAGCGTCCGAAAGAAGGCGTCAAGTGGCTCAAACGTTCTGCCGAACATGCGACTGCGGAGTTTCCTCACGCATTACACGAGTTGGCTTTGCTGCACGAAAGGGGCATTGAGAATGTTGTCTTTGTGGATTATGAGTACGCAGCGGAGCTGTTGGCGCAGGCCGCCGAACTCGGATATGCTCCAAGCGCTTATCGATTAGGGGAGTGCTATGAATACGGGAAGATGGGATGCCCTCAGGATGCGGCGCTCTCGATACATTACTATGTTTGTCCACAGCCTTTCCTTGAGGATCAATTAAAGCTCACCTTTGCCCTAGAACATCGCCGCCCAGCAGAATCACCGAGACGCATGCTTTGCATTAACAGCCTGGTACCTCGTTGGCTCGCTGGGTGTCCTGCCGCAGTCCGATACTGAGGCTTTCTTATGGTCTCAGAAGGCCGCGGAAGCTGGGTTAGTAAAGGCGATGTACGCCGTGGGTTACTTCCTTGAAGTTGGCATAGGGACGCCTCCCAGTATGAATGAGTACGTCATTCTCTGCTATTGCCCACCGAGAACCGCAAATTAATTATAGTTCACGATTCTAGAGCATTACAATGGTACCAGAAGGCGGCTGAGCAAGGTGATAAACGGGCACAGCAGCGACTCAAGGCACCGAACGCCGGGCCGATTACGCAACCTGGTGGTAGTGCTGCTGTATTGCGAAGAGATAACACCAGCAGTCCGCCAGGAAGCACGAAATCAAAGGATAAAGACTGTGTCATCATGTAAATGGCGACAATCTTCGTTCCCAGGTCCTTCTTCTCCCTCATTAAAGATACAACTCACTGGACTGTGAATACCATTCTCCTGCTCCGTTCCTTCATACACGCATTTTCCCTCGCTCCCTTAGGCTCCTTTCTTCGCCATTCCTCCGACCTTATCTCACAGGAACTTTGAATCGATTATTCTTTCGCTTCGACATAGATAGAATATTCCCATTGCGCGCACGACGGCGTTATATACTTTATTGCTACCTACTTTAGTACATAAGCTTGACTTTGTCATTCTTCAATTCATTTCGGACACCATAATATGTATGTAATTTGTCCTTTCAGAACTTTCAATCCCACTCGTTCTGCTTCCTAGTTGTATGTACATCCTTGTAATAGGACCGTCTTTGATTGAATGTAGATAGGTTGGATGTCGTCGACACACGTGGTAGATCGACGTTTCCCCAGATCGCGGATCTACGGTCACGAGCTCATCAGCCGACGCCATCATGACTTGTGCCTCTCAATTCCTTTCCACCACCACCAGTATTGAAACGGAATGCAGCCTATTGCTTCGCGTGCATCGTCTGTGCGAACCTTTCACTCGCTGCGAACCGCTTCGAGCGTGAATGGACGAGTTATTTATCGAAGGAAAGCTACGAGGAGCGTTTCCGCCGTGAGGAACGCGTCCTCTGGGTTGGTTCCGGTACGGCAGTTGAAGGTATTGAATGTGAGTTCGGGTAGGGGGAAGAGGGGTTTTGCTTCTGGTGAGTTATCGGGATCTATTTCCTAGTTGGAAATGAAGCTGATTTCTAGTAGCTGCGACGACTTCAGCTGCTCTCGAACGGAAACCGTTATTCGACAAGATACTTATAGCGAATAGGTAATGCGAGCTTTCTTTTGTCGCGTAATCGTCCCGCGTAGAGATGCGGAATTAACGAGTGTAGAGGAGAGATAGCGTGTCGAGTAATACGTACGGCGAAACGTCTGGGTATCAAGACTGTTGCGGTGTACAGTGAAGTGGATAGCGAGTCTTTGCATGTTAAATTGGTATGAAGTCTGAATATTCAAAGATCATATTCGTTCTTACTACGTGCGGCGCGTTGATTTCAGGCGGATGAGGCGTACTGCATTGGACCCGCCCCTTCGTCCGACAGCTACGTCAGTGTTTCGGGGTTGAGTTGGCGAATGTGATGATAAGTTTGCTTTTAGCTTCGCGTGGATAAGATATTGGAGGTGATTAAGAGGAGCGGTGCTCAGGTGAGGGCTGAATCGCAGTAGAGGAGGAAATTTGATGTACTTACTTATCGCATATAGGCAGTTCATCCTGGGTATGGATGGACCCCTCCTCGCATATGAGTACATCGACTTGACAACCTTCTTTTCAGCTATGGGTTCTTAAGTGAGAACGCTGACTTCGCAAGGCGCTTGGGCAAGGAAGGTATATTCTTCATCGGCCCCTCGCCTGAGTCGATTGAAAGTATGGGTTCAAAGAGGTGGGCATACTTTTATCCCGTTTTGAATCATCGCTAGATCTGTATTTGTAGTGAATCGAAAGAGATAATGACATCCGCTGGGGTACCATGCGTTCCGGGTTATCACGGATCGGACCAATCCAAAGACCGCCTCCAGCTCGAAGCTGAAAAAATCGGTTATCCAGTACTCATTAAAGCTGTCATGGGCGGTGGCGGTAAAGGAATGCGTATCGTCCATTCCGCTTCTGAGTTCCTTGATGCTCTTGAATCCGCTAAGCGGGAAGCACAGAAGAGTTTTGGTGATGAGCGTGTCCTGGTGGAAAAGTATATCGTTCGACCACGACATGTGGAAGTGCAGGTTTTTGGTGATTCTTTCGGGAATGTGGTGAGTCTCTGGGAGAGGGATTGTTCGGTTCAGAGGAGGCACCAGAAGATCATTGAAGAAGTACGAATATCCTTCGTGGAGATTGCATTGTGGTGTTGATTTTTGTGCTCAAGGCGCCTGCACCTGGATTGTCGGAAGAGTTACGAGCCGACCTCTGTCAGAAAGCGGTAGCTGCTGCGAAAGCTGTGGATTACTTGGGAGCGGGTACTGTGGAGTTCATTCTCGACAATGATACACAGGAGTTCTACTTCATGGAAATGTATGCTCCCAGCCTCAATGCTGTAGAAATATGTGGCTTAAGCTTTTTAACAGGAACACACGACTCCAGGTTGAGGTAAATCAAGAGCTTGAAGAAGGGAGCTTGACCTGATCTTCTTTTGTAGCATCCTGTCACAGAGATGATCACCGGGGTTGATCTGGTTGAATGGCAACTCGAGGTATGTTACCAGGTCTATTTGAACGAAAGTCTAGCTGAATCAGAGATGAAATAGGTAGCCTCCGGAAACCCACTGCCAATCACCCAATCCGAAATCGCTCGCATCGGACACGCCTTCGAAGCTCGAATATATGCCGAGAACCCTCGTAACAACTTCCTTCCTGACGTGGGCCCACTCTTACATCTCTCAACACCCTCCCCTTCCTCTTCCGTCCGACTAGAAGAAGGTTTCTTACAAGGTTCAAACATAGAGCTATATTATGATCCACTGATATCCAAGTTGGTTGTACATGGAAGGGATAGAACGGAAGCTTTGCGAATACTAAGAAAGGCGCTGGAGGAGTATCAGGTTGTGGGTGTTTCAACCAATATTGAATTCTTGAGGGCGTTGGCGGGGAATGTGCATTTTATTGGTGGGGAGGTGGAGACTGGCTTTATTCAGGTATGCGTTCCCGTTGATATTTCGTGGGGGATAAGGGGAGTTAACGTGAAGTGCTAGAAACATCATGCCGAACTCTTCCCGCCTTTACCGGAACCAGAACCCGAGGCACTGGCTCAAGCTGCATTGTTCGTTGTCTTACGTGACCTCCCATCATCCTCAACGTCGTCTTCTCCCTGGACTTCGCTAGGTCCCCGCCGATTCGGCGGAGACGTTTATGAACGTGTGATTACTCTGCAATACGGCGATGGGACTGCTTCAGAACAACTATCGTCAACGGTAAAGATCAAGTTCGTCGACAGAGGTCTATACGACATCAGCATAACCACGCCTTCTACCCGCGTCGAATTCCACTCAGTTTCTGCGAGCCTTATCTCTCCGTCCTCGATCAAATCAACCTTGGCGAATCAACAACTTCGAACGACAGTCGTTTCTCAACCACCTACATCTTCGTCTGCATCATTGACGATTAGCTCACTCCTCTCGGGTTCTGAACGTCTTCACATCTTCCACAACGGCCAGCGCAGCATCCTCCACCTCCCCGCACCGCTCTGGCTGCAATCTCAAGGCGAGCACATCGCCGCTCTCGCGCACTCTACCGACAGCGGAAGCCTACGAGCGCCGATGCCGAGTCTCGTAGTCGACGTTCGTGTCTCGCGAGGAGATAGAGTGAAGAAGGGGGAGGTGGTGGTTGTGTTGGAGAGTATGAAGACTGAGACTGCTTTGAGGGCGAGTGTGGATGGGGTTGTTGGTGTTGTTGGATGTAAGAAGGGCGAGATGATTGAGGAGGGGAGGGAGTTGGTTAGGGTTGAAGTTGGAAATGAGAAGGAGAATGAGAATGAATAATAAGTAGATGGGATTGGGTGGTTTTATCTACTTTGTATTATGGATTGAGGTGTAGTAGTATGCATCGAAGTCTATCAAACGCAGCAGAGGCCCGCCTTTTCTCAAAAATAACAAAGCGGCAAAGACAACGCGGAAGTAAATGTCAAGTATATATTGTGTAACAACCCAAACTATGCAGCTCCAACATAACGGAGAGAAAGGGACGGGGGAAAAACTCTAAAAGGGAAGGGAGGACGAACAGAGAAAGAAATGCGAAATAAAACAGAGAATGAAAAGTGTCATCTGTAAACACTCATGTGAACGTACAGCCCACAACCACCAAACGTAATGAAAGAGGATCTATGGAGCAGGGGGGCCTAGTATCATATGAGTTATGGGTCTACAGAGCTGGGGTATGATGTTGGTGTAGTGTAGACTGGTGTAGTAGGTAAATCGTCGAAAGAACCAGGGTTTATGTTATTAACCAATCTCCTTCTCTCCTTTCCCTTCCTCTCTCTTTTTTTGTGTTCTTCGTCGTTAGAGCAGAGTGGGTAAACGATAGTCCATTAAAATCGTATTGTTTTGTAGGTTTCCTTCCTTCCTTCCTTCCGTCGGTACCTATAATCGCATCGAACAGTCCCATAAGCCATCCACCTCTCGCATCTCGCATCCCGCATCCCGTATCTCACTTCGACTCAGCGGCCGAAGTCAAACCCAAAGTCGAAGTGCCATTGCCATTTGTGACTGGCTTAATAGTACCAGAACGAGCTTGCGGAAGTTCCCCGCTGATAAACGGACCATCAAGCCCTTGCGGGTTGCGCAGTTGGAAGTTCCACAGATCACGACACATCGTCTCTAGATCCTGCGGTGCGCTGAACTTGAGTTCCTTCTCCGCGAGGGTGGGTTCTGCGATGAGGTATGGTACGTCGCCCTTGCTATTCATTTGATTCGAGTGAAATCAATCAGAGTTGGAGGAGGAAAGCAAGAGAGAAAGAAAGAAAGAAAGAAAGAAAGAAAGAAAGAAAGAAAGAAAGAAAGAAAGAAAGAAAGGGGGGGAGAACGTACCGACGGCCAATAATCTCGTACTTGTAATCGAACCCAGTCGCTTTACGCATCGCTTGGAGGATGTCGAGTACGCTTAACCCGTTCCCCTTCCCGAGGTTGTACGCCTTAAGCCGCCCCGCACCAGGCGTCTTCGGCCAATAAGCGTAACCCGACTTGTCATCGAGAGCATAAAGCGCGAGGAGATGTCCAGCGGCGAGGTCAAGAACGTGGAGATAATCCCGGACACAAGTGCCATCGCTAGAACAAATAAGTCACGTTAGTTCATAAAGCTCGCGTACCTGATATAGACATAAGATCAAATTAGGGAGAATTTTCTTATTTAAGATTAGGGATGCTGCGGAGGACTGATAGCCGAGGGTGGGGGAAACGAAGAAATTAGGAAAGAAGAAAGAAGAACGTACTGGGTAGGATAGTCGTCCCCGAATACTTTTAGGGTGTCTTCTTTGATACGCCCAGCCGCCATGTGTGCGAGGAGTGGAAGGAGGTTGCCTGGTCGACCTTTGGGTTCTTCACCAATTAGGCCTGAGGGATGTGCGCCTGCAGGGCTAGATTATGAGTAATTAATGAGTGAATCTGATTGGACACGTGTGACGAGCGCGTACTTGAAATATCGTAGAGACATCGCTCGCCATCGATCCGGATAAGCTAGGGATTTCAATAATTAGTCCACGTCGAGAAAAAAAACAACGCGTGTTTCAGACGGAGCCGACGTACCTGCACATAAATCTTCTAAGATGGTCTCGCACATTACTTTTGTCTTCCCGTACGGGCTGTCTGCCTTCAAGCGAGTTGTCTCAGGTATGGGGATCTCAGGAGGAGTACCATATACAGTCGCGGAAGATGAGTAGACCATCCGTGGGCAGTCGTATTCGTCCATGACTTGGAGCAGGTTGATGGTAGCGCCGACATTATTAGCATAGTAAGTTAGAGGGATTACAGTCGATTCCCCGACTGCTTTGTAGGCCTGAAGATCACGCGAGCCTAATTAAACCAGTGCGCAGCAAAAGAAAATGTTGGCAGAATGCGCACCGCTACATGGATCACACCCCAAATCCCGCCTTTCCCGTACTTTTCAAACACGGATTGGACCGCTTCGCGACTTGTCAAGTCAACGTTGAACGAATCGATGACCGCGGTCTCCTTCACTTGTTCCGACGCGCCTTCTGGCAATTCTGCCTGGAGGAGCTGTGACAGGCGCTGGATGGCAGCAGGATACGCGTTATGATAGTTGTCTATTGAGATGACCTTATACCGGCGAGTTTCCACAAGCTTGTAGATAATGTGCGAGCCTGAAAACACGACGTACGATAGTCAGAAGAGAAACCACACCGTCGATGAATTGAAAAAGAGCTCACCTATATAGCCTGCGCCGCCAGTGACGATGACGCGCTATAATGTGCTGAGATCAAAGAAGGAAGCAAGACTACGAGGTGCGATACGCTGTACCTTTAACGGTTCTGTTGTGGGCGATGGCATGACGTTGTGGGGGATAGTGTTGTGAGTGCGAGGTTAGCGGGGCAAGAGCAACGTAGAAAAGAGAGAATATTTATGCACCGACAGGGCCGATCTCGATTGACTTTTTCTGCTATTTTTGGAAGTACTAGGATTGACGGACTCTGCGGACCGCTCAGAAATACAAATCTCCTCGATTACCCGTCGTCCTCATGCTCTGTTTCCCTTCCAAAGTAACTCAACGGGCAATTGCGTGAGCAAAATCGCAAACTCATCATCAGTAAGCGGTTCTAGTATAATAACACCGGACTGTCATTCAATGTTTTACTACATGTTCTTGTTCATATCATGTCGCGTATCAAACCAAGAGCGCATCTTACTTTGACTTGAGAGTTGCCTTGCAGACACGAGTATGAACTACCAAGCAGCATTCTCTGCAAGTTGACACCGATGGCGCGTTCGCCATCCGGGAACAAGTACAGCACAAACTTCGGAGAATATGATATCATGAGACCAACTCGATGACATACATTTCTAATGTCCGGAGACTAACGCCCGATGCAAATATTGATGGAACCAAACTTTACTAAATGCTAGCAGTGAGTAGAGGAGCCCGGAAGAGGGGAAGGGCCCAAGATAGGATTCGTTGGTCACTACATGAATTATCCCAACCCCAGATCGGGAGATCCCAATACTAGTAATGATGGGGTTAGAAGGGAGAGTAGTGAGAACCAGAGACGAGAGATATACGGAAGGTGGCACGCAAGGGAGAGGCAAGAGAGTCTGGGAGGAAGGACAAATAGAGATACGTTGAAAGACATCATCGGGGAAACGGGGCAGGAGAAGAACAATAAGCGCAGAACAAGGGGCACAGTATGTGATACTACCTATTAAAGGCGAGAGACGAGAGTGTAAAGAGATGTGGGCAAAAGAGAAATAGAGTAGAGTGAAAGACGTAGAAGATAGATGATGGACTAGGGACCATGGACCAAAAGAGGAAGGAGAGGAGCGACAAGTCATAAAAAGAGACCAGGAGACCGGTGAGGATGAAGATGAGGTATAATGGGAGGAGAGATAATTAGACGGAGTACTATAAAAGATAACGTTATATGAGAGAGGAGTAATGCGAAGAGAGGCCGTAGTTGAAGCCGTACAGAACGGAGAGGGAGAAGCAAATAAGAGCGGGGAAAGCGGAGGGGATTAGATAGGGTGCAATGCGGAATGAGGGACTGAACGGATATATATCGGACAGACCGCGAAACCCTGGCCATGATCCATCAGTGGCATTGACCGAGGAGAAGGGTACGATATCCGATGCATGGGTGCAAATGCGTCGGGCACCATGTCTTCCGGCCTCGGCCAGGATACCATGATGACTATCAACCGTGGCATGAAGAGCAGTTTCATTAAACTGAGGTGCTGCCGGCACCTAAGCCCTCAACATGAGAACCAAAGCGTCTAAGCTTGCGCCTTCAATGTTCACTTCGTCATCGCAGTCTGCTGACATTTGTCCGAAATCGTCCGAAGAATTCGTCGTCGTCGTCGTCGTCGTCGTCGTCATCATCGGGGGTATCGAGTATGAAAACGCTCTCGCGGAACGTCCACAACGATGCAAGACTCGTAGTATCAATGCTAGAACGTACGTACTCGACTCAGTTATCGCAACCGAACTCCCTCGTCGCCCAAAGCTAGATCCGTGTCAAGTCCAGATAGTTAATGAGTGATGCTGGACATGGAACTAATCCAGCGAGGCATTCCGGCGTAGGTGAAAAGCACATGAAAGCGGAGAGGCCAAAGTGTCCACCCCGACGCCCGTAAGTAGGTCCATATCGGGTAATTCTTCCTGTTGAGGACCTCCTGCGGATGCGAGTGGCTGATATTCAGGATGCTTTCTGTTGAAGATTCACGTTGGAAACGTCCGAGGGCTCGGTACTGGCGACACCCTCGATGGCAATGTGAGCCAAGAAAGGGATTCATCGAAAGACCGAGGCATCACCTCCATCGCGTCCGTCGGGCTGACACCTCATCCAAAGGTATAACAACATCGGGAATTGAGAATTCTCCAGAATATCCCGGCATTATCTGAGACATGGGCTACAGATGGAGAGGCTTCATTCGCGACAGTCACGGTGTCATCCAATTGAAGCGCCCAGTCAAAGCTCCATAACAGGATGTTCATCCATATTTGTGTTGTCCCTGTCATCGCAGCCTCCAGGCCATCGAACTTTGCCTGGTGCTGTCCGAATAGTTCATCGTCGTTGCCGTGATAACAGACAGCGGGGTCATGCTCGCGGAAACTCCAGAGCGGAACTGTATTGACGACAATGCCGTGACAGGGTAGCTCAGGGGCGTACTCGATATCTCCATGTCATCCTCCAAACTAAAACCCAGCTGCAGTGGAAGAAACGTTGTCGATGGAAGAACATCCGGTGTAAATTGCTGAGCAGACTCGTTGCGCGCGGTGGAGTCTACGTCAAACATCTCAATCTCGGGCACAGCTGAATCAGAACTGCTACCATGATGGTCAGCCGCAACATGCGCTAAGTGCAAGAGCAAATCCAGAGACTGAGGTGCCGATTCCGTCTTACACCTAACTGGAGACGGAGATGCTGGAGGAGAATAATTCTTCGTCGGGGGAACATTGATGGGGAACAAGATCGCATCCTCCTCCTCCAGCTTGAATTTCACAGGAGAGTTGAATAGGCGTGGCGTCTTCTCTTCCAATTTTACGATAGTGTTGACAAGCGAACCACAGTTGCCCGACTTGACACCTGCAACAAGCATTGACGAGAATACGAGCGTCGGAGACGCCGCCTCTAGCTTGATTGCTGGCGTAACGTCGACAAAGGCGGCCGGAGTAGATGCGGGAAGCGCGGTCTCGTGTGAGGAGCCGACCCCTCGGACGTAGCATTATTGTCTTCAAAGTCCGGAAGCTGAGAAATGATTGTTGATCGTTAGATGAGGGCAACGGTTCACAATGAGAATGGAAGCGCACATTGTCTTTTTCATCGGATTCTTCTGCACCTACATGTGCCGTCCAGAAGTGGAGTAGTTAGTCAACAATAACAAGAATGAGGAATGGGTGAACATACGCCGAAGAAAGACACGTCGGATACGCGACCGTCGGTCACTTCTGCCACTAGAGATAATACCCGTGAATGCTTGACATCGTCTTCCAGATTTGCGGACCCTACCACCGTAGATACATGCTAGCAGACATAGTTGATGAGTTGGGAGTTGGGACGGAAAGGTGAGAGCATTAAATAATTGAGACGTACTGTTACCTGAGCAGCAGGGTGTCCAACCCCAGAAAACTGGCCATCGGACTCATAGAAGCCGAAAAAGATGCATCTGTGGGTTCCCGGCGAGCAGAGTGACGGAGCGAGGTATTGGTAATGAGAGGCAGAGAGAAGGGGAGAGGGAGCAGAGGCGTCTGCTTCAACGAGTGCTTGTCAAGGCGAGGGCACGAGCGCAGTCTGGTTGATGAAGAGTTTAGATGCGAGCTTTAGAACCGAGTATTCCTTTGACTTTGAGGACACCCAAGTTTGAATGTCGAGAGAAGAGAATGATAAGTTGGGGAGCAGACGAGAATGCCTCCCATTCTCTAATCCAGGCGAAAGGCCGGAACACTGAACACTGAGATGTGACAACCATTATTATTCGAGGCTGGCAGTTATGAAGATCCGGGGGAATGATGCAGCGCGTCAGCCCCATGATTAATGCCCACTAGCACTAGTATTCCTGATAAATAAAGCACCCTCACTTGATAACGTCTACGGTCGTCTTCCCAATAGGGTTGAGGTGGATAAGCGCTTTCATTTTCTTCAACGGTAAGGTGCTCCTCTTTGATGTTGATCAGAAAGTATACAGCGAGCACTCCCCATGTGATGGGCCTACACCGACGAGATTACAGGCAGGCAATGAGCATGTCCCAGTCCAACTGAAGTTCTTAAGAAAGCAGTGAAGTCTCACCAAGAGAAGAACTTGCATTACGCGGCGGACTACACCAGACTCCCGTAAAAGTGCATGGCGTTATTAGAAAACGAGTGAGCTCTCATTTGGTTGCGTCGCGAAAGAGAGGACCGTGGTCGTCGTTCAGCACAGCAAGTCATGTTACCGTGTCCCACCGCTAGTTAAACGGCGATCGGCTCGGCCCGGTTCTTGTTGATGTAATCAACGTTACGGTTCGACTTTTCGTGTTCTGGTGTGGGTATTGCGCAGGTACACAGTTTGCAACCGAGAGACACCAGGCTCCTACTATTAGAACAACAGGACACTTCTCCAGGGCCACTCCCCAGACCTGGCCAGACATTCTCAGGGGATGTGCGGGCGGCGACATTCTAGTGGATACTGATACTCGATGACTGATGCTTGTCGCTTTGCTTCGTTAATTACCTCAGAATGCGTCCCGGTGAGAAAATGTTGAATGGCCTCCTGTACTCATAACCTCCTTCACGTAGCCATTCGAAGGTTGTGCTCCACGGGAGAAATATTTGCGCAGTCGTGGTAAGATAGTAAGCCCCCTATATTTTTAAGTCGAGAAGAGATCTTCTTCGCCGAGCATCCAATGATGCGATAGTTATCGGACGAGGCCAATTGGCGCGGCGAAGTCACCCAGAGAGAGTTCTGAGTCACAAGATAGACAGAAGGGAGCTTTGAAAGTGGGATCGGTCATTGGTAAAGCCATCAGAGTTTTCACGTATCGCCGGGCCTCGAAAGGGGTGCTGGATGCCCGGGATGGTCACTCTTCTGCATCCTTCATGAAACTTGATCGGGAGGTCTAATGCCCATTATCGTTTAAACTACCTGTTAAGGATTCGTTTGCGACGCGGAGCATTCGCAGCAACACGTTCCAACGGTGACGACACACAGTAATCGGACTAGTTGTTGAGACGCAACCCTCCGATGCGCGTTGCGTGAGCCCGAGAGCTTCAAACCTGAATGACCTTGAGTATCCTGGTCTGTGAGAGAAAGATGGGGCACATGATGATTCATCAGTAGCAAAATGCGACGAAACTGAAACTACAGGGAAGGAGTGCACGCCAAGCGTAGAGCCTGGCGGGATATATAAATCCCAGTAATGTATGTAGGGCGCCAAGGTGCGGAAGACGGAGCTGCTGGAGAACGCGTGTGCAGTGTTGGACCATTAGATCAATTATGGGTCTGCTGAAATGGCAACATGTTCCGCATTGGCTGAGAGATTCGTAGTTTCGCTGGTATCTTCCATTTTGATGTCGATTTCGGATACTTTGTGGCCCCCAGCATCTTTAATTACGTTTTGGGAAGTCGCTGGGGTAGCGTCCTCTTGAGCAGATTGCAAGTGATTCAGATCGGGATTAGCTGGTACAGATCCACCTCGCTGCACAATCTCCTTTTCCTTCTCTATCTCTTGTGCAAGGAGAATGACATCGCCACCTGCGCATTTCCCAAAAAGATGCAAATATTCATCTCGCGCGAGTCTGAGTGCCAGCCATGACAACCGCTGCTTGTTCTGTGAAACCAGATAAGTTTCAATAATGTAGCGTTATTCAATTGCGAATAATAAGTACAGACCTCTTCTGCCTTCATTATCATTGGGTCAGTGCGCTCTGGAGGGCGAGTGACAACCGGCGCAGGCGCAGGTGCTGCCTGTGGAGCAGGAGAGGGCTGTGCGGGTACGACTGGCTGAGTTCCAGGCTTCGCTGGCAATGATGGATGCAGCGGTGGACTGATCGCTAAAGGTCGATGAGGTACCGGAGCGATAGGCGCAGGTGACTGATTTGTTGGTTGATTGGTTGTAGCAGGTGCAGGGGATACCGCTGCGGGCTTGTTGGCAGCCGCAGCACGTCGCGCCTCTTGTTGCTTTTCAAGTTGCTGCTTTCTCAGTTTCATCCTCGCGTTCTCCATCTCGATGTTCTTCACAAAGTCTTTCACTTCACCAGGGCTTTGATAAAACCTGTAAGTTTGGATGTATTCGCGAACGCACAAGTACTCACTTGAAACGGTTTTCGAGGTCATAGAGATCCCTGTAACCCATGGCCCAGATTTCACTTAGCGCCTCTGAACCGAGCTTATGTCGGTATTCCTCTAAAGGTTCCCGGAGCTTCTCCCGGGAAGCCGCTGTCTCTTCCTCCAGTGATACTGGCAGCGGTGGCTTGTCGAAGGGACTACATAAGTCATCCTTCCACCGTATCTGCAACGGCGCACGTCAGAGCACATGAATAAACGAATTTGACATAACTTACCCAGTTTTTCTCTCGCTCAAGAATAGTCTGGACAGTCTCTGCAAAAGCTCTGGCATTTGGGGTTGTCTGCTTCATTTCGTCAAACACTCTAACAATCGTTTCATGGACCCATTTAGCATCGTCGGGTTGTAACGTGAAGTCCATTTGTAACGACCGATTGCGCGTCGATACCCAATGCTGCTTCGACGTCACAGTAAAATGAAGCAGATGATTGAGGAGAATGAGTAGCTGGAAGAGTATTTGTCGTCGGAATTGGGTATCCGCAATCTGAAGAGCAGTAAGCAGCAAAGCTAGAGCTAGCTGAGTGGAGCTCACCTCCAAATCGAGTAGCTCGGGGCTCGTTAGGAACTTAGCAAAGAAGTAATTGCGGTCCCCGTCATCTACCGAGTTGGTCGGCGTCGACTCTCTTTTACGCTTCGAGCCTGCTACAGCCTTACTGCCCATCATAGCCCTCTCTTTTATTGTGGCTTCTTTGAACACTGGGATGACAGCATTCACCGCGGACTTGAAGTTCTCAAAAGATTTCGGATCTGTAGCGAAGACAGTAGGACGAGAAAATGGGAGCTGCAGAGACCAGAACAGATTGTAGAATTCTTCGGGAGAACACTGAGCATTCAAGCATTCATAAACGAAGGCAGTGGAACGTACCTTCTTTCTTTTCCTCTTCAGTCTTCTCCGAGTTCGGTGCAGGGTTTTCGGATTTATCCTCAGCCTTCTTCGCAGGGTCACCATCTTTCTCCTCTGTCCTCATGTCAATGTCTTTTCCACTTTCGCGTTGCGACGTGGTTTCGTCCACCTCCATTTTTTCTTCCGGTACGTCCTTCTTGAATGACACGGGTTCCCATTGAGGACCATAATCACCACGAAGATTGACACCGCTTCGATCTCCTAGAGGAAAGACGGAGCTGAGGAAGGTCAGGATTCGTCCACAAAATGTCGTGGTGCTGCCCGTCTTGGAGACTCGACGAAGAAGGTCGTTGAGGGTACGTAGCAGTAAAAGCGCCTTTCCCTTCTGCGGAACCATTCCTTCCGTTAAACGAGCAGAGCGTTTCTCAATCCAGGAGAATATGTGGGAACACGAAGCCACGGTCTGTGCTTCAAGCAAATCCTGGAGCACCGCAAACACGAAGGTCCCCTCACAGGCGTCGTGTTCGGTGAACGTCAATATGACATCAAGTCTATCGCATAATGAGTTGTAGTAAGTCATATCTGGCTCTCCAGTGAACGCCCCCTCGGATTCTGCGATCCTGTAGACCTCGTTGCGGAGTAAGAACTCCCATTGACTCCTCCGGTTATCGGTTGAGGTGTGTTGCCTGGACTCGATTATCGCGTCTTCTACGAGACGGTCAAGAGCGTCCTTCGGGATAGGATGAGGAGGAAGGGCGACAAGCAGCTTCTCGAGGGATTGAGAAAGAGAGAACATGGACATCACTGCTGCTGCTGAAGTTGTCACTAGACTAGACGCGCCTCAGAACGTCTTGTTCCTGAATAGGAAGGAATGATCAACGCGCACTTGGGTCCTCACGCCTTTGCTTCTGGACATGATGGACTGGTATAAACGCCCCTTAGCACTCAACTATCATCACATTCTCTCTTTCAGCAGTCACTGCGGCTAACATGTCAAGAAGAAATAGACCATCTGCTGTTGATTTCTGGCCTAGTAGGCCCGCCTATGCATCTAGCAATCCTGATACACCCGACATCGACGAAGCGCCGGCGCCAGCGCCTCCACAGCCTGCACTCCCACTACGGAATGTCGACGAGGAAGACGAGGAAGACGATGAAGACGACACATCAGACTCAATTGAGCGACCTTCGAGAAACAAAGACCTCAATCCAACCTGTGTCACTCCTTTGATAGCTACACTAGCAAACAGCATTTATCGTGACCTTCGCGTTGCTGGTACACTCACAGAAAGCATTGACAAAATCAAGAAGAACAGTCTTATTTCAAGTGCTGAATACATTGACTTCATGGACCGCCTGCTTGAGCTCGTTCATTCAAAGCCATTTGATCCATTATTCGACGACCGTTTTAGGTTAAATCGGCGATCGCATCGCATCCTCGACACGTACTACAACGAAGTGACGGTTAACACTATTCGTTACAGGGTAAGTGTACTCCCCTTTACATGTTTGTGCATAATAGATAGCTCTCCGCAGATAGGAGACATAGTTATTGTCCCTGCTGATGCCGATGGCAGGCATCCGGCCCCGGACTTCCCTGATAACGCTCCGAGAGCAAGGCCATTCACTTTCGCTGGTTATCTGTTCTGGTAAGTACGATTGAAGTACCAGCTGACCGTGGTACTGACAACAGAGTGAAGGTTCGGAAGGATACTCTCAATCAAGAGCGACTCGCGCACTGCTCATGTACAGTGGCTGGAACACGCGTCAAGAACTATTATGGACGAGCTTGCCCATCCTCAAGAGTTATTCCTAACGGAAACTTGTGGGGAGGTTGATCTGTCGACATTTCTTGCCAAGTGTCGGTGTACGAGAGTCGCTCCAGGTGAACGACAGGATCGTCGTGGAATCGACCATACGGAGTTCTTCTATTGGTGAGTCCCAAGTTTCCTTCTCTCCAGGAACTTTCTATGTACATCCTCGGTAGTTTCACCTATGATCAAGTGAACGGAGTGTTCAGAGATATTTCCGAAGCTGACGAGGATCCGAACAAATTCGCACAAACTTTCGGAACCTGCGGACTCTGTACCAAAAGAGAAGAAGACTTGCGGCGAAAGAGCGAAGATTGCCTTCGAATTCCTTATGATGATAAAGAACAGCTAGTTGGTTTTGAACGAAGCGGCGTTGCGTATCACTGCGACGACATAATACTGTTTAGGTTGGATATCAATTGCCCTTGTCAGATTGGCAAAATCACGGGGATATATGAAGAGGTAGAAGGGTTCACAATTGATGTGCAGCCTTTCGGACGCGTAAATGACATGGTACGGTCGAGAACGGACATGGTGGCATGTCAATACGATGTATGTCGATGCAGGAAAGACGATCGAGTCCTTACTTCTAACTGTTCACATCAGGAACGTCACCTGTTTCTCACTCGTGAGACGTTGAGAATTAGCTCCGACGTACTGGCTGGAAAAGCGTTCGTCTTGCATAAGCGAGCAGCTAGTTCCTTCAGGCTACGCGGCTGGCTCGATGCCTCTGAGAATCACTTCTATATCACGAAAGCTGCTCCAATAGATCGGGAATCTCGGGAAGACTTGGAACCGTTAGCTGTCCAAGATTTCGTCTTGTGCAGGATGTGTACAGAAGAAGAAATAGATAAGACATACGATTTCCTAGTGTGGAGGGAGTCAGCGAGAGCTCATCCACTTCGGGTTTTTGACCCCTTTGCTGGCTGCGGAGCTTTCGTACTTGGAATGTGCGAGACCGGTACCATGAAGTTCACCCATGCCATAGACATCTCCCCAAGTGCTATCGAAACGCTCAGGTAATTCGCCACCCTTGTCCAGAACCGCTGCTAACTTGTTGTATAGAATAAATAGCCCTGGAACTTTGGTGTATAACCAATGCTCGAACAAGATGCTGGAATATGCAGTGGCCAAGATGAATGGCTCCAATATGGTCCTAACGGATCTATTGAATGACGAGGAGTTGCCTGAACCACCACGGCGTGAGGACATAGATTGCATCGTTTCGGGTTTCCCTTGGTAAAAGCTCAGACCGCTGCCAGATGGACGTTTAACTGATTACACGCAGCCAACCCCACTCAGCCTTGAACATGTTCCAGCGTGCACATGACTTGCTAAACGAACTGTTCCTTAATACAGTATCGTGGGTCGAGCATCTCCGTCCCAAGTACTGCCTCTTCGAGAACGTCAGTGGCTTCGTGCACCATAGAATTGGTGCAGCGCAGAAGGATCACTATACCGTACAGGGTGGCATTGAGCTAGGGGGCGTTAAATTCGTGTGAGTTCTTACTTCACGAAATCCATCTCAGACTCCTTATGGAGAGGTCTGTTGTTAGATGTCGGGCGTTGACAGCTCTAGGGTACCGTACAGGTCTTTCCAAGTTACCTGTCAGTTTGTTGGGTCTGACTATTTTGCCTTCCTCAAGCTATCAAGTCCGATTTGCTATTTGTCAGGCAGCGCACTACGGCGCGCCACAGAGTCGTGAACGTTTCTTCCTATGGGCAGCTCGTTCAGGTCTTCCTTTACCGGAGTTCCCTCCACCGACGCATTACTTCCGGATCACCTCATCGCTGAGTATAAAATGTTCGAATGGAGATATGATCAACCCTATAGGAAACGAGTTTGTTCCTCCTCCACTACCGTTTGTGACCGTCGCGGACGCAATTTCGGATCTTAAGCGCTGGGACTGGTTAGATCTATTCTCACTTGTCCACTCGAAAACGCGCGTCACTGACAAATCACTCAGGGTGAACCCTCACAAAATATACCCGAAAAATGCTCAAGCAAGGCGGGAGGAAGCGGATCGTAAAAATCAACATATTGAGCAAGTTCGTTCTCACTATGGGGATGCATTTTGCGGAATCGGAGGGGCGGAATATGAGCACGAACCGCGGTCAGCGTTTCAAGCTTGGTGTCGTCGTAGAAAAGCAGAGGAGCTTCAACACGTTACACCGTGCTTGGACGATGCGATCATCGAGAGAACGTGTAATATCCCCGTTGAGGTTGGGGCAAACTACAAAAGCTAGTATTTACACTCTGCCGACTCAATTGAGAAAGCTGACCGGATTGTAGATTTGAACAACATGCCCGGTCTTTGGGAGTGGCAAACAATAAACCCATCGTCGGCCAACGCCCGGCATGGGTACAAAGACAGTGCGTCAAGCAGCCTGATGCCATTTTCTTGACTGCGGTCTATCCTGATCGCTTGGAAGCCATGTACCGACGTTTAGAAGCTGACGAGTTTTTCCCGACGACGGTGACCAACGTTCACCCTACGGCTAAACAGAGCAAGGTACTCAACCCTTGGGTTAGTGTTTCAATCGAGATATTGTCGCCGGGTCTAACATGTTTGGATTTGCTCAGTGCAAACGAATGGTGACCGTTCGTGAACTGGCGCGATCACAGGGCTTTCCCGACGACTTCAAGTTTGAAGCAGTTGACCGCAAGGTCAAGACGGTAAGTGTTTGTGATCAACTGTCCCCGGGGGCGGCGGGCGGACGATCTTCTCTTATGAAAAGCACGTATCTAATCGATAGTGGCTACTTTTCAGATGCATAGATTGATCGGAAATGCGGTCCCTTGGCAGATGAGTGAAGCCTTGGGACGAGAGTTGGAAAGAGCGTATTATAAGGAAACAAAGGAGGCTGACGCGATGGACGTGGATAAGGGTGTGTTGAACTAATTGAAACTAATGGAGTACTAAGAGCCCCTCTCCCTCTCTTGTTTACTTGTTTATCGATTTCTATGCGCTACGACTATTTGCTCGGGATGACATCATACATTACTTCATCGTTCCCCTTCAGCGTTGAGTGGGTGTTGCGTGACCGTACGTACGCGTGGCCAAATGGATCCAAACTATTCCCGCACCACTTTGCGACATTTTTATTTTTACATCAGGATCAGGTAAGAATAAAAATACTACTAGGTAGTCGTGGCGCTTTCAAGATGTGTACGTAGAGCAAAGTCACTATGTATGCAGTTAGTAGGAATGATCGAACAATGATAATAGTGAGTCTCTCTGGTATCAATTTAGGTGCTCCAAAATGAAGGGAGTGATGAGATGGACATAGATATTGTTAGGGTTTCGGATTTACAAAAACGGCAAAACTAGGTTCCACAGTGTGGAGGAGGATGCAATATACGGGCCGAGGGCGTCATCATATTAGTCGGGTTTACTTCAGTCCGCAAGACGTTAAGCCCTCCTCCAGGTTGCTTGTCGACTACTGTCCGGTCGACATTGCTGAGCGCGTCTAGCAGACATCTCCGCATCTCTGCGAGTCACGTTCATTCTAATTGCCGCCACTCCACAAAACAACAAGGCGGCGGAGTGGTCCAGATCGCGTCTTGCTTGTGCCCACCTCCCCTGTCTTCCCATCGTATACCCTACTCCACGCCCGTCTACCGCGATCTCTTTCTTCCGGTCCAGAACTTTTTCGCGTTTGCCCTCCAACGAGATCGCTAACAACAACGGGCAGAGAAACGCGTCGCGCAATGTCTTTTGTCAAGCTTAGCATATTCGGCACTTCTTTCGAGGTATGCTCTTTCACTGTATGCGTGGCGTGGACCTCTCAGACCACTAAATTTCGTCGTATTATGTGCTAGGTTACCACCCGTTATGTTGATCTCCAACCGGTGGGCATGGGTGAGCACCGGTTCCACTCTGTATTGCGAGTCGCGTTGCTGATGCTCCTCTGATTACGATCAGGCGCTTTTGGTCTCGTGTGGTGTGTTGCGTCTTATGATCATTCAACAAGAATCTTGGGTTGTTAAGGTGGAATGTATAGTTCTGCAAAGGACCAGCTTACGGGTGCATCGGTTGCTGTAAAGAAGATCATGAAACCGTTCAGCACGCCAGTTCTTGCCAAGAGAACGTATCGAGAGTTGAAGCTGTTGAAACACATCCAACACGAGAACGTGAGCCATTTCGTAGGTTATGACGTGTCCCTGCTCGTCTGATAACTTCGCTTAGATCATTAGCTTGAGCGATGTGTTCATCTCTCCACTAGAGGATATGTCAGTAGTTTGCCTTTTCTGGACTCGTCATGGAAAGTTTATTTTCTTGTTTTTCCTTCCCAGCTACTTCGTGACCGAATTGCTTGGCACCGATCTTCATCGGCTGTTGACCTCGCGGCCGCTTGAAAAACAATTTATACAGTACTTCCTCTACCAGATTCTTGTAAGCGCGTTTTCACCGAAGGTCCTCGTGTTTATCTCACCATGTGCAGCGAGGACTCAAATATGTGCATTCGGCTGGCGTCGTACATCGAGATCTGGTACGCCTCGTAATGCCCTTAAAATCATGGATGCTTGCCTGACATGCATCAGAAACCGAGCAATATTCTTGTCAACGAGAATTGCGATCTCAAGGTGTGTCAAGATGAGGACCCGTCGCGTCTACGAATAGAGATATGAAACGTTATGTTAGATCTGTGACTTTGGCCTTGCTCGAATCCAAGATCCTCAGATGACAGGATATGTGTCGACGCGATACTATCGAGCCCCTGAGATCATGCTAACGTGGCAGAAATACGATGTTGCTGTTGATATCTGGAGTACGGGGTGTATATTCGCGGAAATGCTGGAAGGCAAGCCGCTTTTCCCCGGGAAAGACCGTAAGGCGTTTCATTTTCGCGAATGAACCGTGCTTAATGTCTCTGGGTCCTAGACGTAAACCAATTCTCCATCATCACGGAGCTTTTGGGCACGCCGCCAGATGATGTCATTGCGACTATCGCAAGTGAAAACGTGGGATTCCCTGTCTTCTTGATTTAATATAATAACAAACTTTACTCTTGTAGACACTGAGGTTCGTGCAGAGCCTACCAAAGCGCGAACGTGTTCCCTTCAAACAAAAGCTGAAGTGCACGGATGAGAGCGGTTCGTCCGGTTAGAATTCACCTCATGATCAACTAACATAAGGATCACCAGCTCTCGATTTGCTGGAAAAGATGCTTGTATTTGATCCTCGCAAGCGCATCACCGCTACTGATTCATTAGCACATGAGTATGTCGCTCCCTACCATGATCCGACCGACGAGCCAGAGGCGGCAGAGAAGTTTGACTGGAGTTTCAATGATGCGGAACTGCCCGTAGACACTTGGAAGGTCATGATGTACAGTGAAATTCTTGGTGCGTTGTCTTGCTCCTACTGCTGAGACGTAGTGCTCAGCTGTCGTAGACTTCCACCAAGTCGGCGAATCAAATTTACTAGACGGGGACGGTGTACCCGAAGGATCGTTGGCAGGGCCGGGCGAAGATGGAGAGATAGTCGGTACAGGCCCTGTCAGCGTGGAAAAGTCGGAATTGGATCCCGCCCATACAGAAGGCAGAGCGGAGGCTGTTTGAGCCATTTGTCTGTTAGTTCAATATTAATCTCTACAATCGGGAAACAGCAGTTTCTGACTATCCAACACAGCCTTAGAAAATATTGTGTCTGCCATTTCTGCTTCTTTGGTGTTGCTTGATCTCATTCACGCCTAAAGATCAGTGTATTCCACACATGTCATTTTCATCGGTGCATTCTGTCGTATACCATAGTGTTTTGTAATGGACGACTCATTTTATCCTTCGGCTCCCATCCCGACGGCCCTTTCCATTTTGCTTTTCTCCCTTATACAAGCCCTCCTAAGTCGCTGTATCTTGCGTCGTTTGTCTTCTGCTGGCCCTTCTTCTCCACGTTTACCTGGTCTTGATGGTCAAGGGGATTGTAATTATCGACTATTGGATTGGAGCTACCACGATAAGAATAAGAATGAGTAATACTGCCTAAGGTCTGCTTCCAGCCCCGATGCGGGGCGATGAGCTCAAGATAAAATATACTCAATCATGGACTGACTGAACAGTGAATTTACGAAATAATCGGTTACGTAAACATCGCGTGGCAACAAGGTTCGCACTTAACGATCCCATGAAGTGACAACACGATACTGGCTCTCGTTACTCACCACACGGTCTAATCATGCAGTCCTTACGCACGCGAAGGCCATCAGATGGCCAACGCCAAAAGGCCGGCTCGAAGCCGCAACAAAAGCTCTCAAAATCACCTTCAACAGCAATGGCGTCAGCGAAGCAACGCACACGAAGTACGCGCAAGTCGCGGGTTGATGATAAGATTCGTAAACGGATGAGTATGCGGTACGCGGATATTTCTGCGCCGACGTTGACTGGTGAGGGAGGGATCCCTGCTGTTCCTACGTTACCGATTGGTATGTATGGTGCTGGCGTTGGGGGTGCGGGCGGTGGTGTTGGTGGGTATGGATATGGTGGATATGGAGGGTATGGTGGGATAGATGAGGAGGGTGTAAGGGATGAAAAGCAGGCGAGACAGGATGTAAGGGAGGCGGATTTGCGTGCCTTGGAACAGGAGGGATTCGATCCCGATGCTTGTGAGAATTATCAATCTGCTGTTAGACTAGGGAGAGAGTGGAAGGCTAATCCGCGCATAGTTTTGAAGCAGAAAATGGCAAACTCGACGGAAGCGCAGCTAAAAGCTCTACAGTCATCACTGCAATCATATAAGAACGATACGAATGCGGATCTTCAGAGGAACGTTTTCAAGAAGTATGTGTTTCGTTTTGTGGCTCAACCTTGCCTTTCTGATACCTGAACTGAACTCTAGCTATGTGGAGTTTATGATGATCTCAAAGGAGATCAGTACACTTGAGAACGACATGTTGGAGCTGAAAGCGAGTCTTCAGGAGTGGAAGAGCATGCCCTCTTTGCTGCATATTGACGACACTGCAACAGTTGCGGGTGAGTATTAATAGCTTTCTCCGGTTATTCAGGGTATTGATTGTATGGGATCAGACAGGAGAAGGACACAACGGTCATCTGTGGCAGATCTTCGCGTGCTTTACGCATCTCAGATGCAGGCATTGCACACGCAAATTGAAGGATCATCAAAATTCGTCCCCGCGACTCCGGGCCGACACATTGTTACTCAGATGGAGGGCATCTACAGCCTTAATCCTGCCACCTACAAGGTCGAGCACTCTGTCAAGTTTGTGCTCCTTGATGACGCTGTTCTGGTTGCGCGCAAGCGTGCGAGAAGGACCGCTGACAGACCGAATCTTGTTGCTGAACGCTGTTGGCCACTCAATGATATCCTCGTTCTCGACACCAAAGATACGGCCAGTAAGTAATGTCGTAGTTCTGTGTTCAGAATCTCTGCTGAAGTGGTCCAGCCATGACGAACGTGTTTAAAATCAGAAATAACAAAGAAACGTTTGTGTATAGATGCGACCTCAGTGGTGATAAGAAGGTGCTCTTATCCCAATTCCGACAAGTTGCTGAAGAACTTGCCACGCGGAAACGTAAAGAGAGGGAAGGGGAACATGAACGTCGGAAGAGCTTGTGGGTTGGAGGAGGCGGCGATGTATGCTTCACGCCCTTTTCCTGGCTCCGTTGTATTCATCGATGTCATTTCAGCGCCGATCCTTTGTATTCGATGTTGACTCCGCTGCGGCTGAGTGGATGAACGAGCTGGCCTTGCACAGTGGTCTTGGTGGCGCTCAAGAGAAGTCCGATAAGGACGCCCTCTGGGTGGGTGAATTGACGGATAATCTGACTGTTGCTATTGCTCTCAGAGAATGGGACAAGGCGGTGAGCCTTGTTGAAGAAGGTGGCATATTTCTTTCCTGATCTGATCTCATCGCCTGATATTATTTGCAGGTGAAGCAAAGAAAGCCACAACACCCTTACTGGAACCGAAATTAAAACTTCTGCGTGCATCACTAACTTCATCGCTGTTGACCGCTCTCTCCGATCCGAGCAATCGGAAATCTACCGTAGTAAACCTTACTAGTCTGCTCCTGCGCCTACATGCTGGTCCGGCTGCGCGGAAGGCTTTCCTGAATTCGCGCGCGGCTCTGACTCGGCAGCGCGTTCGTATGATTCGTTTTGAGGGACATGTGCAAATGTATATATCGGATCTCGCAACGGTGGTTTTCACGGGCATCAAACATACTGCAGATTGGTTCCTTGCGAGCTTCAAGGAGAATGACTCGACATCCAGTGGGTACTTTTTCTGTTATCTTACACACCGAACTCCATCTGATATGGTTTCACGAGGCTTCGTTGAATGGGCGAAGACACAAATTTCTCTGTACGCCGATATGTTCCGCAAGCAGGTCTTCAGTTCGGACGTGGATGAAGAGACGGTCCGTGAGTGTATAGCTACAACGCATGCGCAGAACAAGAAGGTACGCTGGTGAACGGGTATATTCCTGGTGTCTTCTAACTATTGGTTTTCCTAGCTCCTTCAAGAATTCGGGCTTGACTTCCATTTTCTACTGGATGACCTTCTTGTCTCAAACCCCCGCAATCCGGAGGATGTTCCATCAATTTCCGTGCTGAGAGTCACTGATGCGCAAGGGCAAGTCCCTGATGATCCACTCCCATCTCCGACTCCTCGGTCGCAACGACGGCCTCCCGGATACCCAACGCCTCCACCTCGGTCGCGGGATCGACCACTCAGCATATTACAAGAGGGAAGGTTCTGAGACTTATTCAGCATCTATTTCACCTTTGGACTGCGCAACCTTCAGTTATCTTCCTATCCTAGCACTGTGAGTAATTGTAGATTGTATTAGTATTGAATGACCGACGGAAATGAAATGATCCCGTCGAACATTGACCTCGTTCTCTCTTTGAAAGGAGATATTGAACTTTATTTCCTTCAGAGACGCTGTGGGTCCGTGTTATCCTAGTATCCTAGAATCTTTCTGAGGCCTTCGTCTTATCTGCAAGCTCTGAATACGGAATGGGTGGATCATGGATAGAGAATCTTAAGAGTCGACTTTGCCGAGATGTCTATCTAGGCTTCGAGAAGCTTCAAGGTGTTAAAGTTTGGTGATGTGAGTCCTCTGAAAGGCACGTCTCGAGTCACGCAGAGCTCATTTGTCGAAATTCCTGATGATTGATCATGTCATCTTCCTTCGTCCTCGGATTCTGAAACTTATGGTATGGGTTGAACTATCAGCCTCTCTTACTCAAGCAGACGGAAAATCCCTTAGAGCTCCTGTGGCTCTGATCGACCCGCTTCCCTGTCAGCGAGGTTCAGTCCGTCTGTCCGAAAGTTTCGGCATCAAGACAATGTCTAAGTACGTGCTTTTCTCAATCCAAGCACGAAGAACCTCGCGTTATGCAGAAGTGATATTGGAGTTTTTTATTGTTGATTGTTCAGAAGCGATAGCTTACACTGCCTCATCGATCTACTAGGTTCATCATCACGCGATTACGACATGTCGTTGGAGCTCTTCTCTTCTTCAGCTGCCACATAGCTCCCGGAAAGCACGACCTTCAACATGACTGGGATTTTGGTATCTACCATCTTTAACGAGGACGGCCCGAACGTTTTGCTGCAGATGATCAAGTTCATGCCGCACAAGTATCCGTAATATGGTTTTAGTCTAAGATAGTGGATATTCCTCTCCTCCGGGACGAACCCCTTGGTTCGCCCCGTCAGGTAAACCAGAGCTTGCCTCGTGGTCGGAAAACTGTTGAGAAAAGGGGCTTTGTCGGTCTCCACCACGAAACAGCTGACTGGGCCTTGACTGGAGAGACGAATTCTGTTCGATGTGGACGGGCTGGAGCAATGTGTATTCCTATCAGGATACACGTCAGTGACGCTGTTACCCGGCAAATCAGGACTGGTACTGTTGCGTTTAGACTATGCCTCTCTGCGCACCGGCGACCACGTTTGTCTAGGGGCTATTGGGTATCAAGGAAAATGTGCATAGCCATTTTCTGGTGATTGGTGCATATGATCTGGTATTCCAGAAGCGCGCTGTAAATCACCCTAACAAGGTTCCTTTCCTCTGCTCGAGGTTCTCGCTTCTGATGCGACCGCCTCTGGTGGAGGAAACAATGCATTCTTGATCCTGAGGAAGAGTTAGACGCCACACAAACGGATTCGGCAATCGAGAAGCGCGGATATCGTTCCGTTTGGTTAGGTCAGGAAGATACCCTACTAGAGGCCGCTCACTCTGGGAAGAAACAAGAGGGGGTGCCATCAAATTAATGCTGCAGCCCAGTAAAGGATGCCGTGCAGACGAGGACGTCGAACTCCGCTCCCTTTCCTCGACTTCTAGGTAGCCCGATATCCGAAGTAGATGAGTCGACGATGAACAGCAATAGAACTCCGACAACTTCCTCGTCATCAATTTTTCACGATATCACGCGTGGAAAGCTCAGGAGTCCGCAGTTGAGGGAGTTATTAATCTATTCCAAGGTATATCTGATGGGGTATAAAAGTGATGCCTTGCATTTCACGCAAGATACATCGTCCAACACCTTCTCTCGCCGGTGACCTCTACACACGATGTCTAGTTTCCACTCGAGTTCGCCCTACGATATTTTCGCTGAGGTACAGCTGGACCTTAATCGACTAGTGGATGCTCAACGGCGAAAAGAATCGTACGAAAATGTCATCGAGTATCTCGTCAAACAGGACCTTGCTTCAAGCTTTGTAGAAGATCTGAACCGGCTTTCACTATCTGAGATTGGGCTATCTTCGAACCCCCTGTTTATCCTGGACGAAAGTCCGTTTAGTGAAGTGAGTGACTCGCTTGAATACGGAACATAGTTTTTGAATCAATGATTTAGGAGCCTCTGGAGTTGATGCATCTGGACGACGCCGACATGGAGGCAGACAGTCCGGCTTTCCGGGTGAATGACTCGCCCACGGTGACTCAGGTACTGTACCAAAGGAAGCTAGAAGCTAGCTGCCTATCTGCTGGACCCTTTTACGCTCTGCGCCCTGCCATTACGAGCGATTGGGATGTTACGTCTGAGGTGCCCACAGAGGCCACGATGGATATGAAGCCCTGTCCCTCAAGTCCGCACAACAACGACCTACTGCTGGCTCCTCATCCGACGCACCCGCGCTTGAAACCAAATGCCACATGCTTACTAGTAGAGCCACCGCAAAGTCCTGAGCACTCCGTGTCTTCTGCGGAAACTGAACAGGAGCAAGAACCCGAGGAAGAGGCGACCTGGGATAGGCTACAGTCAGCCGAGCGCAGATGTGAGGAGGAACAGAGCCCCGAGGCAAGTACTTGGTGCTCCGGGGTGCAGGACAGTAAAGAATGCCTGGGCGCTATCTCAGACCTTGCGGATTCGGAGAATGAGGAAACTCCCAATGGCGAAGAGTTGCAGTTCATTGACTGCGACTTGAACAAGGGCGGGGAGCGTTCGGATCATCCACCGGAGAACTCAAAGAATCGTACGTGTAAAACATAGATTCTCAAATGACGTTCGATCTTAATCTTCAATCGCCAGGAAAGCCCTCTGAGGAGAAAGTAGGATGTCCCTATACCGAATGCAAGTACTCGACGAAAAGACCGCATGACTTGAAACGTAAGAGTATCGCCCATTCTTCTCTTAACACGACCACTGATTACATTCTGCATGCAGGACATATCCGGAGTATACACACAGGCGAGAAAAAGTACGTCTGCCAATGGCCCGGCTGTCAAGCGGGATTCGTCAGGAGCGAACCGTACAGGACCCATTACCTTTCGCACGCGGGTGGAGAGCCACCCAGATCGGTCAGGAAGAGGAAGAGGATAGGACAGTCTAAGACGAAGAGGACGTGTAGAAGGAAGAGGAACATCTCCTATAAGCTGTGATAACGACTCCGACCTTTTCGAAAAGAACACATCCCCCTTCCCCTTCCCCCAAAAAAGTTAGGTAGTTTGTTCTGTTTCCCTACCTAAGAACTCCGGAAGTATAAGTTTTCGGGATCTCGATAATTTTTTTCAGTATTGTTGGTTTCATGACTCCCCCTTCTAAGACAATAAGGAGCGTCAATCTCTATTCGGGGTCGGGGATTCAAGTTCATTCTGTTGTCTCTGGAGAACCAAGCGCTGTCCAAGTTGGGCAGCCCGCTGCGGTGCACGTGATGTGAGAAACCTGCAAAATTTTGATAGTAACATCCAGGTTGTGACCCGACAACTTGGAGTTCTCAATCATAACCCGTTCGAGCCTGCACTTCTACTGCACCATGCATCTTATGTATACGCTGGATGAGAAGGGGAATAGGGTGTATACATTAAAGGTATGGTTATCATACCCTTTGGATGTCATTATCGCAAGTTTGACTGATCGTTTTGAACATTTTCTTACTATCTGAAGAAAATAACAGACGACGGGAAAGTCACAAAATCCGCCCATCCAGGTGCGTTCCATTGTTGTCTTCCTATGTCCCTGGCATCACGAGCGCTTATCGTAACATTGTGCCGTGTGCGTTTGTGGAACGAAACGGTGCCGTATATAGCTCGATTTTCACCGGACGACAAGTTCTCGCGACACCGTGTAATGATTAAGGAGCGTTATGGTGTTTTACCCACTCAGCTACCGGCCAAACCCATGTAGAAATCTCCGGTCGTGCTGATTGGGCTTATTTCTCCCGACTATGTATCTTCGGTTCTGTGAAAAACTCTGGCTCATGCACGAGATGTGATGTATGAAAGAACAGGGATTATCCATGTGGATGGAAACCTAGAGAAGGACGAGCAACCGGAGACTCCGCTGCACGTCTATCGTACATTATTGCATCTATCTCCACGTTACTTTACCCCGTTGGCTGGCTGTGCAACTCCATCGATAAAGTCCTGGCCTTCTCGGGCGGGAAGAACTCTTATTTCAACTGGTCATCAGAATGTTATTATTATCATAAACATGGGCATGGTGCGCTCTGCGTGAATAATCTTAATTCGCTGACTGTAAGCTAGATCATGAAACATGAACGTCCATTATATGACATCACATATATTATCAAGGCGCGTGTTCATCGGGGGTTTGGAAGTCTGATCATCACTGCATATTGCTGGAAACCACTTGCGCGTACGACGGTACTTTACGCGGCTCGTCTTCGTCACTGGAGCTGGTATCGGAGCAATAGACGTGTTCCCAATCATCAAATTCAAGCCCGGCAGACTTGGTCGTTCCTCTGGCATCTCCAGCAAAGTCGGATTCGTCAAGCGCGATGACGGCGCGCACGTGTGGAACAACTTCAAAGCCGTCCGCTATTGTCCAGATTAGCGTCAAGGCACGTATCCAGGAAGGTTAAGGAAAAACGAACCTTTCTCCCTGCGGACTTTGGCAGCGCGAACGAGGTCCTCAAGACGAACGACAGGCTGAGCCTCACGCGCGTTAACGTTCTTGTCTGTATCCACAGCACCAATCGCTTCGACCATGCTTAAGGACTCATGCACTAGCTGGCCCTTCTCACAACCCGCCGGGACATCCGCCACCACCGCATCCCCATCATCCCTTCCCCTCTCAGTAGCACGAACACCGCCGAACCATCCACCGCCATTCTTCCTTCCCCCAGCCCTCTTCTGGTTCTTTGCCTTCCTGCGATCTTCAGGTCTCTTTGCACGTTGGCGCGCTACTTCGTACGCGCGGCGGTCTTTCGCGTCGAGGAGGGGTTGACTGAAGATGCGTGTGAGGAATGGCGAGGAAGGAGTAGTTGGTGGGCTTGTCATCGTTGCTGGGGAAAGAGGCTGACACGCGTCCGATTCCGTCCCCATCTCTGCCTCTGCCTCTACGCCCCGCTGTGCCACCTCGCGCGAATCCGGCACCGAGTGCGGCGGCTGAACGTCCTCAGTGACAGACTCAGATGCACTAACAATCAACTTCATCATGTCCGACGAAGAACGACGAACGACGAACGGTCAAGAACTTAAGAAGTGAGAAGCAAGGTTATGACGAAATGGGAGAAAGAGCGCAATGTAGACTAGAAGGAACCAGCCTCTTCGAAGAAGTGAGGGGGGAGCAGTCACTGCCAAACCAAGAAAAGCAGGACAGATCAATATCAATAGTCAGAACAAGACAAGTCAGTCCGCTAGTTCGTCAAAGGCTGTGAAGATGAAGATGAGAGGTGAGCTGACACTACTTGGGGTGTACGAGTAGTAGCGCCGCTAAGAAGTATATCGAAAGCCCCAAGTCTCACCGATGCGGTTAAGTAGCACCATACCGCATAGCCATAGCCATGAGCTCATAGCCCATTTCATCATATCATATTACATACCAAGCGCAATATTGCGTGGCCGACTGCCATTTACGCACAACAAACCCGTTCCAGCTTAGTTGTATCAAGTCCAGCCCTGCACTCGTTTCGTTTCGTACTGGCCCGACTCGGTCTGGTTACTCCGGGAAGGTCGGCTATTTTTGGTAACAGATTAGGTAACATTTGTGGCGCGTTGTTTATGGTTGTTTGTGGCAAATTCAATGTATGTGTGATCACAGTCTAGTCTCGTCTCGTATAAGAACCAGTACTTGCTATTTTGCGTGCTTTTGCTACATATGTACACAGACGTTTGGATAATTTTTTGGGGTTTGTACAGATTCTGCACTTTGCATAAGTAAAAAAATTCGTCGGCACGCCACTGGAGAGATCGACTTCAAGATGATAACGGATTTGGCCGTCAGTCACGAAGTGCTTCACCCCCGTTTACTTCTCGAGGAGAGCAGGCGGGTTGAGGCCTGCAGAGAAGCCCCTCTCACCCGCATAGCTCGAGTTGCCTGCGAGTTCCTCCCTGAAAAGTTATACGATCAGTAAGAAGCGCATGCAGAAGGTGGAATAAAGGGGGTGATTGGGAAGGTACGCACTCAATGCGGAGAAGCTGGTTGTACTTCGCCACACGTTCGGAGCGGGCCGGTGCACCAGTCTTGATCTGACCGGTTCCAAGAGCAACGACGAGATCCGCGATGACAGTGTTCTCCGTTTCACCACTGCGGTGCGAGACCATGACACCCCATCCGTCAGACTGCGCGAGCTGTGCACTGCGGAACAATAAATAAGTAACTAAAATATAGGGGACTTTATGTAGAATGTGCTTACGCTTGAATCGACTCCGAGATCGTACCGATTTGGTTAATCTACAATAATCCATTGTGAAGATATGCGCAGCTACACAAAGGAGAAGCCAACGCCACCTTGAGAAGCAAACCATTGCACGCCTTTTTCTCAATAGCAGTCTTGATACGAAGCGGGTTCGTAACCGTCAAGTCATCACCGACGATCTGAATAGCAGCATTCTTAGTGAAGTGCGACCATGCCTCCCAGTCGTCCTGGTCGAACGGGTCCTCAATCGAGACAATCGGATACTTTTGGATGTAGCTGATATACAGGTCCGCAAGCTCCTTTCCAGAGATCCACTTGGTAGGATCGGAGTTCGGGTTCTTGAAGTCCAAATCGTATTTGCCATCCTTGTAGAATTCGGAGGAAGCAACATCAAGAGCAATTTTGATCTTGCCTTCGTATCCAGCCTTCTTAATTGCCTCGACGAGCAGTTCAAGAGCCTCTTCTGC
This sequence comes from Inonotus hispidus, assembly GCA_024712875.1. Taxonomy (NCBI): domain Eukaryota; kingdom Fungi; phylum Basidiomycota; class Agaricomycetes; order Hymenochaetales; family Hymenochaetaceae; genus Inonotus; species Inonotus hispidus. The sequence goes on along the minus strand of CM045714.1, from coordinate 3,383,602 downwards.
GCCACCGACGTTCGGGGCAAATCCCCCCTCGTCACCCACGTTCGTTGCTGTATCGTGTTCAGACTTCTTAATTATTATGATTAAGCAGCCAAGACCAAGAACGCACCATCGATACCGTATTTTGAGCTGATAACCTTCTTAAGTGTATGATACGTCTCTGTACCAATCTTCAACGACTCAGTGAAAGAGCCAGCACCAGTGGAAGGAGCATAAACTCCTGGAACGCGAGCTTGTTACCCGCATGCGATCCACCATTGATAACGTTGAACGCCGGTGTCGGGAGCACGTATGGCGGCTTCACGCCCGCGAGCTCAGCAAGGTGTTCATACAAGGGTCTGCTATGTTCGGCTGCCGCTGCGGTCGCTGCGGCAGTCGAGACGCCGAGAATAGCATTCGCACCGAGCTTGCCCTTGTTCGGAGTACCATCGAGCTTGATGAGGAAGTTGTCGATTTCCTGCTGCTGCGTTACTTTCAAGCCCTCTTTGATCAGCGCGGGTGCGATCACGTCGTTCACGTTCGAGACAGCCTTGCTGACACCTAGCCGAATATTGCAGAATGAATGAACTGCAGTGAAAGAGGATTGAGTGCACGTACCCTTTCCGAGGTAGTTGGCCTTGTCACCATCGCGCAATTCCACGGCCTCATGCACACCCGTCGATGCGCCAGATGGTACCGCCGCACGAAACAGGCCTGTATCAACATAAATAAGATACCTGAGGTGCATGTACCCACACCCGCCACGTACCCTTCTTAGTGTAAAGGTCAACCTCAACAGTTGGGTTTCCGCGTGAGTCAAAGATCTGTGTTCATCAACGCCGACAACATGAACCAAAAGTCACTATATGCGCCGCGATCACCACTTCATGCAACGATCCAAGCACGTACCTGACGAGCGTGGACTCTTGAGATGGACATTTTGAGTGGAAGTGTATGAGATGGGGATGCGATGAAAGGTAGACCAAGTGAATGAGGATAGGAAGTGAAAGCAGAGAGGCTCGGAGTCGTTAGGACCGATGATACCTTTTATATCTACGCTGTTATCGGGGTTAGGGCGATCATATATCCCCAACCAAATAGTAACTACTTCTCTTTCTTACACTCACTACGACCTTTTCGTGTTGACAATTGCTTCCTTCTCTTCCACCATGTGTGAGAGAAACTGACGCGATCTTGCGTACTGGGCAATTCACAGTTATTACCGGCGAACCGGCTGCCTTATACACGGACCGCGTCGGGACTCCTATGCTGCTGAATCGTCTGTTCCGAGGCTCAGTGGCTTTGCTGCACTCTTTTTCGGCGATATATACATCATTCACGGCCGCATCGCCGCATCGCTGTTCGACGGCCGTGTCTCAGGAGGGAGGTTCACCCAGATCACAGGAGCAAAGTTCTCGGATGCGTTCGGATTCTAGCACTGCCTTACTGATTCTTCAAGTCTGCTACACAGCACACGCACGTGATCTGAACGCGTCAATATTTCAAAATAACGCGTCTCTACTGCTGACTCGAAAGACGAAGGCGTTTCTATTTCGCTAGTTGACTACTCGCTGCACACATTAGGCGTTGCTGTTCCTACAAATAAGGTGCGGAGAATAGGTGCGGAGATAAGAGACAATTACGATTAAAGTACAGTACCGATCCACAAACACACCCACAAATGTCGACTTAGTCAGTCAATACTTTCATCAATGCGGACACCCCACGTCTCCCGAGTCCGTGCGGAGGGAAGCAAACGAAGATTGGTTCCCCGTTGACTTCAAACTTCTTCCGGAACTCACGCTTGTTCCCGAGAAGGGCGTGCTCGATGCCGCTGTACGTCTTGCTGAGGAATCGAACTGTCCGAGTGCTCATCTTCGCGTTTTCAGGCGTTTCCAGTGCAGGAGCGGGCGTAGGACCGAAGGTGAGGCGTGGTTCACCAGCGTCTGCCAGTGAGTGGATGGCCGAAGCAATGAGCCACTCGGTGATGTTCTTTGGAGCTCTCTTGGATTGGATATTATCCTTGATTGCCCACCCTTCAGCAACTTTCGCGAGGAATAGGAAGCCTACCACCTGCAATTAGGAATGGGAACAAATGAGCACCAGAAAGTGGATAATACGTGCAATAGAGTGATCAAACCTTGCCGTCTTTATCCCGCGCGTAGAAATACTTCCGATGCTGAACATCGCGCCACGGCTCCACATTTGTCGTATGCACTTGCGTGCCTTTCCTCCCGGCTTTCCACTCTTTGATCAACTCATTAATCTCCCGCTGCAATTCTTCGCTCGGCACGCCGGGATTTTCGATGATCCTACATCCGAGCTTCTCGGCATGACGAATGTGTTTGCGTACTTCCTTGTTCTTCTCTGGTTCCGCCTTCCGCGGGTCGAGCGCATCCTCTTGCACACAGCACACTGCACGCCAACCGTGCATCTCTGCGAGCAGCTTCTCAACGGGTAAGCTCACACATGCCCAGATGGGACTGTACCCCTCTGTGTCGCACCACTTCAAGAATGCATCGACTACCACGGGGAGGTCCGAAGGCTCGCAAAGTGGGTTACCCCATGCGATGATGAAACTCTTGCGCTTATGGTCAATCGTCTGTTTCCCGTCCCGCAAAGAAACGTTGGAGTCATCTGAAATCGTTTGCCCGAGTCCAAGTTCGGAGTCGGGAACGTGGTTAGCAGAATTGGGCGTAGCGAACCCTTGTGCTGCGCCAGTGGGCGGATGTCGCCACACCTGGAACTTGTCCTCTACCCAGGTCGTATTCGACTTTTGGGTGGGCAAAGGAGAGTCAGCATGAGCAGATAGGCAGTTTCGGTGGTTTCTCGGAGATGGAACAAGAAAGGCCGGATCGGACGAATTTCAGGGACGGGGGGGTGGAATCAAGACACTTACCGAGTCTCCGTACTGAGCAATTAGGTCTTCGAGAGGTGGCAAGGATGGGACCTCCTTGCTCAACGTCGCATGAACCCCGTTGGCTTGTGGGTGGGACTGCAATAGTACGGTCATTGTTGAGTGAGATATGATGGTCTTGGTGGATGCTCTAAGTTGGAGGAATGATACGGACCATAACCGCGGTGACCAAGTCATGGTATATATATAGCTTGCCCACAGGGGTACGCAGTACGCAGTTACGTTGGGCGCACTTGTGAGCACTAGTGACCAGGTTAGGTTAGTAAAGTCCCTCGGGATATGTATGATGATGTCAGGAATGAAAAACAAATGAGTTGATTGCGTAAGACTGTGTTACTCTGTCTCGTTATTTATATCGATATCCGCTCTTCTTTCACTCCTCTCGGAGCCGGATAAATCCACTCCCAAACCGTCTATATTACTGGGGGTTGATAATAAGTTATTAGATGCGTTAGAGACGTTGAGTCAAAGCAAGCGATCGGATCAGCGAATGTGCAACGATGGGAAATATGTAAGCGCGGCAATGCGACGAATGAACTAGAAAAAATAACACTCATACATCCAGGAACTAGTATTAATATCCCTCCTAACCGCCAACGGGCGTAATCAGCATGATTATTGCGTTTTCTTACTACTCCGGGTCCGAATGCTCCGATTTACGGCCTGAACAATCGCGAAACATATCTTAGTAATCTGTCACTTGCGAAAGTGAGCGAATCAGGACGAACCTTCTCAATCTTACGAGTCGTCCATCTCTTCTTACAAAAATGGATCAACCGCCGGATGTCCGGCAGCGTGAAAAGAGGGATGATGACAACCATAACTGGGATGGCTATCTTCCAGAATCTGTACACATTGGGGTTAGTATACTCCGGAGAGATTAGTGATGCAGGAGATTATTAATTACAGGAGGTCGCTGTTCTGGTCAACGGACCACATGGGCTGGAAGTTCATGCCCTGTTAATGCAATATTGTCTCGGTCAGTTTGCAGAAGAATCCGGCAGGAATGGGAATGAATCCAATAGACGCACGAAATAGCCAGTCAGGAGAGTCAGGGGCATAAAGATGATCGTAGCCAATGTCAGACGTCGCCTGTAATGTAACATGAATCAACATCACCATCTCAGACAGACGGGACTATGAAGTACTCACATAACCTCATTCATCTCATACGAAGCCATCTAAATCACGGGGCAAGACAATGGTTATATCATCAGCATTCTCTACTCATCGGGACCGAAGGTTGCGAAACTCATACATTGAAAGTATAATTGATCAAGTTCTCCGAGATGCCGGAGAACATGTCAAGACTACTGATGATATAATCAATGTGATCGTGGACGTCTGCCAAGTATATCTTGGCCTTGTGGCTGAAGAAACCCTGCCCTTTGCCGTTTACCACTTCCCCGGTGGAACTGAGAAGCGCGGCATATCGGTCGACGTCGTATCGACGTATACCATATATTAGCGTCTTGATGGGCTCGAGTGTCCGCTTGTGTAGCGTCAGGTCGCCCGATAATATATGCACTGATAATTGTAAAGGGGGTGGGCTAATTGCTAAGGATTTTGTAATGCGAGAACTCACAGGACCGCACAGATGATACTTTCGGCTTGATAAGGATCTCGCGCTCCAGTTTTAGAATCTTCTCCTGGTACTTGTCGATGACTTCCAGTGCTTGATCAACGACTGTGCTCCGATCATCGGTTACTGAACAAGTGCAGACAAATAAAGGAGAACCGACCGAGATCAAGCAAGCTCTCCACGAGAAGCGACGAGTCGGCAGTAGTACGCAGAGTGGTGTCTCTTTGCCGTAGACGAGCTACGATCGGAGCGGTGAAATCTATATCCTAAGATTTGTTTATAGATATCACTGTGCCTGTACGAAAAGCTAAGTCGTAAGCGATCAGAACAAAGACCCATAGTTCAAGGCTTACCATCGCGGAATAAAAAGATGAAGAAAGGAACCACATCAACGTTGATACGATCACCACGCTTGAGCTGGTCAATTGAGATCTTTTCAGCCGCACGTTTCCGACGCTGTAGGGGATAACTCAGCACCGAGAAGAATTATAATGCCACAAGAAACATAGTTTACCGCTCTCAATGGATTTGTTCGCCGTCGAGAAGCCTCCTGCGGCCCTTTCTCAAGATCCGAATAGGACCTGCCTAGAGTTTCCTTGCGTTTTGGTATTTCCGCAAGTGTTATATCCTCACCCCAATCCACGCTCACGTTACCAGTTTTATAGTCGTCCTCCTCGCGTGTAATGTCCGGACTTGAAGACCGAGGGAGCCGCGTAATGGACGGGGCAATAGTCTCGCCATTACTTGCATCTTTGTCGTCTGAAAGCGTGTGACGTAAAATCCGAATGAATACATGTTGGAAATAATAGTCCGCTTTGGACCGCGCTTGGTTGCCACGTTGGTGCAGTACATCTTCCAGAGCCAGCGGATGGATATCTACTCATGGAAGCATAGTTTATGTCGGAACCGAAGGAAGGGAGGGTTAGAGAACTTGCCGTATCTGAGCGCGAGTGCGCTGATTACATCCCAACTCAGTCCACCAATATTAATCCACCTGACCTTAACCCAAGGCTCCCTCTCACTCGCTCTCCTATCCAACATGAACTCCTCGAATCCATGATTCTCCATACGTCCAAAACTTGCTCGCACGGCGCTGTATTCAACGAGCTCAATTGTGCATCTCTGTTTGAGATGTCCATAATTCAAGAACGCGCTCGCACGGCGCGGATCGACGCCCGGTTCAGCGCCTATGCAGTCCGAACTCATGGTTGCAGCAATACGATTCATTTGGATGATTTTGTTCACGGCGGAACGGAAGCGTTCTCGTGGTGTGGGATGTGCGCTGGCGGTGTTGCTCCTCGTTGGTTTGTCGGAAGCAGATGCTGTCTGATAAAACCTCAGCACAACCCATTACGCACGACGTGCCCTCTAGATCTGACCTGAAAAGGCACGCTAGGTGATCCTGAAGGTGGAAGACCTGATCCCGTTGCTAACGCCTCTGAATTGTAGAGTCCAGCGCTCCGCGTCGCTGGCTGTTCATCAGAAAATGAAAACACAAGATTCTCGTTAAAACGTCTCTGCCGTGAGTTTTCGCTATCCGGAGACGGCGTCGAAGGCCGAACGCAGTCCAAATCCTCCTCATCTTCTGAGAGATCTGGGGTGAGTGAGCGTCCTTCTGAGTCGCTGAAGCTGTTCTCGCGGACCATCGTAGTAGGGGAAATTCCAGGTTTTGTTCAGAGGGAAACGGGGAAGATGAACGCTGGCTGCAACGTTGCGAAGGCTAGAGGGCGGTAAGCGAGGCGGAGGTAAATATACTATAACAATGATGAAAAGATACGCGGTCTGAAAGCATCCACAGGGGATTATCGCGATGCCTGATCAGATGAGTCCTTGTTCAATCCGTAGTGTATCTTGAGAATGAACCTGAAAGGATGGAGGAACAGTGGCATTTTGTGATGGCGACTCGTTTTTCTGATGCTTTATGAGATGGAGAACTACGACCGTGCGTGACCGTGTCCCAGAATAGAAGATCACTCACTGATCGACACCCTGGTCTAGACCACTTTGATCAAGCGGAAGCAAACTTGCCTACGCATTTATTGTCGTGCTTTACTCAAAGCTTCAATACTGATTGAGTGAAGGAAAATTAAACGAAATTATGACGGAATACTTTTCGCCACCCATCATCCAAGGTGCTCCAATTTTCTGACGATAGAGAAGCTCGTGTACGATATTCTTAGCATTGATAAAAATAGAGGCATCTCCGTGGTGTAATTGACTGAGTCCAATACTCAACGGGCACATAAGCATTTACACCCGAGCTGCAAAATTTGAGACGAGAAGTGCGGCAGTTTCGTTCAACGTTTACACACGAGTAGTATTACACCGGACATTCATAACCCAGATTATTGCTGTACAGCCAATCTTTCAATGCTTCGTAAGATCAATGACAACTTTCTCCCCACTAACTTTGTTATTCCTCAACAAATCCAAGCCAGTCTTAACGCGCTCAATCAACGGACCATCCTTCAACAGACGCACAGGGTTCGGGCGGATAACCTTCTTCTCCAGAAGCTGCGGTAGTATTTTCTGCAAAAAGTTTTCCCTCGCAATCGGGTCCTGTGGGAATAAACTTCGTTAGGGGTACTAAACTCGCAAGGGCTAACACAGTATTCCCACCTCGTGAAGCTTGAAGGTATAGATTGGGAGAACCTTCGCCTCACCGACTATCGATTGAACCCACGACGGTAGCCCAAGATGATACTCGCTGCTCAGATCATTCGTCACGTTCGGACCCTCCTTCACAGGCATCAAAACAGCGACGCGCGTCTCCTTCCCTAGCACAGGCACGTACGCTTCTATGCTCGGCTTTGAAGCAATGGTGTCAATAACAATAGACATCTTAGCCCCATCCGAAGTCTTAAGAATATCCCTGGCGAAACCTGGTGACCGATAGTCAAAGCAATGCGCCGCGCCTAGCTCTTTGAGGTACGCGTGGTGATGAGCAGACGCTGTCGCGTAAATGTTCGTGTAACCCGCGAGCCTAAGAACTTGGATCATGTACTGGCCGGATGAAGCTCCCGCTCCGTACACGAGTATGTGAGCATCTGCATTGGGAGGTGGCGACGGCGCCGGGAATGATTGCGGGAGTGGTAATGCAAGATTTGGCGACCCAAAGATCGTGACCATGGCAGTAGCATAGTTATCCGGCATAGAAGCTGCTTCGTGCAGAGGGATTGTATCGGGAAGCTTCTAGGATATCAGACACGGAATCAAACAGTGATGTCTTTAACTCTGACCTTTGCTACGACAAAGCGAGGCACGAGGGTATATTCCTGCAGGGCTTTGTTTACACTTGCAGGATAATTGAAACTGGACACCTGAAACTTCATTTAGCACATCAGCGTAAAATTTGGCGAATACTAACTTTGTCATCCTCTTTCAAGTCAGTCACGCCATCACCAATAGCTCTCACCTCGCCAGCACCAGCGAAGGCGAGTACATGTGGGTATTGACTAACAACGTAGCCTCTATCGAGTTGGTATGTATCAAAAGGGATTAGAGCAGCGTAGTGGACTTTAATGAGAACCTCTCCAGGTCCCGGCGGCGGCGTTGGGAGCTGTACTTCTTCAAGTACGCCTTTAGCAGTCGTCGCTATAGCAAAATGTGTAGACATAGTAGCAGATTAAATTGAAAGTATTGCTTGTCAGAAAGTGGGTTGTGTGCTGATGGATGTATGCGTGCGGTTGGGGTATGTAGGTCAGAAGACGTCAGAGCTTTAAAAGACGGAACTTTCTGGGCGTCGATCATCGGCGTTAACTGCATTGATAAGCAGATCACAAAGATATGGTAATGGGCGCTGTTTCCCGCATTCGCTCATTACTAATTCTATCTAAAAGAGAAGATATTAAAACGGGAATAGAACATACTTGAGTCTACGCACATTCAGAGCAGACGAGAGAGTGCTTCGTACCAAATCAGGGTCGAGGTCTAGGAGTAGGAGTAGGCGTCGGAGGATTCTCGCCCAGAACCGATGCAGGTATTGGGATGCGCCGCGCGTTGGCAGGAAGGAGAGGCGCATTCATTGATACTGGTTCTGGATTTCCGCGATATAATGGCGTAATCAATACGTTTTCTTTCGTCGCAGTATCTGCTAAAGGTGATGCAGGCACGACGTTCTCCTTCGAGTCCGCGTGGACCTGTTCTGAATTCTCTTCTGCCTCGTCTTGTATTGACACCACTGGGAGTGGGTCGAGGGGATATAGGACGCCGTTGATCCGTGAATTGATACTTCTCTCAATTTCGCGCATTTCTTCGTCGCCATTCCACACGTCATCGACAAACTCATCCAGATCGTCATATGACTTTGCTCGATGCAACTTCTCCATCAGCTTCTGTCGTTCCGCCTTCTTGATCTCCCTGTTAGCCCCTTTGAATGTCATCGCACAGAACTTTGTGTTCGAGAAATGATTGTCGAGGTACCGTCCCTAAAACTCGGGTTCAGCTAGAGAGTATAGCATGGCACATAAGAACACACCAAGCGGAAATAAGACGGAACGAACGTCTTAATGAGGTCTGAAAGAGGCTCGGGAGAGAAACATGTCGGATTTGACTCGGCTGCAGTGGCAATCATACAAGAATGGGCACCTGCACTCTTAAGTGAGAACGGAATTCGAAGGAAAATCGATAGTTACTGACGAGTGATATTTCTAATGCGGATAGTGTCCTCCCGGCTGACGCAGTCACCATTTTGAATAACTGCAACACCTTTACCCATCTTCTCCACGAATTCTACAATTTCGCGCATTCGGCCAATCAAAGCCTGCTCCCTTGGTCGCATATTCCTCGTTCGACAATGGACGGTCAATGTGTAGTGATCCCGGTATTCACTATACGCTCAACGAGTCTGAGCGTTTCCTCCTGTGTAGGAAGCAGACGAATTTTCGCCGAGACTGTGATTTCCGGTGGCATGGCGGTACGCAAAGCTTCCAAGATCGAGCATAGTAGGTCCGGGTTTGTAAGAAGTGCAGCACCCATGCCAGCATGAGTAGAGAACGGCTTGGGGCAGCCACAGTTGAGGTCTATGCCAGACACGTCTTGCTGAACCGTTTTTGCCGCCTCTACAGCAAGCGCTGGGTCCGAGGATCCGATCTGATAAATAAGATATGGTTTCTCTATTGGATGTGTCGTGAATATAGCCTTCGTGACTCCATTATATGATACGACTCCGGTGCTAGCTATAGACATATGAATGAGCAAGGATCGGGTAAAGACGTGGATGACACGTACAATCAACAACTCGTTCTGCGCGCAATATGGCTTTGTCTACTACTTCCGGTGACCATACGATGGTTGCGCCGTGCTTTAGAGCGAACAGTCTGGTGGGCACTACAGGAAGCAGGGTATGGGTACAACTTGCATTCTGAACGAAGGAAATGCTTACGAGATCCAGACCGGACCATAGGTGCTAACATGACCCCATTCTTGAAGTTTTCAGTAGTCAAATGATCAAGCCTTTGTCTTTTCGCTGGCCTCGGACTAGATGGAGGAGAGGACTCGGTCGACGGGACATGCTAATATCCGACAAGTACAATTTCAAGCGCGGCCAAAAGCTCGTGTTCGCGTTTCGCAAGAAGCGCATATGTCTTTCGGTAGTTGATACTGGGTAAGCAAGGATGCAGATGTATAGGTTGTGAAAGGACGTACCAGGCATGCATATCACTGGACAAAGGTGAAAGAGGTAATTTTGAGTTTCAGGCAGTGACGAGGGCGTGGGTAACGTATACCAAAAACTGAAGAAGTGATCGACTGCACAGCCATCACTGTTCCTAAATAAGTACCTTTCCTTGTTTTCTCTGAGCATCCACCAAACTTAGACCTTGGAGGAGTATGGTATTCCCTGACTGGAATCGCTTTGGAACGCTACTACTTGTATACGCAATTCAATATTTGCTTAGCGCAGTCGTCAGCGTTGTCAGGTTTCTCGACATTCGTATTGGCTTACTCGACAAGACATATTCATGTCGTCCCACTCGAATCATTCGTCTACCCTCGACGAAAGACCCTCGGCGAAACATAGTCATCGATATATACGAGCCGCATTCATCGTCTCATGGCTCTCAAAGACCTCTTCCAGTTCACGTCAACTTCCACGGCGGCGGTTTCGTCCTTCCCATGCACGGCTCCGACGCGGAAGTCTGCGCATACTTGAGCCAAAGACTCGGATGTATCGTACTAGACTCGGACTACGCCAAGGGTCCTATACACCCCTATCCAGCTGCTATAGATGACGCACTCGACGTCTTTTCATATGTTGCTTCTCAGCCTCAAACATTTGACTTGACAAAAGTCACTGTCGGGGGTTTTCAGCTGGGGCGAATGTTGCGATATTGGCCGCTCTTCGTATGGCTGATGGGCCACTTCCTGTCCGATCTATAGTTGCATGGTATCCTCCTACGAATATGGCAAGACGCGGGGCTGACAACAAGGAGACTTCGACGTTTGGCAGCTGGTTGCACCGGATCTTCAGATCAAGCTATCTCCCCGCGGGCATTGACCGCAAGGACCCCCTTGTGTCGCCACTTTACGCAGAATCCAAACTGTTTCCCCCAACTACGTTGATAGTATGTCATGTTTCGGCTGTTGAACGCGTTTACTCCCCTCCTCAATCTCACTAATTATAGGTTGGAGAGGATGATAAACTACTAATTGACTCGGTGGAGCTCGCTGATAAACTGACTGCAGGCGGTATTGATTGTGTATTATACACAGTACCAGGTGCCGACCATGCATGGGAGAGGTTCGTGAAGAAGAATACGCCGTTGTGGACGGCAAGAGAGAAGGCAATGCAATTGACAGTGGATCGGTTACGTGAAGTGTATAGTAGCTAGTATCGTAATCATTTTCGCAGGATGTCCTATTATGACATAGGAGCGCCGTTGATCCTTTCCCGAAATCTCTGCAAGCAGGGTGTTGCGTTCACCTCGTCAGCTATGATTTGTGGTTCTTTACCGCCAGAGTTCCGATGTAGTAGGTGTGCCCTGGCCGCCGAAAGGACTGCCTCAAGAATATCCGAATCGTGCACATCCTGTGACAGACGTTCCAGTGCTTTGAGTAACACCGGTACGTATATTGTTGATGGTCCCTATGTCGAGATCACTATCAGGCTAGCATGAAGTGCATCTGGGATCTCCGTCAATACTCGTGCCAGGCAAAGTACCGATTGTCACTACTCACCTCTAGAACGAGAAGCGGAAAGGTACAGTATGCCGCGGCCACCGTTGTCGCTAGGCCAAAATTAGATGGCCACTTACAGACCAAATGAGATTTCGCTATTGGCGTATCCTGTTCGCACGTATCTCACCTTCTTCACTGTATTGTCAGAAAGCCGTCCTGCAAGTTCGTCATCCCCAGTCTTGAGGGCACAACGGATAGCGAAATCAACAAACTGGAACTCTCGTCCTTCGCCATATGTAGGGATTACTTTCTTCCACCCCGATTTGAGATAGAGCAAGACTCAAAGCGCTTGGGTTCTCTCGTTAGAGATATAAGTTGTGTAGACTGTGGTCGATATTCCGGACATGTAGTTTTGTTGGTGGTTTATACCACTAAACGTAAGAGCAACATTCCCAACGATAAAGCTTTTGTGTAGCAGTAAGATCAATACCAACCCCAGGTTCAGTGAACACTTGATCATGCGCATAGCTGAGCTACTTTTCCCAAAAGCAGCTCGTATGCGATCTTCTCTACCACCTCGAGGGCTTTCTTCCTCTGACAGATCAAAGTCCGGCAGTGAAAGGAAAATGAAACAGACAGATCTCCGTTGCGATGTGATAAAGGAAAGATATTGAAGTTGACGCTGAGTGAGCCAGTTATCAACACGTCGCCATTTCCATGAAAGGAATCGCCCGTGGTCATAGTCATAGTCATAAGATTGTAAGTAGACTTCATGGCAAACCGGCAGCTGAATTCGATCCCGGCGACGATGCTATTATTCGTATTCATCAAGATGTCTTCCAAGAAGTGCACTCAGAGAATTACATTCGCATGTATCAAGGTCAGAATAGCTCAACTTGACCACGACGGGGTGATATGACCCCCACAACTTTAGCTTCAAGGTCAAGCAAGCTCCCACCCTCCGTGACGACAAGATCTCTCTCAGTTGACGCCCCCACACCAGCACTGAGAAGCCGCTCCACATTCGTCGACGCCAGTGCTAGAGCATCCGACTCGCTGAGCTGCCCACCTGATTCAATATATTCCTACATGGCGAATCAGAATCAGACTTCAACTATGTCAAGAATGTCGGCAGAGCGAAACGAACATACCCATGAAATATCAAACCGCGTGTTGTGTGCAGCCCATCCTGAGATAGCATAAGGCAGGTTCCCGCCCGCAAGCCCGAATCCAACAGTCACGTTGTGCTTCATCAATTGCATTGTCGCGCTTTCATCTGATAATGGAGGTCCTGGTAGTCTGAGGACAGAGTTAAGTTGATGGGACGATGGAAACAGGATGTTCCGTACATGCGCAATTGATCCCATGTCGCAGGGAACGGTCGAACAGGGTTCAGGATGACACCAACACCCGCTTCACCAAGCTCCCGCGCCAGGAGGTGCGCCTCTGATGCACCCGTCAATGTCAGTCGCAGTGGAATTCCCGTAGAGGCCTCCGCTTCCTTCTTCAGTTCAAGCAGTGTTGCAATATGGTCTGCACTGTGTACGTTGATGACCAACGGAATGTCGCCCTGGTCCAGTCCTAGTTGAGCGAGGTATCCAAATCACCATGAATAGAACAACTGACCTCCAGCACCTTCCCGATCCATTCTCCGAGATCACCATCCTGCTTCACCGTAAGCAGCCTCCGCAGCGCCGCAATCTGCGTGCTCACGCTCGGCTGTCCAATCGACGCGATGGTGAAGTGCAGTGCAGTCACATTCTGGATCACAGCCCCTGAAGTCGTCTTGAACTCAGCTCCCGTAGAGAAATGCGTGCTCAGTCCCGCAAGGAACCCGCTCGACGCAGGAGCCGTGATCCCAGAGGTGACACCAGCCCTGTACGCAAGAAGTGCGTTCCTCGTTGCGAATTTGAGTCCGTCCACTGCGCGTATAACGGGATTCTGGCCGAGGATGCTGGGAGGACTTCCAGTCAGAACGTCGACCACGGTGCCGTCGGCCGTCGAGTCCTCCATCCCGATCTCTTGCAGGCCCAGGTCGCTGCCGAACGACACCAGACCGGGATTGATGCATCCTCCATCCAGATCGACCACAGTCGCATCCACGGAAGACAGGTATGATGAGCACGTCCCACTGCAGATGATCTTCCCACCTTGTGCAAGGACCATGCCAGAGCCCTCAAGATTCGTGTTCCTGATCGACCCCGAGGAATCGTCGATATTCCAAACGCTGCTCACGTTCGTGAAGACAACAACCGACTCTGCAAGACGCTTCTCGGGGAGAAGAGGAGGAAGCCCCTCATATTCGATAGTTTTTTTGCTTCTTCGTCGAAGTTCGGTGTCTCTGGGATCTGTTGGAGTTCTCGCGACTTTTCGACAATATGCGGGGACTTCAGTTGAGCAATGCCGTCAATGAAGACCTGCTTCGGCGTAGCCCCAAGCTGAAGCGGATGACTATCCCATAGTACGACATCTACGCGGATGGTTCAACAAACAGGCTAACTACAACAAATAAATAGAATTCACTGACCGGCATCGTATCCCTCCCTGATGTAGCCAATCCGATGATCATATCCAAGGACTCCTGCGGCTGTTGTGGTAACTGACGCAAGGGCAATGTTCCAAGGAAGACCGAAGTAGTGAGCTTGCTGGGCTTCATGAAGCAGATATCTCGATACAATAGCGGCATCTGGGAATCGTTCTATCTCTATTCCGCGATGAGGACAGATAATACTACTCACGGTCACTCTAAAACACGGATCAGAATCTCAGCAGCTTGAAATACCGCCGAACGTACTGACCTTCATGACGACGCGCAGACCTGCGTCATGCAAGATTTTCGGTGCGAATACCGAGTGCCTATAAGCTTCGCGTTTGTACCTCGAGAACGCAGCAAACATCGCCGATGCAGGAGGGACATCTTCAAAGGCGACGAGTCAGAGACGGAATAAAGGCCAGCAGGCCTACATACCCCCATAGGCGCTCTTCAGCAGATCTGGAACAAGGTATGTTTCGTGTGCATGATGAAATGCGGCGATGGGGAATTTGAACTCATTGGATAGCTGCGTGTGGTGATTTTAGAGACATAGAATCGAGAAATCAGGTCCAGGACTCACCCGGACGAAATTATCCAGATCGACAACTTCGTAGCAGTGCGTATGAACCTGTGCACCGTATTATTCAAAGGCTAACGACTAGACATGCAGTAGAAAAACAAACAAACCCTAACTTTCCCCCGAAGAATATCGACCGCTGCTTCCCACTGCAGCTCCTCGGGAAATTTGGTATTGTTTTCTAGTTCACCTCTAAGTACACTCTCACAGAACTCATCCTGCGCTTCCTTTAGTTTGCGTGCCGTATCGTACCTGGATGAAGGATAATATCAAACTTCAAAACTACTTTCTGATAAAGGAAAATCGCATACGTAGAACGGAGTTGCCATTCTGTGTCCATGCGCGCCTGTTGGAATATACGAGCTGCATAAAGTATTACCACAGATTATTCACGAAGAGAAATTAGATACCATACATGGATTTTCCCCTAACCATTCCCACGTTTGCTCGAAAGCTCATCAATAATAGAAAAACCGACCAACGCACCGCAAGCATGCCTATGGTAATCTGTTAGGATGCGCCGAGTACAGACAAAGTTACGCACTTCATATGTCTCCATCTTGGCCTCTTGTCGTAGTCGACTCCCGAACCGTTCAGTCCATACGGCGGTTCAAGAAGAAAAGAGGTGGGTGTCCGCTCGGTTGTTGGTCGCATCTTTATCGCAAATGCTTGTCCGCCTATGTAATCGCTTCAGCTATAACCATATCGTAGCAACTCGAAATGAGCTAACCAATGGCATCAGCGGAACCAGGAAGAATCAGGCTTGTCGTTAGACCGCCAGCAATGGCCAATTCATACGAAGCGTCATGTGTATTCAATCCGTCAAGGGAACGAAGCCATGGCTGGGTAGGACCTTTCATGGAGTTCGAGTCATCTGCACCATTTAGCGAGGGCGCTGAACCAACGGCTACGTGGGAATGAACATCTATGATACTGGAGGAGGTCAGAATTTGCATTTACGAACTAAGACAACTGTAAACGAACCCAGGAGTGAGCCATGCACCCGCAGCATCGATTTCGCCTGCGTTAAGCTCCTCTTTGTTAGGGGCTCCAGAATTGCCTGTGTAAACCTGCTTGATGAGACCGCGATCTAGTAGGACGTCGCCAGTTATGATTTCCGTTCCATTTGCATTTCCGGTCCAAATAGTCGCATTCTTAATAAGAATCGCACTTGTACCAGGTACAAAACGGTCCGACTCTTCTCTCTCATAGAAGTCGTCTGGTGGTCCCGGGGTAGCATTTAACGCTCGACAACGTGCAAGGATTTCTGGAGAAATAGACCGCGTAGACTTCGAATGCAGGTTGCTCAGGAAGAACGCGTTCCCCGTGAAGACATACAGCAAGAAGGACGAAACGATGAGACCCATTGTTGCTCGGCGCTGCCATGGCGAACTGCGAGCTCGTCGATTCACTGAAGCGTGAAATTTACCCAAGCCCAGTTCGTCGTCGCGTTTGAGCTTGGGTAACGAAAGCAGCGACATAATGAGACACTATCGGTACGTAGACCAGGATGAAGCGAGCTATCGGGTTGGCTGGTCTCAATTTATGTTGCTGATGGTGAGAAAAAGTAACGCGAACACATCAGGAGCACGTAATCTCAGAAGCGCACAGCATGGAAAAGACATGAAAGCCCCGCTAGGGTATAATCCTCGGCGCCTATGGTTGGCTCAAAACCGGGACAATGCCGTACCTAAAGGAAAAGAGCATCGTTGGTTTTCTTTGCGTACATGTTTTGGACAACTTGAAATGCAATGCACCCTGGGTGACGGTCACGTGCAGAGACGAGACGATCTTGACCAGGAAGAAAAATCAAAATATCTGTCCTCACCTCACAGCAATCAGTAGAACCAGCGGAAGAGGCTTGCCGTGGGGTGTTTCTTTACAGAGAAACAGCACGGATCCTGCATTTTGGCGGAATAATATTTTCTCTTAGCCAACGTCTGCGCGGATGTCGGTTTTTCGGGCTTGCAACTCTTTGGGTACGTCCCATCTTCATAATACACAATAACTTTCCAAGTGTTGCTGAAACCCATGGTCAATAGCAACCTCGTCATCATCAATATCCTATCGCAACGCAGTCCTCGCTTCCGCAGCATTGCACACCTCTGCCGTTCGTTCAGCCGAATCGCAGAAGCAACGTGTCGCACGTGTAGTTCGCAAGTCGAATATCGAGAAGAAGGCCGAACGAGCTCAGCTATACCAGCAGAACAGGCCTCACGTCATTCTCGGTACACGCCCAGGACAGGAAACGAAATGGCGCAACTGTGATCTCGCAAAAATCCTAGTAACTCCAGAAGAGCTGAACTCCACTCCGCCCACGCCTTTATCTGGTACATCTCCGACAGACACAAATATCGTCGAACCAAAATACACAAGCTACGGAATCGACGGACTCGACGTATCCTCAACGCGCGAAGACCAGCTAAAGTATTTCTTCGATCTCCTCCCACAAACGAGCAGACTCATCGACGTCGAGAGGATAACGAATTTCGAAAGACGGTTATTGGCTAATAAAGGCGACAAGAAAGGTCTCACGGAAAGCGAGAAGGCCATCATCGAAGCTGCAAAGCTTACCGAGGCGGAAAAGGCGCGTCAGCTCGCGCGCGTTGTGGATTTGCGGAATGCGAACGCGAGGGGTATCGCGTTTGAGAATCGGAGAAGAATCATCGCTGCGTTCTCCCCTACGGGGAAAGCAGCGGATTCAGGATACCCCGAAGTTCAAGGTGAGTAAAATAAACTCCTTCCAAGTCGTGTCCCGAGTTCCGGTGTTCATGCAATTTTTTTTTTTTTGTCTTTTGGAAGTCGCCCTTTTGACGATGAAGATTCGGAACGTATGGAGCCATCTCATGCAACGCAAGAAAGACATCCCCTCTCGTCGCGCATTACGCCTCTTGATACACCAACGAGCCAAGATGCTCAAATATATCAAACGCCTGGATCCTGACCGATTTGACAAGGTTCTGGAACGCGTAGGAGTCGAGCCGGGGCCGTCGAGGAGAGTTGGTTGTATAATCGACACGTCGGGTAGTGGTCTCAAGAATATATAATCAATTTGATCCTACGATACTGCTAATTAAGAGTCCATTTGCTCCTACGACTAATGTAAAACTTTAGGTGATTAGAAGAAAGTGCAAGAAGTCAAGTTGAAAACGCGAGCTAGCGACGTGAACGATTATACTCAGGAACATTATACGACATTAAGGGCCAGATATCACGATACTACTAGATGACTGTGACGCATGACATGATTAGCGACTCATTAGTCCGTTCGTATAACCTGGGAAGGAAGCTAGTAGGACTCAAGACGTCCCCACTGAGGATCGTCTTTGAGTACCTCGTCCTTCATTTCGTCAAGCTCCATGTCATCATCATCTAAGATAACATTAGACCCGACAGAATCGCAAGTTCTCGTGAAGAAACATACCTCTAGGACGAATACAAGCAAAGTCAACGACATGCAACCTATTGTCCACTTTCGTCGCAAGAACAAGACGACCCGAGTCCTCGTCAAACGAAACACCCGAAACACCATGCAGCAGCTTATTCCGAAGTCCATGCGGAAGCTTTATCGGACCTAGGATCGTGCTTCTCTCCATTGGCGCAGGTGGTACGTCGAGACTCGGATGGTAAGGAACGTCCGGATCGTCAGGTAAAGTACTTGCAGCTGACATCGGTGAATCCGGGACGTCCGTCTCTAATAAGTCCATCGTCTCCAAAAGATCCATCTCGTCTTCATCGTTCGTGTCGTCGCCAAGGAAGGCAGTTCTGTCTTTCCTGTTGTACTGAAACCCCCAGCACGCTGTCATCGGCGGATGCGTCGAGCGGTAGTTTCGAGGAATGGCGTAGACGAAGGCGCGTCGTGCACCGGCAACGAAATGCATCGCATCGTCTTTACGCCTTCGTGGAAGACGTCTAGCTCCTGCGTCACAGTTGACTGCTTGGTCATCATCGTCTTCCGTATCCTCATTCAAATTATCAGCATCAGAGTCACCGAAGAATATATGCTTAGACCGGGTTGGATCGTAGATGACTCGCGCAGGAGAGTCTCTATCCGGGAGATGGGCACCACTATCGGCCATAAGCTGTGATGGGCCATCCCAGTCTGCGTGCGAAGGAAGAGGGAAAGAGGTTGTGGGCGTCGGCCGAGCTTGAGATCCGGGGTAATCGATTCGTCTTCGTCTGGAGACACAGTCCGCTGAACTTCTGATATCTGAACGTTCAGATATTGCCGCAGTCGTAGGACGGTAAAAGCAGTCGCTTCATCAACAACCGTTTCCCCCGGCTCCGGAATCTTATACAACTCGATGGCAAGGTGATCGTTTGTCATCTCGAGGTCAGCCTTCTTTTCGATGTTTCGCACTACTAGAACACGATCTTGTTCGGGAAGTACACGGAAATTCCATATGGAGTGCTCCTAAGAAGAAAGAAAACGTTACAATTGTATCTGTGCCTGAAAAGTATAAAACTCACGGTCAGCTCGTAGGCACCATCCGTCGACATTCCAAGATCGAGCGGATCTCAAGTAGCGGATGCAGTACCTGAAAGACAATCCTATTTGGTCGCTTTACTACGCATACATGCGGCACCTCGCCAATCACATCAAGGCTGACTACGCCTAACTGTGCTCCAGTGCGAATACGTGCAAGAGTCTCCCAGATGTTGGCTTCAGCATTATCGTAGCACGACGCGGTAAATTTGATTCTGGACTCAAATCCATCTGTCATGGGTGCGACCTTTCGTTCGTTGAAATGATCGAGGATGCATAGGGAGACGGCCACTGCCGTGCATTCGTATTTGATCGGCATATATGGATCTTCTGGGTCTTCCCTACCTCCCATCTCAAAGGTTTCCGGGCTGTAAATGGATTAATCTACTAACTCTGTCTGATTTATATAAGTAAACAGAAGACATACATATATCGTGTATCATTCACATCTTTATGCCGCTTCCTCAGGAAGGCAACGACAAGTGTCCTAAATTCACCCATCATCATGTACTTGGCAGTGAGCCCATACGCCTTGACCTCTGTCTCACGAAACACCAGCGGGGCAGGTTTACGCGTCTCGCGATGCTCAAGCGACCAAATGACAAGCCCATACCTCCCATCAAATGTTCTGACGGACATGACGAGGAAGTGACCCCCGGGCAAGATAACCACTTCCTGGACATGGTAGTGCGCATACAGACTAAGCACATTCCTGCAGTCGATTTGCTTGCGCTTCCACGTCATGTCATAAGATATCGCCCGAGTCACAACGGTCTCCATTTCGTGCCCCGTGAGATTGTGTAGGTTATACGCTCTCGTAGGAGGGAGCGGAGCAAGTGGTTGCCGAATTTGTTCCACATAAGGAAGAAAGCGCTTCCAAATCTCGGGCTTTTTTGTAAGTAAAGCAAGATGTCTGCACACCTGCTCCGCCGCACAGAGCCTTTAGCCTCCCATTATGTTGACGAGGAGGATAACCACGTACCTGTCTAAGGCGCACGATATCACGAACAGACAGCCACTTGAAAATCTTGCCCACGAGAACATCTTCGGGTAGGCTAGAACGCGTCCCAAGTAAATCATCCACAAATCAGATGGCGGCGCAGAAGCAGAAGAACGCACAGAAGAAGCTTGGGTTCTCCTTTTCGGAAGAACCTATTCCAGCTTGAATAAGCCGCATTTAACGACAACACCATCGCGTCCAGCGGATTCTGTCGTGCCCAAAAGCCAGGAGAGGAGAAATGACTCAGAGAGCACCAGGCTCCGAGGAGGGCAGTGAGAGAGAGACGTTTCTGACTCAGAGACCGTGAACAAAACGCCACCACCCAGATGAGATCTCAAGTTTTTGAACTCAAGTCTATACCAGCAAGCATAGCACCAAACCTACACTTGTTCACCTCTTTTGGATGTGCGCACGGAGACATGCTAAGCCACTGAATACATATGAAATGGAGTGACTACCCTTAGATAGCACGTATTCTTGTAGTACTAGGTTTGCTCGAGCCAGGCGATACTCAGCTTGCGAGGGTCAGAGGATCCTTAGGTTAGGATTCAGAGAAGAGAAAAACACAATAGTTGCCTGATTTGGCGCATCATGAACCGCGAACCTGAGCCTCGAGGAGGTTGTCAATCGCGGAGCTGGCCCGGGGTTGCGGCACGCGGTGGAACTAGAAGGTCGACTGGCTCCCTGATGAATGTCTTTGAAAGTAAAGCATAGCAGCATAGCGCTGTTGAAGAGTGCAAGCTCCGCGCGGCGAGGTCCAAAGCAAGCCAAGAACTTCAATGAAGAACTCGACACAGTAGGCCCAGTCACGTGCACAAGGTAACGTACATCCTGGTCTGGCTACAGAAAGCATCAAGCCGCTAGTACTGGTAGGCAGATAAGTCCTCAGAAAGGCTCCTGTCTTCCAGAGATATATCTTTTCGCGACAATAGAAGTGAGCTCCCAAACGAGACAGATCACTCAAGAACAACCACTTCACTTCACGACTCCAGCCAAACAAGACCAATTTGCTTAGTCATCCAAAAGTACAAAGGCTACCCAATTTTTCACGTCTTCCTTTTTTTCTTCTCATCAAGCGGGCATGCCACGCTGCTCGACGTCAGTCCTTCTACCGTTGAGACAGTGCCAACTGACGGTGCTTTAATGTGCTCGTCTCGTATCTCGCAAGAAGAACCGTTACCCAGTACTAGGAAATGTTGCGTTGCGAAACTTGGACGACGTTGCATGTCGACTTAACCTGGCACATCCGATTTTAGGTTTATCATAAGGTGTTGTAGAATGATGTTTGGAGCATCTACCTCTGTGTGATGGAGTGAGGATGGTTAAAGGTTGCCAGGGCAACTGCAACTGTATGGATGGGTTGTATCGGTGAGTGTTGTTTTGTTTTCTTGCGCGTGGGTCTTGGTCCGTCATCACTCTTCCCTTCCCTTCCTCCGCCACACCTGTTCATGATGTTACCAAAAAATCTGATTTAATGAACCTGACTCTCTTTTGAGAGACTGAAGTTTGTTATTAGCTCTAACTGATATGCTCGTCCCCCCTTTTAATCACCCACTACTACGACCTTGTACTAACGAACTGCTTTCACAGGTATGGTATTT
This sequence comes from Inonotus hispidus, assembly GCA_024712875.1. Taxonomy (NCBI): domain Eukaryota; kingdom Fungi; phylum Basidiomycota; class Agaricomycetes; order Hymenochaetales; family Hymenochaetaceae; genus Inonotus; species Inonotus hispidus. Next base: position 3,361,814 of record CM045714.1, on the reverse strand, counting down.
ACGGATGGGACGGAAACTAGTACTTACTGGATAGCTTTGTCTTGTTCTTTTCTCCAATACACGTTCTTTGGCTATTGGTTGACCTTGTATGCAACGTGAGTCCTGCAGCTCATCAAGACCTGGTATTGAGCGGGTGCTACTTTACTAAAGCGTACCAGAAGATTGATATTTGTCCCGAGACCGTCAGGACATCCATCGGACTGAAGTAGCTGAACAGGGGCTAATATTATCCGGTGATACAGCCCTCTTGAGGTCGAGAGGTTACAAACTTGATCAACGTGTTCAGCATCATCAATCATCTTTCCGCAGCACTTTAAGGAACAACTTTGTCGCGCCATCTGTGATAGATTCGCAGCTAGGAGGACATTGCCTGTACCATGCGAGAACGATCAGAATTCGGTCCCGAGCTAAATATTTTCAGGTACTAGATAATTATCATGAGGTTACCGCAGTCTCTGACTGTAACGAGCAAGTCTTATTTGGAGCCACTGCTCACGCTTCAGCAGAGGGTGTTGACCTGCCGGCCGCCGGTGGAGTGTATTTGCTGCTGAGACCTTCGTCGGTCTGAGCTGCGTGCTGTGTCCTCTATGCAACAAGTGGGATCTTCATTACGAGTTCGACCGGTATTGGGATTAAACGGTGCGTGTTTTGCATGCTCTTGTGCACCTAACTACAGCCGTTCGGAACGGATATCCTGAAGAATACCTCGGGGGAATCAGACGCCATGATATCTCATTACACAGTAAGGGTCATCATCATCATCAAATGAAGGGTCATCCATCCACGGACCGTCTCAGTTCAGCTGTCTCAGTTCAGCAGATGGATACCAGTTCCCTGGATCAGTAGATCGATCCCAGCACGAACAAACTGTCCATGATGTGGTATCAGCTATCAAGTACGTTTCATGGATAAGAAAGGATGCCTTCGGCCACGGCCACTGCTCTGACGGCCAAAAGTTACCACAGACGGTATGTTGCGTGACGCTCAGCAACCCAACCTCTGGCTCTAGCCTAAAAATATCTTTCTTTCCCTAAAGCTGCGTCAGGTTCCAGATTTTTCAACTACCTTGTCCTTGACCATGAGAAAGGCGATACCCACGACACACCGGCCGCCCTTCGCCATCGAAGGACTGGACTGCGTTACATCGCGCGCTGCGCCCGTCAATCGCATCGTCCGTGATTCCTCGGATTTTCACGCATTCCGTTGATTGATTGATGGGATAGGATTATCCCCTCGGGGGATGTTTATTCTTACGCAAAAGCGGCGTCGCTGTTGTGGGTAAAGAACGCGTAAAGTTAACGAACGAGCGCGCGCAGTCATTTTGTGACCCGGAAACTGCGCTTGCCGTTTAGGCTTGAGAACGAACCCAAAAGCTCTTTATACGTGTACTAATTTTTCTGCTGTTTGGAATTTGCTGCCGTATAGAAGTTGAATGAATAGGGTGAGATTAATGTTTGTGTGGTTAGTGCGATCTGAGCTCGGAGTTTGCCACGCGTCGACGTCCCACGTTCGTCCGCCGTGAATGTGTACGTGGAAGAACGAAGTTTTTGTGATCGCCTCGGGTTCGAACGAGTTTAGACAAAGCCTATCGGAAAAACACCCGAACCGAGAAAAATAGAATTGCGCTAATATTTATCTGTTGTTATTTGTAGCTGTGGAGCGCATCCGTATGCCTCGAGGAAGAGAAGGTAGATGCGCTGGCACTCACTGTATTTATCGTATGTGGAGATGTCGTACTGAGTAGTGTTCTATCAATAACAATTGATTTTATTCCCTTATCACCAGAAGTATAGTGTCAGCGCGTGCTTTACGGGTACCCTCGTTTCTTCCTGTCGTTATATCATCCGACTTGAGTCAGTAACCGTATACACGCGCAGCGTAGAACATGGGAAACATACGGAGGTTCCTTGAGAAGGTGAGACGTGTATCCAAGACCGAGAGTATCGGCTCTGTTAATATTGGGAGACGCAGAGACCGGATGTCTTGGCTGACACTGGGTACTGAACGTGCGGTTTAATTTCTTCATAAAGATCAGAACAACCACGGACTTTACGCTGAGGACACCTCGCATTCACATAGCACCGCGAAGTGCGGGAAACCGTTGTGGCCAATGATAACGCCATCTTGCGGTTTCAGGGTTATCGGAATCCTATTTTTAGAGTAGAAAGAAGGAGTTGTCGGGTCCGATGTAATTTGTCGTTTTTTCTTTCCATGGCCGCCGCAATGCACCCGCAGCGCGTCGTCTGGTGATTTGGGTTGAGATGTGCGTTCCTTTCTTTGTGGTTGCTGTCTCAGACGCAAGGCGGACGGGAATGAAATGGGTTGTCGAAGTGAGTGAGTTGGTTGTGAGCCGTCGCGCCCATCAGCGAGTGGAGCGGGAACGGATGTTGAGTTGGGAAATAAGTCAGGTTGCTAGGAGGGGGGATGATTAGACCCGGGATAGTACTTTTATTTTACCGACGGACCGATGTGTGCGCAGTACTTATAAATAAATAATTATAAATATAAATTATGTGGCAACTGGTGATGTCAGTAATCTCTCCTCTCCTCTTTCCTCTTCCTACTACTTTGCTTTTCTTTGCTTTCCTCCTCTCCGTCCCAACTCCTGCTTTTGTAGCTCATTGGCACATTTATCTTCCTCCGAAATCACATCTCTTTCCCCATCTCCATTCATGGGCGTCCCAATCTCCTCAGCCCACTCCGCTCGCGTAGCATATGGTCTCAGATTCATCGTTCCCGTATTCATATTCCTCGTACGTTCACCGTATGCCTCGTTCGTCATGCACCATTCACTCATCCTGCTGGAATTTTACAGATCACCTTACATTACATTCGCAACCTGTCGCTGGACGGGGGTTACTACTCACAAGTCTCAGGCTGGCGCTCAACCTCTGCTGCAAAACTCGCTCAACCCCTCGGAAGCGCCTCCACGTCAGACCTCATAGACTTGCTCTCAGATCGACTGGGAAACGAATCTGTTGCCGCTGTCACCCAGGAACAACCGGTTCGCGCCAATGCAGTGATCGTCATGCTGGTCAGAAACAAAGAAGTGAACGACGCAACGCTCGCAATCAGGCAGCTCGAGGACAGGTTCAATCACAAATACAACTACCCCTGGGTGTTTCTCAACGACGAGCCATTTAGCGAATCGTTCATTCAGTGCGTTATCTCCTACTTTTCGTTGTTACGGACTTGTGCTCATTTACATGACGTTATGCGCAATGTAGGCGGACGAGTCAGCTTACGTCGGGCAATGCATCATATGGATTAGTACAAGAGGACCACTGGAAACAGCCGGAATGGGTAGATGAGGACAGAGCGCGGGACGGGCGTAACAGACTTATGGCACAGGGCATCATCTACGGAGGTGAGTTTCGTACACTTTGTTAGAGGTTGTTATATGGCGCTGACGTTGTTGCTGCGGTCTCACAGGCAGTGTATCGTGAGTGTCGCACTCGGGCGCTGCTGCCTGTCAATTCAATCAACAGTTACTGATGACTCTTCGCTCCACTGTACAGATACCGGAATATGTGTAGATTCAACTCAGGGGTGCGCATTAGTCAATCACTGTGCAATATATCACCGGAGATGACTGATTTTGCTTGCCGTTTTCAGTTCTTTTACCGACACGAGTTGCTCAAACCATATCGATACTACTGGCGCGTCGAGCCGGGTGTCAAATTCTTCTGCGACATCGACTACGATCCTTTCGTGATGTTCCAGGAGCAGGACAAAGTCTACGGGTTCACTGTCTCGTTATACGAATGGGGGCAGACTATCCCAACATTGTGGGATACAGTCAAAGACTTCATCAATGAGAACCCTCACTACCTCGCGGAGAACAACTCGATGGATTTTATTTCAAATGATGGGGGCAATACGTTCAACCTCTGCCACTTCTGGTCCAACTTCGAGATTGCCGATATGGATTTCTGGCGAAGCCCCGCATATACTGCGTTCTTTGATTATCTAGAAAAGACGGGCGGGTTCTACTACGAGAGATGGGGAGATGCGCCTGTGCATTCGATTGCTGCGAGTTTGTTTGCGAGGAAGGATCAGATACATTTCTTTAGGGATATTGGGTATCGACATGATCCGTTCCAGAGGTGTCCTCAGGGGCAGTACCATCAGAAAGGAAAATGCTGGTGTGATCCAACTGATAACTTTGGTGCGTGTTGGTGGTTTACCGTCATTTTCTGTCCGAAATTGTCGTCGGAGTTTTACTGATTGTTGCTTATTCCCTTCCTTATGCCTGGTCGTCTTCGCTTGAAACGGAAACAGATTATCGACAAAATTCATGCGTGAAGAGATGGGAAGCCATAGAAGCCGGGAAAAAACCTTGATCTTATACAATAGACATTCCCATCCTCCCTTTCCCTTCGCACCGGGCTTTCTCTTCATTTTCCTGACATTTAACTCGACTGACTTGGGTATATCTTAATGCACCTTGCTTCCTCCCTCCCTGCATTTCTCCCTCATATCTATCGGCATCCTGTCAAATGTAGCATGTACATCATCAGCCACAGCACATCGCATTTTGCATCACCCCACATCAACGAGTGCCCACTCTTTTCTACACTACACATACACATTTTTTGCACGCATATATGTATACGATGCTCTCAGGCTGCTGTCGCCTGTCTCTTTCTTTCCCCCCGTGCTGTCTTGATGTTGTGCATACATCATGTATCCGTAATCCCTCTTCCCCCCCCCCTTCATACGTTCATTGCTGCAATGTGCTGGGTTTCTCACCTTCCATTCCCTTCATTGCCCATGACCGTTACCTTCGCCTCTCAACTTCGATTTCCAGCCTTCTCTTCTTCAATCTTCAAGGCTTGCTATCTTCCCCCCCCCCTTCCCGGCGGGCCGTCTTGTCTTAACTTTAACCAACTAATCGATACATGGAAACGTGATTTATTTATATCTGTCGATGATTTCATGTCATGTATATACATAGTACACACGCAACGTTCCTATCGCCTGTCTGATTAATCTTCCAAAGTCATATACATGTATAGATAGGCGTATAACATAACATAAAAGCGTCTTTGTCCATTTACATAACTTTATGGACTGGGATTAGAAAGGACGAGGGTAGGGAATCTCTACCCTCGTCAGAAATCAACTATACATCCCTATAAGTGCTCTACTACTAGGGATGTATAATGTATATCACGCGGTGCTTCCCCCGGCCGTCGCCGCGAGGCAAGATAATGCAGGTCTTTTTCCGGAGCGTCCGTAAACTAACTATCAAGTTAACGCCGAATGCGGCGCATGCGGAAACTCTTACCACTTTCTTTCCAGTTCGCTATACGCACACTAGAGTCGTATTTTCGTTATTTTCGTCTTGTCTCGTCTTCCTCGAGGCCAATAAACGCATACATACGGTCGAAAACACCAGCATCGAGAATCGTAACCCATCTTTATCAACAACCCAACCACTCCCCACTGGCAAACCCAAAGATCCCCATTAATTAATTGTACTATCATGTTCATGATTCCGCTTTCGGCCTCCTGGCCTCAAGTTGACTCAAGTCATCTCTAGATTCTAGGAAGATCTCTTCGAGCGGTCCGTGTCACTTCGGGGATAAGACTTCGGAGATAAGTATCGCCGACTGTAGAGTCGAGTCAAGATCATATATGACCCTTCCTGTACACTGTATTATACCCAAGCTTCTCCGAATCCGAATCATTGTTTCATTCAGAGTTTAGTTTGCTCAGTAAGTAAGGTATCCCGAGTACATGCATATCGAGGTCCCCGCCCCGAAAGACTCGGACTCGGACTCGGACTCGGACTCGGACTCGGACTCGGAACTCTCCAAAATTATACCAACACCAACCAATTCGGAGTTGAGATTTTTTTTATACAGCACAACGAAGAAATCATTGCAGAAAGGAAGACTTTATACAGTGACTCTAAGAATAAAACTCTATGTTTCTCCGCATGTCTAAATGCACGATCTTCTAGTCTAGTCTAGTCTAGTATCTTTGTATATCCGTAGCTGTAATACTGAATACCCAACATGAAATGTAAGAGGCGAGGCACGGGACGACGGGATGATGGTCACACGATTACGAAGTCGGGACGGGCGGGACGACGGTAAACGGTACAGTAGAGAACGTACGGTCAGTCCAGTCCAACTACTACGCAGACCCGGCAGTCGACGCGTCGTGAAAACGGACCCAAAGGCCACCCTAGAACGTTATATCCAGTCAACCTCACATTCAAAATAGGGATTGGGAATCAGTGTCTAAAGCACCGAACTTACATTCGCATACATCGTCAAATGACTCTTCAGCCACACCCTCTCCTTACTCTTCCTCTTCCCGTGCGCCGTCGCCCATGCAACAGGCGGAATTGTCTCCAGTGGTTGCGCATCAGGAGCCAGTTCCACTTTATCAAACGCCTGCAACAATCGAACTAACATAAACCCGGATTCATTGTATGCGAATTGTTGGCCGGGGCAGATTCGCGGACCGGCGTTGAACGGGAGGAAGATGAACGGGTTCGGTCTTAGGTATTTGTGGAGACGGTCGTCAAGGAAGCGGTCTGGGTCGAATTCTTCCGCTAGAATAATAGACAAGCAAGAAGATCTAACGCCCTCTTTCGTTATCTGATGGATTGGAATAATGACTTACCATCCGGACCCCAGAGGTCAGTACGACGATGCATGAGGAAGAGTGAGTATACAATTCTAAAGCTCATTAGAAACAGGTCCCCGGGATAGAGCATGTATATCCAACCTGGTTCGTGGGGGGATGTAGAAGGGCTTCCCCCCGGGAGTCTTGTTAACAAATGTCGTGGCATTTATTGACGAACGTTGATCAATGGGTCTGAGGTCAAAGACTTCAACGAAGGCGGAATATCCAGAGGCAACAGTTCTTACACGGGTGGATATAACCTCAGCGTCTCTGTAGTCATATGAGCTGATATAAATAGCATGCGCCACAATTTCACCCACCGTTGATGACAGCCCTAAGGTATTTCATCTGCTTCAAGTCATCATACGTTGGGCTGCGATCGGTCCCAACGACGGTTAAAATTTCCTCACGAAGACGCTTGAGGATATCCGGATACATCGCAAGGCAGTACACCGCAAAGGTCAATGTTGCGGCAACCTAGAAAGACAAGCGTGAGGCTCATCAAACATGAAGAGGTCAACTCACTCACAGTATCCCGACCAGCAATCATAATATTGAGGATCTCGTCCCTCAAAACCTTCAGGTCTAGAATCAGCATTTTCGGTTGTCGCGTATGGCTCTCAGAATGAATGACAAGTACCCTTAGTATATGTAATCAAATGATCCAGGAGGGTTTCCCCTTCTTCAATGTCTCTCTTGCCTGTAAATGTCTGCGGACTCTTCCGTTTTGTCACCGCATCCTCAAGAATTGGGTCAATGAAAGCATGGACTACTTTCATATCCTCCTCTGTTTTGTCCTTATGTATCTCGAACAGCGGCCATATTGCGCCGAGACAAGTCCTAAACATGACCGTCATCTGTGCATTTGCAAATGACCGCGAGAACCGCGAGGCTTGGTCTGAACTAACGGTCTGCGCATATCTCGCTGCCTTTAGGTTGGGGGAATACGGAAGACCAGTGTGGAGGATGTTCAAACAATGGCCGAACAGAAATTCGGTTGCGCTGTCAAGAGTGAAACGAGAAGACAGGTCTTGCATATCCACCGCATGGCCTTCGCGCATACGCGCTTTCAGTGCAGCAATTGCAGTATCCGCATGACGACCGAATATCTCAAAATGAGAGATCCTGTCTTTTGAGAAGAATGGGCGGGTCATCGAACGATGGAATCTGCCCAACAGATTAGATTAGGTTAGCACGATTGAAGATCCTGATTGGGGTCGGTGTGGCATACTTCCACATCTCTCCATCAGAGTTGAAAACGCCATCTCCCAGAACACTTTGCACGTGCGCTTTGAGTTGATTCCCTGAATTATAACCAATAGCAGTCAGCTTCAGAGAAACTTAGATGAAGTGAAGCGCAAAGACAAGTGGAGCCGGCACGAATGAATATCGCGGGCGAAGGCGCGGGATCAAGATACCTTTCTCAAAGTTGTCAAATTCCGCAGCTAGTACTGCCTAGAAAAGGGTAAGATTGTGTGGGAACAGACCAATGTAATCGAGATTCAAGTACCTTTACATGTTCAGGCTCCATCGTGAATATCTGTAACTCATTGATCACTAGATCGCGTGATTGGAATATATGGCGTACCTTGTCCTGCCAAAGCAGTTTCCAGTTGAACGTCCAACCCAGCTGGCTGGCATGGTGGAAGACATCATCGGCTTGTGGGTATTTCCCATCAACATCTAAACAGTACCACGAGAACGAAGAAAGTGCATACCCATTTGCCCGTTCTTATCAACCTCGAGAGTGAGCAGAACCGTGTCTAAATATCCTGGCCAAGAGCCTCTGAGGACCGGTGGAAGAACTGCGCCACGTGATTTTGCATCTCTAGCTTTCTGAAACTGAGACCAAGCGTATTTGATGATCGCAAGGAGAAAGAGGCAAGCCAGAGTGGCAACTGCCTTCAAGTGCAATGGTAGTTGAGCTTTCAAGCCAAGATATGCTGAACCGCCATAGTAGAGAATGCCAATGATCAGGAGCCGTGGAAGCAGGCTAGGAATACATGAGAATAGAATTGGACGCCAGGAGTTACTCGGGGCATCTACGAGACGAGAACTGAGACGAGAACTTGGCGGAACAGTTTTCTAAAGGGGGAATCATGTTGTGGACGACTTTATAGTGTATCATCTGGGCCACGATACTAAGGGGGATAACTGGTTCTATAGTTGGAGGAGGTAGCGGTGCAAAGTGTTATTGCAATGTTTCGGTTGCAGACGCAGACGTATCGGCGCCAGTGCTGGTCGTCGACTAGTACTATGCGTTGCGCGGGATGTATAGACCGATGGATGAGTCAGCAGAAAGTCACGAGATCTGTTGCTCACCATTTTTGGCGATTTGGTGTACCGTATTCACTCCAACTTCAACTTCATTCATCACTTTACTCTCAGTTTCTCATCAAGCTCGTGAAGATTGACGGTAATACAGAGAACTTAACTCCATCCCGTCAAGCCCTCGCGTCACTCGCCGCATCACTTAATTTGCTCACTCAGCGAAGATTTCGGACGACGACTTGGATCAAGAGGAAAAGTATCACCACTAGTGGAATTCGATTGATACCTCGGTGGTTTATGCCTATCCATCGCCACCCCGTCAGATTCAGCAAGTCTATCAGCCATAGCATATCGCGTTTTTGCACCACTGAGCGCCACCTACGCCACTCTTTATGCTCACCTGGGCCTATTGCTAAATATACTACGCACCATGCAGCTGCCCTCCTTTTCTTGTATTAGTTGTTCATTTTTAGCCCTGCTCAAAGACCGCATACCAGTGATATCCGAATCGGATTCCGTTTGCTTTTTACCTTCTCTCGTTAGTCACATCCTCTCAACTTCTGTCTTAGACTCTGGTTAATTGGCTTGTCGCCTTCTAGGCCCTCCTGTTAAATGATGAAGCCAGACTTATTGATATGCACACACAATACTATATATGATATCATATACGAATCATTCCATGAAATTTTTGTTGATTCAACTGAAAAGCACGCATATGAAGGATCAGAGCGTTCATATATGATTATGAATAATGTACATCAACAAACACAAACACGAGACTCGAGACACTAGCTAGGAGATTAGCTGTTGGCAAAGAATTACGAGGATCAGGACGAGAAGGACAACGGTGAACTACGGAGGACATATGGCCAGTCCAATCACGCAGAATCGACAGTCGATGCTTCGTGTAGGCGGACCCAGAGACCACCCTATGACATAGAATTTGGTCAACTCTGCGAGCGATCAGAACTCAATCAAAGCACAAACTTACATTAGCATAAATCGTCAAGTGACTCTTTGGCCATACTCTCTCCTTGCTCTTCCTCTCCCATGCGCCTTCGACCACGCAACAGGCGGAATCGTCTCAGGCGGCTGCGCATCAGGAGCAAGTTCCACTCCATCAAATGCCTGTAACAGTCGAATTAACATGAAGCTGGATTCGTTGTATGCGAACTGTTGGCCGAGGCAGATGCGCGGGCCGGCATTGAAAGGGAGGAAGATGAATGGGTTTGTAGTGAGGTATTTGTGTAGACGGGCATCGAGGAAACGGTCTGGATCAAATTCGTTTGCTAGAGTAAATTAGACAATTTAGGGACTTCCTCCATTATTTAGCGGATCAGGAGAGTCACTCGCCATCCGGTCCCCACAGATCCGTCCGACGATGCATTAGGAAGACCGAATATATAACTCTTGGGGTAACTCGTTAGAAACAATCCAAGAGAATAGAGAACGCATATCCAACCTGGTTCGTGGAGGGACGTAGAACGGCTTCCCTCCAGGCGTCTTATTGACAAATGTTGTGGCATTTATTGATGAACGCTGGTCAAAAGGTCTGGAATTCAAGAGATCAATGGGATACAAGGATATCCAGAGGCAATAATCCTTACACGGGAGGATACAACCTCAGCGTCTCTGTAACTGAATGAGCAATAATTTGTGGTGAGCGCTGCAATTTCACCCACCATTGATGACAGCCCTAAGATATTTCATCTGCTTCAGATCATCATACGTCGGGTTGCGGTCGCTCCCAACGACGGTTAAGATTTCCTCACGAAGACGCTTGAGGACATCCGGGTACATCGCAAGGCAGTACATCGCGAAGGTCAATGTCGCAGCAGTCTGGAGCGGCAAGGGTGAGACTCGTCATGAACGCAGAGTTATGGTGACCCACAGTATCCCGACCGGCAATCATAATATTGAGTATCTCGTCCCTCAAGACCTTCAGATCTAAAATAAGACTTGTCAATCGCTGATACGGATTCTCATAGTGAATACTGTTACCCTTCGTATACGTGATCAAATGATCCAGGAGAGTTTCCCCTTCCACTATCTCTTTCTGGCCAGTTAAATGTCTGCTGGTGTCTTCCGTTTTGCCACTGCATCCTCAAGAATGGGGTCAATGAATGCGTTGACAACCTCCATATCCTCCTTGGTCAAGTCCTTGCGCATTTCGAACAGAGGCCACATTCCACCGATACGACTCCTATGCGCAACGGTCAACTGTGCATTTGCAAATGACCGTGAGAATCGTGAAGCTTGGTCCGAACTCGCGTCCTGTGTATATCCTGGTGCTGTAAGATTGGGGGAATACGGAAGACCAGCGTGGAGGATGTTCACACAATGCCCGAACAGAAATTCGGTTGCACTGTCAAGGGTGAAACGAGAAGCCAGGTCTTGCATATCCACTGCATGGCCTTCGCGCATACGCGCTTTCAGTGCAGCAATTGCAGTATCCGCATGACGACCGAATATCTCAAAATGAGAGATCCTGTCTTTTGAGAAGAATGGGCGGGTCATCGAACGATGGAATCTGCCCAACAGAATAGGTTAGCACAATTGAAGATCCTGATTAGGGTCGGTGTGGCATACTTCCACATCTCTCCATCAGAGTTGAATACGCCATCTCCCAGAACGCTTTGCATGTGCACTTTGAATTGATCTCCTGCATGAATGCCGATGAGAGTTAGCTTTCTTGACAAAAATAGAGATGCATGACGGCGGTGAATGTATGGGAATAGGGCACCTTTCTCAAAGTTGTGAAATTCCGTCGCTAGTATTGCCTGGCAAAGCGTAAGATCATGCAGGATCCAATTTAATACCACTGAAACTTGCCTTGACGTGTTCAGGTTCCATTGTGACGATCTGCAATACATAGTGTCAATTACGAGATTCCGTGAGAATTGAATATTTGGCCCACCTTATCATCCCAAAACAGTCTCCAGTTGAAAGTCCAGCCCAACTGCCTAGCATGATGGAGGGCATCATCAGCTTGTCAGGAGTTTCCGTTAAGTTCGAGGCATTTTTGACAAGAATGGAAAAAAACACATACCCATGTGGCCGCTTTTCTCAGTCTCGAAAGCGAACTGTAATGTGTCTACACATCCTGGCCAAGAGCCTTTGATGACTGGCGCCAAAATAGCACCACGGGCTTTTGCATCACGAGCCTTCTGAAACTCGGACCATGCATCTTTGATGATCGCTAGGAGAACGAGGCAAGCTAAAGAGATGACCACCTTCAAGTACAAAGGCAGTTGAATGTTCAAGCGAAGATAACTTGAAGCACCATAATAGAGAGTGCCAATGAGTAAGAGCTGCACAAGCAGGTTAGGAACGCGGAAGAGTAGGAAGTGGACACCCGGGGAGAGCATCTGTTGGCGGGAATGTGGAGAGCGAGCGGAAGCTGCGAACGACCTTATAATCAGGCAATATCAATATATTAGGGAGATAGCACATGATTCTCCGATCCGATTGGGTGACCGGGGCAAATCACCACTTGATGCAAAGTCTAATGTACTACGATGCTTGTGGGTTCAATGTTTCAGTGTGGGACGGGCTGAAGTCCGTCCTACAGGACTATATTCAATTCAAAAATGATGGTCAGCAAACAGTCACGAGATCTATCGTTACCTCATTTAGCAAAATCACTCACTTCCGTCCGTCCACCACGTTCCCACTCACAATGCCCGCGAAGGACACATCGAACGGACTCCCATCCGATAAAGATCTTGCGTCACTGGCCGCATTACTCAACGAAGAAATTCCAGAAGAGAACGCAGATCAAAACATCGCCAAGATTCTCGCAAAGTTAGATGGCGCGGACTCCATAGCGCGACATATGGAGGACAACCTTGACCAGCTTTTGCAGCGACTAGACAGCATGCTAGAAGACATAGAGGATCCGCAGAGTGTGGAAGGAGCGAGCAAAGTGAATGAAGCACGCCAGGATGGACCAGATTCACCGGCAAAATCGCAGGAGAATAACTCACCTAGTTAATTGAGCGTCTCGTCCATGTCGTGGTGAGTAGCTTGTCAGTATTATAAGCAAACCAAGTAACCTGTAACTGCAATGTTTTCAACTCTAGTCTCTTTTTTAAATTTGATGAAGGGTTGATCTCTTCTGCCATCCCTTCCGATACTCTTTGACAAATATTCTGCGGTGGCGTTGTGGACTTCTGAGGCGACGGATAAAGAAGACTGAAGGAGAGCCTCAGGCAGATTTCGCTCGTGGAGCATCCTTCGCCCAAAGCCATGCCTTCACCAGCCAAGTTGGTCCTGGGCCTGGTGCCACCTAATGTCATTGCCAAGATCCATGGAGAACAACGATTTTCTGAACCAGACCGGGTGGGTAGTGCTGGATTGATAGAGTGGCGTCGCCAGTAGCCGAGCAACTCGTGTCCGTTGAATCGCTACAATGCTCATCACACCGCGAGCCGAAAGGGGGATGGACGAAGCGAAAACCATGTCCCAGACCAAATAGCATTTTTGTTGTTGTTTCACCCATTGTGACACCGCCTCATCTCGTGTACAGGCGGTCAGTATTTTAATATGATCTGTGCGGCTGGCTCTCAACCCCCAAGCGGCGCGTAAACTGAGCAGGAGACATATCGTCAAACGACACTTCGGTATTGGACTTTTCTCGCTCTCCCTATCCCCGACAGCCCTAACACATGCTCCGGTGAGATTTTCACGGGCGGGCTTAACACTCAGTGTGGATGCGGACGGACGAGCATGAAGTTATCCTGACTGTACTCAAACTGGTGATCAAAAAAAGGAACCGCAGTCCGGTGTCAAAAGGGACGAAGTTCCACCGATTTGGAATGGCGTAGTTGTTGTGGCGTTCTTCAAAGCAATCCGAGTCGGATTTTCTTTCTTTCCACCGCTATTGCTGGATGACTTAGCGTCCTATCTATGGTTATCCTCGCGACTATCGGCATCTAGATCCTGTGCCCACAATCTACTGTACATAAGGACACAGAGAATGTATAATCTTGGAACATGTTCATCTTACTCATACAAGGAAAACGAAGTTGCCATTTATGCCAACTCCGTGTTCGCTGCTTCGTGGAGACGCACCCAGACACCACCCTGCAGAAACGTTACTAGACGCTCAAAGCATCAGAGCTGCAGGGTATACTCACATGCGCATACAGGGTTATGTGAACTTTTGGCCACACCCGCTCTTTACTCTTTCTCTCCCCAACAGCACGAGCCCATTCCGCGGGCGGAAGCGTACCAGTTGGCTGTGCATCAGGCGCGAGCTCGATACCATCAAACGCCTGCAAGAGACGGATGAGCATGAAGCTCGCTTCGTTGTACGCGAACTGTTGTCCGAGGCAGATTCGAGAGCCGGCGTTAAGGGGAGGAAGATGAATGGGTTTGGTAAGAGGTACTTGTGGAGTCGTTCGTCAAGGAACCGGTCTGGGTCGAATTCTTCCGCTGTTGTACGAGGCTTGAATTCATACCTGCGCTAGCATTACGTCCGTAAATACGTACCGTCTGGGCCCCATAAATCTGTCCGACGATGCATGAAGAAGACTGAATAAATAACCCTTGAGATAAAGCCAATCAGCCTTGGGTAGTACTATAGCTGAGCAGCTGAACTTGTACCTAGTGCGCGGCGGAATATACCAAGGCTTCGCTCCCAGTGCTGCATTGGGGAGCGTCGTTGATTTAATCGTTGCCCGCTCATTGAAGGGACTGAAAGCAGGCAGAACTACGTCAACTACTGCTCCATGTGCTCCGAGTTACATGAACACTCACACAGGTGGATACAACCGAAGCGTTTCTGCAATGCATACATACATGAACACGGCTTTCATCAACGAAATGCATGAATGGGGCTCACCGTTGAGGACAGCCCTAAGGTACTTCATCTCCTTCACGTCATCATACGTCGGATTTCCTTCGCTTCCGACAATTGCAAGAATCTCCTCCCGAAGACGCTTCAATACTTCTGGATGCATCGCGAGGCAGTACATCGTAAAAGTCAATAGGCACGCAGTCTACAGCGGGGATTCAGGTGACTAGTGAAAGCCGTTCAATGTAGTGGGACTTACCGTATCCCGACCAGCGATCAAAATATTGATGATCTCATCCCGAAGGACCTTCACATCTAATATATGCAGAGCCGTTCGTTAGCACTTCTCATTCACTCAACCTGCAGGTACTCACCTTTCGTGTATGTGATCAGGTGGTCTAATAGTGTCTCGCTTTCCCCAATTTCTTTCTTGCCAGACGTCAAGGTATCTGAAGAGTCTCCCTTGACAACACCTTCTTCCAGAACGGAATCTATGAACGACTTCACAATGTCCATGTCTTCCAGGGTAGTATCCTTCCAGAAATCGAGGAGTGGCCATATATCTCCGACCTGTAAACGCTGGGCTAGATTGACTTGAGCGGAGCCTAAAGCCGTTGAGAATCGCGAAGCAGCATCGGAAGGTTTGCTGTTTCTCTCGTTTGTGGTAGTAGCAAGATTAGGCGAGTAAGGTAGACCGGCTTGCAAGACGTTTACGCATTGGCCGAGAAGGAATTCAGTAGCGCTGTCGAGCGTGAAGCGTGCGAGCAAATCCTGTATGTCGACGGCATGTCCCTCTCGCACTCGTTCTTTCAACAAAGCAATTGCCGAATCCGCGTGCCTCCCGAATATCTCAAAGTGTGAGATACGGTCCTTTGTGAAGAACGGGCGAGTCATGGATCGATGGAACCTATCATGAAAAGAAGTGGGTTCAGTTGGTGATGTGCTTAGTGCCGGGCGACATACTTCCATAACTCCCCGTCAGAGTTGAAGACACCATCCCCTAGGACGCTTTGCATATCGCTCTTGAAATCGCTGCCTGTAGGGTTGACAGTAAGTTCCGACAAAGCTTCGCTCCGAGATCTTAGTTTATCCTTCATGATCCTTGCACATACCCTTTTCAAAGTTGTTGAAGTCTGTAGCTAACATGATCTTAAACCTCACGTAAATACGAGAACCATGCAAAATGTACGCATGAACTTACTTTGATAATTTCTGGATCCACGGTGACGAACTACATTCAATTGATCAACAAGACCCTCGTTATAAGACAACTCCCTGGCCAAACCCTGTCTTGCCAAACCACCTTCCAGTTGAACGTCCAACCGTATTCTTTGATAAATCCGAGAATCTGTATGCTATCTTACGGATTTTCACATAAATACACGACGCTGGAGAACAATCGGGTGTAGGAACTCACTGAGATATCCGGTCCAATCCTCCTCCATGGCATCGCGAACGATATCAATGTTTCCGGGCCAAGAGCCTTTGACTGTAGGTGGGAGCACAGCACCATGGGCGCGTGCGTCAAACCGAAGCCGGAGCCGACTCAAAGCTAATTTGCCAGACACGACAAGCGAGAATAGCGCAAGAAATACACCAGGTCTTAGATACAACGTCTTGAAGTATTCGAGTTGTGATTTAAGACCATAGTAGAGCGATCCTGTGCATAAGAGATAAAGGGATACCGAAGGTAGTTTGGCAAGAAGGAAGCGAGGGCCGGGTGGGAGCATAGTTGATAGGGAATGCTGTTTGTTGTTTATACAATGCGAGGCGCATCCCTTTATAAATGAAGGGTAGGATGATGGAGAAGCATCCCAAGAAGTTGAAGAACGGTGGGGTCTCATCTCATAATGGACGGACTCCCGTCCGTTCGTTCGCATCCTCCAATAATCAGCTGATTCAGGAATAAAATGACAACACGCATCAAATTTCGAATCGAATTGCCAATCTGAAACGATATCCGAGTGAAAATGTACAAATTAGCAGTTTTTTGCGCCTAGGTGAATCAGGAGGGAAAGAGAAAAAGCGGGTGCGCAGCACATGGAAGACATTGCCTGTTACATAATCCAACTTTCTCAACTGAATATGGGAGGAGAAACTACCGAGTTTGACCATTTCACCATCTTTGGTTACTCAAGAAGGCAGGCAACAAGCAACCGCTTCACGAAGTCGTAAACATCCCGCTTTCATTCAACTTATGTACTGGGCTCTCGTTCCTTTTACACTACTAAATATCCCGATCAGCGAAATTGGTGCATTTGAGAAAGATTACAGCAAGTCATCTCAAATGACATTCCACAAATCCGTAAGTTACAGGCTTGGTCATACATATTTTTGGTATGAATCGTACTAGTTGGTCATGACAGCGCCATTGATGATTGCAGTCCCGTTTGAAAAGGATCATGCATATGTATAGCAAGAACAACGATGATGCATGGGAAGGGAAACAAGTAATACACTCAGAGGACAGAGTTTTCAGAGCATTGGTCTAGTCAACATTCATGGCAATCGTGCGTTGGACTGTCTGGACGACTTGTGATCCTTTGCGCGCGAAGACAAGCTAATCATGATGGGTGAGTGGGCCAGGCAAGCACAATTAAGAAAAAGTGAGGCACGCACCAAGTATGGATTTGCGGTACTCCCTGTCGTATCCGCAAGAACCTCTGACTTGTCTACGACGCTAACATCGGAATCGTTATACTTGAACCATTCGTCCGGGTGGTCGGGTAACCATCGCTGGTATATGAAGTAATGGCCAAACGTTGGCGACGAACCGCGATGAACGAATACACTCGTCAGTTCATATTCCGCACGGTTCTCGCCTCTCCAAACGTCTTCTAATTGGGCCTTCAACTCCCCAATCCGCGTGCGCAGGGTCGCAATCTCATCAGTAATTCTCTCTCTCTCTATCTGCAGAGTAAGCTTCAAGTCATCGCTCGCTTCGGGAAGCTCAAGTGTTGTTTGTTTCGAGAGGAAGTTGTACGCATCGTCAAGGTTCTTCTCGAAAGGTGCATGCTGCAAAACATTCAGCGCTTTAGTTCGGCGACATATCCAATGATTCTTACCTTTCCCTGTGTTAAATGATGAATCCGCTCTCTACACGTATTCAACTCATTCTGGATCTGCTTAGCCTTGGCTTTCTTCTCAGCAGGAGCATCGTCAAGGAACCTATCCATGCAGATTGCCTCTCCGAACTTGACATATGCATGCGATTTGTATGGCTGGAGAGTATCCCGGTTGAATTGTACTCGCTATAACCGAAAGGCGATATGTAAACGTCTCCCCCATCCGAGAGAGAACAATACTCACCTGAAGTTGAATTTGCAGGATCGGGGGTAGTTCCACAAGGCTGACATTCATCTTGGCCCTTGACCCTTCGAAGTCAACGTCATCTTCCGTAGCAAAGTAACCACTAAGTCCATCATAAAGATCAAAGCTCTCTTCCGAAACATTAACCGGAAGATGCGAGAAATAATCTTCGCGTTCGTGGATCGACGACTTTGACCTCTTCGGATCTGGAGGGACGGAGAGCCGCTGACGAATCTTCCCGTAAAATAACCTTTGAAATGGTCAGGATGTTAATGATTGGAGATTCTCGGCACAAGCCAAACGCGTACCGTTTTACGATGCTCCTCTTGGTGTTGTCATCAGGTCCAACCAGTTCGCCAAATCGAAGGAGTGCCGTCTCAATCTGGAACATGCAGTTGTCCATGCACTCTGCGACATCATGTTGCCTACCAAACATCATACCCGAGCCAGAATACTGAGACGCCTTTGGACGTGGAGGTAGGGGAGGTGCCTTTGGCGCTGCAATGGCCTGTGAACTTGCTTGTGTCTCCATCGTTATATCACCCTCTGGATCCACTGTTGCAGTAACGGGTGTATTCGAGCCAGATGGTTTCGAGAAGTCTGCTTTGTCCTTATCCTGGTCATCCGCTGCGACCCCGTCGCCAGACTTCTTGCGAGCGAAGCTTCTGGGGCGCTTCCCCAGTACAGAAGAGGCTGGTGAAGGTGATTTGGGCTGAGGTGAAGCACCCTCTCGCATCGGTGCTGGCTCGTCCACGAGCGTTGCGTCTGTACTGTTGGATGAATCCGTGCCGACCCTTTCGGGATCATCCTCTTCTTCGTCTTTAGACGTCACGAGGGCAAGCTTGGCAAGCTCGAGAGTTGGTGTCACCGCAACCGACTCGCTCTTCTCAAGTTGCAGGAACAAGTTTGCAAGCTGGGACACGACTGATTGAAATCTCTTTAAATCGTACAACACATAACCGAAGTAGATGAGCTACCCACATTTGCGCGAACGGACAACCTCAAACCTCGAGACCATACGGCCACCAACTCGGTGATGTTTAAGATCATCATCTTTTAGCTTGTCGCTATCGATGAACTTTTCTTCCACCGCAAGAGGAGCAATAGCGTCTCGAAGATCCCTGATCGTATAGAAGTATTGGAGTAACGAATTGAGATAGCAAGTATTGCCCAGCTGGTTGAGTCCCCGAGGCCATTCCAACCGTGTTTGAGTAGAGAGTACACCAGCTGAGCAATTGATCAGATCAGTTGCGACAGGATAGTGTGTGCTCCATGGAACTTACGATCAATGCCCGTCTCAAGGAATTTCTGCAGTCGTTCGCTAAATGTAAACTCAGCAATGACACGCATCGCCTCTCGCATTCTATCAAGTGCTAAAGGCTGGTCCTCGACCTATAACAAAAGAGATAAGCGCGAGGGCGCCAACGGTAATGAAACACTCGCCCTCATGTTGTACACAGTGATCAGCATCTCCTCATCAACGCCCATGGGCACCTCAAGCGTATCATATGCTTTTTGAGGTGTCATGCCATGCAATTGCTCGTCCTCAAACGCCTTTATCAGCTCGGAACTACGTCTATTCTCTGCCAGGATTCGGAATGCCTCATTCAGATCGCGACGTTTGGATCCACCGTCTGGATCTCTCCACGAACGTCGCAATGCATCGCGCCACGCGTTTTTCAGGAAGTTATCGTCAACATCCTCGTCGTAGTCCACACGCAAATCATTGTCTGCGCCGAAGCCAAGAGTGCGAATGGCGGCGTTCACATCTGCAGGAGTGAACCGACCACGCGACCTCTCCGACACAAGGAGCGTACTCAAAGACAATGGACATTGTAATGCAGTACGCAGTGCATCGATGATATTGCTAAGAGCCAGGAAGTAATCAGGCGTGTTTTGCGGATCGCAGCGACATTGAGCAAGATAAGCAAAGTGAAGGAGCTCTGTAAAATATCACAGTGAGTATTCTCCCAAGTAAACTCTGAATACTATACTTACCAGCATCGTAAGTCGAAGGTGTCATGCCCAGCTTCTCCCATTCTGGACCTAAACTATCTGCCCCTTGCAAGGCATCTGGCAACTGCCCACGTTTGACTATTTGCATTCGTCAGATCATCTTACGTAGTAAAACAATGGCTCAGTAAGCTTACTTTGATTGGCATGAGCACCGAGAGCCGTCTGGTACATTTCACGAGCATTTTCCGTTGTCACCCATAGCTTAAGTGGAGTATGGTCCTTGAGCACGGTCGCTAGATACCGTCATCGGGGTAGATAAGAGAGGGAATGTAAGGAAGCAACAGAAAGACAGTTCCTGTGGGACGTACGAAAACGACGGCGGAAATCTGCAAGAAACGCGCCCAATTCAACCCACGCGCGAAGAAGACGCTCGCGGTTCAGAAGACCAGAGTCGGACAACGGATCTGTGTCTGGCGGTTGAAGCATTGTAACTTCATCCGAACCATCTTTTGGAGGGGAGACGATGAATTTAAAGCCCAAAGATTCGAAAGCTTTCTGTCTGGATAAGGAGCTCGTTGAGAGCGTAGCGAATTAGGGAAATGACGGTAAACGCACACAGCGGGTGTCCATCCTACTTTAGAAGAGAATGCCTTGCCACTGACTGATAACATTTTGTTGTTGCCCTTCCATAGTTTGTTCTCGACAATCCTAGTGAAGTGGTTGCAATAGGCTCAAATGAAACTGGAGAAATACACGTACGTCATGACAGTCTCTAGGGCATTGTGCGCAGACTGTACATCGGATTTCCCTACTGGAGGGTTCTCTATCTTCTCTGAAACGAAAGTGTCAAGAGCCTTGGATGGTATAACGCCGGGGATCACGTCCGAAACGACAATGTAGACCGAACATTGACAACAGATGTAAAGGTCCAGGAGGATATGAGTTTCTTCCTCTTCCCTCGCATCAATTGCCTGCTGCGTCATGCGCTCGCTTTGCTCGTCGCCCTGTACTGCTCGTTCCACAATCATAGGGTCTAAGTCATCCGAACCAATCGTCATTCGCCTATGCGCCCGCTTTGAGCGCTCGGATCGTTCCCATTTGCGAGGCGCATACTTGGGATTGATATGCGGCGCATCAACGGCCTTCTCATAGCGATGAAAGTGATGCGTCTTGTTTTGCTGCCAACCGACCGGCGATTCTTCCAGGCAGTCTTTTGTCCTTTTCCTGTGGTCTTGATTTGGCAGCTGGGAATGTGGGTTATTCTTAAATGACGATGCGAGCGGGGGAAGCAAGCTAGATGATCGCCAGACCAAGAATATCCAACCATTGTGACGTCTGCAGTAGTAAGCATGCGGATGGGGAACGGCCGCACGAACCTCATCAGCGGACGGAGCAGCTGCAGAGCTAACGCTCGTCGAGCGGTTGTGTTTACCACTTCCTGAACCACCGGCAACTTGAGGTGGAGGAGAGCTAGGTGTTGGCGATGAGCTACCGCTGCCAGTACTACTCCCGCCAGACGTTGAGGTAGTCGGGAAATGCGGCGGGGTGACGCTAACGGTGAAGAGCGGATGGTCCGGATGGTGCAAATGATCCACAAGACGTGGTGGAAGCATACCGGGTCCGGGACGCTCCAGCGCCCCAGAGAGTTCTGTGTCCCACCAACGCCTCTCCATCGTCATATCCCGTCCATCGATGGGCGGTTCCGCCACAAATGCATCCTCCATCAGCTTCGTATCCCCCTCTGCACCCCACGAGTGCGCAGGCTCAACGCGGTTGTTCCACCCATAAAGCGAACTCGACCCACCAACATTAGAATCATCAAACGCCGTCGGCCATGAGTCGCT
This sequence comes from Inonotus hispidus, assembly GCA_024712875.1. Lineage (NCBI taxonomy): Eukaryota > Fungi > Basidiomycota > Agaricomycetes > Hymenochaetales > Hymenochaetaceae > Inonotus > Inonotus hispidus. The sequence goes on along the minus strand of CM045714.1, from coordinate 3,339,995 downwards.
CGTGCCCGTATTCGAGGCGTAGCGGGTGGAGAACGTAGAGTCGTCTTGTTCATAGCTCGCGTCCTCGATCGACTCGAGAACTGGCTCTCTGTACGCTCCACCAAACGAGGTCTGTGGTGGGACGTACTTCGTATGTGACGAGCCAGTCGCACTATACTGTCGCTTGGGCGGAAGAGGAGCTGACTTTGGCGATCCTTGTATGCTGATATTAGTTTGTCTATTGGACGCTGTCTGTCCAAGATTAGAAGATTGCACGAGTCGAACGCTTGACGCGTAATCCACATCTTTGTCACGGTTATGCTCAGGGCTGGTGCCGTAGAAAGACGACGGGTTTACGGCAGTCGACACGCCAGATACACTAGCAGATCGCGTCGGCGACCGTACTGAAGTACTCCTTGACTTGCGAGACTGAGTCGTGGATTCGCCTTCCTCGTCGATTGTGGTGACCATCTTGGCAGGATTGGAGCAAGAGCTGAGATTGAGTCCGTCGTGTGCTGCGTGAACAAAGCGGAAGACAAGCCCGTTCTATGGGTCTTACAATGTCGCCTTGAGAATATGAGAAGATGATATGGCAGTCTGACGGAGAATGAGCTCCTATGCTGCGATGTGAGTAGAGAACAGAGTAGATACCTCCGTGAGCTGCTTGTGTAACGAGTGAGGGATTTCGTCTTGAGTATGACTTCCTAATTAGGAAGCTGATCTGGACAATAATAGAAAGGCAAAACTGGTAAATAATAAGCCATGGCGCAGCACGACCACCACCATAAAATCACAGATCTAGGAACGAACATACACTAAAATCAATCACTCTAGCAATTTCTAGTATCATTGTATGCCATCATTTTCTTTCACAACTGCCACAATTTGATTACTCGTGCGTATTTATTTCGTCTTTAAGATGAAAACTCTTTGCTTTCTCTGCAGAGTTTCATTTCGTTCATTTTGAGTCAATCTGGACTGTTCTAACAGCATTGTAGCACGCCATGCATCCCTTCCGGTTGGCAGCAGGAAGTCGATTATTACCTACGAAATTACCTATTTAAAGTGGTCGAACGAACAACTCGTAGCTCCGCCTTCCAAGCGGCCAATCCACCACTATAGGAAGTTCGAAAAGCCTCATGTCAATGATAAATCCGAGGATACTAAAGCATTTGCAGCTCCGCAAAATGTCATGGAGGCGATGCATTCAAGGACTTATTTGCTTGGCCGTGCTTCATGCCTGGATGAATTTCTTGTACATTTTATCTTGAGCTTCCCCAGTCTCTTCTTGTCACCTTTTTGTTGCTCATTCCATGCACTCCATCAGTTATCGAGTTTTGTTTTGCGAAGGCACACGAGTTTTCCGTCCTACAATGACATAAGAGTGCATCTAAAATTTGAAGACCTTTAAAAAGCCAGGTTAGCAAGTGCGTGGAATTTCGGCTGGCACAGATTAAAGGTACCTGGTCTCGGTGTATCCGAGCTCTTTGAGGATGCCGCTCAAGTTCTCCCTGCTTCATTCCGTCCTTCTTGCCTGCAAGAGAGGCAACCTGACCAGGGGGGCCTATAAGATGAAACTAAGCTGTCGGACTGTTCTTAGAAGAGGTATCCAACACTCACCGCAGACGAAGACCTTGACCTTGTTCCCCTTTTCAGGCCCGGCTACGTATTTCTTCACGCCGTCTTTGCTGATGTACCCGGTCTCACCTGTACGGTATTTTCGTCATCGACAACTGACACGGACAAACTAACGCGACAGTCAAATTACCTTTCCAGTCTTTGTCGCTCTTGTCGACGTAGTAGACGACTTTGAACGTGTCTGGGAACTTCTTCGCTAGTTCATCGAATTCTTCACGTAGAAGAATGTCCTTTTCCGACACATTCGAGAAGAGTAGCGTGAACTTGGTCTTGTTCTCCGGTTTTGCGAGTGCATGCGTCAAGATCTGATACAGGGGCGTTCTAAACAAAGAGTAAGTTAGAGGACTGAGAGAGTCACAGGCAAGATGAGGTGCGTACATTCCACTACCTCCGCCAATAAGTCCAACCTCATCAAACTCGTTAACTAAGGCTAAGGTTAGGGATGGCGGGCCTCTTCAAGCAAAATATACTCACCATTGTAGTCAATCTTTTTAATCGGTCCTTTGATAGCCAGCCCCTCACCCGGCTTCAAGTTATGGATGTACACCGATGCAAGTCCGTACGGGTACTTCTTAATCAAGAAAGTGAGTTCCCCGGGAGCGTCGGACGGATTGATGGGCGTGTAAGGTCGTATAACGGGTTTTCCGTTCTTATCCTTCAGAGCCTCGTCATTCGGTGCTTTGACAACGACACAAGACGCGACAGGCAGGAGAGAAGCTTGACCCTCCGGAAGTTCAAAGGTAAATCTATAGCATTGGCCTATCAGTGAGCAAAGCTGACAGTTCGTTTTGGCGGATATGCAGCACGCACTTTGAGGTATTGTGATTATATGGCTCAACCTTCTTGAGCTTGAACTCGACAAAGTTATTCGGGTCAAGCGGGCTCTTCAACTGCTTCGGCGCTGCTGCTGCCTTCTCCTTGCTTTGCAAGAAGATATATCCGCCTAGACCCGCTACACCCGCACCGGCGAGATAAATTCCCCAGTTCGACTTGGCCTTTTGTGGAGGAGGGGAAGACTCGGGCACTGTCGCGAGCCGACGCGTCAAGTTGGCCTGTTCAAGGATACGCGTCGCGTCAATGAGGAACTGCAAAAAGAATAGAGGAAGCGAACATACGGTTGCTCGACGACATGCAGCAGTCCTAAGAAGAGTAAAAGACATGATGGCTGTAATAAAACAAAGAGAGAACAAGATGGACGTGAAGTATCGGTGGATTGGTCAGACCAGACCAGAACAAGTCCGAATCGGCGAGCGCAAAGGGGACAAAGTATCACGTCATCCCGGCCCGGCGGCAGCACGGCAGATTCTCGGCTTTGCCGCGGCTCGGTCGCTTCACTTAGAATCTGGGCCGGTGCACGCATGCCATTGCGCGAATACACTAAGAAATCTTTATGGCTCTTCGTCTTCTTGCCTTCGACTGCATACCTAGAGCACACCGCATTCATTGTTCTATCCAAACTCTCAAACCGTATCCTTCAAAAGTCTTCATATAATCTTCAAAGTCGTGCCATGTCACTCTCAGCAGTCTCTACCCCAAGTGCGTCCCAATAATGCGTCTTTCCATCCATGCAACTGTATATGTCGGAAGCTCATGCCGGAATTCCTTAGATGCTCCAAGTGCAGTCGGACCATACTCTCAAGCAATCAAAGCTGGCAATCTTGTCTTCGCCTCGGGCTGCGTCCCATTGAACCCGTCAACCGGCAAGGTCGTTGAAGGAGGTGTCGAGGAACAGGCTAAACAGGCCCTCGCTAACCTCAAGGCCGTTGTTGAGGCTAGTGGCAGTTCAGTCGATAAAGTAGCGAAAACTACTGTATGTTGTGTCTTCTGCTATCGCGTCAATGCTCAGGGCGATGCGGACTTGTTATTTTGTTAGGTATTCCTGCAGAGCATGGACGACTTTGCTCGTATCAATGCTATCTACGCAGATTTCTTCGGATCACACAAGCCAGCTCGATCATGTGTTGAAGTAGCCAAGCTTCCTCTCGGTGTGTTATTCGAGATCGAGGCTATTGCAGTCTTGGAGTAAAGGAGATATGGGACCAATTGACATTCACGTCTAAACTCAAGGTCAATGCAGAAGTTGGTCAAATAAATGAATTCAACGAAGAGATATATAAATTGGTTTTCCTGTTTTTGTTATCAATCCGTTTTCCGTCAAATCCCCCGGACCGTCTCCATCTGCTTTGTGCACGTGCCTCCGCAAGTTCATCTGTGACAGAAGAAATTTAGTAAAGCACCTTCTTATCCAACACATCAGTGACACACTCCCAGTATGTCCTCTATACCTGTAACAACCGGAAGTGGGTACATCCTTGTCCTGGTTATCCATTCAGCCTTTGAAATTCGCTACAACTAGATGCGCCAATCCCAAATGCACCATATTCCCAAGCGATCAAGACCGGGAACCTCCTCTTCGTCTCAGGCTGTGTACCTCTCGACAAGGAGACGATGACAGTCAAGGCTCAGGGAATCGAGGCGCAGGCACTGCAAGCATTAACGAATCTCAAAGCAATCGTCGAAGCATCAGGCAGCTCACTCAATAAGATCATTAAAACCACCGTTCGCATTCATAAGTCCGCATAACATTTTGAGATTGATTAAAACTTGTTCCCATTGCCATAGGTATTCATCAAGAACATGGATGAATTTGCACGTATGAATGCGGTGTACGCGGATTTTTCGGTTCGCACAAGCCAGCGAGATCCTGCGTTGAAGTCGCTCGTCTTCCGCTAGACGTGCTGTTCGAAATCGAATGCATCGCAGTGTTAGAATGAGCCTAGGAGAGAAGGTACCTGTAGACTCCAGGATCCATTGGAACTTGCGTTGAAAGTCTATAAAGTCAGATGCGAAAAAGCAATGTGTATTACAACAAGATCCAAAGAACTACATCGCTTCAATGACTGATCTAAGTGCCGTTTCATCAAGTATCTCAAATCCATTTTCAATTGTCACCTAATTGGTGTCAGTCATTTTCACAGAGACCCCCAATCTGATGATGAAAGGACAAACCTGTGCTAACTGGACATTATGTTGGTCGAGTTTTTCCTCCATCACTTGTTTCAATATCCTCAACGTGAGGACTTGCGCTTCACGGAGCGTCATTTGCTGCTCAGCTGTTAGTAAGAATAAGCAACTTGAGTTTGTGAGGTGCACATACTTTGTGCCATTTATCTTGTAATTCGGCTTGTGCTGCTTCAGAACCCGACCCTATCGCTTTTGCATCATACCGCATAAAGGTACCTGACGGATCCGTGTGGAACCTAGAGACCCCCGAGTCCTCAGCGAAATTAGGTTCTTCTCAAGGACATAGCACTCACAGTTGTGGTCCGTTCTCATCAATACCAGCGATCAGAAGTGCAACGCCGAACGGCCGGCTCTGTTTCACACCATAGCATGAGCATGGCATGCTAACTGAGATGAAACTCCACATACCATCATCGCATCTTCATCATGCACACTTTCCCCAAACCTCAATGCGAGATCACACACAGCCTGAGTAACGCTTTCAACTTTAATCGGCTCGTCATACGTGAAGTTATGGTTCTGCGCCGTGACTCGCGCGTGGTCAATCATTGTCCGTGCGTCTGCTGTAAGTCCAGACATGGCGCATCCAAGGTGCCTGTCGATTTCAACAATCTTCTCGATGGAAGCAGATTCGAGCAGCGATGATTGGACACGCTTCTCAACGCCCAGAACGACACCATGGGGTGTTCGCACGCCGACTGTCGTAGAGCCGAGCTGATGAATGGTGAATTGTCAGCCATTTGTTTACGAGCTCGATTAGAACCGCAAATTCCTGCTTACTTTGATCGCTTCTATAGCATATTCGACTGGATCAAGTATCAGATAGGTGCACCCCGCCCCAGTATACACAGGACACACCTTGGAAGAGACGACCTTCGGGTGAGAAGGTATTGACACCACGGTCTAGATTCGATCGAGCATAGCAAGAAGGGGAGATGAACATGAGAGACAGCTCCAAACAAGTGTTCAAATGAGTTACCGTATTCTGAGCGGGTCAGAAACATGTTGTTCTACGCGGTAAAGAATGCGAAGAAGTGCGAGCGAACTGGTACGAGAAGACGGAAATTGAGAACGAACGGCGCGTATGCTGAACGCGCGTCTTCGCGTCTCCCGTCACGTGTGCAATGACTCAAAAATAGAAATCACGCTCGGTAGCACTACGCTGCGTAGTGCGTACGCACGACGGTAACAGTGAACACGACTTTCTGGCTGGCTTTGCCCTCGAGGTCGGCGTCTGTTTCTAGCAGTCCAATGAGGACTCGTTTGTATTCTAATTCAGTGCAGTGGATCTCACTGCACGGCATATGGTACCCTCAAGAATCAAGACGCGTAGCGAAGCCCCTCTTGCATGGCAATATCTGGACGGAACTGCTTGAGTTGAACTTGCGACATGTTTGGAATTGATATGGATGCATCGGCGTATCACGGGTGGGTTATTTCACTCTTATGCCTTATTGCTGAGGGTTGAAGAATCAGAAACATGTCTTTGACCGAGACGTACGAATGAACATGTGTAGCAACATCATGACGTTCATAGAGCTGTCCGGACAAGAATACAGCATTTAGCCGGAATTCTCGCCGCTTGCCGCGGCTACTTCAAGCGCAAACGGCGGCGGTGATGAACCATCCGGGCAGCACCAGGCAAGGTTAGATGGCATAGAAGATCCTTGCGATAATTAGGTCCTTGCTGGTTATTCGGACGACGCGGACATGGGTTAACGTCCAGACAGTGCAGCCGGTATTGGTGAAGGAAGAAGGGGCATGTAGAAGTAAGAGTTCACGATAACGACGCGGACATAGGTTTTCGTCCAGTCATGGACCTCTTTACGAGATAACTTCGACTGGACAAGAACCGTGACTGTCGCGAGTGAAGCCCCTCCGTCTGTAGCCCACTCCAAAGGATTGTTACGGGGTATTCGAGGAGTCGAGTCGTCTCGATCCCCAATACAGGTCTCCACAACCAAGCCTCAGCTCAGACGTTTCTAGCGTCGAACCTTCAACAGAAAGCATCCCCGGGTACCAGCCACTTGAAGAAAAGAACTACCCGAACGAACCTTGCAGTTTGCGATGCGGCCGCTCAAGCCTCAGCTTCAGCGACACCCCTTTCACAGCAGTCGGATTTCGAATCCGAGGACTGCATAGAAGGAATCGAAATCGAATATGGTCAGCCGTCCGGACGCACCAGTCAGCTCCGAAATGACTCGACAACAACCGTGACTGTCGCGAATGAAGCCCCTCCGTCTGTAGCCCACTCCAAATGAATGATTGCCGGGGTATTCGAGGAGAAGTCCTCCTTGCAGCATTGATACGAGTCCTGCGTCAATATGGACGCTCTGCCAGAGCGCTATCGTACTCGGCAACACCCAACGACAACGACGACGACGGTTTCTCACGTAGTAGACGTCCGGCGCTAATAGTGATTCAATTGTTATTGCCGGACCAACGGATATCAGTGCGTCGAGCAAACGGTTTACTATAAGTTCCGGGTCAATATCATATCCACCGCTTATATTCATATCTATCACTCATCGGATATCTATTCTAAACATACAAAGTCTCTTCTGTATAACATCTTTGAGGCACCTCATATAACCTACATCTTATTACTCGGTGTGAAGTCGACGACTGTTTCGCAGAACTCCTTGATGAGACGCTTTTGTGTATCCCCGCCCTTTTCATTCTGTAATAGAGCAGCCATCAATGGATGAGCAATGATCTATAGGAACTCCGAAGGCCGGAAAGACGTACATCTGTATCTGCAATAGCCCTGGATGATCGTCCAAATTTGAGTTGTGCTGCGTAAGCTGAGAGGGATGTAGACGCACCTCATGACAATGTATTTCCTGCCTGTCAAGGCTTTGTCGGAAAATTCGCCCGTGACCTCTCCACCCTGTAGGGAGAGATCAGAAGTACTGACTATTCCACCCGCTTCTTGAGCAATTATGGCTCCCGCCTTAGAGTTACGTCAATTACTGCAATCTAGAAAGAATGGGAATTTGTAAGACTCCTACACAAACATCCCATGGCCTTGACAGCAGTGATCAGACAAGAAATTATGAGTCGAGTAGACAAAGGGAGAGGGACTCACCAACACCCGATCTCCCTATTTATCGATCAGCCTATATTTCCGAGTCTCGCAACGGATCAAGCGTACCAATACAAGTCTAACGATCCAGACGCTACAGCAGCGAAATTCAACGCCGCACTCCCCATCGAACGGAGCGAGTGCGCCATTTTACCATGTGCAATCTGGTTTCCGTCTCCTGCTAGACGAACAAACGATGTTGAACGTGCTGTCATCTGTTCTGCTGCACGATCGGATCCCCATTCCACTGCAATCAAGGCTTGAGACAGTGAAGGGAGTGGCCGTGCAGGAGCGAGGGGAGTTTTTTGGCGATCCGCCACCTTTGACCAGGTGCGATCCTTGGCCTTTAGCGCCATAATACTTTGTAGAATCAAGTGGCATATAGTCAGCTCTAAACATCTGAACACATTGCACGACGAAACCGCACAAACCAGCCAATCGATGAACGGATTGTATATCACGCCCAGGACAGGACGTTTCTGATTAATAAGCCCGATTGAAATGCAGGCAAACGGAAAACCGTGCACGAAATTCGTCGTTCCATCTGACAACCAGTTCATTTTGACGGAGTACTCATAGGAATTAGGGAGATGTCGTACAGACCGATGGGATCGACACAGAAAATAGGACCATCCGTCAGCTCAGGGAGCTTTCCCTGTATTGCTGTCTCTTCCTCGCCCAAACTATCGAGTCTCAGCACTGGGTAGACTCAAGAACCCAACACAGTAGCGCACTCACAATCCGAACGTCGGATAGGCGCTGCTTGTCCTCTTCTGTACCAATTCTTCCACTCCCTTGTCATACTGAGTAACCAAATCCACCGAGTTCTTCTTCTCCCCAACTGCCTCTGCAGCTGACCGCAAGATGGCATCCGATCCCTCTAGAATGAGATTCCCAGCTTCCCGGGCGAGTCCGATAGAGAACTCAAGAATCCCCTTTAGTGTCTCGGAAGAGAGTTCATTAGCATTGGAAGCCATGTGTCTTTAGTCGATGCGAGACGAAAGAGTTTTGAGCCCAAGTATGCAGGATGCACCACAGTTTGCGCCAGCAGATGGGGATCAAGTCCGGCCCGGAACTGAATCTGAAATTTGAATCGCCTCGCTTAATCTCGATCATGTGACATAATATCGCGACGCGAGCGAGCGTCGCGCTGAGCAATCAATTTGAAACTCCGACACACTGCCATGTAGGGCAGCTTTATCCTTGAAAATGGGAAGAAACGAGGCCAGGGATTTTAAGTTAAGTTTCACTACAAATACATCTGGGAGAGAAACCATATCCAAGGTCAGATTGTTCCAGATATCCTCACAATAAAGCAACTCCATCCTTCTTGTACACCTTTCCCATTTTCATCACAAACGATATACTTCCTGGAGCTATCGCGTTTTCGAAATTGTTTTCCAAATCTCCGGTAGTTGCGATCAAATCAGCTGCAAAGCCTTTACGTATTACGCCGAATGGTACCTCGTTGTCGCCCACTACATCTTGAGATTCACGTAATTCCTCGACTCTATCCAGGCGCTCTTTCCCACGCGGGCCTTCCCATTCCTTTGAGCGTACGCACTCCCACCCCCCGAGAGTAGCCCACCGGAGTACCCGGCGCCAGTCTGCACCAAGACGTACCATGAGCTGCATTTCCAGTGCATTGTCCCCATGGCGAAACACGCCTGTGTCTCCCCCACAAGCAATTTTAACATCGGTGGTCAATGCCACTTGGAAGGTAGCACGTGCGCGCGCCCATACTTCCTCCTTTCCGAGTGTGTGATAGGCAGCGAGAGTTGGCACCCACGTCACTCCATTCTGAGCCATTCGTGCAAATAATGCCGCATCGTCCACGCCATAACCATGTTCAACCGTATCAACACCGAGCTTGACTAGCGTACTGATAGCAGGTGCTGTGCTGGCATGGGCAGCTATCTTTAATCCGAGATGATGTGCCGTGTCTATGAGAGCCTTCAGCTCATCTGTCTGAAATGTTGCCACTGACGCAGAAGCCGGTCGGGCGGAAACATCCGCAAGACGCGAACGGTATCTGTAATCTAACAGTAGAATACCAGGCCAATCAGAATTCATCGTTCCTTGAAGCCTGACAATTCGAGTGATCATTCTAACCTGCGTAAATCTAGCGCCTGGCAAGTGAGTTCTCTTACGTCTAATCAACTATGTTACGAGACGACACGAACCTTGATCCAGTCCGCTCCGGCTCCTACTTGCCGCCGAACAGCTTTCCTGCATTCCTCAACACCATCTGCTACTTCAGCACCGATGACGCCCTCAACTCCTTCTTGGTTGAGGATGAGCCTGCTCCTCGGACCTAGTATTTAGAGAATAGCCGCGGACCACAACGTTATCAGTACTTTGATACAAATATCGAGGATGCGCACATAGCGGACACCTCACTACTCACCGTAGGCTCCAGTCGGTACGAGTGCTCTGTTAGCACAGAAATAACGTGGGCCAGCGGCAAGCGAATGCCTCCCCGAAAGGCATTTGCGTAAGGAGATATCCGCATCTCCGGCACCCTCAGTTCCCAAGTCCCTACATTGTCAATACCAAACAGAATCAGAATCAGCAATCTACGAAAGCGGAAGATTCGCGTCAACGGCGGCGGACGGTGACGAGAGGAAAACTGCGGGTACTTCCCGCAAAATACGGTTAAACTCTGATTGTCGTCCTACCGTTCGGTCCTGAATTGTATGGAAGGGTTTGGAGTTTCCATGGAAATAGTTTGACTGACCTGACTGTCGTATACCCTGCCAAAAGCGTCTCCCGTGCATGTGCGACAGCGCGCACAGTGCGCTCAACGAGCGACTCTTTTGTTAATTGGTCATCCCAGGAGGTTTCCGAGTACGGATGTAAGAAGACTGTAAATGAAAAGAAAAACGAGATAACTCAGTTCCAGTTCTTTGAATCTAAATCAATCGTTCTGAGAAGTTATCAAAGAAAGAGAGGTTAGAAGCTCAAATGCGTAAGCAAGTTGCAATGTGTTTAGAAACCATCCCTTCTCAGTCGAAATGACTGTGGGCTAGGAAACTTCTCTTCGATGCGGCACGAAGGCGGCGAATAGGGGGAATATGTAAAGCAAAGGCACATAGTAGATAAGAAGCGTACAGTGTACATGGACATCCACAAAACCAGGTAGGACGGTTGCCCGACGAAGGTCGATGACGCTGGGATCTCCCGCGAGTACGGCATCGGCCACTGCTTTCGAGTCCAAGTCTCCAAGCGGCCGGACATCAGAGATGAGACCAGAGACGGGGTCGACGGTGATTGCCTGGTCACGAAGGAAACCCAGTGAGCGAGGGTCGAACAGACGACCAGCAAGGATCAGGATAGACCCTGAGTTAGTCCTGATCCCCTTCGCGCGCAGATGCATCGTAGAGTGCTGCTGTTTCTGAGAGACACACAGTTGCCAATGATCCTCTGTTTGCTTGATTCTCACTTTTTCTTGCTTTATCTTTCTCCGGCTCACCGCAAAGCCAGGTGGGTTCTAGTGGTGAAATCCAGCATCGCATGGAGTAATAACGACACCCGTCCCCACACGCGGTTATGGTGTGGCAATAACGTCCCATATTCGGCATCCCGGCGCATTGCCGATCATATCTATTTTGGGGATTAACCTTATCTTCCATTCCAGCTCGCGTCTTGGTTATGAGCCACATACTTAGCGCTGGCGAAAACCCAAATGATAACTATTCCCAAGTCTCTGAGCTGGAACGAGTTATAGAGCAACCTATCTTGTCGACTATCACCACATGTTAATAAACCCGTGAAATCTTTTGACTCATTTCATTTGTTCTAATTCTAGCTTCCGGCAGGGAATCTATTAGAAAACAAGGTAACGATGCTAATACGTAAAATCTCGCCTGGAGTCCCAACTCAATGTGCTTCCAGTCCGTAAATGCGCGTTTTTCAATTACACCCATTGGGGGACTTATGAAGGAAGCAAAGTGGACGGAGATCTGCGAGCAGACGTTTCATGGATCTGTTACGAAACATCGCAATATAATTACTACAACCCAGTGGCCTGGTAGAAGTGAGGGGGGCGAGTGGAGCTATGCAGCCGGAGAACAATCAGAAGAGCCACATAGGATTCGGCCACAGTCCATGATAACAAATGGAATGGATGAAACAGTGATATATATTACACAGTGATTATGAAACATACTGGAGTCACAACGAGCCTGGTGCATTCAGGCGCATGTATGCGACGAATCTATGATTAGAGTGTGGTGTGACGGCTATGGGAACATGCGTGCGATGGAATAGACTGCAATGGAACAAATTGACATGATGCGATGTACAGATGTCTGATGGGTCAAGTGATGATAGCATGAGATGCAATGCAATGCTAAGGAAAGCAATAGCAACAAATGAGGGAGTAGCATAGGATGATGAAGTTAGAAATAAAGGAAAAGGCGGTGTATTATTAGGGCAGGTAGATGAGCGAGCGGAAGAACAGCATCAGGACAACGGCATAGACAGCAAATGAACAAGGCGAGATATGTAACGGCATCGCGAAACAGGAAGGATAAACGTACAAAGGGAGGCGAGAAGCATACATACGCGGAGATTGAACTTTGGGCGCGAAGCTGGTAAGTACGACAACGCGATATCAACGGAACCAGCCACGCTGCTCGATCCACGTAAGAGAACTAAGGAAGCAAGAAGGGCGGCACACCCACACGCCATCCGACTAAACATCTTCCCGCCCAAAATGCGCCTTCAGCCGTAACAGGACAACTGCAGAGCGAACACATGATGACGGCAACGATGGAGACTTACGACTCGGATCCTGTCAAGAGAGAACCGTCTATTTCCCATATGGAAACGGCCATTAACGAAGACAAGGAGCGGCGGGCTGTACAAGCAATATGACGCGGGTCCCATGATTGTCAAGGCAGCTAAAGGAGACCGTCCAAATCCTTCTCAATCCGAAAGAGGAATCGAAGTTGACGGATCCAACGGGATAGCGTGACGCCCGAACCGGGTTCTGTGCCCAAGAAAGGAGCACTGGTGAGAGGAAACGAGATGTGACGGGACAGTCGACAGGTTAACGTGACAATGAACAGAAATAGACGCCGAAGACTAGCATGGTGTGCCGAGTCACGGCAGTGACGGACAGACTTCTAAAATCTTTCCGATCCAGATGCAGACGAATTGCACCAGAACGCGGAAGCAGACTCAAGCCTCCTCAGAATCCGTTCTCTTTGAAAGAGTAAACGCTCCCTCATAGGCAGGACTGAATAGATCATATGCGTAATGCCGCCACCGGCCCGTGAAGTTCTGCCCACCATGCAAGTAGCCGCGGAAAATCCACTTTCCCCATAGTCGCTCGTTCACGTCGTTCTGCGTGTCCGGAAGGTGAGGCCCAAAGGCGGGCATGAAAGGAATCGGAGGCTACAGGTCAGCGATTGGCGCGGAAACAAGGGCAAGGATTGCAAAGAATTGGAAAAGACAAGCTCACCGGGACACCGACTAATACAATCAACCCATCCCATTCACGCAATCGACCGTAGTACATGTAGTGGCACCACGCATCCCCGTGCCGCTTCTCCGTCAGGCCGGTGAAGACGACGTCCAAGATACCGTTACACGGACCTTCTTCGATTGTCGCCTCATATTCTTCTTCCTCACCCTCAGCGCTGACATCAGAATCAGAATCGAAACCGACATCCGTATCACTCCGCCCAAGTCCGGCCTCTTCGAAGGCCGCCTCGATCTCAGCCAAACGGGCAGCCCGTTGGGCAGGGAGCTGCGACGCACGGTGAAGGCAATACACGCAGGTCTCTTCGTTGTGTGAACTCGGGTATCCGGGCCTTATCCTTTCATATCGATGGCGATATTGTTCAGGGGACTGTTCTGTGAACGTCACAGCATCCTGTATAGAATCGAATGAATAAGCATAGAAACAAGCCGACAGTGATATGGAAAACTACCTGTTCTACAAGCATGTCCAGAGGTGGCAGGTATGCATTCAGCACGCCGTCGTCCAATCCGTTTTCAGCCGTCCGGAAGTCCACAGGCTCTTCTGGACTTATGCAATGATATTCTCTGAGAGTAAGCATGAATGGCCGCATGGTACTGAACGGGAAATTCTCGCCAAAATATCCGGGGAGAATAGGATTCTGAATCATCGTCATGTATGAATTCTCATCCGGAATTAGCATTCTGCCAACCCATCGACCGACCAACGAGCCAAATGCATAACGCGCAAACAAACCCGACATCGGCGTGGTCCACGGCGTGAAGCATCCAGTAAGACGTTCCCAGTCCGCATCAAAACGCGCACTCAAGGCACATGCTGATGGAAAGCTCTCATTCCCGCTGAATGCATTACGCCGTTCCTCAGGCGTCAGGGAGCTGACCCAGTCCCACGAGCCCTGACTAAGAAGACGAGCGCAAGGATGTGAATTGAGTTCCTCATAATCCGCTCGCGTTGCACCAGTCGCTTGACCTAACGCAAGAGCGTGTTCGCGGTTTGCAGGGATTCCCATGGGTATTTGAAACCCATTCAGTTCACGTCGGGCAAAGTACAGCAATTGCGCCGCTTGAACGATTGGTGGTCGTGCAATGGTTACGCGCTGATTGAAGTGGGTAAGGTTCGCAACTGCGTTTTGACACGGGTATTGTGGATACTGGCCGTGAGCTGTCACGAGTGAGGCAGGCAGCTGTGGGAAGTCTTCGCGGACGAGCGGAAGGCCATAGTGTAGATCCGCTGCGTGGAAGCTGTTGTACTGTGTAGGCGAACCGCGAAACGTTAACAGACTATAAGAAGAGCGTGTTGGAAAATTACGCACACGAAAACAACAGATGACGAAGGGAATGAGGAGACGAACGAGCGTCTCGCGTTCGTCATGCGTTTCGTTACGGAGCCCGGCTGAACATCCGAATTCAGCGAGACTGCATATAGTCAGCATAAAAGGCACACGACACTTACCAGCGTCCGTCACCATCCATAGTAGCCACAACGCCAAACTTCTCACCGTATTCTCCTTCGGCCAGTTTCCTTCCATGAGCTGTTCATGCAGACGTTGACGAACTAGCCGATTGACAAAGTCCGGGAGTCGGGCATACTCAATGAGTTGAGCAGCGTTCTTGCCGTCGTTCTCGTTCATCATGAGATACGCATTCCAGAGGTCTGACTCGAGCGTCTCTGCGTAGATGTCACCTTGGCGGATACGCTTGAGGGATGTGCAATATGATTTGAGCTGAGCGGCTAGGTTCTTGCTGAGGAGGGCGATAGGACCGAAACGACGGCGTGCAGCGGTGACGTCAAACCTTGCTCTGAATATGCGGCCATAGAGGAGTGTATCACGGACAAGGGTATTGTAGAGGCGACGGCAAGTGACGAGGAGGGCGGAGAGGTGCTTTGGCGGACCAAGTAAGTCTAAGCAGGCGGTCTCAAGGGCGATTTTGATGAGAATCTCGTTGGGACATGAGAGAAGGGTGGACTGTGACATTTGTGAGAGAGGAATAGGGCAAGAAAGAAAGGGAGAGAGAGGAGATGGTTATATTACAAGAGAAAATAGCATTATATATATGGCGGAAGGAGGATTGGGGAAGAGGGAGGAGGGATTAGAAGGAGGGAAGGAAGCCACCACCAGGATTGCTGAGTTCGCCGTCAGACAATCTGAATGACCGTCCGTACGTATGAACAGCTACTGAACAGCGGCTCTCTTCTCCGCCAAACTTGAGTTAGTATGAATGAATTTTCTTTTAAAAATATTTATTGCCACCGCTTCTTTATTTCCCCTTCCACTCTTCTCACTCAACTGGCTGAACTGGCACATCACGGCGGGCTCCGGCGGAAAACTATAGAGCGCCCGCAAAAGTAAGTCAATATGATATTGCTGTTGCTGTTCTTGTCAATGCTGGTGATGATTTTGCCAGTGAGTCAAAGCTCGGACATCTAGCAAGAGAAAAGATCAATTGGAATTGTTTCGTGAAACGTAATTGACGAGCCGACGAGCTGGCTAAAACGACGGGCACTATCCCGCTCGGAACCATCGGCGACTTACAACCACCTAACGTTACTCTCGCCTCGCCAGGCTGTCCCCGATCGGCCCACTTTCCATACATGTACATGTACATGTGCTAGTTGCCGAGGACCGAATATTATTATTAATGTCGTAAATATTAATGCGGACTGGCCTGTCTATCTTTAGACTATTATTACATAACGCTGTAATCATGTCATCACACTGGTTGGTCAGTTGTTGCACGTTCCCTCTCTCCTCCCATCATCCTCGCTCGCACTGCCCCGGGTGGCATACAACTACCTGTGGCCAATTCATTCCCCATTCATTAATATATTCGTTCCCCGTCTCCCCTGCTTGACTACGGAGATTATCATTTAGTCCCATAGCGAAGGTTCTTGTGTGCCGTCACCAAGCTATAATAATCCCATCTCTCCGAAGCGGCATACGTACCAATCCGTCGCGTCTTCCCATTCACAGAACCCATCTAGCTCAGTCCACTAACAGATCAAACGCTCGTACGTCCGTCTTTCTGGTCCTCCTGATCACCGCCGATATCCATTACGCTATCATCGCCACCTACGAATGCATCTCCGCGTATGTGAGAAAGGTTTTCATCCGCTGTTCTCGAAAAAGTGTCAATTCTGTTGGTTCCGCGTCTCACAAGATCCGCCCATTAATCACGGCATAAGCAGCGGTAACCAAGTGCAGACGTCATTTTCTCTGGACTTCGCACAGCCCTGTTTGTGGCAACAGAAAAATAGCCGAAGAGGGGGTACGTATCATTATGCGATCTTGGAACGTCTAATTCATCCCAAATTCTGAAAAATCTGCGGAAACGGGGAAGTTCTGTTACACCGCGGACGTACGCCAGAGCCCAAATTGACTCTAAACTAGGCGGAAAAATGTACGCGTCACGCATAGACGACGTGTAACACCGTCCCGGAGGCCTTGTCTAATTCTCACAACATAGGACCATTAAAGTCGAAAGTGGTACATGGAGATGGACGCGTGACAACTCGAGCGGAGCGAGGTTCACCCTCGATTCCACAGAATGCACCGCCTTGCCCAAGTTGGATTACTGCTATGTGCGTCTCTCGCTAGAAATGTTCATGTGCACATCCGTTCACATCGTTACTTCGCCACCACACCTCCGATCAAAACACGCGACTCTGGGGGTCACTTATCACCGGGATGTGTGTTGAGCACTCAGTAAATCGGATCGCGAATCCTTCAATTTTCTATCGCTGCATAAAACCGCTTAGTAAGAGTTGGACTGTCAATATGTTAACTTGATTCGTAGACGCCGTGGACCACATCAAGTACCCGACATCGGACACGCCAAGTTTCGTCAGGAACTAGATTTTCAACTGTGAACGCTGCAATTCCCTTTTCTCGTTCTGAATAAAGACGGCCAAGAGGCAGCAAAGAGAACCTCATCAAACCGTTGTACCATTGACAATACTCAACAAGTTGTCAGATTTCGGATTTATACCAACGGACACCCCATTCTTCCTTTTCTCTTCCCTTTCTCGTCAAGAGATCCAGTGCAAGTGAGTTCCCCGCTCTCCCTCTCCCAGGCCTGGCAGTACTAACAAATACTCCCAGAGCGCCAATTTCCAGGGAAAGTACAATTTCACATTGACACATCCGGCTGTGTTCTTTTTGTCTGCCCTCATCCCGTCATATCCATATGGAGTTGCGACGAGTGGGGCTGGAAGCCTGTTAAACAGATAGACGAAGGTGAAGGAACAACGGGACGATGGAGTGATGATGGAAACCAGAGCGGTGAAGTGGGCCAGAGCGTGAGGTGAGATTGTGAGGGATCTCCGCCTGAACGGGATCGATCCCAGACAAAGTACGCTCGCTCGACGGCGATCAATAAGGGGCCAGCTATGTTCCGCATACGTTAGACGCTTACGGCGGTATTACCATATTACGGTGTGAAATCCTTACCTGTACGTCATCCTTCTTTTTCAATCTTGACTTCTCCGTCGCTCGCGATATTTTTTCCGCTCCTCTCCGCTCTGCATTGTCTGATCTTGTCAAGTTGGGTAAACCTGACCCGCTGACATCGTTTGAAATGCGGACCAAGACGTGCAGACTCGCCTGCCTTGACTTCTTCTCTCCGATCAGCACCCAGCGGGAAAGCTTCTCGTCACATCCAGGACCCGTGGAACGAAGGTCCCCTGGGCGCCTCGGTGATGTTAGTCCAGCGCTACCCACTAATCACGGGTCTAAGGAGAAAGAATCAATTGAAATGCGACGCACGTCATCCAAATAAGTAAATAAAGGGAAACACCAGAAAGTTTGAGATTGGGGAGCTAGATTGGAAACAAAGCAGGACGAGGTACAGAGCCGTGTTCCGGGAGATAAAGCTTGAAACTTTCGTGCCGCGTTCAAAATACACCGCGCCGTGCCGCAATTGTAATGAAAATGAAGTGCATGTGGTACATTTGGTTCGTACTGCACGTCCTCATATTTTTTTTCGTGCTCTGCCTTGGCGTGAGGCACACGGCCTCACCGTAAACCTCACCGTAAATCTCATCCTCATCCGTCGTGCCAGGCCAACCCCAAATCACCAATTTCAGGGGGCGGGGATCGAATTTCACGAAAGAGGTGAGGTCCAGCCTAATCCCCAAACTGGCCCAGGCCACTCCTCTCCGATCAACCCCGCTGGGGTGCAAATGTTGCAGTGGCAGAAGAACGAGAAGATACAAAGATGGAGCTTCCATGGATCCTCGGTGATGCTGATGTATGAAGAGAGGCAGATCGGGAGGTGCGAATGTTCGAAGTCTTGAAAAATCCTGGCTCCTGACGTACTAAGTGGATAAAAATAGGAGCAGAACGACAAGCAACCGGTAGCCGGAACGTACTATTCTGCTATAAAGACGCGTTAGCAGGAAGAGTAATTTTTCATTCGACAGGCGCGCGCAGAACGGACAAGCAACAAGTTCTCGACGTGCACTCCGCATCCCAAGATAGTAAAGATGAAGAACTGCGATCACGTATCGTGAGACAGGATGCGAGGGATCTAGGGAGTTTGGTAACGCATTGTCTCGTGGAAGTGCAAGCGGAAAGTAATACGGCACGTAGAAATTAAAGAAGTGAGAACTGGACGTCGTTTCCTGCGCAAGAAGATCGGAGCCCGTCGTTCTTCTCCCACAGACGTATCTGCCCTCTGAGCGAATGAACCATACCTGCGGTTATCTTCCAAGTAGCAATCCAACTGAGATTCGTAGCACGTAAGGATCATATTTGACTTGCAGACTGAGATGCGCGATGCGCAGTATCATCCGTTCACCTCGCGCACAAACGCATTAAAAGTGTTCTCCCGCGCACCTGGCAATTGCAATTATGTAAAATATACTAAAACAAGCTCGTTCTCTTACTATTCGGGCAGAATGCGCGATAAGCGCAGCGCAGAATCAACGCATAGCACCAGAAGCCGAAGATTCTTGAAGGACAACAGAGAGTGAATCAGGCCGCCGGAGTACGTGTCGTTGATATGCGAATCCATGATCTGGTTTCCGACATTGAACACTGAGTACAATAAGTCAAAGGACAAGCTTGAGCTCAGTTCACGAAGTCGCCACTTAGCGTCACGATGGCCGTACTTTCGACAAGAATCCGAGAAGCACTAGGGAGAGAGCTAGATCGTCCGCAAGACACATCACTTTAGTCCAGATAAATCTGCCCATGCGCCTCTTACCGGCAATAACTTAGCCGCCACCCTTAAATTCCCGACATGTGCACAATTCAGATGGCGTTCAGGCGTACTGAAAAATGTTGCAGCGCGTCTTGCGATTCCATCGTAGAATGACAAGGGATGCGGTTGCGATGGGAAATGAGAATCGGTTGGTACATGCAAGTCAAATTGACATCCCCGCACTCTGAAAGCCGTTCTGTCCGGACCCGAGGAAAACACCAGCGTGTAATGATCCGAAGTTCTGGATAGCTTGAAAAACAACACCATGTTCTTTCGCCCGTTCGTTGTAGTCCAGTAAACCGAGGAAACATGGCAAGAGTACGAGTACCCAATATCTCCAGAGACTCTTGGGCAGAGGTGAATCGTCGCGGGACCTACAAAAGGATCAGCAACGTCGGAAGCAATCAAGAGCGAAACCAAGATAGCATGATGAATAACTTGGGGTGTTCCTTGAAAGGAGAGACCGAGGATCGCAGCAACAAGTAGCACTCGCATGTTTCTTGGCGTGAGCTCTGAGTCCGCCAATGAATACAATACAGCCATAGTTTGATCGAAGTCGTGAATCTGTCTTCCCCAATCGTCCCGTGTGAGTCCGCGCCACCAAGCCAATGACCTCTCCGTATCACTGCGGACGTTTTTTGGGTCCATAGTGATCCGTGCTATTATGGTACGTTGTTTGCGCTATCGATATTAGGAAGGGAGTCACGCGAGGCCCGGTGAACGAACGCTTAAGTTCAATCAAACCCCAGAACGATACGACGGCGTTTTCCAATTCCACGACCGTCGCATGGACGATCTGACGAATGAGGAAGCATGAGGGCGAGACCGTGCCCTTGTAGGGTGAGATTACGGTTTGCTCATTGCAATAGCCGTCAGGGCCGTGTGAATGCCTGGAGGAATGGAAGGGCACAATGGTTCAGACGCACAAATTGCACTTCTCGGTGGGCTTATTCGGATGCAGCTTGCCACTTTGAGCACTATGGAACACCCGCGGTCACCATAGGGAGCTTCGGTGAGGCATGATGAACCAGGAATATGGCCTATAGTTTAGAGCGGAGACTGCAAAGCATTGGCCATGAGTCGATTCAATAACGCACTTCCTCGCTGCGTGGCATGATTCGCACCATTCACATTGACCAATGTCCCCAAGACGTGACAGGCAAGTGAGCGGATCAATATGTCGTTAAATCTACGAAAAGGCCGGAGATATGATAAACCTGAATTCGCTGCACTTGATATTCCTAACAACCACCAGAACTATGGTTGAGTGTCAGAGGAATGCGGGGGCATGGCGAACTGACCAGTAATAAGGCTTCACGGGGGAAATTCACCAGCCTTAGATCCAAGGATTTATCTTGCTTCGGGCTTTGTTGATTGAGGTTGGATCTTGAGGTTGGATCTTGACTATAGCTCGAGCGTGAGATATTGGTCAATTATCGAGGAGTGACCAGAAGATGAACTGTCGAACGGTCAGAAAATTCGTGGGAATAGTATCCCTCTTATAGATGCTCATCAGATTTTTTGCGAGCGTACTCTACTGTCCCTCCTCTGATTCCGCCTGCGTTGATTCAGATAGACTCCCTTTTCAAGTCTTCTCATGGCGAAAGCCAAACAACCTACGGCCTCGCCCAAGACGAGGTCAACAGTATCAAAAGATGCGTTTGGGAAGAAAGTCAAGGGTGAAAACTATTATCGCGATGCAAAGAAAGTCAACCGTCTCAAGATGATGAACGGAGGCAAACCTATCCGGGATCGAGAAGGGAAGATCATTAAAGCAGCAGTGTTTCAGACGACAGAAGCAGAGACGCAGCCAGGAAGAGTGCAGCCCGATAGAAGATGGTTCGGTATGTACCTCCTCAAATGAGGATTTTCTCTTCTCTGACCAGTTTACTATGTTCACGTTAGGGAATACAAGGGTGATATCTCAAACTGCGTTGGAACATTTCCGCTCCAGCTTGATGACGAAGGCGAATGATCCGTATTCTGTTTTACTTCGACGAAACAAACTGCCAATGGTTCTACTTGATGAAGGAGCTAACCCGCATGCCCAAAAGGTCAGTTTCTTCTCTCCTTCTGGATTATCTTCGTCTGACCGCCTAATAGCGAGCCCATATCATCGAAACCGAGCCATTCCAAGACACATTTGGTCCTAAAGCGCAGAGGAAGAAGCCGCGTCTTGACGTCGGTAGCTTTGAAGAACTTGGAAAGGCTAGCGCAGATGCTTTACAGGAAACAGAAGCACAAGCTGAGGCTCCTCTGAACGAGGCGGCAGGTACTTTCAGTCTTCAGTCATCCCCTGGGGCCCACTTCTCAGTTATTGACTATTTGGTCCAGACACTATGGAGACGGAGGAGGTCATGCCTCGAACACACGCGAATCACATTGAACCGATATACTTTAAGGGCACTTCCCGTCGAATCTACGGCGAGTTGTATAAGGTTATTGATTCATCCGACGTTATCCTGCATGTGCTGGATGCACGCGATCCTTTTGGTACTATGTGCGAAAGTGTTCTGGAATTCATCAGGAAGGAGAAGGCGCATAAGCAAGTTGTACTAATAATCAACAAGTGCGACTTGGTCCCGAACTGGGTAACGGTGTGTGATTATTTGATTCTTGTTCTGTGTATCTACCCCACGGACTTTGTCAAGTCCTCTGCTGGCCTCCGTGCAACCCCCACAGCAGAGACTGTTACGTTCGTGGAAGATCAATGTGACTCGCTCGCTTCCTTTGGGCACCGTTATGGTGATTGAAGGATCCCAGTGTCGTGGGTCGTAATGTCTCCGTAGAGTTGAGCGAATCAATACGTCTGAACGTCAGGTTCGCTCTTAGTTTGGAAACGCACATCCATTCCTCATTCTCTTCTTGTTGAGTCAATTGTAGCTGACACCTTTCCTTCTCTGTAGGCGCGATATATTCAATATCTCACGCCTCGCTATCCTACTCTTGCTTTCCATGCTTCACCGAATCATTCCTTCGGCAAAGGGTCTCTCATTCAGCTTCTGCGTCAGTTCTCGCGACTGCACTCTGACAAGAAACAGATATCTGTTGGCTTTGTCGGATACCCAAACGTGGGCAAGAGTAGCATCATCAACACACTCAAGAGTGGCAAGGTCTGCAAAGTCGCACCAATCCCGGGTGAAACGAAAGTTTGGCAGTACATAACTCTGACCAAGCGAATATACCTTGTCGACTGCCCTGGCATCGTTCCTACTTCCGCTCATGATTCTCTTACTTCGACTGTTTTGAAAGGAGTAGTCCGCGTCGAAGCACTTCCAACGCCGTCAGACCATGTGCCGGCGCTTATGGCTCGCGTAAAGCCCTTATATCTTTCGCGGACTTATGGCGTTCCTCTTCCCTCTCCGGAAGACACCGCAAAAGCATGGGAGCCGGAGGTCTTCCTCGATAAACTCGCTCGCATGAAAGGCCGGTTACTAAAAGGCGGAGAGCCTGATATTGAAGGTGTGGCTCGCATTGTTCTGAGTGATTGGGTTCGTGGGCGCATCCCATTTTTCGTCCCGCCTCCCGAGCGACCCGAAGAACTCAATGAGAAGGAAGGGTTAAAACGGAAGAAGGGGAAAGGCAAGGAAGAGTTCAAGCCCGGCGTGTCGCAAAAGCTCGGTGGAATCATTCAGAAGAATACTTTTGTGGGTGAGGATGTGAAACCCTTAGAAGATACTGTCGCGGGGGCTGATGATGAGGAGTGGGAAGGGTCCAGTGGCGAGGGGACTGACGATGTGGATGAGGGATCGAGTTCTGGTCTGGAGGATGCAAAGACCGACTCGCGAAGCGATGCGGAAGAGGAATTGGCTTGGGCAGACGTTTTCGCTGGCGACGACGCTGCCAACAGTGGCCCTGATGCACGCGAGGGGGGCAGCGCTGAATCCGATTTTGCCGACCTGGAAGCAATAGCAGATAATGCTTCGGAGGAGGAGTCTGACGTCTCTCAATCTCACCGGAGGCAGAAGACAAGGCAGCCGCGGATGAAAACAAATAAGGTAACGTCGCAAGATTTCTGTGCAACGATGTTGATTCCCATTATATTATGTTCTCCAGCGAAAGGCCACAAACTTCTTCACTGATACGAATGTGAAAAATAAGAACAGAGATCGGCAAAAGCCCAAACTTCAAGGTGATGCACGGAGAAAGCAAAAACCGGGCAAACGAAAATGATGTCCATCTTATACTTGTGCCTTCGTCGCGTACTTATTGCAGCAGTCATTTCGCTACCAGATGTACTACACTCCAGATTACTAGATAACAACATACAGAATTGCGCAAATGCAGATCGCCACACGATGTTACCAAGCATTGTATGCGTGACAATATTTAGAATCCCGTCTTCCCAAGATCCCACTCTCGAACTGTCCCTCGTTTGTTGTACTTAATATCCAAAGCATTGGTGCCAGATTCCATAGTCCAGGCCTCGCTCGCTTTGGAGACATCCCTGTCCTTCTCCTTGGCCTTATTATCTGGAAGCAAGCCAAGGCGCTCCAGGCGTTTCCTTTCAGCTTTATCCTCTCGTCGCTGCCGAATTATATCCAACATAGCTTCCCAACCTTCAAACTCCGCACCCTCGATTAAGCCGGTGCTTGGCACTTCCGGCATCACTAACGGTCCGGTATCGAGCCTTGGATCATAAGATTCCTCGAAATACTTGTCCATCTTTGAAGGTAGAGTGCCTGGGCTTTGAGAACCTGCGTCATGCTTAGCCAGCAAGGGGCCTGGTGATGGCCGTCGCCGACGACGCGGACGAAAGCGCTCAATATCTTCCTCTTCCGAGAGGGTTGGGGATGCAGGAGGCGGCGGAGTAGCAGCAAGTTTAGCTTTCCGTTCTTTGAACTGGATCGACAAGTCACCAGGAGATGGTTTCGTTTGTGGTATCACTGAGCGGCGCGACGCTGGTCTTGATGCCTCTTGCGTTTCCCTCAGGTCTTCGTCCGATGATTCACTTGGTTCGCCGTCCACTAGTGTGGCACGAGTGGAAGGACGAGATGATAACGAAGGTTCTTCGATCTCTTTGCCCTTTCCTTTCCCCATCACCAAGCTAGGTAGGTCAGGAGTCCCGTCACGTCGCCTACGACTAGACTCGCGTCGTTCATGAACCGGGGACCTCGATCTCGAGCGCCTTCGATGTCTTCGAGAAGAGCTAACATCTCGACCTTCATCACGACGTCTGCGACTCCTGCGACTAAAGGAATCATCATCCTTTCCAATTGGTAATCGGGATCGAGAATGGCGCTTTCGCTTCGGTTTATCACGCAACTCATCCTCGAAGTCTGCATTGTCGCCGTCACGAGAATCGCGGCTTCCCCGTCTACGTCCACTGTCCCTTCGTCTATCCCATTTCCCATCACGCCGTCTCGATGAACCGCCGATGAGCCGCCGTAACCGCTCTGCTTCCGTGGCCTCTAATGCGCGCGCCCTCCTCTCCTTACGTTCTTGTTCCTCCCTCTCCGCCTTCGCTTCCATAGCAGCCTCGGCTTTGGCCCTGAGAATGGCTTTATTATGTTCATCTGTGTTACGAATAATTGCAGAAAGAAAGCGTTTATTTGCTTTAGGAAGATTTGAATCAGACCTATGCAAGAGGTACAATTCAGCATATATGTCGCCGCAAGCCTCCTTTACCTACTCACTCTTTCTCTGGCAAATAAGCACCGACACCTTCCTTCATGTACCGTTCGGCCTTCTGTTTCGCCTCCTTGACAATGAGATCGGCAACATAACGATCAAGTTCTTCATCTGTCACGTTGCTTGGTACAGATGAGCCCACTGAGGCCCTCACTAGGTTTGAGACAACGGAAGATAGGGAAGAAGAGGAAGTGGACATTGAGATCAAATGTAATGAGGTTTCTGAAGTGAAGGCAATATTGACTGCAAAGGATAGTCGTGGGAAATACTTTCTATAGACGCGTCGTCAATCTCTTTGGGCAAGCCATGCGCGTCCCGCGCCACTTCTGCTTCCTTGCCCTACACCAGCGACATTCAGCATGAGTTCAGAAGTTTTGCAGTGCCTCGCCTCCTCTCTCAATACAGATCCTAATGCACGTATGAGCGCAGAGCTCAAGTTGAATGAGCTCTTTGCTAATCCCGGTTCGTCATAACCACAATTACTCCAATGTACCATGCTAATAGCGCGTATTACGGTCTTGAAGAAACTTCTCTTGCTCTCTCATCTATCACAATCTCGCAGGATATCGACGTGTCTCTAAGACAGATGAGTCGACTTATTCACGTCTCCGCCATCAGAAATCTGATACTTCTCTTTTATCCACTCAGCAGTCATCGTGCTTCACAAGTATGTACGAGAAAGATGGACGCCAGTCTTTCAGTCGTTCAAGGGGAACGCTCCGTCTGTCGAGGTATCACAACTACTCTACCGTCGAAAGCAAATCCAGGCTGATATGAGGAATTTTGGAAGACCAAAACGCAGGTTAGGGATGCGATATTCAAAGCTCTATCAGATCCAAATCGAAAGATCAGGACATCCAGTGTAAGTGCGCATTTCTTCTGGGTTTGTCAAGTATCAAGAATTATATTCCAGGCTCGCACGTTGTCCCTAATCGCGAGCTCCGACTGGCCTGATGAATACCCGAACCTTCTTACGTCCTTAATGAGTCTCCTATCATCTTCATCCGTGGAATCCGTGCACGGCGCCATGCAAGTTTTGAACGAATTCATCAAGAGCGACCTCACGGAAGATCAGATACTCCCTATACTACGAGAACTACTACCAGTTCTATTGAATATCCTTGGTTCTACCCGGGTCAGTCTGACTTAAATGTCTTAGACGATGCGTGGCTCACTATATGCTATAGCACACACCTCTGACTAGGTCAAGGGCCGTATCCGTCTTCCGCCAATGCATTACAACGCTGTACATGGTGAAGGAACAACATCCTCAGGCAGTCAGAGAAGCCACAGGGTCAATCCTTCCCGTATGGATCGATGCATTCAAGGTTTTGTTGAATGTATCGCCAATTAATGACGTTGAAAATTCACATACTTGGGACGCCCTCGCTATTCGGATCGAGATTTTCAAAGTGAGCATATTGAGGTGACGGGGAGTGTTTACTAATCCACCCTTGCAGACACTCGATATGATTCACATGGGCTTCGCTAAGTCTCTGGCACCTCTCTACGACGAACTTCTTAACATTGCGCTTGCACATTTGCAAATACTTTTACCCACATTCTCCCGGTATTATCTATCAAAATCATCTGCATCTCCTCCTACGGCATCAGAGGAAGAAGCCATCGAGCTTTCCATGCTCGGTTGCCCGATAATTGATTTCATTGCTGCTATTACCCGGAGTAGTAAAGCAAAATCTTGGTTGCAGACTTCAAATATCGAAGCGCTCGTTGTGGCGTTGTGCGGATGGATGCAGATGACCGAAGAAGATGTAGGTTCTGAATACAAAATTGGATAATTTAGCAACTGACGACAGAGACAGGAAGAAAACTGGGGAACTGATGCTAATGCGTTCGTTGCCCACGAGGATGATGAAACTCAGTCATATTCCCTACGCGTTGCAGGTCTTGATCTCCTTTCTGTAAAGAAGAGCAACTTGACACTCGACATACTTTATCTAACTTGCGTCTTTAGAATCTCACTGAGCGTGAACCCGGTGTAACTATTGATGGGCTTTCGCGAGCCACAAACCGTATCGTCTCCGAGTCTAAACAGGCTCGCGATGCCGGAAGTTCTGAATGGTACGTCGCCTTCAAGTACATTCAAGGGGAAAGCTGACTGCTTCTTCAGGTGGCGGCCCGTTGAGGCTGTCTTGCTCGCCCTGGGTTCCATTTCCGAAGACGTGATAAACTTCCGCAATGATGAGCAAGAAGCAGGACGATCGAAGGCGATAGATATCGAGTTGTTATTGACGGATGTCATCCCGCAGCTACTTTCGCTTTCAGGTATTCAGACAATTCTACAACAGGTGCAATCCACACTCATAAACGCCCTTTCCATGACCAGAATGTCCCTTCTTGCAGGGTCGCAGTTTCGTATTTGCTAGTCAATACTCAGAGTTCTTGCCTTCTCAGCTGGCGGGCCAATATATATCAGCGGCTATCGATGTCATAGAAGCAGACAATGCGAGCATTCCTATTAAAGTATCTGCAGTGAAGGCAATCCAAAAGTACGCGCTTTCCAATTGCTCTGTGTTTGTTTCTGATTAATTATCTGTAGTTTCGCATCTGGCGCGGATAAATCAAATCTGGTTCCAGTCGCGTTCCGTATCGCGAAGGACCTAGGCCCATTCTTGTTGGCAACAACTGAAGACACTTTGTCGCTTGTGCTCGAAACCCTTTCATCTATCGTAAACATTGGAAAAAGTGATTGGGTAACCCCAGACTTGGCTGAGCAGTTAACCACTGCCCTACTTCAAAGCTGGGCCAACAATAATAAAGGTGGATAAGTGCCCGTCCACCCGAGTTGCTATGATTTTAACTCGACGTTTCAGATCTCGTCCTTGTCTCAATCCTCACTGAGATCTTCACGTCACTTTCCAGTTCTTCGCACCGCGGTGTCTACGAATCCGTTGTTAAAACGTCTTTGCCAATCCTTTGCACTGCGATCACTTCCGCGAAACCGGACGAATCTTGGATTACTAACTCAGCAATCGAGATAGTGACTAGTCTTGTCGAAGGTGCACCTTCCGAAGGTCTTGGTGGAGGATTCTTCGCAGCACTCGCGCCGTGCTTATTCGAATGCTTACGTCTGGCAGAAGATAGGGATGTCCTTCAAGTGAGATCATCTTTTGACTGAGGATATAAAGCCCGGCGTTGCTGATTGATGGTCAGAACGGAGTTCTCTGTCTGACTTGGATTGTCCGGAAGGATACCAAGCAAATTCTCGAATGGAAAGACGCCTCTGGACAAAGTGGTGTGGATCGAATTCTTGCAGTTATTGCAAGAATGCTTGAAAACGAGGGCGAATCGGGCGGTCTCGTCATCGGTGATCTCATCATCCATCTCTTGCGACGGGCAGGCACTTCCATTGTGTCTGTCCTACCTGAGCTTCTGCAAGCAATGGTTCGTAGGATGCAGACGGCGAAAACCGCGACCTTTGTTCAAAGTCTTGTCATTCCCTTCGCGTTCTTGATGCAAAGCGAGAGAGATACGGTTCTTTCCTTACTCGAAGGTATTGATCTGAACGGCCGTTCTGGGCTCGATATTCTTATTCAGACATGGTGCGAGAACGCCGAAGTGTTCCAAGGTTTCTGGCCGAGTCGCGTCAGGTATTATTGTTTCACCCCTTCATTTTCAACGGCTAATTAGCTGTATAGTACTCTCGGCCTGTGTCAGCTCTTTGCGTCAGAGCGTCCCAGCCTACAGAATCTGACTGTCAAAGGCGATATCATTGTCACGCCAGAGACCAGGGACGGTGGGTCGCTAAATTTCATTCTCCTCATTTCAATGAGGTTTGATACCTAGAATACTCAGTTATAGTTACACGCTCACGGGCCAAGAAGAGTATGTTTCCTTTCCAGCTAAGAACACTAAGATTAGTTCTGACCTATATTCGGTATCATCTACAGCTCCGCATCAGTTTACGCAGATCCCATTCCCTGTGAAAGCCCTTAAACTTATTGTGAACGACCTGCGTTCCAACGGCGAATCAGCGACGATGGGGACGGTTTCAGCTCAGGTTGGAAGTGTCGGTGCCGACTCGGACGATGGGGTAAGTGCACCGCAAGGTTTGGGGTACTGGCGACTGAGAATAACTACGTGATAACACCAAAGGACGAGGACTGGGAAGACGAAGACGGTGTCAATCCGTTGAACAAGGATGAAATAGCGTTTCTATCTGGTGAGTGTCATCCCCATGTACGTAGAAGCGTCCTAACCGGCCCTTCCACCAGACATGCTTGGACCACGCGCTGGTGCTTTTGACGATGATGATATACTCGAGGATGTTGATGATGAGGATTTAAAGAATGACCCTATTTCAAAGATGGATATGACGGTAAGAGCATTTCCATTCCACCCCTGATTGTGCGCGCCTTCAAGCAACGTATGTGTCAATGCTACGTTCCCCGGTGGCCGAGATCAACTACAAACCGCCCCAACTTTTCTTCTGCTTCTTTCTGATCGTTCTCACGTGTACTCCAATAGGCCCACTTGATAACATTTGTGAGGGAGTCTGCCTCTCGGAACACAAATGGCTTCTCCAATATCATAGGCCAACTGAATGCCGAAGAGATGCTCGTTATTCAACGCGTGCTTAGCGAATTACGGAAATAAAGGAGAAGGGATGCTAGAACACTTATGTGTAATGAGTCTACGATAACGAGCTAATTCTTGAGAGTTGCCAAAAGCTCATCGTGGTATTATTTTGACTTTAGCCAATTGGATAAAACATATATCCATGATGTTGCGTCTTTTAGACGAGAACGAGTAATCAAGCATCTGGAGGTTCACACATTACACGTATTTGTGTTCGTTATCAAGCTTGAAAATCCGGCAGAGGCGCAGGACATTCTCCATAAGGCAACAATCCTGATGACACTAGTCTCTTTCGCTTACGCATGCTTGGCTCGGCGGGGGATGGATGGGAAGGTGTTGCCTTGTGACCGATGAATTACGTAAGTATTATGGTGATGTTGGCGCTCCTCTGACAGGACAGGTTGCTCTGAGCTTTCTTTGAGAGACATTCAACAGCTCGACTCACTTCCTCACGTCACAGAGGGCAGGCCAGCACACGAACATGATTTCATAACCAACGGCCACTGACACGATGGAGGGAACAAACTATCTCTTTCAATCGACGCCACGCTGTACTCACCGGATTCAGTGCCCGTTAGATTTGTCGTCTTCACTGCTCGATGCATTCCCAAGCCGTAATGGATCGAGTTTTAGATTCACACTATCTCCTTGGTGTGTCACTCTAATGCTTTCCTGGGCACGGAACAGCCTTTCCTGCGGATCGTATTCGCTTTCCGGACCTCGTACTAATCTGGACCACACCATTTAAAAGTGGTCATCATGAGTCAGGGTCCAGTCTAACATCCGACTATATATACAGCTCTCTTGATCCCCTCCTACCCCTCACCTCAGGACACTTCGAAGACCAAGACATGAACACCACGGACGTATTTAGTACTCCTCGCACTCCGGTGAGTCCCCTGAGTCTCAATTTGCTTCATTCACCGGTTAACGCATCCACGTCTCAGCGCCCTCGAGAGCATTCCAGGACAGGAACGCTAGCATTATTGCACGAATGTTCCTTCCCCGCTCAGACGGCAAATGTTTCGATGTCTCAGTTGCCTGTTGAGCTCGTCTCACTCATACTCGAGTCGGTGTTCCATGACGAGAATTTGGAGCCAGACTATCAATGTCTTAGTAGCTGTGCTCTTGTCTGTAGGAACTGGTCGACGCCTTCCCAGGCTCTCCTCTTTCGCCATGTCTTCCTCCGATCAAGTTCCGCCTTCACTGCCTTTCGTTCTGCCGTGGATCCCACCACGGCCCGGGGACAGAATCTAAGAAGTAACGTTGCGCGGCTACGGATCATAATTGATCATAATCATCCCGACCAGCTCTCCCACCGCGCTCTCGCTGTGGGGCTTCTTTCTTGTCCAAATCTATACGAGCTGGACCTCTCAATATATGGGTGTAGTATTCCATCTCACAACAACGCGTCTGGCACTCGAGTTTTCCGCGCGGCACCGTCCTTCGATCCCGATACGTTAGATTTGCTCAGGGCAGGGCCTTCAATTCAGTCGATTAAGTTCTCCAACTGGTCGGACAATGATCAACTTGCTTTCCAGCTTCTTTCGGACGTTTGGCCGAAGCTGACGGCCGTTTCACTCAGAGGAACGCCGCCGCGCTTACCCGCATTCGACGACCGGCCTATCTTACCTTTCGGATGCGCGTTGAGCGAGCTCAGATGCAGCTTTCAAACCATGCCGTGTTCGCATTTCGTCAATTGGCTCCTGAAGAATTCTAGCCGTTCGCTTCGGTGCCTAGAATTAGAGCAAATGCCGGAAGTTGAGGTCCTTGCTCCTCTCTTATTGAGGTACGGGCCATCGCTAGAGTCACTCGCTCTACCCTCGTGTACCTTGCGTGATCAGGCGTCGTTGGTGCGTGGATGCGAAAGGCTCAAAGAGTTCAGGTTCGAGACAGGAAACATCTCGCTCCTTTTCGAGCAGGTACCCACCTCCGTGGAACATATCGCGTTCTCGGTCAGCAGGGGTACTCAACTGTACCTCATGGTTAAATTCATTAAAGCGCGTCGGAATCTCAGGGCCATTACTGCGCATGTTTGGGATGATGCCGTGTCGCACCCTCAAATGCCAAGCTTAAGGATTGCCTGTGCATGCAACGGTGTGGAGCTGTTCGTCGTGCGTGGCATTCGGCGTTTCCGCGAGGTCGTCGTGAGTCTTGTCTCGTCCATTCTCATGCTCCACGCTAAATTGAACTCTAATTTGTTACTACTTTTCTTAGCGAGGAGATCCATTGCCATGTTCCTCGTACCCGCGTCGCAAGGAACCCGCGAATTTTCGCAGAATGGTCTGTATCGCGAGGCACGCGAGAGGGGGAGGAGGCGAGCTGGAAGCGTCGGGAAGCTCTCAGGTTACGAGACGCCAGCGACCGCGAGCCGAATCTGCCGCTGCAATGCTCTCGCGTCCAGTACTATCCGAACTCGCCGATGCCAACAATATCACTATTACTCCCGACGGTCACACCAAGAAGCTATGATTGATTTCGGCTGCGTTCTTGCAGATGATGGATTCTGGCTTAAATGCGATTGAGAAAAAAGTTCTCGATGCACATCGAACAGCTGACGGCGCTGTTTACCATCATATTATCCGTATAATCCATAAAGACTCGAACTATTTCTGTATATTATGGTGTCCATTGCACTTCTTGATTTATGTCCGGAACAGCTGTCATATTAGACTGGCTAGGTTCGTTTTTCTTCTAATCGCCAACGTTGCTCTGTCGCTTATAATCTCGCAGATCGTATATCTTTCTCCTTCCCAGGGGACCATTTTCCGGACAATATCCGCCTTTTTTATCATTGTTTTGCGATGCATTCCCACCCGTTACGTACGTGAACAACGATACGCACTACTTCCGCGCTATCGATTGGGAATAACGGAATCAATGGAATCGATCATCACACGGTCGCTGTGATCTCCTGCTGACTGAAGTCAAAGCACTCATCGTACACATTCATTTCGCTGATTATGACTCTCACCCACGTCACTTATTATATCTTGTATAGACCTACAATCTCTGTATAAAACTCCTGTTCATACGTGTTCTTGCTATAGTGACATACTTTCATCTCGTCAATGTTTATAACAACGTGAAGATCGATGCTTGTAGCATTTTGTTTTCGGGCATCGCAGTCTACGAACGCCGGGGTGCCACTAATAGCTGCGTCCTTTGTATTTATTAAAAATAGTGGCTGAATGTGCCTTCCATTCCTGACCACATGGATCACTGGAGTACTAGTTCCGGAGGCTGAGAAGCGGTACTGAAGCGATTCCTTCAGCTTGACTCCTAATAATTTGAATTCACTAGGACCACTGCGGTATTGGTGTTGGATAACAATCCCCACGGGATTTCTGATACTATTGTACTTTGATAAAGAGCGGAGACAGCCGTGAAACATTGTTACGCGCGAATCAATGTATGGATGGCGGCGCCGCAAGCCACACAACGGACTTCTCGTCCGTAATTTGCCTCCGCCCCGAGACTAGTATCATGTTTCTGAGTTGGAATTATGTTATTTTTGATAATAGGTGGTACATACCGTGTGTGGCGTTCGGGACTCCGGAGAGATACCTGTTGCATATGAACTTGGGGTGAATTAGATATACAAATCGAAACAGTGTAATGCAATGCGATGAAATGATAATACCACTGGCAGTGACTCAATCAACCCGCCCGCGAACGTGAAATGATGGTACTAGTGGCTCAATCTACCCGCGAGCGCGAAAGCGAAATGGGTCCGTCTAGCCGTCCAGCCGTTTTCAATTCATTCCAGAAGGCGTGGGGTGTTATCATACTGTTGACCATGTCCCTGTACTTGGCTTCGCGCAACCTGTTGAGATGATGTGGCGGGCGGGCTTTTCTTTCATGTATCGTAATTTGTATATACGGTACGTTCGAGTCGAGTAATGATCAGTCTTCGTCGGATAATTGACGTGTATCCGTTCTCTCCTCTCCAATACAAATTATCGTATCGCAATTCGAGAGGTTCAGAATTTCGAGGATGATGCGCGTACGAGTCTTCCCTTTGAGTTCGTCCATCCTTTTTTAAGCAAGAACGACGAGCTGGTGCTCTTCGTTTGGACCTAAAAAGTAGAAAGCAGCGTGACCACTCGCAATAAAAGCCTTGGAGGGAGCCGTATAGATGAGCGCGCAAAAAATGATGGTTTCTCAAATGAGACGAAGAAGCAGTTTGAGGGTTTTGCAACATAAGCTAGTTAGCAAGAGTAATATTAACGTACTTCCATTGAAACTCAGCCTAGTTGGTGCTCTAGTCTAGTACTAGCCCGAGACCTGGGATCTGATAGGTTCAGAACCCAGACTCCCGTCCTTTTGAGCCTTTTGCAAATTGACCAGTGATAATTTATTTTAGATTAAAAGAGATCCAAGACCATACACATGCATGATCACCCCGATCAGTCTCGGCCGCTTTCCCGAGACCCGACATCTGTATTGCCAGTGGACAAGCAGAGGAGGCCCAAATGAGTCAACTTGCACCCGAGAGAAGGGTGCACGGAGCATATGTAACGTTGGCATTGGGAGGTAAAGCGGCAGCCGGAAGACGGGGATCAAAGAATCGGGAAGGAGAAGTAAGTGGTGCAAGGGACGCTGAGTGTCAGTTGTTATTGGATGTGAGTTTGTGAGTCGGAAGTTTGCGATACCCATAGCGGCGTATACGATAGCGGCGACGTGTAGAGCACAATCAAGGTTGCCGTATCCTATATGCTCTCAAGCCCTGTGCGACAGTAGGGTATTCTATGATACGTAATTCGAATGTGCATCGCGGCTTGCTGGGACGTTTCTTTGCTCGTCGAGCTTACATGTTCTGGTTTTCGAACCCACGTACGCCCGAAGTTCGGCGAGGTCACGAGGAAGACCGTGCTCGGAAGTGTCTCAGACCGGCCTCCATAAAACTAGAATACGTTTATCCGCAGTTAGTCCCTGGAAGACAAGGTAGTGAAGAAAGGAGAACGAAGTAGGAAAAGTGAAGGTGCTGACGGAGCGAGCACTTACCCGTCCAATTCCCCATCAAGCACTGCTTGAACGCCTCCAGTTCCGACTGCATGGCCTGTCCGCACGTCTTTGATGAGCTGATACGGCTGGAGTGTATAAGAACGGATTTGAGATCCCCATGTTATTTCTGGGAGATTGCTATGTGTTGCAGCTCTTGCTTGTGCTCTACGGACCAGAAAATCAGAAAAGAAACAGAGAACGAAGATGGATGGGCTTACTTCTTGAGTTGCTCCATATCGTAGAGTCTCGACTTGAGCAAAGACAATGCAACGGCTCTATTTCTTGCTTGACTCCGTTCCTGTTGGCACGCAACAATGATTCCGGTCGGAATATGTGTAATCCTCACAGCGCTCTCTGTTTTATTAACGTGTTGTCCACCCGCACCCGAACTACGCATCGTCTGGATCTTCAAATCACTCGGATTGATTTCTACTAAATCCTTTCCCTTGCCAGACGTGCTTCCGCCCTTTTCATCGACATCTTCTTCACCAAAGTAGGGTGAAACCTGTACAGAAGCGAAGGACGTATGTCGTTGACCGGCGGCGTCAAAAGGGGACATCCGAACTAGCCGATGAATCCCAGACTCGAATTGCGCATATCCATACGCGTACGACCCGTCTATTCTTAACGTACGGAACTTGATCCCAGCGATTTCCGCGATCGTCTCGTCCACAACGGAAACAGCGAAATTATGAGACTGAGCCCAACGCGTGTACATCCTGGACAGTATACCGGCCCAATCGCACGCTTCCGTTCCGCCTGATCCAGCCTTGATCTCTATGTATGCTCCGTGTGAGTCTGCCGGCGAGGAGAGTAAGAGTGATTTGGTAAGTTCATCGGCACGTTTCTTGAGGGATTCAAGTTCCGGGACGAGGTCACTGTAGAGCTCGTAATCGCCTGACGAATCGGCGAGCGCGGATAGTTCCGAGAGAGACTCATAGCTTGATTGGATTTCTTGTAAGGAGGATGTTTGCTTTTGGAGGTGTGAGAGCTGTTGTTGTTTTCGAGAAGCGATGTTGTAGTCTCTTGTCCACAATTCTGTATCCTACGTGTCATTAGTTTTTGTAAGCGAAACACGCAAAGTATCGTTATCATACCCCAAGCTCTTTGGCCAGCTCCTTCGCTTGTAATTGAGCTGACTTGAGTTTGTCGCCCTGGTTGACGAGCGACAGCGCGTGACGGATATCCGCAAATGCGTCACGGATGGAGGCTTGGACTGCAGCCGTTGAAGTGGAATTCCACCTTGCAACTAGTCTCGTACTGTTTCTCGGGCATAGTATCCATTTCGCTGAGAAAGGTGTTGCGCGTAAGGCGACATGAAGTGAACTCGAGCTGAGCATGACATGGCAGAGGCGAAATGAAAAGTTTAGGATGACGGTGATCTTGTTATGCCCAAATTTGGTTAACAAGAGGAACGTGATCTACTGCCGATCACCAAGTGGCTGAGTCGATCATGGTCCTAGATTATGAATATTCGCAATGACGGATCGAGTCTCAAACGAGTTCTGCTCTCACTGTCATTGCCGCATCGTATCACGACAGTCAGCTCGGATGTTAGTGTCTCGGTGTAATGGGTTTATAAACCACCCATCCCCGCGACATGTCTTCCCTCCTCTTCATCATCATCAACTTGAATCGACATCCATAATAAAAATCAATCACCGCCGTAATGGGAAGCGACTTGTCCACCGCCAGGATTGTAGCCCCCGGAGCGTTCGCAATTAACATTGCGGCGCAGATCTATGGAATGGTGTCGTCTCCTAATATGAAGGATATCGCCGATAGGGTGTGTGATTTCTAAGGCAGCTCGCTTTCATATTGGGACAATACTGAACTGAAGAATAGAATCACTATGCGTTCTCACCGAACCCACTTTTCATCGGAGCGTTCTTTGCGCCACAGTTGATTCTACAACTCGCTTGGATCAGAAAGCTATTCCTAGACGACAACGATGTAGATCAAGCTCAATTGGATTATGTTCCTATTTACGCGCTTGGAAATCTCTGCATTTGTGCGTCTATCTCCACTTATTATTTACCGTCCTGTTTACGTTCTCATGTTGTCTAGCCGGGTGGATGATATTTTGGAACAAGGAACAATTCCTCCACTCCCAGATCCTCGTCACCATCAATTCCGTTGCTCAGCTTTACGCAGTCGCGGTCCTTCCACCTTATTCCCCTGAGAACGCACTTACACACTGGGTCGCAAAAACAACTGCCGGAATAGGACTACTCGACTTTGTCGACAATGGAGGAGTTGTTCTTGTAAGTCCTGATCCTGTTGTCGATAAAGCAAACTGATGAAGTTCTTTCTGTTTATAGAGATACAGTCCTCCGCCATCCACAGTAGTTAAATTTCTAACGGCCAGCTTCTTTGGTGTCGCAGTAAGGTCTCATCCGGCCACTATTAACTTCTTTATAACACCTTTATCTCAGACGATCGTTGCGGACCCGATCCTCGGTGGCTGCGTGGTCTACGACCTTGTTGCGCTTTACGCGGGCCAGCAGGGTACCTGGCGTTCGCTACTCGGCTGGTACGCAGCAGGTTCCGCCGTCATCGCCGGATTGAAGACTATCGTCCTCCAAGAATAGAGGATGCAATACCTCATCATTGTTGATTAATTCTCAAATATTATGCATACCGATTCTCGTCTGGTAAATGAATCTGTTGTAATCGAGCGTAACGGGGTGGAATAAGATGTATGAGTAATGTTTAACTCGAACCTTCACCGCAGAACATTAACGGGGCTTTTATTGCTCATTCAAATCCTCATTGTAAAACTCATTCTATGCGAGACTAAGACTTCAGAAGTATTCCAACCCGGAGCAATCATCAGACTGGCTTTATCAGAGCTTTGAAGCACTCATTAACAGAGAAGCGCAAAAGTCATACACAACGTTCTTGCTAGATCAGTAAAGAAAAGCAGACGAGCAAAGTATAGAGGAATGAAGCCAATGCAAATAATGGAAGGCTTCTCGTAAATGCACGATTGATTTGTTGACGCAGCGAATCAGGCTGTATTTTTTGGAAGCCCGCGTGATCAGGGATCTCTGCCCATGGAAACTTCGAATCCAGAGATATCTCAGGGTCGGTCAGGAAGACCGTATCGCCTATGCAGGTACCTAAGATTCCTCCAAGAGTCCTGAACGATTGAGAGCACCACGTACAAACCAAGAAAAAGAAGCAAGCAGTGCATACCGAAGGAGGATGGTAGGTCGCCGGATTTATCGCCATA
The DNA here is from genome assembly GCA_024712875.1 of Inonotus hispidus. NCBI lineage: Eukaryota > Fungi > Basidiomycota > Agaricomycetes > Hymenochaetales > Hymenochaetaceae > Inonotus > Inonotus hispidus. The sequence continues at coordinate 3,302,109 of CM045714.1, read as the reverse complement.
TCCTTCAGAAGCATAGCGGTCTGAAGTATAGAGAGCACTAACACACCCGGGAAAGACTGTCATCATGTTACTGTAGACCGGGAGCAGATTCAGTAATACGAACCACAGAAGACAAAGGAAATGTGGCTTGCTTATAAGCTTCTCGATGTTGAGAAGAGAGCGACGAAGAAGCCAGAAGCCGGATGGCAGGATGCGGAAGTTCAAGAGATTTCAGCTTTGTCAGGCCCGGGCTCTTCAACGAGCGTCCTGAGCTCCGCATCGCGTGGCGAAGGAACAGGATGATTCAAGGTATTATGTGTTCCTTTTCATTCATCGAGCTACGGGAGGACATGGTGAAACGAAGTCAATGGTCAAGTGAACGCGAGCCACGAAATAGTAGCGAGTATGAATTAATCTACTCATCGCTCCTAGGATCTTCAGGTGTGTACAAACGAAATGTGCAAGATTTCGAGATCCCCATACTGCACGTGACTTGACCTGGACGATATTACTTTTTTAAGATCGACATTTTCCAGACTGATCCAATCGATACATACTACACATTGACTAATCTCCGGTCCACAGGAGTAGTATTAGCACCTGCGTTTAGTGGATCAAGCCAAGCTACCCATTGTCCAAGGCTCTCCTCAGTTTGCTTCCCATTACGACCTCCTGGGGATTTTCAACACCGTAAACGCCTTGACCAAGTGCTCGTCGCACGTAAGGAACGAGTAATCGTACAAACACCCTCCCGGCGGCACGCACGACGTGCTCTTGATCAGGTGGCGGCTCCTCTTCGTCATCCACAATTAATTTGGTTTTCGAGCTCGAGCTCGACACGGTTTCCACAGCAGTCCGCGCGTATTTGAGGAAGTTTACGGATGCACGTGCCAGGCAGTCGTCCAGGGCTAAGAGGAGTTGCGGGAGGATGGAAGCGGGTGCAAGGAGCCGGAGGCTATTGAGTGCAGTGAGGATAGCGTTGGTGTAGACCGCGAGAGGAGGGTAAGAAGCGAGGATCTGGGGAGGGACGTGAAGAGACTCTGGAAGCGTTGTGTCTTCAGGCGGAGAAGGAGCTGCTTGGAGTGTAGTTAACACTGCAGACGGCTGACGACGGTATTTCAGCGCATCAGACAAGGTATTACTTAAAACATCTGTTGCCAGTTCAAGAGAATGTGAGAAACGCGTCTCGACTGCGTGCTCAAAAATCGGTGGGAGTAAGGACCGGAAATCAAGTCCCGATCGTGAGAGAGCGGCTCCGCAATGCGTAAGTTGTGTGAGGAGAGCGGAGAGTGATGTCGCGTCATTAATATGCGAGAGGTGAGTGCGTAGGACGGAAAGGAGCGCGCTGACTCGGTAATGAGTAAATGTGGAAAGCAAGTATCGCAGCTCCTGTACGCGTTCCACAACATCAGGATCCTTCTCAGGCACTCGTTCAAGGAATATAGTCGTAAATTGCGTGATAACATCTGATACGCCTTCCCGCCAAACATCGACATATCGACGAACGTATCGCGCATGGTCCGCTCGGTCCTCCTTGATGCCGTCGACGGTGTTATTGAGGTTCACAAGTCTACTGGTCAAGAAGACAAGGGCGAGCTCTTTCTCATCCATCACGTTCATCTTCCGGAGGAAGGAAATGGCTTTGAACAGAGCGGGAAGTTTCGCGGATTCGCGTAGTAAGGATAGGAGTTGAGCAAGCATAAGACGCATAGCATGCGCCGCTTCTGCTGCGACGTCCTGTATGACTTCAATGTTAGGAAACATTTCTGATAGGCGCAAAGCGTGAGCCGCGAGGTCCATGGCTTCCTGATAATACGCATTGCGTACACAGGTATCGATGAGTTGAGGAACGTCGAGTATGTCTGTTAACACATCGTGTTGGGCGAGAACTCGGCGCGCCTTGGTTCGAGCATCCTGTATTCCCTGCGTTTCTTGCGAGAATTGTCGGGCCTGGTTTTCGAGTGCGGGAAGAGCAGAGAGCAAAGAAGACAAAGAGGATGAGAACGCGGAAAAAGTCGAGGACAGAACGGAAGAAGTTCGGTGCAAAGAGAGGAACGTCGGATACTCATTATGGCAGAGCGAAGTGAGTGAGTTTGTTAGCTGGGATGCCTCTGAGGCGAGGGTTGTCGGCTCGTGCAAGATTTCGGACAGACGTAGCGAAGTCAGGTGCGAGAGATATTGTGAGATTTCTGGAGTAGAAAAGCGCTCTCGCAGTGGTGTTGATGGCCCTTCGCCATTGTCTGTGGCAAGCACATCTGCGATCGTTTCGAGTTCTGACATGGCTTTGCCACTGTCGACAAGCTGAATTGTCGTTGGCGAAGCGCGTTCGTGTCGATGAGCCGTGTATGGGAGCAAATTCCCGCGGCATCGCGACACGTCTCGCGTCTTGACTTTCTAACCTAAAGCAATTCAAGTGCGACGCTCCACGAAGTAAAATGGTAGGCATAAGTGCAGCGCAACGGCTAAGGTAGATGCTGATTTCGCTGTGCACAGGTTGTGTTGGCAGCTTCAATATGCACAAAGGCCGGCAAGCGTACGTATCTTTAAATGTAATTCAGTCACAGAATCTGACCACAGCACACAGCGGTCATCTCTCGCCAATTCAGAGAAATGACAAGAGCTCGTATAGAGTCCCTCCTTGCATCGTTCCCAAAGCTCATCCCGGCTGGATCGCAACATACATCGGTCGAAACTTCTGAAGTCCGCTATGTCTATCAGCCTCTAGAAGATCTCTATATCCTCCTCATCACAAATAAGGCGTCTAACATCCTTCAGGACATTGACACGCTTCATCTATTCGCCCGTGTCGTCTCGGACATGTGTCGAAGTGCAGAGGAGCGCGAAATACTGCGGAACGCGTTTGAACTCTTGGGAGCATTTGACGAGATTGTCAGTCTGGGGTACCGCGAACAGATCAATCTCCTGCAGGTCAGGAATGTCCTCGAAATGGAAAGTCACGAAGAAAAGATCCAGGAGATCATTGCTCGAGTGAGTAGACAATATTGCACCTTGCTCAATGCATCATTTAATGCTCGTCCAGAACAAGGAAGCGGAAGCGAAAGAAGAACTCAAGCGACGCGCGAAGCAACTCGAAATGCAGCGGCGAGAGCAGCAGCGACGCGCTGCGTCCGGTGGTGGAGGGGGCAGCGGCTTCGGTGGAGGTTTGGGCAGTGGTATGGGCTCGTACTCCCCTGTACCACGTTATGAGGTACCGTCTCCACAGCCAGCGCGTACATCATCCCCTGCACAGTCGTCACTTCGTGCGCCAGCGTTCAAGGGTTCAGGTATGAAGCTCGGTAGCAAGAAGAGGACAGCAGAGCTGTTGGATGCGCTTGGTGGTGAGGCTGCTATCGCTCACGAAGAGCTATCTGCGCCTCCTACACCTTCAATACCAGTTCCCGAACCATCTGCTACAGCCAGTACACGTGGAAGCTTACCTGCTGTTACACCAGAGGGGTAAGGGTTAACGAATGCCACTATAATCAGTTTTATTGACCAAAGAATCTACAGAGTACATATTGTAATCAAAGAAAAAATCGCTCTTCAACTGCTACGCGAAGGCGGACTCAAGTCAATGGAAGTCAGAGGCGACATGAACCTCCAAGTCTCCGACCCCTCACAAGCCAAGATCAAACTGAGCCTAAGTCCCCTTTCGTCTGATATCAACGCAGGGGACCTTCAATTCAAGCAACATCCGCATGTTGCGAAGTTCGCTCCGTCGGGTGAGTGTGTGGTCGCGCTCAAGGATCCGTCGAGGGCGTTCCCTGTTGGTCAGAGCCTTGCAGTGTTGAAGTGGAGGTATGACGGCAAAGACGAGACTTTAGTCCCGCTCTCGAGTATGTATTTCATCTTCTCTGCCGATGCGCCTGAAATTGACGCTTGCTGTGAAGTCAATTGTTGGCCGACCCCGTCGAATGACGGGACATGCGATGTAAATATCGAATACGAACTTGAGAATGACAAGCTCGCCCTGCACGACGTCATTATCTCAATTCCTCTTCCGTGAGCCCTTTTACATTTCCACCCCACCTTTCAAGGACAATATACTAAGATACATTTCATTTAGCACGGGTTCTTATCCAACCGTCTCTCAACACACCGGCACCTGGTCCCTTAATGCCTCAACGCATTCTCTTGATTGGTCCATCCCTCTTATCACCTCCTCCGACCCCGACTCCCGAACGGGCACACTCGAATTTACAGTCGGCGGGGACGACGCAGCGACTTTCTTCCCTGTTCGCGTTGCCTTCGTCGCTGAGGGGAGTTTGTTTGGCGTTGGGATTAACGAGGCGAAACGTGTGGAGAATGGGGAAGATGTGGTGTTCTCTCAGGATGTGACGCTTGTTGCGGATGATTATCTTGTTGTTTAGGTTATGGGTGCTGCAAGTTGTAGATGGCTAGATACCTCTTACTCCCGTTATCGTCACTGTTGAGAAAATGTATAGAAACCGATTATAAAAGTGCCCATTCTTCACTTCGGTTCTTTTATATACCCAAAGCAGCAGTATACTACAGTTGTCTTCAATCCGCGTTTATAATTGGTAGCAAGTTCTTCTTCCCCTTCAAGGGCCACTCCTCCACCATTGTCTCGGCATCCCACACCCGACCCCCGCGAATAACGAATCGAATCTCCTGACTCTCCTCAATATCCTCAAGCACCTCCGCATCTTTCCTAAATACGATCAAGTCCGCCAGTTTCCCAGGAGTGACTGACCCTATGGAGTCAAATAGACCAAGTGTAACTGCTGCATCGCGTGTCGCGGCTCGGAGTGTTTCGTATGGCGTGAGACCGCCTGCGGCTGTGAAGAACAACTCGGCGTGGTACATTCGCCCGAGAGGTGCCTCGCCGTGTGCGCCGATGTGGGTCTTTAGACCTTTCTTGACCATCTTTGCGATCGACGTAGAGGTGTTGAAGAGTTGGAAGGCTGTTTATGTGGAGCATATGCAAAGTTATTAATGAACTGGCAGATTGGTCGGTATAAAGGATGAGCACGTACAATCGAGTGGTCGACTAGTTGTTTCGATCACGCTTTCGAGGATGTCGTGTCGCGTGAATCGCCGCAGTCTGAATGAGAAGTCTATTTCAAAAACTTGGACGGAGAATCCCTAAATGTGAGACGTACTTTGGATCATTCGCAAGTTGCTCGTGAGCCCAGAGATACTGTTCGCCCATCACTCCCCCATAGTTTACGATATGGGTCGGCGTTGCGCCGGTACCACTTAACGCGTACAAAGTCAGGACATCGTCGTAGAGTTCTGGTATGGGAAGGGCATGCTCCACAGTTGTCATTCCTATATCTTCGATTAGCCCCGAGCACATCGAGATCTTGCTTAGAGGTCTTTACCGTCAGTGATGTACGTTAGGTCCCAATCTTGGTTCATCCCCTGTTGATAACGATAAAACCCGCGTAGTTCTTACACGGAGCGACGATTACCTACCCCTTCCGGGAAACAAAGCATAGACAAATTGCGAGATTCTAGAAGGAGCCTCTGACGCGAGGCTCTGCGATAGTGACTACAAGTCAGCAATCTCATTATCGAATTCAACGAAGTCAGTTTACCGAGAAGGTTGATTGTAATTCTTATATGAGAAAGCAGCAGGACCTCCTTCGGCTTTGATACGAATGAGTGTAGAACGGGCGTCGGCGAGATCAGCAGCGGTGTTGTGAATTCCTGGCAACCCTGCACCATAGATTACGTCGCCTGTGTGGAAGATACGCGGCCCAACTATCTGCCCGCTTTCCACTCTAGCTCTTTCTACAAAGCCCTGCACGTTATCCGAGCTTGGGCTAATTAGGTTATTAGCAACCTTCCATTCGATCACAAGGAGGGAGTACAACGAACTTGTGTAGTGTCGTTACACCATAAGCAAGGAATGTTAGCAGTTCCCATGATTTGGACGGGAACGCACTTCCAAATCCACTCCAGTGAGCATGTACGTCGATGAAACCGGGTAGGACGAAAGCACCCTGTGCATTAAGGATCGTCGCTCCTTGAGGCACGTCTACCCTATTCGAGGGACCCACAACGTCGATGATGCCTCCGCGTATCACAACTGTTGCCGAGTCTAGCAGATCCTGCTCCAGGTCTCCATGCTCCAAGGTCAGCACAGTGGCATTCCTGATAGCATAGACGTCGGCATTTCGGGTATCTGCTGCACGAGACCTGGCGATTCCTTGCGCCTCGTTCCTGAGACGAGAGATATCGGTGGAGTAACTCACCTCTACTTCTCGGACGTCGAGCAAATTCTTGATACAGTTGATGCCAAAGCGCACTTTATCTTCCTCCACTTCGGATGAACAGTGTGATAAGCGCGAGGCTTTCAGAGAATGTAAATAAGGGCCTGGAAATATCTGTCTCAGCAAACAAAGAGTGTCTACAACCTAGGGGTGTCTTACCTAGGAACCAAAACAGGCGCCTTCCGGAAGCATCCCATTGTATGTCATGTCCTCCGTCAAGGCTGACCCTAGCAATACCCTTCGTTGCATTTCCCGGCTTTGCCCACAGAGGGTCCTCGCCAACATTAGTCAGCCTCGCCACAAAGACGTTGAAGTTATCCACGAAGGCGACCTTGTCTTGTCGCACTGGAAGGGCAACTTCAGTAGTAAATCGCCCCTGAGCAACCGTGGTGTGCTTGTAGTCTCCGAGAGCATCAGGTCCGCTTGCAAGATCGATTACGAAGGCTCGGTCCGACTGTTGAACGAGAAGTTTCTTGTTCCCTTCAAAGAACTTCAGCGTTGTGCGATCTCCGACGCTGATTTCTGTCCGGACGTGACGTACGCTTCTAACAGGGATAGAAGAACCAGCAAGTGACAACGAATCAGGAAGCGAAATGTCACCGATATATAGGCCTGGCTCCGCCGTAGCGGTTATGGACCCCGACAAATAATCACTGGCAACCTTGACGAATGCTATCGTTCTCTTGTTTCCTGCGCATGCACAAAGGACCGGGTGAATATATCTCCCAAGAGGCAGGCCAGAAAGATGGTAAGCGGTTCCACCTGAAATATCTGCAAGCTCTAGCGTAGTGAAGTTTCTGTCGGACCATCGAGCGTGCAGTACGAGATCCTTGCTGCCAGGGATAAAGGAGGGGGAATAATAAGGGTCAGTGGCTTGAAGCACTGGAATCTTGTGGGGCGAAACCTTCCTCGATGTGGATGAGGCATCCGTGTCAAGGTAGTAAGATACGCCAGCCGCCTGGAACGCAACTCGGGAGCCGTCATCAGCTACTGCTAAGTCAACGAAAGCATGGAGACGCTGACTGTCCGCCGACTCCAAAGAAAGCAAGTCCGTATTTGAGGTTCGGGTCGACGCGAGCCGCTTTTCGATGTGCGCTTTGAATGGAATGATCTTGGGTTTCCCAGTCTGAACCTTTTCGCCAAGCGAGTCGACAGACAGTGGGATGCGCCATAGCTTTCCTGCAGCCCAGATAATTATCGCGTCGTCACTCGGAGTGAAGGCAAAGGACGGGTAGGTGCCCATAGGTGCAGAAATGATTGAAAGGTCATAAGACAGACCGTACCAAATATTCTGGATTGTGCCAGATTTCAGGTCCCTGTTTGCGGTTTATTGAGAATCTTCTTGGTATCATTTAACTCTACTAATACTCACTTCAACACGAGGGCCTCCTTGTCACGCACTCTACGCACAAATGCGAGAGTTCTGCCGTCCCTCGACAATTCAGGACGGCTTGCACCACCAGGCGACGATGGGACAAGAGTTTCCGTCCTCTTTGTCGTCAGGTTCGTTCGGAAGATTGCATAAATGCCTGCATGCGCGTCTTTACTGTACTGATATGTCCCATCTACATCAACGACGTTCTTTGCATAAATTACTCCATCTTCTCCGAACCAAACGAATTGTTCTGGTCCGACTTGCTGATTCCCATATTCAGCTAAGCTCCAGCCCAGAGGCAGTGTTCTTCCAACGATTCTTTGCCCGATACCCTTCTCGACCTGTGAACCCCACTCGGGAACGTCGTACACCCAGCCTTCGCCCGCGCCGAGACTACGTGAACTCGTATACCACTTTGTTGCCACGAGCTTATTCCCATTTGGGTGGAAGCGTGCATCGCTGATAAAACGATAGGTCTCGTTAGTAATTCGTTGCGCTAAGGTTTGGTGAGCGTTTAGTCGGCACTGTTGCTTTGCTATCCGACATACCTGAAAATCTACCCTCTCTGATGAGACGTCGAATTTTCCCCTCGAGCCTCTCTTTCACGCCTATTGAAAGCATAGTCTCATCGGACTCCTTTGCTTGTAAGGCCTCGAACAGTTCTGGTTCGTGTATGCCGGCACCAGTCAAATCAGGTCTGACATTCATATAATCGCAGCCCTTCCATTCGGTCACCCAGATATTATCAACACCCAGCTCCGCATCGGATCTGAACGCCAGTAGCTTTCCGTCCGGAGAAAAATGTGGGTCAGCGTCGTGCGGCACACCCGTCAGGATCGGTCGCGCCTGCGTGTTGGAATCTCCGACTGCATGAAGATACGCAGACGCAGGCAAGCAATAGATATCGCCCAGCATATCAAACACTATCTCCCCAGAGATAGGATGAACATCCAGACGCAACCAGGTACCTTCCTCGACATCGAATGCTAGTGTGCGCGGATAAGGGAAGTCAGTCGATATATCCCAAGCTGTTTGTTCGCGTATAGGATAAACATCGTCGCGCCATTCGTCAGCAGAGTCAAGTGAAACGCGATGCGGAACCCCGGGTTCGACAGAATGAAAATGTGTGAACCATTTCACGAGGCCATTCAATACTAAGGCAGCCTGCGCTGCGCAGCATAGGCCCAGCACCAAACGTCCTATCTGAGAGAGGCGATAGTGAGGTCGTCTTCGCTCGGATGAAGACTCGGGTAGCTGTTCCTTCATGTCCATGATGGGCAAGAGCAACCCACCACAAACAGCACCGTGGGATCCCGATCATGGCGTGATCACCGCTTAAATCTGAGTTTGAATCTAGACAGCAACGCGTCGTAATCTGATAACGCGTATGCTTCACGTGATGAGATTACACATGAATTCTCACAATGTGCTGAGCAGTTCTACGGAGTTCTCCGGCAGCACGGACGTTTTAGACGGTGGTGGGACACTCATCAACGCAGCAGCTAGCCAGCATCGTTGACGGCCTTGCAGACATGCAGATATTCGTAAAAACACTCACAGGCAAGACTATCACGCTCGAGGTAGAGTCTTCAGACTCCATCGAGACAGTGAAGGATAAGATCCAAGATAAGGAAGGGTGCGGGCTCATTCTGAAATACAACCTTACGCTTGTTGACAACGTCGAATGTGTAGGATCCCTCCTGATCAACAACGACTTATATTCGCTGGAAAGCAGTTGGAGGATGGCCGCACCCTTAGCGATTACAACATCCAGAAGGAGTCCACGTTGCATTTGGTTCTTCGGTGTGTTGTAATAATCTTTTCCTTGCGTGCCCTCTAAATGACATTAATTTCTGTAGCCTGCGTGGTGGCATCATTGAACCATCATTAAAAGTGCTAGCATCCAAGTACAACTGCGACAAGCAAATATGCCGCAAGTGCTACGCTCGTCTTCCACCCCGTGCCCATAACTGCCGAAAGAAACGATGCGGCCACTCTTCTCAGCTCCGCCCGTATGTATTTGTCACTTTCGTTTCATCCTTCGAGAGTTGACGCATTGCGAATAATGCAGGAAGAAGAAGCTTAAGTAATGGTTATGCACTCCGCACCGTTGCAAGGCTGGGTTTTCATGTCACTATGCCCGTTTTAATGCATGATCCACCCATCTCGCGCAATATGATGTTTATTCTTTTTGTAGCATGTTACAAACCAACCTTCTGTGTCTGCTTCAAAACCTTGAAACTCTTGCGACTCGTCTTCGGCAGTAATTTCTGATGACCCAGATGATCCTGCTTTCCTTTTGGCTTCTTAGGGGGACTAAGTCTGCGTTACCTAGGACGAATCTGCTTGAGTTGTTTTTTCGGTCCCTTAACGCAGTGATTATGTGCACTCAGAAACCGCTTCATCTCAGGATTAGAATTTCATGTTGGGTACATTCATATCATTCGCTTGTCGGGAGTCGGCAGGCAATTCATCAAGCAATGAGCCTTCGAACCGCTTCAATTATCCTCATCTGCCAGCTGGCGTGAAATCGACGACTGTTTCGCCAGACGCCTGATTACTGTAATGGAACAATTTGTATATCATTAATGCTCTTCAATTCTAATGTATCAAAACCCAATAAATGAAGGAAGTCCTACGGGCCCTCTGGAACAGAAGGGACATACGCTTCCCTGTCAGCACAATCGGTTGATATGTTCATGAGTTGAGAAGGAAGTACATATCGCAAAAAATTATAATTTATAGAATATATATGACTAAGCGGTGCACGTGACTTGAAATTTGGAGAATTTGGGACTTGGAAGCGGAAACGAGTCTCTAGAAATCTACTGTAGACATCAAGTCATGGCGAAGTTGGGACAGAAACGATGGCGGCATCGCTATAATACCACAATCAAGGATAACCCTACTAGCTCTGGAAAGGGTCGTGCGAGATCCGTGAAAACTCCTGCTGCTGGAGTACATGATGTATACGAATTTCAACCAAGCAGAAACCGCCGTGACGGTATCCTCCTTTCCCTCGACGACGATGAAATGCGTGGTGCGGCCTATAATGACGAAGATGAGCTATATGATGAGGAAGTTCGGGCAGGAAGGAGGCCACGCTTAATAGGTGAGGGAGAGGAAGATGAGCGAGTAAGGAGCGACGAGGACGAGGAGATCGAGAGTGACGCTGCTTTCGACGAGAGCGATGAAGACCGTTTCGCCGGTTCGAGCTTCAAACAGAAGGTGCGTTTATAGTTCTAAAGCATACATCCCATTCACTCAGATTTGACGCAGAAATTGGCCAAATCTGGGAAAGTCAAGCCCGGAAAGTCTGGTAGAAGCGTCCAGAATACGTCGGTAAACCTTGCCGAGGACGACAATGGCATGCGCAAGGACGAGACTGATGGAGACGAAAGTGAAGAGGAGGAAGGAGAAGCTGGCGATTTTCTTGATGTCCTAGACATTCTGGATGGTCGGGCCGATCCATACCTGGAAGACGAGGAAAATACTCCGGAACCGAAAAACGATCGTTTACAATCATCAACACGAGAAAGTAATTCCTTTGAGGAAGACGAAAATAGGAACGAGAGGAAGGACTCGGATGAAGGTGAACATGAGGAAGAAGAGGAGGAAGAGGACGACTCGGTCGATGATCGGTCGGATGAAGAATCGCAGATTTCTGCTTCTGATGGAGAGAATGACGAGATAGCTCTCGAAGCACTTGATCAGTTTGTATCTGGATTAGAGACCGGTGCGAAGCGTAAAGCTCCAGAGGACGAGGAGAAGAAGGGACAAGGTATCTCTGGCCAAGGTAAGAAGAAACTGCGCTTACTCAAGGATCGCACGGAGAGCGGCATCGAGAACGAATTCAGCGCTAGTGCCGCTGGTATGTCATGCATTTTCCATGACTGCCTCAATCAATTCACGATCCTTCTGTAAAGGATCATCCAAGCTCAGTCTAGACGACCTTTTGACACCACTGGCTTCAAGGCAAGGCGCCCTGGCTTCGTTGAAGAAGTCCGTAAAGCCACTCGCAGATTCCTCGAATCCCAAGAACCAGCCATTACCGGCGCCCCTTCCTACGAGAACACAAGAAAAGCTCGAACGTCAGGCCGCTTATGAGCAGACAAAGCAGGAGGTTGACAAGTGGACCGATACAATGAAGAGGATCCAGGAGGTCTGTTCCTTCTGATAGTGTTCTCATAGTGGCGGGGATTGTTGACTCCAAACAGGCAGAGCACTTGAGTTTCCCTCTGCAAGCGCCCGGAACTACAAAAGTCTCAAACCTTGAACTCACAGCAAAATTCAAGGTGAGAAAGCGTATACATTCAGCACACCCCACTAGTTAACATTTACTTCTAGCCTACAACGGAGTTGGAAAGCTCAATCGATCGACTACTCAGGTCGGCAAAGTTGCATGAGGATGAGATTAATAAGACCGAAGACCTTATGATGAAAGATCTCACCGTCGAGGAAGTTGCTGCACGAAGAGCGGAGCTGCGGAAAATGCGCGAGCTCGCATTTCGTGCAGACGCGAAGGCGAAACGCATCGCGAAAATCAAAAGCAAGACGTATCGTCGAATACACAAGAGGGAGCGTGCAAAACTAATGGCCAAGCTTGATGGTTCTACCGGGCGAAGCGAGATTGATGAAGACGAAGAGAGACTGAAGGCGGAGACGGAGAGGGCCAGGGAGCGAGCAACGCTCAGACACAAGAATACGGGAAAGTGGGCCAGAGCGATGAAAGCTCGCGGTGAGATGGATGTTGACCAGAGGAGGGACATTAACGAGATGCTAGAGAGGGGTGAACGTTTACGAAGACGAATACAGGGTGTAGGAAGTGGAGAAGAAGATGAGTCGGATTCCAATGACTCGGATCAGGATGAAGGTACCGAGGACGGGATCGCTCGGTTGAGAGCAGCGGCCTTTGAGGAGCTCAAGAAGGTTCAGGACGAAGACAAAGAGGAGGAAGAGACTGAAAACCAGCAGAAGGCAAAAGGCGTGTTCCAGATGAAGTTCATGAAGGACGCTGCCGCGCGCAAAGACGCTGCTCTTGACCGTGAAATTGATGATTTCCGTAAAGAGATGGGCGACTTGCCAGAAGGAAGCGACTCAGATGGAGGGGAAGAAGAAGATGTCGACGTTGCAAGTCCCGCAGAACGTGTACATGGTCGTATGGTGTTCCGACCTGGACCTCAAGTATGTCTAACCACCCAACCACGCTCTGTGTGATTGACTGATTTTACATTTTACAACCAGTCTTTAATGCACCCCCCACCACCCCCTTCAGCACTGTCAGCATTGTCGGAGACATCCACACTCAGATCCCAAGACTCTCCCGTTGTCGCATTTTACGATGAATCTAATTCAACACCGTCTCCGAACATGTCCGCGGTGGCTGCTCCTGCAACAAGCGAATCGCCGAATCCTTGGCTTGTCGAAGCTTCATCGTCCTTGAAAGTCACGAGACGAAAGAACGAACTAGTCATTGGCAGGAATGTGAGTCGGGAACAGAAATCGGAAGCAGCTCTGCAAAAGAAGGCGAAGAAAGGAACCGATGAGCGTGAGATGGAACGGGACGATGCAGCCATCGAAATAGCTGCCGATGACATTCTCTTACTCAATAATCCTGAGAAATCAGGGAGTAACGCTACTGTGCCTGCTGTCGGTAGTAACGGGGAGGGGAACAGAAAGAAGGACAAGAAGAAAAAGGACAGGAAAGGGAAAGGAAAGGAAAAAGCCGAAGAGCAGCCGGAAGACGATGAATCGGAAGCGAATAGCGAAATTGAGGAGCAAGAGACTGCATTAAAGAAGGGGAAGAAAGTGGCGGCATTTGAGCAGCGAGAACTTGTTGCACGGGCATTTGCTGGTGACAACGTGATACGGGTACGTAGAATGTGACTTCCAAGAGAATTCATCGCTGAGTTATCTTTCTAGCAATTCGCTGATGAAAAACGGAAAGAGGTTGAGGCAGTCGCTCCTCGAGAGGTCGATAAGACTCTGCAAGGCTGGGTGAGTTTATAGACTTGCTTCTGGTGTGGACTGTGCCGAGCCTATTGTGTGCTAGGGGTCATGGGGTGGTGCCGGGACTAAGAAGACCGCGCCCAAACCTCATTTGACCAAGAAAGTTGCGGGAATCGATCCCAAGTTGCGAGCAGATTACGGCAAGGCCCACGTTATCATCTCGGAGGGCCGTGACAAGAAGGCTATGAAGTTCGCCGTGAAGGATCTCCCGTATCCCTACACGAGCAAAGCCCAGTTTGAGGCACGCATGAGCACACCTGTTGGTGTCGAATGGAACACTCGTGTCGGGTTTCAACGGGCGACTTTGCCCCGTGTGGTTAAGAAGGTATTGTATTGTCTTTCTGCTTCTCTGTTGCTCCAAGTGAACTGCGCTGACTGTTTTGGTTGATGACCCCGTTTCTTGCGACCAGATGGGCACGATTATCGATCCCCTTGAAAAACTGTAGGTACGGGAACTTACCCCAGTCCCTGAACCGGTCCATTGGATTTGGACGAGCGACCTTTTTTTGCTTTAAACACGGAATAGTCCTCCTTCTGTGCACATTCTCTCCACCAAGTCCTCATATCATCCATTTACCACCTCCTGTCTTGCATGTTTAACGCACTTACTTTGTTGACAATATATTCTACCCAATTGCATGTCCCCGCTTGGCATGACGCACGGATGCCGACATAACGATGGGATCGGAACCAAAACAGTGTAATGTTCATCTTGGCAATCCAGGACGCTGCGGACCAAAATGTGGCACAGTTGTCATTCCATTGGTCACACCTGCTACTGTTTTGGTAACGGAGAATTGCCCAGATAGGATTTTTTGACGTCACGAGTGATTCTGTGTCACGCGTGACAAATCGGCATTCGGAAGGTTTCGAACTTTTCTGTCCGCTCCGTTATCTGGGGCCTTGCTCGACGTTGGTTCGGTCTCCCGCGACCGTACGCTCGGTACATACAAAATGTGCGCGATGCTCCGCCATACCCCCAGATGTTCCTCTCCTACCAACCACCATGTCCTCCACTCCTCCACTAACGAAACAGAGCCTCCCGCTCGATCCCTTGTCATCCCTGCCCTCGAAGACATATCACCAGCCTCAGGTCCCACCTCCGAGGGCGGGCGGACTTGCGCGATGGGCCGGCGTCGTCTTTCATCATCTAAGACGACACTCAGGCCTGGGCATCGTCTGTGCGGTGGCATACTTTGATCCGTGAGTGCTCTATGTGAGACAGACCAGCGCATACAGTCTGAACAAATGTTCGGATCACAGGGGCAATTGGTCTGTGGACCTCGAAGCCGGTTCAAAGTACGGCTATAAGCTTCTGTTCGTCGTACTACTGGCTGGCCTGATGGCCGTTGTGTTCCAGGTCTGCATGTGGCCTTCTCCTATATGTATATTCTCGGCATCGCTGACGATCGACATTCGATCGCTATTTTTAGTCCATGGCCAGTAGGCTGGGATGCGTTACCGGTCTAGGTCAGTCCCCCTCTGCTGAAAGACAACGAATTTCGAGCGGGACTTATTTTTCGATGCAGATCTAGCGGCTCACTGCCGATTACTGCTCTACAACCGAACTAAACATCCACGTCTTTGCCGCTGGCTGGTGCTTTACCCTCTATATGTATTAGCGGAGATAGCTATTATCAGTACCGACCTTGCCGAGCTTCTCGGATCTGCTACCGCACTGAGTTTGCTCATCCCCGGCCTTCCCTTATGGGCAGGTGTTCTCATAACTGCTGCCGATGTTTTCATTATTCTGGCGTTCTGCGGCCCGGAGAACGGCGCAAACCGTCCTCAACGTGTCTTTGAATCCTTAATCGCCGTGCTTGTGCTTGCAGTCTTTATCTGCTTGATTTTCGTAATCGTTCAGGTTAATCCTGATTGGGGCGACACGTTTTTCGGATTCGTGCCGTCTTCGACAGTCATCCAGCCTGGAGCTCTCTATATATGTCAGTGACCACCATCTCGAGTATCGAGAACTCGAAGCTAATATTAAACTCCAGCTATTGGTATTGTAGGCGCGACCGTCATGCCTCACGGACTGTTTCTGGGCTCTTCCTTAGCCACTCAAAACCGTGCCCTCCAAATCCCAGCTACCACGACTGTGTCCGATGCCGCAAGCATCAAGTCCCTCCCCCCTCCATCCGCTAACTCTCAGCACAGAAAGCCTATCATGAAACTCAGCAAGGAATGGTTACGCTCCGCTTTGCATTCCTGGAAGATAGACGACTCGGCCTACGCGGGTTTACCAGACGATAATGCGGGTCACGCAGGGTGGAGAAACAACTCTATGGCCTTTGTACGCGCTCACCTTACGCACGGTATCGTTGATATCGTGCTGAGCTTGCTCGGCTTTGCAGTAGCCATAAATGCTCTGTAGGTTTCCCGCATCTGCCTCGATAAGAAGGGAGGTCTCATACTTGTTACTCACAGAATCTTGATCATCGCGAGTGCCGTGTTTTTCTACGGGCCCGGCGACGAAGACCGCGACATTGCTGACTTATTCGAGGCATACGATCTCATTAGGGACCGAGTTGGAAAAGGTTCACAAGCCTTCAAATTGGATCTTAACTGCAGACTGACACAGAACACTAGCGGCAGCTGTTCTCTTCGCTCTCGCGCTCCTATGCGCAGGTGAAAGCGCCGGCATCACCGCGACTTTAGCAGGACAGATTGTATCCGAAGGCTTCCTTAGGTGGCATGTCTCTGTATGTCAATGATATCCTTTTTGGTCCACTACAAGTGTATTGAGATTTCAATTGAAATGAAATTAGCCCGTTATTCGCCGAGCAATTACGCGCCTTATTGGACTCATTCCTGCCATGCTGGTCGCTTCTATTATGGGTCGCGCGGGTCTTAACACGCTGCTAGTTGCTTCACAGGTCATACTGTCCTTCGTACTCCCATTTGTCGCGTTTCCCCTTGTGTGGCTCACGTCAAGCTCGAAAGTAATGTCTGTCCGGCTGGACTCGGGTCCAGGCAACCGGAATACTAGTGATGGCGCTAACAACACCGAAACGAACACTGGCACGAGTCGGGTCGGCGATAGTCAACAGACTACCTACAAGACGGTAGACTTCAGCAACGGGAAGTGCGTAATGATGCTCGGCTATGCCATCTGGCTAGTCGTCCTCATTGCCAACGTTTATGTGCTAGTAACACTCGCAATGGGTGAAGACTGTGAGTTTTTCGTTCCTTTATTCGCCTTCGGAAATCATACTTAAACGTGATTCTAGAATGACACCGAATCAAAGTTATGACTCTTGTCCTTACATATACCTGACGCGAGAACACCTGCGCTCGCGCTTGACTATGCGCCTTTAGTTGCTGCGTCTGTAGATTTGCTGTGTGGTTAAACGCCGTCGTTTTCTACGGCAAATAATGTATAATGAAAGAATATGGATATGAATTGGATTGGATTGGATTCGTCTGCCTCGATTCCGATATTTTAGTCTGTTTGTTGAGGTTCAACATACGTTATACAAAGCATCGAAAAGCCATGCACCTAAACGGAAGACACCCAATCAATGGTTTGAATAAAGTTCCTCTTTCGTACTTATGCCTGAAACAACCATCAAATAAGTCAAAGAATGATACACCTAAAAGTGAGCCGTGACTGACCAAGTTCCTCCCTTACACCCTTAAGCTCGTCAAGGTACGCCTCATACTGCTTCTTGTTTTCTACCTTCTCTTTGACTCCCTCGAAAATACGTACAGCAGTGGAGTAATCATCGACGCGTCGAGCAGCATGAAGGGCGGCTTCAATGACCTCTGGAGCAGGAACGAGATCGTGCGCAAAGCAGTTGTTCAGCCCACGCTGGAGCTCGAAGAGGTCTTCAACTGATTTGAAGAAAGCGACGTAGCGCTGGGTGAACGACTCGAAGGTTTCTTGGTGATGAGCTTCACTCATTGCGCGACGGGGAATGACGACCGCCGAGGAACGTGCACGCCAAACGGCCGAGGCAACTGGGGTGCGAGAAGCGCGCAGCGCGGATGCGAGAAGACGGCCGTTCATCGTATCAACGAAAAAGGATGCGGGTTCAGGAGACGAGTGGATGGCAAAGGAAAGGGTATTCGACGGACGGTGTACAACAAAATGGCGCGTGTTGGCTAGCTAGAGTTTGTTTTTCGAAGCGGAAAAGACCGTGGGATCAACTCCGGCATTGTCCGGAAGCCGGATCGGTCCATTACGTGATACCCTCGTCGAATCGAAGTTCGCCTATTTGAGATTTAGAAATTTATAGCCTTCCTGCCTTGACCTTGAAGGTTAGCATACATTTCATCCATACTCCTTTATTTCCTTCTCTACCAAAGCATTCTGCCCTCAGCAAATCTCGTTCTGAATTCCGCTGGTTCGCGGGGGGAGGCAAGTGTTTCCTCTCTCCAGCGAATGCCAAGTCCTAAGCGCATGCCGTGCCACTCACAAGTGCGAAGTGCGGATGCTTACCTTACTTTGAGATCGATGCTCACATTCAGTTTCCCAGATCATAATTTCATGTAACAACGACGCCATGTAGAATTTGAGATTTTGACCAGCAACGACTCATGAGTGATTACGAGAGAGATGGCCGATCTGTTCACGAGCCACCGCACAGACAAAGATGTTTACTATATCATGGATGCTTCCGCTAGTCTTGGCACGACCGGCATGGGCTCTCGCAGCAAGCAACGGTTTCAGGTATTTAACTCTGACTCCCCTCATTCTCCTCTTCATCTCGTCGCGCATTCCCCCTCCTCTCTCTGCGTTGTCATGTTGAGGCGAGCCGGATCAAGATTTCGAAATGGTCATGAACGCTTACCAACGCCTATTTCGTATTTTCCCCTCCGGCGGGCCATCCTTACGAGACGCCGTTTGGTCATCTTCTGCACGTTATTAATTTCCATTTGCCTATGTCTTTTCCTGCACCTGGGGACCACGGAGCTACGAAGAATAGTCTTAGAGTCTTGGTATTCCATACGATACTCGGAGTATCCACCGTTGTACGAGGGGTTCTACGGGATTGAGCGGCACTATCCGCAGCATAATGCTTCGCTTCCTTTCCCCGAAGGAGAGCATGGGAGATTTCTTTGGGTAGCTCAACATCATAGTAGGGAACTTCCCGCTACGGCGTCGTGTGCTTGGTTACTGAGAATTGCTCACAGGTGTAGGATGGAACAATGTACTTCAGACCATGTAAGTTGGTCTTTTGCCGAAAGAAAGAAGGAACGCTGACCGCGTGGCGAAGAATTATGTTGGCTCAGTTAGCCTACCTCTCAAACCGAGCGTAAGAAAGGGATTGCTGTTCCCGTAAGTTCTCTATGCTCACTAATTTCTTTGCTTTTCAGGTATGTGCTCGAACCGTATGCATGGAACAGCGGACCCGAAAAATTCTCTACATACAATAGCCATCTCATCCCGTCACGAATACCACTCTCGGCTCTTATTGATGGTATGAACCACTTTCTGAAGAAGCCCAGTAGAAACTAAGGGAGGACTCGCCGTAGGAACGATTGCAGGTGGTCCCTTTCCTGAAGATCAACCCAATCCCCGATTTGTTAGTGTGGAATTCTTCAATCAAGTATGCCCGCAAAGTAGACGGAAGAGAATCAGCATCAACGAGTGGAATATAGGTCTCTCATGGCGACCTTCTGAAGTACTCGAGACGTATTCTTCAAGATTGCTGTCAATGAATGAGAGCTGCGTGGAGCTGTATGGAACGAAGGACTATCCGTTCGATTGGAAGTAGGCGTCTTCTTATCTATGCTATACGTAACACTGAATATAATCACCGCTCTTGTCTGTGCAGGCACTTTGGTGACTCTCAATTGGAGGAGGTAGTCCCCTCGCTTCTGCATTCTCCAATTTTACGAGATTTCAAGTGGTCATCGCTAGTGCTCTCGGCAGTCCGACGAAACGCTCAGCACTTCGCACCCGAACTCATAGCACACCCGCTCCCTTCTGTCGTACCTGATCTTATGGCGATTCACGTCCGTCGAGGAGACTTTAGCCACCACTGCTATCATCTAGCCAAATGGTCTTCAACTTTCATGGGCTGGATACATTGGCCTGGACTTCCTGATGGCTTCGTCCCACCACCTGGCGGACGTCCAGGACTTAACACACCCGGGAATGTAGCAATTTACATGCGCCATTGTTTCCCAGAAATACCGGAGATAATTTCCCGTGTGGAACAGGTTCGGTGCGAATGGGAGACTAGAAACGGGAAACCCGAGGACGAGCCGCGTTTGAAACGATTGTACATTCTGACGAATGGGAAGAAAGAGTGGATTGAGGAGTTGAAGCGCCAGTTACGACTCGCGGGAGATTGGGACGTCATATTTTCGAGCAGGGATATGAATCTCATTCCTGAGCAGAAGTATATCGCCCAGGCGATTGATCAGGCTATCGCTGAGCGTGCGGCTGTATTCCTCGGTAACGGCGTGAGTTCCCTCTCTTCTCTTCCCCCTCCCATCAATTCTCTCTATGATAATAAGTTTATAATGCTGATCCGATCTGTGGTGTTTCGGATAAACCAGTTCTCGAGTCTCACAGCAAACACAGTTTTGCTACGCAGAGTCCGCAACCTCCCAGTCGTCAGCAACCGTTTCTGGTGATGGAACAACTATTGACGCGCGCGTTTCGGCGATGTTTACTACGTCCGTTCGGCACGGGGGAAAAACTTTTGGAATTACTGGCTTTATCACCTCTTTCTTGGCTGGCGTGTTTCGTTCACATTGGGGGGAAGAACTACTTTGTTATGTATCTGGCGTGAGTGAGGGGTGATAGAAACTCATGATATCCTTCACTTCCATTTTTTCATTTCAACGAGACTTGCGGATGCGTTACGATAGTTATAATTCATGATCATGCGTATTCGGTTCCTACATAGTATTCTTGCTCTTATGTCCACGTTGCATTATGATCGGGTGCTCATGATCAAGATTATAGCGAGGAGACGAGCGTACGCAAAAGTGATCTATAACAAATGTATTCTCAGCCGAGTTGCGTGCTACGCAATCGTCTGAGGGGAGCAGTACATTCGGAAAGTGTCTATATATCGAAAAGAAGGAGAAACTGCCCAAGCAAGGGGCAACGCGGTAATTGGTAGTAGAGCGCAGTGCCAATCCTCCAAATGAATGACGGAATGAATGTAGAATGTGAAGTCTTTCTTCTCGTTGAGGAGCAGGGTATCGAGCCACAATTCTGCGTCAATCCGGTCGATGCGGTTGATCCGGCTTGGCTAAGAAAACTGTTCGGATTCGTCGGGATTGCACAAAGATATCGCACTGTCGGACCGCGATTTATCATCAACCCAGCCCAGCGATCGCGGCAAGAGTTGGTCCACAGGTACTCCGGACGGGCGCCGCGCTGACTGGGCATAAGACAATGGGACCTGACCAGTGAATCCCGCAGCAATAATAATCCACGATGCCTTCTTTCTCTGCAGGAAACGACGCCAGAAGCAAACCTCTAATTAAGAAAACACAAGACCCAAGTAGAACGTCGGCGAAGACCTCTCACTCTGGCACGTACACCAAATGAATGTCACCAGAAACGAATGGTATCGAGAGGCAAATTCCTGATTCTCCGCATCAAAATCGTATTCGCGGTCAATGTCGAAAACTATCATCCAACAAGTCGGGTAAACAGTTAGTCGTCCGACGAAGAAAACACGAGGAGGAAGACTTACTCCGTTGCCGAGAAACACTGCCGCTCGTTCGGCAATGGCAGCATCAATGGCCTGTCCGACGAACTTCTGCTCCGGGGACACCTTCATATCCCTGCTCGAGAACACGACATCCCAATGCCCCGAGGCAAGCAAATGTCGTTTTAGCTCCTCAACCCATTCTTTCTTTCCGTTCGTCATAATATACAGCCGCCTCAAGCGTGGTTCACTTTCGCGTCTATCGGTTCTCGTCTCCCACTCGTGGCGGACCTGTTCCACACGATCTACTATTTGATTAATATCAGGAAAGCAATGGCTAATATACTCGGCCATATTTTCCGGTGTGTCTCCTCCTGGCGGTGGTGGAAACGGATCAGGCAGGCCGGGCGTCTGTGACCAACCCATGTAACTGAATGAGGATCTTGCTAGTCCTTGACAGTGATCGAGGAAATCTCCTCTTCGAACATGAATTGCCATGAGCTCTGGCACGAGCTCTGGGAGCGGATCGGAGGCGAGTTCTGGAGCAATGTCTGGAGCGTTCGTGCGCACGGCTGAGAGTATCAGCGGAGACCACCTAAACTCTCGTAGAAGTGGGGACTCCGAAAGCATACTGAATACGGTTTCGATTCGAGAGTCAACGAAGTTTCTGGGAGAGGGAATATGAGTAATCTATTCTGGCGAGCGAATGGGGATGCACAGACATCCACTCGAACATATACTTCTCCCCGTATACCTCTACGCAGCTCTCTGACATACTAAATAATTTCGATGAATACGCCTCGATCTTCTCGGCGGGAGAACTCCATCCAAGATCCTTGCTCAGGTCTTCAATATTAATCCTGACCCGCCTTTCCTCGGGACACACTTGCTTGAAGAACTCCAGATTAACAAAGCGGGGGTTAGGCGATTCTGGAGGGAATGAACCACCCGCAATAGGCCCTAAGCATCTTGCATCAGCTTCCAGCCCTCGCAGAATTAGAGAGGATGCACCGTCAATCAAGGCTGCAAGCGGTATTCGAGAAGGTGTTAGATGATCGCCATAGTATACAAATTGCTCGGGAACACGACTCCACGTGTATGGTTCGAATACATATCTGAGAAGCACAAAGCAGGGCGTCAGGAAATGTGCGTGCAACGTGAACGCATCGGTCACGTACGATCGATTGGAAAGGAAGGCTACTTGAGCCATCAGCATCCTTCAGCCCATAATAAGTGCGAAGCTTCCTCTCCTGAAAAGATTCCACTCACAAGGCCTCGAAAGCATCGTTCCACCCAACACCTACAAGCGTGTTTAACCAACGTACGCATTCACAGTTCTGGATTCGGCTTACTATGATGTTGTTCAGAGATCCAAAGAAATCGCCCATTCTCTCCTTCGGGGAACGGAAGGGAAGCATTGTGCTGCGGATATTGACGCTCCATCTCGTAGAATTGTTCGTACGTCGGGAGATAGTCTGAGAATTGCGTAGAGGTATCGAGTGAGGTATCAAAAAAGTGAGGTATCGAGTGAAGTATCGAATGAGGTATCGAGCGATGTCCTTCGGAGCTCAGAGAATCCATAGATTGCAATACATGTAGATAACAACACGCAGATGAAAAGGGCACGACGGAGGACGTGACCAATACGCCAGTTCGGCGTTGGAGGAGTGGATGCGTGCATTGGAAGGTACCCATAGTAGTTTCGTGATCCCAACTGGGTTATACGTTGCCACATAGGATCAACGCAGCTTGCGGAAGACGGGAAGGATGGGAAGGAAGGGAAGAAAAGCTGACTAGTCATTTGTGTTGCGTGGCAGGGAATTACATAATGTCCGATGACAAGAAAAGGCAGCGCGCAGGCATTGTTGCCATCTCCGAAGTGATCGTTGCATCAGCCGTCGCGTACTAGATACAGTTCCAAACAAATGGGGATACAGCTTTCGGCGAACAGTTGATATTGATTCCGCTTGGCCACGTAGGAGCACGTAGGGCGCTTGATCAAACTCGCGTCGCGCACACGTGGACGCGTTGGGATCATTATGAACAGATTCCGAAAATTCATCGCTTACGACCTCCCG
The DNA here is from genome assembly GCA_024712875.1 of Inonotus hispidus. Lineage (NCBI taxonomy): Eukaryota > Fungi > Basidiomycota > Agaricomycetes > Hymenochaetales > Hymenochaetaceae > Inonotus > Inonotus hispidus. Next base: position 3,278,810 of record CM045714.1, on the reverse strand, counting down.
ATGGAATCAACGTTCATTGCGCTAAGTCCCAAGACCCATTTCAGTTACGAACTCCTCTCGTCCAGAGCGACGCATGATCTGCACAACTTCTCCAACCTTCTCCAGCTCAATCCACCTCACCTCATCACCAAGTTCCAACTCGCCATTTTGCCTGGCATCTAACTTCTCTTCGAATCGGACCTTCAGAGCAAGCCATTGCATCGCCTTGACACGTCCTACAAATTCTACAATTCTTTCCCTCGACCCTTCGGCGTAGATGACACCCGGATATCCTACCTTTGCGAACCCGCGTAAGAAGAGCTCAGCAGACCATTTTTGAAGGTTTCGTCGCTTTGTTGGAGAAATGAGATGATGCGAGGTGAATAGTGTGTGGAAAGGTCCGGGTGACTCAGATGTAGCTGGTTGGGAGTCCGTATCCGAAGGCTGAAAAGCTGATGCTGGACGAGCTGATGCGACAGAGTGTAGCTGGTCGTGGAGGAGGGGAACCAGATGCAGACATAGCAAGTTATGTACTGGGAAGCTTTACACAGGTTACTATCCGTATCGAGTGGGTAATAATAGATGCCTCACTCAGTACCCTCCCGGTCGAGATTCTCGTTAACGATCGCTCGCCACTTCTCCTGCTCAGTTCTGTGAAGGTCATCACCTCTCACATAAACATTCGGAGCCATACGTCTAGGATAATCCCTCGGCAATTCAACTTCAATTCGTATTGGACAGTTCCCGACGCGTACTTCAAATCGACATGTCGACGCTGGTTGCCATTCGTCGTCTGGAGCACTACCATCCTCGACGTAATCTCGAAGCAATCGCACCCATTCTTCGCGGTCTTCTTCTGGCATTACAAACGAAAACATCTCCGGCGGAATAAGCGAGCATCGCAACATGTATATTTCTTCGAGCTGGTTGCGAACGGTCATAGTCGAGGGCAGAGATCTGAGAGACAATGATGGTGAGTATATGCACAGTCATCAGGGTCAGGGAAACGTGGGAAACTCATGTGGTCTTAGCATTACGTACGAAGGGAAGATAAGATAAGATAAATGCGTGGCTTATGATGACGTAACTGATCGATGATGTGGTCCCGATTGCTTCTCTTGATGAATGACTATATTATATCGTTATTGCTACAAGATGGAAGGCGAGAGGACCGGCTGCGGCGTTGGGGGCCGCACTTCTCCAATTATGCCCTTGACATTGCAGCTGCAACTATAGAAAGATGCGTACTGAAGATAATGCTTGTCCAGAACCAGATCTGAGATCTAGTCCGTTAGCCTCGTTCATCTATTGCACACAATTATCACGCCGAACGCACGTCGCTCATCTTACTACCCATACAACCAATCTTTCAATGCTTGGTAAGATCTACAACAACTCTCTCCCCGCTGACTTTGTTATTCCTCAACAAATCCAAGCCAGTCTCAACACGCTCAATCAACGGCCCATCCTTCAACAGACGCACAGAGTTCGGACGAATTAGCTTCTTCTCAAGAAGTCGTGGTAGTATTTTCTGCAGAAAGTTATCCCTCGCAACAATCGGGTCCTATGATAATAAACCTCGTCAGGGGGGATTCAAAACTCGCAAAGGGTGACAGAATACTCCCACCTCGCTAAACATGAATGTATAGATCGGGAGAACTTTGGCCTCGCCAACCAGTGCCTGAACCCACGGCGGCAGTCCAATATGATACTCGCTGTTCACGTCATTCGTCACGTTAGGACCCTCTTTCACAGGCACCAAAACAGCAAGGCGTGTCTCCTTCCCTAGCACAGGCGCGTACGCTTCTATGCTCGGCTTTGCGGCAATAGTGTCAATAACAATGGACATTCGGGCCCCACCCGACGTCTTTAGAATATCCTTGGCGAAATCCGGTGCCCGATAGTCAAAGCAATGTTTCGCGCCTAGCTCTTTGAGGTACGCGTGGTTATGCGCAGACGCTGTCGCGTAAATATTCGTGTAGCCCGCGAGCTTGAGGACTTGGATCATGTACTGTCCTGTTGAAGCTCCCGCGCCGTACACGAGGACGTGAGCATCTGCATCAGGAGGCGGCGATGGCGCCGGGAAAGATTGGGGGAGTGGTAATGCGAGATTTGGAGATCCAAAGATCGTGACCATGGCAGTAACATAGTTATCCGGCATAGAAGCTGCTTCGTGCAGAGGGATGGTATCGGGAAGCTTCTAGGATATCAGATTCGGAGTCAAACAGTGATGTCTTTGACTCTGACCTTTGCTACGACAAAGCGAGGCACGAGGGTATATTCCTGCAGGGCCTTGTTTACACTTGCAGGAAAATTGAAACTGGATACCTGAAGAAACTTCATTAGTATACATCAACGCGAATCTTAACGAGAATACCTACCATGTCACCCTCCTTCAAGTCAGTCACGCCATCACCAATAGCTTTCACCTCGCCAGCTCCAGCGAAGGCGAGCACATGTGGGTATTGACTAACAACGTAGCCTCTATCAAGTTGGTATGTATCAAGAGGGCTGAGAGCAGCGTAATGCACTTTAATGAGGACCTCTCCAGGTCCCGGCTGCGGCGTTGGAAGCTGTACTTCTTCAAGTACGCCCTTAGCAGTCGTCGCTATAGCAGAATGCGTAGACATAGGAGCAGGTGAAATTGAAAGTATTGCTTGTCAGAAAGTGGGTTGTGTGCTGTTGGATGTATGCGCTTGAGGTATGTCCGTCAGAAGGCTCAGAGCTTTAAAGGACGGAACTTTCTGGGCGTCGATCATCGGCGCTGACAGAATGGATAAGCAGATCACAAAGGTGATGCGCTCTTTTCCCGATTATTGGTCCATCACTAATTCTGTTTGTAAGGTATTACTGTGCAGTGACACACGATCAAAACGTAATAAGTCCACGCACATTCAAGCCTCAAAGCGGACGAGGAGTCCGTCGCGAGTCAGGAGGAGTAGGTGAAGGTGTCGGAGGATTCTCGTCCAGACTGACGCAGGTATTGGGATGCCCGCACGTTGACAGGAAGGAGAGGCGCATTGATTGATACTGGTCCTGGATTTCCGCGATCTAATGGCGTAGCAAATACGCTATGTTTCGTCGCAATAACTGCTAAGGGGGACGCGGGCACGACGCGCCGACCTGTTCTGAATTTTCCTACCTCGGATACAGGCGCCGTGGACACGTAAATTGATACTTCCACAGCTTCGTCTACTACGTCCAACAACCATAAGAGGGTTGAGCGGTGCTTTAGAGCGGACAACTCGACGCGACGTGCCACATATTCGATACGCACGGCCAAAAGTTGAAGGTCGCGCTTCGCAAGATGTGCATAGGTCTTGAGATAATCGATATAGGCTAAGCACGCATGCAAAGAGATAGGACGTACCAGACATTAAACGATTACCTGCCACTTCCGGTGAGTTCTGTAAAGGCCATCGCCTCTGACTCTGACATAAACATTCGGAACTAAACGTTCCGGCTTATCCCTCGGCAGTTAGACTTCAGTCGTATTGGCCAGTTCCCGATGCGAACTTCAAAATTAAAGATCGACGCTGGGTGCGCCAATCATCGTCATCTGGAGCAAAGTCTCCCTCTGCGGGTAATCTGGAGGCAACTTCACCCGCTCTTTGCGGACCTCGGATGGCAATAGATTTCGGGTGGAATAAATCCAGTATCGCAGTAAATATGATTCTTTGAGCTGGTTGCGAACGATCATACATAGAGGGGAGAGAGAGGAGAAGAAGGCTACTCTGCCGAGATCTAGATTAGACTAATTGTGAGGGGTAAGGAGGATCTGCTTATGATGACGTAACTGATCGATGATCCCTGTTGACCGATTCTTTTTTGATGGATGATGATGACTTGTGTTGTGAAGAAAGAGAAATACCGGTTTAGTTGTGTATGACATGGACTACGCGCTCTATCGTCATCGCTGCGCTCATAATATTCCCTCCGCCTCGTTTTATAACATCCACTTTGTATCTTTCATCCTTTACACCGCTTTACCACCATATCTCGTCTCTTCAAATCTGCACAGCTAAAAAAACAACTATATAACACTAGCTTCCTCTCGTTAGTTTTCTTCCGCACATCCTCTGCACATCCACTCACATGTTTCTCTGGCTTTGCTCATTCGCAGTCAGACCGAGAACGCCCCCACGTCGCGTGGCCACTCGAATTCTCGTCCCAGCCACTCCATCCCTCCGTCGCGCCATGTCCAACAGTAACGCACCAAATTCCTCTGGCCTTCCGCCACAGCAGTCTAGGGCACTTGAGGAGCGCGAGATAGACCAGACAGAAGAAAGAATTATCACTGCCATTAAAGATGTTCGTAAATCATCCCTTGCCTCTTCTCGTTCCCTTCAGCTGACCGGGTTTATAGATCTATTCGTGTAGAATAAGAGAGGTGAGGAACTCTCAAACAGTTCGTGAGACTATGCAGGCTAACGCCAAGCCGTCCATCTCTCTTCCCCCTCAGACGACCTTTGAAGTATACGCCAAAGACGCTGTTTTCAAAGACCCGATTGGCATCGCTGAAGGAGTAGAGTCTATCGAGGCCCAATTCACAGGCCTTGCCAAAGTAGGCTCCCCAGAATCTCCTCTCCAGCTTAGACGCTGACATCCCATAGTTCTTTCCCCGCGCAGACATTACCAAGTTCCGAGTCCTGCAGAATCCAGATGCCCTCCCGCCTCACACGATCCTTATTGATCAGGACGTCGCCTATTTCCGTGATCCCTCCGAGTCCTCACCGACCAAGGTATGTACTTCCTTTCTCCAATCCAACGCTCTGCATTATGGGTTGGACTTGTGCCAAGGTATCTAATCCAATGACATCTATTGACCCAACCCCTCTAGACGCTCAACTCTCTGCTCACAATCTCCACAAACGAACAACACCTAATCATACGACATGTCGAAGAGTGGGATCACCAACGTGACTCAAGCAGAGAGGATGGTTTCTTCGGCATGCTCGACGAACAACGCAAGAAAATAACAGCCAGTCTCGTGAATAGACTCGCTGGTAGCAGTCAGAGCCAGATCAAGGACAATTCCGAGGTCGAGGTCGGGGTCGAAGTCCAGCCCGAGGCAGAGGAAAGAGCGGTCGAGGTTAGAGCATGAAAACCTGCACCTGAGCTAGACGCCTAGTTTATTTATTCCTCCCCCTTTGGTCTCTGTGTAGCCTAGAGCGCAGTTTATACGCCTTTTGTATTGTAGTACAGCTTCAAGAAAGCGCATGTATTGTTATCGTAATCATGGAGAATCCCACAGTAGTGAAAACGGGCCTTTTCATTGTTGATGTCTTTCATGCATACAGTCTTGACACTGAGTATAGACAAAGCGCGATGCCTTCACAAGTTACAACAGAAATAAGCGTCAAAACCCTGGGAGAGTCGGTGAACAAGTTTGGCGTCATTGGATGGGCAAGAAGCAGAACCACATTCAGTAACGCCTATCACGATCGTAACCCCTGTGGTCCACAAAAGCATACTCAGCAATTCTTATTCGCATTGGGAAACCGCTAGTTATCACCTGTCACGATCTCTGTCTCCACGACCGCCTTCTCCACGACCGCCTTCTCCACGACCGTAACGGCGGTCGCGGTCATCATAACGCCCACCTCCGCGGGAGTCATCGTAGCGTCCACTTCGACGGTCGTCACGATAGTCGCGCGAGTAACGCGAGTCGTATGGCCGAGGATCATACGGTCGCTCGTCTAGAGTGACCCAGAGATCAACACAGAGGCACATCTTCGGATAATTAGACGGCTTACAGTCCCTACGTTTAGGCGGTCCATAGTACCTCCCCGGCGTTGGTGTTCTAGCACGAGCACGCCTTGCCTATCGACGACTTAGCGGTGCTGATTGGTACGTACGAAGTCAAGAAATGTACCTTTCCCACGCTGATAACTTTATCAAACTGTTTCGTCGCATTCAGAGCATTTATTGCGGCGTCCGCCTCCTCGGGAGTCTCCATAGTCACAAATGCAAAACCACGAGACTCCTTAGTGTGGGGATCAAGCATGATCGAGGCCTTTTGAACCTACAAGGACGTGCATCTCAGAACATGCACATCAAAGAAAAACGATAACCGACGGAAACGTACACGACCAACTTTGACGAACACAGCTTCAAGGGCCTCGTTGGTGACGTCGCTGGGAAGACCAGATACGTGCAAATTATTGCCAGGGTTCAGGTTTTCCCTCCTGTCTCTATAAACCCATATTTATTTATGAGGCTCGGTCTGACCAAAACAGGAAATCGCCTTACTCCCTGTCTCTGTCTCTGTCATCCCTTCTATCACGTGTACTAGGGCTTCTGCTCCTGCTGGACCTGCGTGGTGGAACACTGCCTCCATGCCTAGGAGAGCGACCGCCTGCCGGTGGCCAACCCGAGTCATCAACCACCGGACCTGCACCAGGTCCGTTGGCTAAGGCATCCTGCGTGGGAATACTTATGCCACCTCCAGAATTAGCTGATCCCAAATCTTGTGATGGCCAGGCTAGGTGAATGACGGGACAGTCGGTTAGAATGAAGTTTTGGATAGGTTAAAGCAGGCCAGGCGAGGTACTGATACTTCGGACAATTGTCGACAAGTGCCGACAATGACTGGTAATAGGTATGGTGAAGGAATGTGGAAATGCGGTGATAATCGAGGCACAGTCGGCCGTGCACAAACAAGATGAAATGACGGAAGAAGCACGGCATGCCGAAGGTGTGTTTCGCACAAAGCTAACTAGACCAGTGGAGTAGAGGTGCATGCCTCCAATGGAGGTGGGGCTGGACCAGACCTGCGACTTCACCAGAAAATTTCTGCGAGTACAATTCACTCGGGAAAAAGAGCCGCAGCCCAATTTCTGGCCGTCAGCCAAGAGCGAACAGGCGCATAGGATCAGGCAAAGGATGTTACGTGCCGCTGCTACTGCTGAAAACTGGTCGATATTGGAAGGATGTCGCTCAGGGACCGCGTGAGAAGGGGAAGCGGGATAAATGGGAAAACGAGTAGCCGTCGAAATACTTCTCGGCGGCAGATGCTGGGTGCTGAAGTAACGTACCGTCGTCCATGTCCATGACGATTGTTTGCGGATAGAATGAAGGATGTGGTAGTACGTGAAAAAGGATGCACGGTGGCAGTGGTAAGCAGCGGAGTGTTGGCGCAGTGTTTGTATGGCTTTGGCATCACCCCGATCGGGAAGCTCGGTCCCCCGAGTTGTCATCATCACGTGAAACACTTGAGCCTGAGCGAAAGCCAAATCGTTGGCGATTACAACAGCTAGTTCCAATACAAAACTACTGCAAATGTATCATAGCTTTCTAAGCATAACATAAACCAGATAAATACCGAAAGCTAATGGCAAAAGATGGGATTGCAGTATTTTCCAAAGAAAGACCCTAGGCCCCTGGTCTCGCGGGTGACCCTTCTTCCTTGATATTATTCGCTCTAATCACCTTCAAGAAGACAGACTCCAAGCTAACCCTCTCAACCGTATACTCCGTGAAGTCTCCATGTTCAGCTAATATCCTGAACAAGCTCGCAAGGTTCCGCTCTTCGTTATCAGAGTCTAGTGGCACTTCGAACCGAGTCGCAACGTCATCAGCTCTTCGTGATCCTGGGATACGAGTCATCAGTTGTTGGGCTTGTATGACTTGTTCTCGAGTGCGACAAGAGAAGTGGATTTCGTATATCGGGAAACGGTCTGCTAGGGAACTAGTAGAACCGACAGCTGAAAGTCAAGGACATTTATCAGGAAGCCACTCTGTGCGACGGTAGGCAGAAACGTACCCAACATCTTCTTCGCGATGATGCCAACCTTGTTGGCCAGGGCTGACGCTTCCTCCATAGAATCTGATTTATCACCGATTCTTGGTGAGATACTCGTCGATGATTGGCTGAGGGTCACTTACGAGTCGTTATCACAACTGCTTTGCCGAGCGCAACATTCCTCAGCGTTTCCCACATGTCGCGCTTCATCTTTGCGTCGACACCCGTCGAGAATTCATCGATCAAAACAACCGACGGGTTGCCTAAGTCAAATATTAGCTTATGAAACTCTAAGCATATCGGAGAAAGGAAGAACGAACCGATCAAAGCGATAGCAAGAGACAGTTTGCGTTGGTTTCCACCAGACAAGTCGGGTGCTAATCTATCCGCATACGCAGCCAACGCTGTTGACTCGAGGATGGCGTCGATATTCCTGTCAAGTTCAGGGCCCCTGATTAAACCCTTCAGCCGACCATAGATGGCCAAGTGCTCTCGGACGGTGAGCTGCGAGTCTATTGCAGTAAACTGCGGACAGACGCCCAACGACAGCCGAGCAACTCTTGGAAATCGAATGACCGAAGTATTCTTTATCAAGACGTCACCCTGATCGGGTACCAAGTCTCCGCCTAAATGAGGATCATTATAAGACATGGCGGCGAACACGACCAAGGAACAACGCTCACGGATGATATTGAAAGCGGTCGTCTTCCCAGCTCCATTGGGTCCAAGTAGGGCGAAAATGGTGTCTGGTGACACACCGAAGCTCACATCGTCAACTGACTTGACATCTGAGCCAGAATATTGCTTGGAAACATGCACAACTCGCAAGGGATCAGAGGATGATTCAACCTCAGAAGCCTCGGCTTGTACATCCTCCGGGACTTCATCATTGAACTTCTCCGATGGCGATGCTTTCTTGTTGCGCCGTGCCGATTTTATGGTGCCAGCGAACTTGGTGCCGGAATCAAACCAGACAAGGAAAGCGAAGAGAACGATGGAATATACAATGAGGTAGATGATTGGACCGCCATATTTATTCACCGCGCCCAAAGAGGTTGCTGAGAAATCAGAACCGTTATTACACAGCAAGGAGAAAAGGTTCACGGAGATAAAGGATGCGCGGAGCTGCAAGGCTTAGTTAGTAAAAAGGATCCCTCCTGCCAGCAGACAGCACCTACTGGGCTAGCAACCGGAGAAAGCAGTGACAACGTGTAATCTATACAACAAGTGAGATTTCCTTCACAAGCAAGGATAGTGGAACATACGGATGATGGTAACGATATCTTCTGCTTGCGAGGGCTCTGCATAAGTAAAAGTCCATAGATATGCCGAAAGGTACAGCTGGATTTACGTCGTCAGTACCAGGGAAATGTAAGAAATCACTTTCTGTGCATACAGTTGCGAAGATGACTTGATATCCAGCAGTGAAAGCGAAAGCTGAGATCGGGGACCGGGTTACCAGAGTAATGCAATAGGCGAACAATGTTCCAGCAATGCCATAAAGAACGAGGACCACCCACTACGAAAGAGAAAAACAATACGTTGTCAGTGTACCTTGACCGGAATACCAGAAGCAGTGATCCGACTCACGAATAGTCCAAGTCCATGAAACTGGGAAGACACCGTCGCGAAAATGATAATAATGATCGTTACCGCTGCCGTTGCAAAAATAAAATCGATCATGAGATGGCCAAGCCAGAGTCCGACAGGGTCAGCCAGCCCGTTGGATAGTTGCATCGCCTGTACCGCTGTTCGACGCTCCGTTGAGACATACAACGCATAGAAAGCTGGGAAAACGGCCTATAATACATTAATAGACCCTCTGTTAGTAACGGGTGCCCGCTAACGGAAAACAGTTCATACGCACTATAGCAGTTAGGAAGAAGAACTCCCAGCGAAGGGCAAATAGTGACCCGGCAGAAAGACCAGGAAAAGCCTGCAACCTGGGCGTGAGTAGCCTAGGACCTCCATCCCCTGATCCAGTGGCATTCAGAGCATCATTGTACAGAATGTTCGACACAAAGTTCAATAAGGTCGGTCCCGTCTCTCCCGGAGGTTTCGCTTCCCAAGCAAAAAGAGAAGTTCCGGTGGATAAATCAAAGGAGATACCACCAAGACTGAGGTTTCGGTGGTTCTGGTTAATCTCGGATATGAATGTGTCATTGTCCTGTATGTTTGATACCCGCAACGATGCGACAGCAGAACCAAGGGACTGCGAAATATCTGGCGGTGTGGTCAGAAGCGATGTGTCACCCTCTCTCTCAAAAGATGACTCGGAGGCGAGAGACGACTGAGGCAAGAACAGCGTCGTATTCGGACGCGTGCTCTCGCGCACCGCGGATGTGCACGTGTCTGTCTCGTGATCAAGAAAGAATATAGGTATACAAGAGCCTGCAATGGCAATGATCAACGAGAGAACCGGTACGAGCCAGCTTCTGCGCGCGATGATGGCCCGCTTGTGGAATATAGTGAAAGCTTGCGAGAAGGGCGAGCGTTTCCTTCCCGTCGTCAATCGAAGGATTCCTGATGACCTCGGCGACTCCTTTGTCTCGTCATGTAATCCTTGACCATGCTCGTTCATTAATCTCAGGAAAATGTCCTCCATTGACGTCCCATGGACGTCGTATGAAACGATGCCTAAGGTATCCTTTTCTCGCTCAATGAGGCTGAGTATTTCTGCAACTTCTCTTGAGTCCTTCGTCTCCAAATGATATAACGCAGTCGGGAACGAATATGTGGACAGGCTCGCACCCGGCGCGATGGTCCGAATTCTCTCGAGTATCGCGGCTGGTAGTTGAGATTTCTCCAGTGTCCCGCGAGACCGTAGCGTTAGTTGCACCGAATATCCACGACCAAGTGAGGATTTGAGATATACTGGTGCCCCGGCCGCTACCAGCTTGCCTGGAGAAGCTAGTATTGCAACGGAATCACCAATCAACTCGGCTTCGTCAAGAAACTACTCAAACAGATCAGCTTATAGACGCCCCATTTCCTTTTCTGAACTTACGTGTGTTGTAAATACAACAGTTCTCTCCTCCCGAACAGATACGAGTGTCCGCCATAGAGCACGCCTAGACAGTGCATCCACACCAGAAGTACATTCATCCACAAGCACAACTATACAACATACGTTAATTTGAAGACATGCAAGAAAAAGGATTAGATCAACGCACTCTTTGATCCACCTACTAGTCCAATGGCCAACTGAAGCTTCCTCTTCTGCCCTCCACTCAGCGTCCCAGCATTAGCATTCATCTTATCCTCGAGATCACAATCCTTGAGTAATTGGATGAGATCCTCATCACTTCTCGACCCTTTCGGACGCTTGATTGCACTCCAAACTTTCAGAGTCTGCAAACAGCTCAACTCGGGGAACAAAACGTTCTTCTGCGGGACTAGTCCAAGTACACCATGTTGTGGCTTGGATGAGCCATCCTCGAATACTACCTCCCCTGAAGTCGGGCCCTGAAGACCTGCAAGCACTGACAAGGCAGTCGACTTTCCAGCGCTGAACACACGGACAAATCAGTCAGATCCAAAGCAGTGAATTGAAGTACAACCGACCCATTTGATCCAAGTAGAACGAAAATGCCGGTCTTCGGAATGTCAAATGTCAAATCCTCGATTGCTGTGACTGCCTCCTTCTTGAAGCTGTACCACGGAGGGTGGTAAGTCTTGTTCAGATGACGGACAGAAATAGCGACGTCTGATGGTGGTGTTCCCGCACTCGAGACTCTCCTCGAGCTGCGTTTCCAGAAGAGGGGCAATCGCGAAAATATCGAGTGTGATGGTCTAGGCGCATTATATAGTTTTCGTTCCAAGGCAACAGCTATCATCGGCCAAATGAAAATATCAATCTAGAGAACATGGAGCGTCAACAGAATCGTAAGGTATAACCAGGACACGTCTCGACCTACGATGGCGGCAATCATTAATGGCAGCAAGTGCAGATTATTATCCGGGTCTCCATGAAGTACGTTTGTCGGGGTTTTATGGTCCTCAAATCCGGCTATAGCTCGTATGGCGAATATATAGAACCCGGGAGGAAAGATGATTGTGAAAATGAAAGCGGTTCCGGTGGAAGCGCCTCCAAATGCCTGGGCAATGATTGCAAGGACGATGGCAAAGAATGTTGTCCCGACAGCAGCGAGTTGGGGAGAGTTTCCGAAGGGCACGCTGAAGAAGAAAGACCAGCTGGTTAATGATAGACTATGCGGCTGTCTGTCAGCTGCACGCCTCACTCAAGGCTCGAGGTAAGGACTGACCCGAGTAGGAGATGTACGAAAAGCACGATCACGATATGCGTTCCAGAGAAGATACGAAAATGCCAGACGATCGCAATGATAATCCAAGATGGAAGATACGCGAGCGTCATAGTCGCGTACCATGATCTTTGACGGATGAATTAGTTCCATGAGATCATTCCAAGGAAGCTGTTGAACTCACAGTATTCGAGGGCCTTCTCTCAGACCCATTGCTTGCAGGTGGCTTGTGAGAAAATTGGCTCGTTCGCCCATATATGCGGCAGGAAGTTGGTAAGCAATACCGATGTAGCAGATAAAGCTGAAGGAAAGGTAAATAAAGCGCCCCGGTCATGGTCGGGTGAGAGCTCTTACAATGCTAAAACGAGGAGTTCACGAAGGCTACGGACGTAACCTGATGGTGTTATTCATCAAATGCGGAACATTTCCAAAGGTTTCATGGCTCACTTAGTCGAACCTCTTCACGCTGTTCTTCATTTGTTTCCTGGGTGTAAGGCCTAATCACTCCTCAGCACAACGCCACTTGTGATAACTTGACTAGAAGCAATCTCACCATTCTAGTGGTGTAGGGTATTCCCTTCCGGTTTGCAACTCGATTATAGCCTGTGTAGTGCATTAGCCAAGAACAGCGCTCAAATGATTGGTGGACAGCCTCACCGAATCGATGGCCCATTGAAAAGGAAGCACACGTTCCTCATAATCACTAGTATGCTTCTCAACATTGACATAGACCAACCCCCCATCAACGAACAACGTGTAATTCAGTGCGGCTTGCGCGTCATCGGAAGGAGGCAATGACTCAAAGTAAACCGCAGCAAAGCACTCTGAGTTGCCGTACAAATTCTGAGGGCATGCATCGCCAATTTCATCTCGCGTTGCCACTTGACGTACGATCTGCAGTTGTTCGTTGGAGAAATCGCGAGTGACGCGTGCCATAATGTCTGATGGTGCAGGCGTGCCCGCGCCATTTGTGCCGTCTGCCCAATAGAGTGAAAGTGAAGTGCCCACCACATCGGCAAGTGGTCGAATTGGAACTGGTTGTCCAATACCGTACTGTTTTTGGGAGCAAAGGTAATGTAAATGCGATTGGATCAGCTGTATTGGACGGTGGAACGAACGTACATTGTCCTGTTTAACGAGAAATAATTGGGCAACGGCAAGGAATATGCCAAAACCGACAGGTGAGGAGAAGCAACCCAGGGCATTCGTCTAAAGCAACAAGCGGATGTGTATCAGCTTCGCGAGAGTAACGTTATCAAAGGCGAACTCACAAATGCGTGTTTCGACAACACAATCCAGTTCTTCACGAAGAGTGCCCAGAACTGCCGACGAAACACCTCGTCCATGAACACCATATCGTCGTGCGATCCAGCAAGGTGAATTAAAGTCGTCCAATGTAGAGAGTCCTGAGCTGGTCAGCTTATGGTGCTCTGTATATAAAGCAGCTGCCAAGCCTCAGATCCTTGGCTGAAAGCATCGCCGCAGGCGCATTGGCGTCGGCGTAGGCAGACCGGATATTTGTCCGACGACGGTGCTATTCCCACATATTGTATACACAGCACAGCCCACAAGCAACGACAAGGCCCAGCGCATCATATCACAAATCCGCGGATTATCTAATAAGCGATCGACACGCGAGTTGAACTAACTTTTTCTCTTCCGCGCAGCTGACAGCAACTGCGCCAGTGCTGCGCTGCGCAGGCTTGTGTACATCTCCAGCTCCAAACGGTACTAGGATGACAGTTGCCCAGGAACTACATGCAGCATCTGTGATAGTCGTGTAATAAGGTTATGTATCTTGGCAGTATCCTACAGGGTCTATTTTCTTGCATGCAAAAATACAAGTGGATCTACAACACATTATTCACAGCATGTACAAGTACACCCAAATCACAGCAACAGAAAGGGTACTGATGGGAACATATTTTTCGGGGATCAAGTGAGGCAACAAGCTCCATGAGAACTCACGAGTGAGAACAGCGGAAATCGAATAGGACACCATGAATGAGGCGAAACCTAGTATTATTGACAACAACAACGATCCGAATTTCAAACCGGAGTAAAGAAGGGAGAGACCATGGAGACGAACAGTCGGGTAAATCGGTCAAAAGAAGAAGGAAAAGGAATCCGAGTGCGTATGATGGTGGTGCATCAGCGACCCCTTTCCGGAAATTCCTCGAATAAATTAGCAGCAATGTCAATAGGTCGAACAGGTCGTATGGGTTGAGGTTGGTGCAGCGGGAGTTCAGTCCGAGGTACGATAGGCATTCGGCCCAGAGTTAGTAATGCGGGTTTCGTCTCTGCGTCTGACGATGAGGACCATCCCAGGAAAGGCGACGACGTTGAGAAATAATCCCTCGAACCGGAAGAATCCCCAGACGTCAGGTTCGCCTCCCACACAGCGGCCGGATCAGTCTGCTCCGCTGCCGGTGAGAATAATTCAAGATGGAATGGATCCAGCGAAGATGCGGATGAAGATGGCCGCAGTGCTGGCGGGGACCATTCATCGGAAAAGTCGAAATCTTGCACATGTGTCGGGAACGACATGATGGAAGTCCTCTCATCTTCCGCCTCCGTAACCGCCTTGAAAAGTTCGAATCCATCGCTCTGTTCCGACGCGGCATCGGCTAGTGCGAGTCTGAAGCTTTGCAGCATCAAGGTTGAGAAGTCTTGTTGATCAAGTAAGGCGGGTAATACAGCAGGATGCATGTCAGCGTCCGAGAAATGGGGGGAGGACGTCGCCGATTGAGGGTATGCGTCGGCGTTGTAATAATGGCCTTCAGAACCAGAGGTGGAGCCCTCCCCTTCTCGGTCGAGCTCCTCCTTCCATTCTTCAGAATCCTGCCATCGATCGAGCAGACTTCTGTAGGTCGGCTCATGGAAAGCGGTAGGCTCCCGAGGTAAGGTAGAGGCAAAGCCCATAGTCGAAGAACAAGATGAAGGGCAAGGTGAAAACGCAAGGAACGATGGAGCTTCGTCCTGCCAGCTATTTGAGCATCTATCATACGTCGAAGATGCAGACTCAATAGGCGGGAAGCGGCGATCAGAACCAGGACTGCTGCGTGATGAACCAGGCGCGGACATCTCAATCGTAGATGGATGGGTGTGCAGCGAAGATGGGAGTGTTTTAGGTGAATTTAAGTCGCGGTCCATATCCACGTCGCATGGTACCTGAAGAGAGTCCGGCCGTAGAGATACCGAGTGATCCACTAGCAACGGGTGCTGCCCAGCGTCAACACCCGAAGCCCAAGTCCATGCACTGCTAGTGCTACGCGCGCTATCGCCAACACGTCTACGGGATGGGAGGGTTGAAAAGGGTTTCGAATCTGACCGAGATGCTGATAGTGATGTATCGGGACCATGTACAGCAACTCGGCAAGGTTCTGATCGCTCCCTGATTTTACCGGGTCGTCGAAGATTCCCACTTCTTGAGTTCCATGAACAAGATGCCGGTGTCATTTCGGGGCCTTTGGAAGGGTAGGTAGGCGACAGGGGAAAGGAAAGGCAGTGTCAGTAACTTGCTGGCCTTATATGTACGAACGCGCTGAAACATCGACGCTTACTTTCATCATCGCTCCGATATGCCAGCGCCCGCGTGTGTCCAGATGCAGGGAGAGAGTCAAACGGCCTGGACTCCGGGGTCAACGGTCTTTGCACGGTAATCTAAATAAATTGCTCTTGTTCAGCTTCACACTATACCCAGTTTGCGCAGAGTGAATATGAATGAGTGGTGGTGGTGAATTGAATGCGGGTATTAGGTGAACGGTAAAGGTAGGAGATGGAACATACCAGACGTGAAGCATGGTTTGGATGACGACGGCTAGTACTTCTGCGTGTTGACAGCGCGTCTACTCTCGTCCACTCAATGTCCCCTTCCCCGGCCAAAGCGGAACTGGCACTCGCCGCGTGAGTATTAGCAGCACACGTCTGACGACGTGATGAAGATGCCTGGGTAGAGGGAGATCCATACGCGTATGGGACTGCCTCGAAATAGATGGGGCCACTGTATGACGGCATGTTACGAGCCGAAGTAGTCGAGGACGATAAAGAGGACAAGCTCGAGGAGACAAAAAGGCGAGCGGACACGGACATGATCAGGATAATATAGGTAGCGAAAAATACGCTCGGGGTCGATTACGGGTGAGAAAGGCGTTGCATGTTTGTTGCGGGCGAATCGACCTCTTGAATCAGGTCAACCAGGGATGGTTCGGGGTTATGGTACTTATTGTGGTGCAGGTTAGTGTATCCGTTGCATAGCGACACCATCCACATCTCCAATCAAATAATCAAAACACATGTTCCTCCTTTTTGTCTCCGATGCCCACCTCTGTCTCACTCTCCCTCATTCTTGTTACACATTATCGCAGCAAAAAGTACATATTAATCAGAGACACGAAACATACACCAAAGTGAGGAAAAAATGCAACGAAAAGACGCAGAATGAGGGTCCACATGGATGTGAAAGGGAGGAATGAAGCTATACCGAATAATCGCACTGTACATTTTTCATTTCTATGCCATCTCCTCTATTGTTCTCATGAAGCTAGAGTATGCAGACGCATGGATGTGCTTTATTCGCGCACCCTCCTCCACCAACCCTGTCGGAATGTCAACCTTTAGCTGGTGCATCAATCATTAGCAAACATTTCACTGATTGCACCATGTCAAACGGAGATAACACACCGGAACGCTGGGATCAACACACTCCAATAATCTTGAGAGCATACGAGATAACGCCGCCTTGTTCTGATCTTCCGTGTCGGGTTTGTCGTGTAAAACGTCCGGGAGCACCTCAATGAGCTTGGGTATCCGCGCACTTAATGTTTCCAATTCCGATGCTTCGGCGGCATCAGGCACCGCATCTTCCTCGTCCAGCAGCTTTTCTCTCAACCCAGGAACCCGCGAGACAATCCGCGCATAGTCGATGAACAGCTAACCGTGAGTTGTTAAGAAATTGGCTACGAGGCACCTAGCGACAACCGGACAACGTACCTGACCCCCTGTGTTGAAGTCCTCTATCAGGCTTGCATCCAGGGACGTGAAGGTCCGAGTGAGAAATTCCAGTTCGCCTCTCAATACCGCCTCCGGCGCTAAATACGAGATTGCCAGCTCATGAGCTCTTTGATGAGCTTTCGCACGCCTGTACAGCTCGTAGGCAAGATACACATCCCCAGAATAGAAAGCATGTGTCGCCTAGCAGACCTATTTATTCCGGTAGCTTAAGAGGAGAATGATAAATGACGCACCTTTGCTTCATCAATCCACTCTGCAGGGATTCGTAAACTGGCTGTCAACCCATACGTGACATATTCATTCAAGAGCGGTCCTGAGCGGGATAGTAGCTCCCTTATAGCACTCTTGCGTCTACGGTGACGATCGTTGAGTATGTTGGAACAGATACAAAAAGAGATATCCCTACAGATTTTCATCTTCCAAGAATAATAGTACATATGCCGCTTCTTGGACAAGTCCTTCTTGCTCCAGCTGTGCGGCGAAATTGGTCGTCAAGGTATTAGCCAACTGACTGTAACCCTCGATTTCCTGAGTAACACCGGTGTCATCTATTGTCACAGACACTTGTCGGTCTGAAAAATCTCGAACGCGCAGGCAACGTGAAAGGAGCAAGTACAGGAACCACGGCATCCGATAATCACGGGGGTCTGGTGAAAAACTGAGGGGATCGAGGGCGGACTCCAACGTCATTGTCGACGTTAAAGATAGCTTCATGAGGTTGAAGAGGCCATCTGTCGTACAACCATCTGGGGATATTGAATAGAAAGGCGTCGGGAAACCCAGCCGGTCATTATTCACAATGACAAAGCTTTCATAGGTGGCGAAGGTCCCCTCTAATGTTCCACCTAATGTATGCGAATACCATAGCGCCAAGCCCAACACCCGCAGCCAATCCAGGCCCTTTGCGATGTCAACGTGTTTGTCCTTGCTGCTCCCCTCCAGTCCTTCAATAGAGCCAGCGGCCAATGCGTAGAGCCTGCGAATAGGCTCGCTCATGAGAACGTCCGATTTTTCTTGCCTCCATAGATCTAATTGCTCTGTGATGTAGTCTTGGAACTCGGTATTTCCGGGTATCTGGCTAACAATGGTAGCCAATCGTAGATTTTTTCCTTCCATTAGGACTTCGGTGGCTTTCTCGACTTGATTTCCAGTTAAATATAAGAAGGCTATTCGAGCAGAATCGTTTGATGGGGCTTTCTTGACGTCTTCTTCAACCGATGAAGTTACAGCACGGGTAAGCCACAACGACAGAGCTTCAGCACGACGGAGTTCCATGATACGACTACGAATTTCGGAAGGAACATCCTCGTCAAGGTGTAAGTCGATTGGATCAAATAGCGCATGACATAATCGGAAGACTGATGCGCAGTGCGACTTGTCTTGTGTGGTATACAAGGACGATAGGGACGAGAACTTGACGTCCGATCCAAGGCTTGCGGAAGGGGTGTAGTCATTTTCTTCAGAAGGAGCAGCCATTTCGGAGTTGCCGAGGAGGTGCTCAAGAAGGTCTGGAGATTTAGGCCTATCCACTTTGAGCGTCGTGATATGCACTGTTTCTGAGTTTGCCTCCGGCGAGCTAGTCACATCAGGAAAATGTTAGTATTTTATTAGGCCATCTCTGCGGAAACGTACGGTGAATCCCTTCTAAATAACTGTCCGACGTGTACCAGCTTATTGCCCGGACCCCACCCAACCCTGAATGAACGACCCATACTCAAGCCTGCATCGACAAATATCCCCTCATTTGATGAAGAAACAGATTCCTTGAGGGAGACGCGAACATATTTTCGAGGAGGCGGTTTTGACTGTGGCTGGGCGAACGAGGTACGATTTTTGGGCGTCTTTTGCTCACCAAGGAAGTCCGAAGGTAACCGCCTCCTGAAAAAAGTGAAGGAATCCTTGCCCTTGCCTTGTACTTTTACTAACTCGGGCATTCGGAATAGCGAAGACTGCATGACGTTCACCTTCTTCGGTTCGAGGTTCAAATGTTTTGGCCAAGCAGTCGACTCTGCTTCATCGTCTGCCTCCTGTTGAGTAGCCGAATCATCATCTTCAGCTTGGCTTGCTTCCTCTTCTTCATCTCCGGTGTCAGCGTCCTCCTCTGCACTTTCTTCTGCAGACGATTCTGAAGAGCCACGAGCAGTATAAGTTCGTTGTCGCGCGGTTTTCCCGTTAGTTGGTTTTGACGGACGTCTTCGCGCCGGACGCGGGGGAGAACTAGATGATGAGGTATCTTCGTCGCTGTCGGAGTAGAAGGCACCAAAGCGAGCCATCGCGTTGAGAACAGGAACTGAGAGACGTTCGTTAGAAGATCGTGTCGGGGAACAAATCGACAACAAGAGAGCTATCTCGTCTCACGTGGCTTCGACCGTGGGGACCGTGGGAATTGCTACCTATTGTTTTTATCAAGGTAGCGCCGAACTGGCCTTTTTCTTCATGCTCTCGAGTCAAATTGCAGGTTTGACTATGTACACAGGTCAACTTGTGCCAAAGCAGAGCATAAATCAAAGTCTTGGATGTCTCAGCGCTCAGACCCATGTCACGGCGCTTTCTGTGTTCTTTGTTTTCTCCAGTCAGCGCAGGGCCGGTGGTTCAAACATCATTACCTACTCGTGTACAGTTTCTCGGCTGCACAGGAGATCCAGTACTAGTGTGCCTATCAATACAGTATTTTCTGACTAGGAGCAGCGCGAGTTGAGGCGGATGCAAAAGGATTACTTGTTCGACTAAATGAGTGATTGCTTCCGGAACTATTGTGCAGAGTCTGTGTTGCTTTAAGAGCACCTTTTTTCGCGACGTACGTTACGCATTCGAGCTAGATGTTGATTTTCGCGGTGTCCTCATATGACGACCACATTAATATTGATTATCTGAGGGAGGAGAATTATTTTGTGTTGGTTAAGATTCAGAAGGGATAAATAGGGATAAATTTGGGACTCTCAGGCTCACGTGGCACTGGTATGTTGTAGTGATCATGGTGATGGGCAATCCCCAATGTTTCACCGTGCCAGCTTTTTTTCAGGCGGAGCCCAAATACTTAATAAATATGGAAACGCACGTCGATCTCTATGTCGCACTTTCTGAAATCACGGTTCTAGCACCAAGTCTGACATACAAGTTAAACACTGTTTAAACGTATTTTATGAAGACTATATGCATGCTGGAATATAACTGGTGCCTAATTCTTATGAAACTTGGGCAATCTAGCGCAGTTGTACCGAAAATAATGAATTTCGATGTGAGTTGTGAGATCACGTGACCAAACATCTTGGTTCGGACGGTCTCATCCTCTCTGAATACCAGAACCAAAACTACACTTCTAATGGTTTCCGTGTGATTGTATGATAATGATACGTGCATATACGTAAAAATAAGAGAAAAAATTGCATTGAGACTTAAGATACAGCACACAAAACTTCCACACAGTGACTATATGCCTATCTCCTCCCCGGATCTGTCATTTTCTGTCATTTTCATTGCAGGAATAGTTATTTCACCCCATTTTCTCCATTTTGTTCATTCTCAAGAATTTGCTTTGTTCTTGAGATACTTTCCATATCTCATCCAAGGAGTCGCTTTTCTGCTTCAATTTTACTTCCATCTTAATCAGCAGGTTATAAAACATACATGTAGATATTTTCTGGTACATTTATTGTGTTGTGTATATTATTGAAAGCAATGGAAAGCAAAATCCAGCCCTCCTAAGAAGTGCGACACCGTTTCTCCACCGTCGATCATGGAGAACGTTAAGCGATGATCGTGGGAATGCACGGGTCGGACATAGAGATTGCCCATCACCAGTGATCAGCGCAACACGCGTCTCGTGACACCAGTTCATCTCATGCTCAGGGTTACGTTCCGGACGCGTCGTGTTTTGTCACGCGTCATACCGTTTCCCCTATTAATATTGCACCTCAATGTGACATACGCTTCTGTTTCAAGCCACCACCAATGTCCATCCCATCTCTCTCTAGAGCCGTGTCATTATCCTCGGTTTCCTCTTACTCGTCTGCTTCAGACACCTTACACGACACTGATGTCGACTCCCAAACCATTTCCTTGAAGGCGATCGAGGCGAAGCGCACCCGCAAGCGTTTCACGCAGGAACAACTCATAGTCCTCGAAAGCGCGTACCACAAGTCCAGTCACCCAACCCGTGAGGAACGCGACCAACTTGCAAAACAGGCGGATATGTATGTGGCTTTCGACACGCCGTTCCTTGCTTATACTCACGCGACTACACAGGAGCGTAAAGTCTGTGACCATTTGGTTCCAGAACAAGCGTCAGGCAGAAAAGAAGCATGTACTTAACAATCCCACCGAACGAAAAGCAACGCCGCCCCTGGCAACGCAACCTTCATCCGCACAGCTCTCGTCGATTAACAACTCGAGTCGTCTGAGTCCCGCATTATCACACTCGTCCATCTTGTCGTCCAAGCCACTGTCACGTATTCCGACTCGTACCGCAAGTGGATTTATTTCACTTGATCGAGTTGCTTCTCGTACAGAACGTACACCGAGAACACCTACAAAGCTCATCCGACACACTTCATTCTACGAGCCTCGGTCTCGATCACCGGGAGCATTATGGGAGTCTATGCTATCCTCACCCATCCAGCCTGAATCAAGTGAAAACTCTCGAGGGCCTGCAGAATCTCCCTCTACTCGTGATTATCTCGATTTTGCTTCGTTTCGTCGGGGAAGCCGTGGCCGATGCAGACTCGAATTGGCTTGTGCAGCTGCTCGCGTGTCTGTGGGCAAGGATGGTACCGTAGAGAGTCTTGAACGTCGAGAGTCACTTCCGGGCGCTTATCCTGAGCCTGATGACCACGCAACGAGCTTCGACGACGACATCGACGATGTCAGTACCGAGATTTTCGATACGGAGATGGAAAGTATTGAGGATAGTCACGAAGCCATTACACCAGATGCAAGCCAATTCATGTTCGCAGATGACGCATCAACCTCAGGGTTTGATCAACTAGACATAGAAGGAATGACACTAGACAAGGCAAAAACACCATATGGAGGTGTAAGCATGGGTATCAGTGATAACGAAACCGACATGGAGCTTATGAGTGCAGCTTGGGCGCTCTGCGGACTCAGCGCATCACAGAGATGACATTCAACGACCAACGACTAGCGGACCAAACAATGCACACGACTATCTTCTTGTCCGCCACGTTCGACACAATGAACCAAAAATCGCATGCAAAAATCGGATGGAACAAGCTTGATATCAATGCCTTTTCTTCTTTCTCCCCTTCTCCCCTTCTTTCTTGCTGTCAACGTTTTCCTTGTTGCTACACAATTCACATTTTCCAACTCGAACTCTTCACGCACAACAATCAATCCGCATCTGCAATTCAACTTCACAAGAGTTTCCAGCTGCAATGTTTATTTATGTAACGACGTGTAGATGAATACCAGTAATTAAGTTTGAGACCATTAGAATTAAGAGCAGTCGAACATGGTATGAGTCACCGCGCTACCCCAAGCCAAACAAGAATTTACGCCCAGCAGATCTTAAGGAGCCTATACCCAACCTCATCCTTCCTTCCTACTCCTTCCCGTCTCTCCAAATCCTGCACCAGCACAGCTTTCAATGCTGGGTCTCCCAAATGTTGCTCTTGCTGCGTCTTGAGGGTAGGGAAGACATCAAAGACAGCATCGGCAAGACCTTCGTGTCGTCCCGTATTGCGCAGAGCAATGACCATCCAGAAGATGCCTCCGTCGGGAGAGGAGGGATTTGGTTTCTTGAGTAGACGAGAGACGCAGTTCTTGATCCATCCAGCATGACAAGGATCATACACGACATCTGCAGCCAGGATAATATCAAATGGTCTATCCATAGGTTGTTCCCATCTGGGATGCTGCCAATCGAAAGGACGAACGGAAACCTCGGCGGAATTATCCGATGGAAGGTTGGACTCGATGTTTCGCTGAAGGTTCGCCAGTACGTCGGAATGATAGTCGGTCGCGACAATTTCTGTTGTTGCCATTAAGTTGCTATGGCTCAGAGCATCAACGAGCTTCATAGCTGCGATGCTAAGCATGCCTGTTCCAGCGCCCAACTCCAGTATTCGCTGCGCTCGATCTGGAAAGATACCGAAATGAGCAGGATCTTCAGCCATCAAACGTGCGAAGTGAATCGAGCTCGCCCAGCTTTGCAGTCCGACAGAACTGTGGTCCTCGGATGCAACTAAATCGTTCAGCTCTACGCAAATCGTGCTTGCATAGTCGGATTCCGATGAACCCACCGAGAAGGTGAATTGGCGCGAGAGAGGTTTGTCATCTCCTTCTCCGACGTTCGCGCACGATGAGAGGAGTGAGGCGGCCTTCTCGACCAAAGCCTCTCTTTCTTCCATTTCTTCATCAGAAAGGCTGTAGTCAGCTGGGTAATTCCAAGACGATGATCGCGCGATGAATCCGGTCAACCAGCGGATGGTGAATTGCCGTTCAAGCGAATCGTTTCTAATTGTTTCGAGCGCCTTTGCGAAACCTCCATCCTCGTCCTCGTGCTCCTCGCTACTTTCATCCTCCTCAGCCGACGCATAACCAGAATCGACGAAGGCGGCTCGTTTTGCTTGCTTGCGCCGTTGGTTCTTTCGGAGATTTGTATCGAGACGCGCTAGGGATCCATCAACGCGCGCCTTGCCGTGGCGCCCAGAAATGACTTGCGCATCGTCGCCCTTCGAATAAATTAGTGCCAGCTTCTCCATAGCATCTTCTACTTCCGCGGTTGCTATTGTTCGAAGCCGCGCAAGAGGAAACAGAAATCCAGATGGATTCAAGCTGGCCATACTGAAGTACAATAAATTTCCCGTGAGCCCGTAAGTTGAGAATGTGTTCTATGAGTCTATGAAGACGTCTATGTCTATTGTTGTGAGCGTCTATGGTCTACGTGTAGCAACTCTAGAGTGAGAGGGTGGGGTCAGAGACCCCCGAGTCCATCCATCGCGACAGAGGTGTTGGTGGTTGGTGTCGAAAAACAAGGTGAAGCGTCGAAATTTTCGCGATCAGTTTAGCCGATCATCCCCAGTTTGATCTGGACCAACCGGTGCAAACACGTGCAAATATGGCCACCCGGTCGGCTTCTTTGAATTTGTTTCCGTTTAGGCTATGACAGAGAATATATAGGACAATATTGAACAAACTTTGAACAATTATTATAATAAGTCACCAGAGAAAAGGACTTTTATGTGTAGAACGTGATATTGGTTCGGTGTTTGACGCCATCCCTTTATACCCACGACCTCTCCTCAGGGTCCAAGAGGTGCCACTTGGCAAGGAGGTCATCGTAAGCTCCTAATCAGCTTCAAAGGAAAGCCGGCTTACGGATTGACATGGACCCGGGAGGAGCTTGGTAGCTTTTGGCTTCGAGTTGAAGAGAGCACTTTTCTCGCGACCAGTCGGACTTCGACGGCTTCGAGGCATAACCCAAGTGCATTCATCTTCATCCAGTAAACTCGACTGAGACTAGAGAATGCGTCAGAATTACGCCGTTAGCTCCACGAAAGATGATGGCTTACATGACTAGCCGCGATCATTGAGTGGGATTTAGTCGAACATTGTGGAAGTGATGTAGTAATGAACCCTCGAGATGTGGGCGAACTCCATGCCTGGTTATCATCATCTAGGGAGTCTATCTAATAATAGGGTCAGTGCTGTAGTACACCAGACAAAAACTAATGTACTGACTAACGACTCGCCCTCGTACTCGTGCGGATCAGCATTCACATCTGGGTCGTTGATTACAAAATCGACCTTCGGAGATATTCAGGCTCACGGGCTACTTGTTAACCGATAGCTAAGACTCACAAGTGTACTGCACTCAGAGGAGCATGGCCCGGCCAAAGTAGCACTGTCGGGCTGAGCCTTATCTCTCTATTGATACCTCATTAGTCCATAGTAGTGATTCAGTTGGGGGGGGGGGGGACCGCACACATACCCGTCGCAATGCAGTGGAGAGAACGTCGCAAAGACTGTTCTTGACTGATTTTCGGATCATTTGTGGGTGATCTATCACAGGGCTACTTGTTATCCAAAAGATCAGTATTGTCCTTCTTTGCCAAAGACTAGGGGAACAAAAAAGAAGACTGACGAACGTAGTGGGGAGCAGGTAAAGAACGGGAACGGGATGGTTGAAACTCGGATTGAGCGCGGGGAGTCTAAGTAGCTTCGCAATCCATCACTCCATGGATATATGACCATATACTCTGCGGGGATCCCAACGGCCCGTGGTGAATTCTGCAGACCGTAGCACGTGGATACTATGTTGCGAGGCAAAAAGGCCAACTCACCCCAGACGAGATCATGAAGTGGCACCACGAGATAACCAATGCAGTTGAGAGTTCATAATGCTGATATTCATCGGTACCGAACTTTAGAAAAAGCACGCGACACAATATGAATCCGCATCGGAATGGACATTGGACCAGCATAGCCGATGTTATAGACTAAAATTAGCGGCCAAATGCGCGGATAGCTCGGAAACAGAGCGTAGCGATAGAGACTCGGAGTAAATACGGAATTCTTTTGCTTCCGGTCCCGATCCGATATTCAACCCAAGTCCCTAGATTGCAAGCTTCGCCTTTGGTCCTGAAGCAAGCTGGACGACCCGCAGTGCTTCATAGATAGAAGAAATTATGGCGTAAAGTCACAAGACATGAACTCACAGAGTAATAATCCCATGTTTCACCTCCGTTGATGAACAGTAAATCCGTCCTCAAAAACGTTACCTAGAGAGCGAGTCGTGGTTCCAGAGCAGCATCACTGAAGAACCAGGACTATGGGAGGCGCGGAACCACAGCACAGGATAAACGACGGCATATTCGCGGGACGAAGCTAGTAAAAGACAAGAGAGCGACGCATCAACACCGACAATGGAGAGTTTAGCTCAGGTCAATGATTAGGATCGCAGAAAAGTCGCCGAGGTTTCCTCTTCAAGCAGCAAGCTGTAGAGAATAAGGAAGGGTGATACGTGAGAGCATGCTCAACTGAATCGAGACTATTTCAGCGCGAGAACATTTTGAAGATCGTGAGAACTGGCTTACCGCTCCCCGTCTCATACTGTAATCTATCATTCTACCATGAGTTTCTCTGTTTTAATACCCGGACGGCATCGCGCCGGGGGAAGAGGGGAAGAGAGACGCAAGGCGAGATACCATTTAAAACAATGCATAAGAACAATATTGGCCGACAAAATCATGGCATACGATAACAGGTCTACAATCAATGCCTCAGTAATACGATTTTCTGGAATAACGAAATCAAACTAGCGCCAAGTAGCGGTAAGGGGAGGAAGCTCGATCAGCTCCTAATCCTCCTCCATGGCAGCACTGTCTCCTACAGCTGCCGTTGACTTCGGGTTACTACCGTCGATCTCTTCAAAAAGAAGCAGCCCCTGCTGCTCCTCCATCCACTGCACGCTGCGCTTTTCATCCATGAAGTACGTATACACTCGTCGCAGATCCTCGACATCCACCTGCTCCGCCTTTCGCTTGGTAGCCACGACCTGAGCACACGATATCAGATTCAAGGCATAACGAAGCGTAGTTTGCTTGGCCATTGAGGTTAACACATTCAGCGCATCTGTGGTGAGTGTCACGTCTTCTTCTTGACACCTGGAACATCCAAAGGATAAAGGAAAAGTTGTAAGCGCTTCTACATCAAAAAGGGAGGCGTCAGGTCTTACCGGATCTTTATGATTTGCTCGACGTCCTCTTCCGTGTAAGGCTTTGTACTGACGATCAAAACACGATCCAGAAGGTCGACAGGCAGTCCATGAGGGCTTCTAATCTTTGTTCCCCTGATGCGACTCATTCCCCGGTTCGAAGCCATAATGACCAGAGGAGAGAATTCGTTTTCCAATGCCCGGTTAAGGAATGAAAAGCACTCAATGTCGAGCATGTGCACCTCGTCTATGAAGAGAACCTAACGGTACTTTCGTTCCAGACCAGGCAATTCAGCACGAAGAGATACGCACCCCGGGTATTATTTCTGCCTTTCCCTCTTCTCTCCATTCTGCAACTTTGGTATTGATCTGGTTTCTCAACTCAGGCTTGATTTCACCTGTATCACCAGCAAAGAGGGCAAGGAAACCTTGTGTGCGACTGTTTATTACATCAATTTCGTGTAACGAAACCGTGTGCACCACCTCTTTGCGCTTCTGGATCTCGCCCTCTGGGCATTGCACAAATTTTGTCTGTAACGTCACCAGTAAATGCGAGGTGGTCGTGAAAGAGAATAAAGACACGTACGTCAGCACCCATCGCATCATAGTCTCTTGAACGAGCAAAAGAACGTCCAAGTTTTGTTATCCTCCCCGACGCCTTGTCAATAGACACTACATCACCAGCGAGGACCTTTTCTTTCGACAATGCGTCGATCATTTTCGTCCCAAGATCATAAATAGTCTCCATGTCCGTGGTCTTGATAGTCAGCTTCCCAGTCTTGGTCGCCTTCACAGACCAGAGATGTCAGAGCAGTCTCATAAAGACACAGTGAATTACTCACTCCGGTCAAGCTCCTATCAATCTGTATCTCAACGACTTCGCCCTCGATTATCTCTGTCTCTTCCTTAATCCGCACACCAATGCTCCTCCGGAAGGCTTGCGTTAACGCTTCCGTCTTGGACATGGACAGGGAGAAGACCTCGCTCGCTGCAATCATAGTAAATGGCGTATCTGATCCAAGAGATTGTGCCATTCCTAATAAAAAAGGCGTAAATATAACAACGACTTTGAAGTTGAAGCAAGAAAGCTCATGCACCTAATGCAATTGCAGTCTTTCCGGTTGAAGGAGGTCCAGCGAAGAGAATGGCTCTTCCAGCTATGCGACCTTCCTGTACCATCTTCAAGATCATCCCTGCTGCCTTTCTGGCTTTCCCTTGGCCAACCATACCTTGTGAATTGGCTCGTGGTTCTAACCGGTCATCGAGACCCAATCCGCGAATATGTGAATGAGCGCCTATCCTCTCAATTTTTGTGATATCCCGCAGCTCAGCGGTTCCAGTAGAGATTTGTGCGGTCTAATTACGCAGATAATCATTAGCAGTGTGAATAGATTGAGAAGAGAGGACACGCACCATCGTTGCTTGAGCCCGACCTGTCGACGAGTGTCACGGAATGGAAACGAAAAGTTGCGGTGGTCACAGGTATGTCACACGGACGGAAGATGAGATCTACGTCACGCCGCGTTTTTCTTCACCATGTTCTCAGCAGCGAGGGCCGGCCTGCAGGCTTTGAGAGCTTGTTCATCGTCGAGCAGGCCACTCTCTCGTGTAACGGGTGCAGCACGTTTCTTAGCGACTGAGGTGCAACTACCTTCCACTATCAACGATGCCCTCGCGCGAAATTCTGCACTCTTCAAGACATACAAGCCCGTTACGCCAGGTCTTCGACACTTGCGTCGGCCTCTCAATGAGCATCTCTGGCGAGGTCGCCCAATAAATGCTTTGACTATCCCGCTGAGGAAGAAAGGTGGACGAAACAATCAAGGTCGCATAACTGTCCGTCATCGCGGTGGAGGTCATAAACGTCGTCTTCGCACCGTCGATTTCATGCGTCTGGATGGTGGCCCTCATGATGTTATTCGAATTGAGTATGACCCGGGGCGCTCGGGACATATTGCACTACTTCGCGCGCGAAAAGGGAAGGCGAATGATGGACTACGCTATAGTTACATTCTCGCGCCCGAAGGCCTCAGAGCCGGAGATGTCGTACAGAGCTTCAGGAAAGGCATCCCTACAGGAACTATACCAGGGTTTAGCGGCAGCTTGGACGCTTCTTTCAACCTTAATGACAACGAGGTGTCATCTGGAAGGAATTCAACTCAATCTCTCACTATTGGTCTACTCCGGGCAGCTACTGTTCGCACGGGGAACGTACTTCCGCTCAAGCTTATTCCTCCTGGAACCCCGATTCACTGCATTTCTCTATTTCCCGAACGACGGATGAATCTTGTACGCTCAGCCGGCACATGCGCCTTGGTAGTAACACACGAGGAGGACGGGAAGTACTCTCAGGTGAAGCTGCAAAGCGGAGAAGTGCGAAGGGTGTTACAGACCTGTTGCGCAACGATCGGCAAGGTCAGCAATCCGCTACATAGATACCGTTCTCTAGGAAAGGCAGGTCGAAAACGATGGCTTGGGAGGCGACCACATGTCCGTGGTATGGCTATGAACAGGTACGAGGAAGAGGTTATCCGGTATCCCAACCTGATTCTAATCGGTTTCTAGGTGTGATCACCCTCACGGAGGGGGTCGTGGAAAATCAAAGGGCAATAAGCATCCACGGTCTATCTGGGGTTGGCTCACGAAAGGCAAACGGACGAGACGTCCTGGCCCGAAGGGTCCGAAGGGAAGTAACAAGATGGTGATAAAGGAGCGCCCTAGAGGGAAGGAGAAGAGGCGATAGTTACTCTGCACCAATCTCTTCCAATTGATTAATTGTCTCGCATAATTTTATCCTGTTTGATGTTGAATCAGGTTCTGGTTAGGAACTACAAAAAGGTCCTGAGCACCCGAAGGAAGAGGTTTTTCTTACAATGATCTCCGTTACGCTTCCTCTGCGTCCTCTTCTTCGTCCTCCTCATCGCCATCCTTCTGAGCCCTCTTTGGTTCTTTCGTGCTCTCTGACGTTCCCACTGCGTCTCTCCAGATGGTTAAGTCCGCACCGATTTGTGTCTTTGCCTGTACGACCACATCACGCAAAACCGTATAGAATTCCTGCTGAGAGTTACTAGCAGGCACAGTGAACTCGTATACTTTAGATTTAGGGTGCGATTCTGGGATGACTGTGGTTGATGGAGGGTGAAGGTCGTAGCTGACTGTGAGTATCTTCGACATTGTAACAAGGAGAGTTGTAAAGTGACAGCAGTTGCAGATCCACCCTTTTAAGGGCAGGTGATTGGCTTATTCCACATTTGTCGAAGTACCAAACTTGGCACATATATTCAAACCAACAAACTTCATTCAACAAACACATGTACACCAAAACAGATCACCACGGGACATAAGTTTCAACCACAGACAAACCACAAGCAATCGCATACGAAGCAGCGAAAGTCCCGTTTCAATAGTAACCGTGTATACAAAGCTTAACCATTGTGAGTGTAACAGCTTCGTCTGCTGATAGTTCCTTCAAAGGCCCAGAAGACCGAGGATATTAAGCAGGAGGCCCAATCCAACATTACCAAGTATGCCAGACACGGCAGATAGTCTAATAACACATAAAAATTCAGACACTTGATGGTAGGAAGCTTGAGTGTGGTAAACTTACAGTCCACTAAGTACCGTCGCGAGTCCAGCAACGATCGTAGTAAGACTAACCACGAGAGTGGTCAGTGCGGCGCTCAGCTCAGGGATCAGGGTCCCGAGGATCGGCAGGCCTCCGGCACTGAGCAAGTCAGCAACGATGGTGGCAATTTCCTGAAGTTACACCCATCAGCCACAGCTCTCTGATGTGCAATTTGTCATTCTGCAATAGTCTGTACATACGGTAATAACGTCCGCGAGGGCTTCAGCAATGCCGGATAGGTCGTCCTGGCGCTTCTCAATAGCAACAATGCGCGGAACGTTGTTGATAGATTGACGGGCAGTGTTGACCGCGTTGATGAGCTGATTCAAGAGTGGAGCGGCGGTAGCCGCCGTCACATTGTTGTTTGAAACAAGGCTCTCTGGAACGTGAACAGTCAGCATATAGCGCTACCTCAATTAGAGACAATGTCACCCACTTAGCTCTGGAATGATGACATCGGTGGACGCCTTGAGGTTCGTAACCACGTTCTGGACGGCAGCCAAGTTGGGTTGTTCAGCAACGGGTTTAGCGAGTGAGACACCACCGAGCGTCAAAGAAAGAGCGAAGAAAGAGACGATGCGAGAGAACAACATAGTGTCGATTGAGTACTTGAGAGACTGGCTGGGAAGACTAGAGAGCAGAGCGAGTGTTCGTCTGTTGAATTATTTCAGTCTTTCTAGTCCTCCTTTTATATCTTTCTGGTCGTCCCAATCCTACAGCACCACAGTTTTCTTGTTGACGCAAGCCATGAAAAATGGCGTCATGGATGAAAAACGCCGCAGGCCATGGAGGCGAGGCGAAACAGACAGAGAAAAAACAACGAATCAGTCTTTCAACTGATCGCGAGCGGTGACATAGGAAGATGTTGAGCAAGAGAAGATCATGCTATAATTGGAACGATAACGAGAAAGAACAGAAGATCTATGGGAGCTAACCTCTCATTCGTGCTGGACTCCGCAACAAGAGAAAATAGCCGAACCAAGGGGGGTGTCCTTGGGTACGAATAGCACAGAAGAGATCGGAGAATCATACTTACCGAACATTATCACTTCCACAACACTCAAAGACGGCCCTGAGATTACGTGAAGTTGAAGGGAGCGCGTTATTGGAACTCGTCTATTGGGCCCGTGGCTCAACTAGTGTCGGTCAGGAGTAGCTTGAAGAGAACGATCATCTAGTGTGAAAGCTCATTGTAGTGAAGACCGGTTTTAACGTGCTTGAGATCTCGAACAACGGTCTTAGGGATCGACAAGGCCCGACGACTGCGGGCGCGAAATGGCGCTCCTACTCGTTGGCAGGACTTGTACGGTACGCGCCCGAACGGAAGGTCAGGCCACAACAGCGAAAGCCTCGCGGATTTCGCGAGACAAAGAAGCCACAGAAGCCGCCCAAAGATAGAAACGAAGCATCTAGTGTCCAAACCAGTTTCAACAATGGGGAATGAGCGGCCACAGCAATTGAATTCGATATTGAAAGGTACCAACACAAATCATGGGTAAATTAACAGAAGATTCTGCCACTTTCGGCCTACGAAGATCGCGAACGTAAGTTAGCAAGCCGAAAAGACTTTTTCTGGCTATCAGGCGTTGGGAACGAACCATGTTTTGTATATCCTTTACGCGGTGTTTAAGCGCAAAGTCGCAGGGTGAATCATTTACGGATTCTGCAGACCTGTTCCGCTCCACAGTCTCGATTGTTGAGACAATAAATTGGCGATATCTTGAAGAACGCACTTGAAGTGGTATGAATTTGACATCTGGTGTTGGTCGCGTTGGTGTTGGCAAAGAGCAATGCTAACAAGGTTTTGTAACTCCGCGACCCCGACGATCCCTCGTGAATATTTGCTGGGCTTGCAGATCTTGACATGACCCCCATGGCCGGAAAATAAATCGTCAATGTAGGGACGACAACTACCCATGGCCCTGTTATATCACGAAGAAGTCAGGTACCAAAACCAAAAGGAAAGCATATCCGTCCAAGCTTC
The DNA here is from genome assembly GCA_024712875.1 of Inonotus hispidus. NCBI lineage: Eukaryota > Fungi > Basidiomycota > Agaricomycetes > Hymenochaetales > Hymenochaetaceae > Inonotus > Inonotus hispidus. Next base: position 3,246,527 of record CM045714.1, on the reverse strand, counting down.
CCATGTGAATTTTCCGCGTTACATAAGGTGCCTGGCAAGGCCCTTTTTCTAAAGTTATACATTGGGCCATCGGGAACGCTCGAAGTGGGGTCGTTCATTCCGTGAAGTTCTGGTGAACTATTAGACCTCAAGGATCTTTCCGTATATCCATTCACCACACGCCAAGTTTCACAACAAATCATCGAAATTATAATTCTGTTTCTTTCCAATTGTGGCCGGACGCGTCTTTGCACTTCTTGATTCTTTTTGTTCATCACCGACAAGATGCTCCCTTTACGAAAAGTTTTTTCTCGTGAACTCGTCAAATTCCCAATAGGAAGCGATCATTACCTCTGATCAATCAATCTGAGTAAAAACTGACTGTATGTACATCACAAGTCGGATGGAAAATGAAGCACGACAGGAAGTTAGATTTCTTACCTTATTGAGTAGATTGAGTTGCGAGCCAATATTCAGACCACTGTTAGTGAATAGATGGCAAGTAGTTAGTACAAGGGTGTGCCAGAAGCGGACGTTGAACGACATCGAAGGGCACCGATGACACCACATTCGCCGAACTTTTCTCGGTCTACACTCATTAGATAGTAGGTTGAGCTTCGGGACTTCAGAGTTCTGATTAAGGATATTGATCAACCCAGAGAGCCGCGTGCCTTTGCCCTGGGCCTTGAAGGCTTTAAGCGAATTTCGGGAATCGGGAACTCGCTTCTTCAGAATAAGATCTTGTATACAGTTTCCCCCATCTCGGTTTTCTGACGCTCCCCTGAACGTGCTGGCGACCTTTGACGGCTTGAGTTGCCTTCAGATGGCCGAACAATCTGCCAGGTGAAGTGAGGTGTCTATCAAGGGTAATTTTGGTAATTTTAATAAGATCACGGTCCCGAATCAAAGATGGGGGGTCACTTCAAGAGGAGATAGCTTATAAGATAGGATATTCTCCGCGGGACATATAACGACGAGAAGGACCGGCATCTTGCGTTTCAAGGTTCGAGGGTGGTGGATGTTTGCGTCAAGTTTAGAGCCTGCAGCCAGTTCCCCAGAGCGGACAAGCCAGGAAATGCTATCGCTCAAATCTGAAAACAAGTTCCCACTCGCAGTGGTCAAGTAACAATGCCCGAGAAGATCAGATCGAGGTAAGAACTTAAGCCAAGGCAGCATCCAAGGTAGACAGGAGCACCAGGTAATGCTCTACTCCTGCAGACAGACCTCGAGAAATGTTTACAAGGACTTGTCGATTACCTGACCTCGGAGAAGATAAGAACCTGGATTACCTGGGTAATCAATCTAGCGATATAATCATTGCTTTAAGCAAGCGGAAGAGGACCGGTAATGGTGGGGGACTCGAAGAACGTTGAAGCGTGGAAATAAGCTCGCTGACAAGTGGTCTGACGGAGATGTCAGTCGCCTCTCTGTTGGTGATCGAGTTTCTTCAAGGACAAACCCTGCAGGTATCTGAATGTACTGTATGTATAACGACAAACGGGATACTCACTTGACTGTGGTAATATCGTGTCTGTCTAGACTCAAGTGGTGTGAAAACAGCTTCGACGGAGGCAACATCCCCACTCATAACAATAGGACAAAAGCAATCAGCCACAACCCCCCCCCCCTCCCCAAGCAGTTAAGTAAATGAGACGAGGCGAGGCAACAACATGGTGTTTGAACGAGTGTATTGGAGAAACGAATGATCCGAGTTGACTGCCGGTGGCCCATACTTGATTGTATGGAACCGGTCTTCATGAAGTCTCATTAATGTATTTCTGGACGGACAATTGTGAGAATAGAAACGCGCATAAATAGCGAACAGATAAGCAAAGTTCCCCGTTGCAGTGCTCTCGGTAGTGAGTTAGTCAGAGGATCCTCAAAGCAAGAAACGCAGAGGTTCCATTCTGCTGTCTAAGAGCATCCTGAAGAAGTCGTAGAGACCAAAGCAATTCTGGTACCATGTAGCTTTGCGGCGGTAGGCAGTGTGGGTAGATAGGTTCGCTCGATTGTGCCGGGTGGTCGCCGATTCCTCAGATCTACCATCATTTAGAGCATGAGAAGCCAACAATGCAGTCCTGAACGTGCGGCGCGCATATCCTCGGGCTGTAGCGGGAGATACTGGTAAAGGACGTTTCGAAAAGAAAGCCCATACACCCCGACATCGTTGTCTGTCGCCTCCTCCGATAATATTGCCAAGATACTTCACTACTAAACTGGGGTCATCCGGGTCATCTCGAACGATCTCGAACGAGTTCATATAACAGAAAGAGGGGCTCCGGTACCGATGCGTCAAGTGACATCGAGTGCACAGGGAGACGACGTCCGGATTAGCCGAGGGATGGCGTGTACGGCTTGTCTGTTCTCAACATCACTAAATACGCAGATTCTGTGCCTGTTATGTAGGACTTGGGTATCTGGGGGGGAGGGGGACACGTCAAATTCGAGGGCCGTTTTAGTCGCATCCGGCAGTCCACGGGGATCATGGGGGTTCAGTTGGCAGGATAGAATAGATTATCCCAAGCATCTAAAGGTGTATGTAAGGATGCCCCGAAAATACGCAACGCACCTACTTCGCAAATATTGGTGACTCAAAGAAGCATTCGTACAATAACACAGATTGGCTTGGAACGCAGAACTGAACACGATTTTCACAGATCTTCCACCACAATTTGTAGCACTACAACACGTTGTAAGTGGGTTAAGCGGCGCTTGCACGGGAGAAGGTCTCCTACATTGATGAGTTGAAGATCCTCCCTTTCGTCTGTGAAACACATCTCAACAAGGAATGCACATCATAGTCGATAAGACCATCAGCTGTGTCATCGAGGCGGACAACGTAAAAATAATCAATAACAAGCGAACATGTTATGGTCGCACGGTATCACGGGAGAAATCATCATGATCGTTTCGTTTCGCCCAGAGGGTCGCATTCGAGCCGCCGAACTCCCCTCGAATGTCTTCTGACCTGAACCACGGACACTGAGGAAAACATATCTGAACTTAGTTTAGAGCGTAGATAGCTAACGTGAAGTCACTTCCGCAAGCGCTGCAGCAGTTTTAAGTGCATAGGGAAATATTACTATCTTGTAACATTTTCCTGGTGCAGAGTCCCGAACACGTCATCATTCGGACGGCACGGCTATCTTACCTCCCGGGTCTGGATACGGCTTATGTAATGGATTGATGTAAATGTAAAAAACCGAACTCCATTCAATCGCAATTCTGTACAGTGCACACAAGCCCAATACGTATCACATTCAGACAGAAAAACTCAGTAGTTTATACATAAGTGAAGGTTTCAGAGTCAAATTCACCTATGAAAGTATAATGTCACGAGGAGGAAGGAAGTCGTGAGCAACAACCTAGATTTCCCTGCAAGTTTCCTTATTACAGGCCGAGAAGGCCGAGAGTGAGGCCGAGGCCGAGGCCGGCGAGAAGTCCAGAAACTCCACTGAGCCTATTTACACGACGCCATCAAAAAAGTTTCATCGAGAAAGATAGTGAGAATATACTCACAGCGTACCAACGAGGACACCGACGCCTACGACGAGGATGTTAAGGGACGTGAGAAGGCCAGCCAGCGCGATGTCGAGAGACAAGATGAGGCCAGCGAGACCCGGAAGACCGATCGGGATGATCTTAATAGTGCCAGCAATGTCCTGAATGAACCAAGGCCTTAGGATGCATAACATGGGCGTTGAACAGTGTCTATGATTACCTTGATAACACCAGCAGCCTTGTTCGCGATGACTTCCTGGCTCTGGCGACTCGTAAGCCTGGTTGCACCGTTACTGGCAAGGGAGTTCCGTGCAGAGTTGATCGCTGAGACAAGCTCATTGACCAACGGCGAAAGACTAGCGGACGAAGCCCCAGGTTTCTGTGCTTCGCTCTCTGGAAATGTTCAAGAAGATATCAGTCAGTACTCATAGACATCGCTGTCGAGAAACTATGACTGACGGATCTGCGGTAGGATCGAGTCGGTCTTGGACTTGAGCGAGTCAATGACGTTTTCAACGGATGCAAGACTGGCACGCTGCTCGAGCTCAACCGGCTTGGCGACCGCGAGGATTCCAAGTGTCAAAACGAAGGCGAAGCACGAAACAATGCGAGAGAACAACATGGTGCTTAGAGATGCGATTTAAGAGGTTAAGCTGGAGTGAGCGGTAGTAGACAAGATGGGGCTCGTCTGCTGCTCTTACACCTCCAAACAGGGCCTCTTTTATAGCCAAAGTTATGCTTGATCAGTTAAACGCAGAAGCAAAACAAATGACGGAAGAAAAGGCGCCATACCAGCACGAAAAGGCGCCTGACCACAAGGCGCTCTTCCTCCGTTCATATCACCCACACAGTGAAGTCATGCTATTGAAGAAGCGAGTCCAATAAAAACACCAGAAGCTGCAAATCATAGATTCATTTTTCGGATCAGAATATTCAATCGTAGTAGAGCGCACATCCTGCCGATCGGGGTCCTGAGAAGCGTATCTTGTTGGCATAATCTTCATATAGCCAATGAAAGTCGCCTGGTGTCGAGAAACCGGATATGAGGGATTTCCTTTTCTCTATTTTGTGTCGGAAAGCAAAGGGAAACATTCGGATGAAATGGGAAGAAAAAAACGAAAAGGGGATTGCTTCGGACGAATTTTTTCATTTCTCAAGGGATCTAGGCGCCAGATTTCTGACTAGGGGTCATTTGGAGGCATGCCTAGTTGCAGACAGCAATCTAGAAGCGGTTATTCCAGTCCGTCCTTTTTTTCCATGGCGTCTCGCCATAAGACCACAAAGTTTCGGTTGATTCATTAGCTTGGACTTGTACTACCATGGTATCCATTGAGTCGAGACCGCGGTTATCATCCCTATTATCATGAGGTCGCAAATTAGAATGGGAATAGAAGTTTGCGCAATTTACAGCGACTTCGACGAAATGAAACGGTACCATGATATGATAGGTGACATAGAGTACCTGGAGAACATTTGAGTGGCGAATCAAAGACTAGCATTTGCGGGGCTATGCGATTGGACTTGTCGTATTGCTAGCTATTAAATGTCGAAGCAGTTGCTTCACCATAGATCAGGATTAACGGCGGAAAAGGGTAGGAGATGTCCGTGTGGACGTGCCCTAGCACCATACCTCAACATCTTCTCATAAAGAATGCAAGAATAAACTCACAGGAAAAGTTTAGAAGACAGAGAAGCAGATATTCCATGCCATGAGCCGCAGGGGCAATACAATAAAAATGTGACGAAGTGAAGATTAAATCAAGCTCGCTCCTAGAGCGGATGCCAGTACTTGCCTGCCTGATTTAGATAAATTCGGTCACCGTCATAAGATCACGTGATCCCGTCACGCTTCTACTAGTAAGATGCGGCTTTACTCCTGCTCTAGTTACTAGTAGTGCCGTGCCCCTGTGGTCCGACGGACATTATCAATCCTGCTCATGGCGTCTCGTCGTCGTTCGCGTTCACGTTCTCCGAAACAAAGAAGACGTTCGGAGTCTCCGGGGATCGATAGAGACCACCGGAGACGACGTGACATTGGAACCAGAGAGACAGAGACAGGCGTACCGGGCGATACACAACCATTGACAGACGCTGACTACTTTCTAAAAAATACCGAGTTCAGGGTCTGGCTTAAAGAAGAGAAGGATAGGGTGAGCTTTCGCACAATACAATACCATGGTGTTGCCTCGCGTTGCAGCTTTCCTTGCTCCGGCCAGATACATTCTACTTACCACGCTTTGAGTTTGACAGTTCTTCGACGAGCTTTCCGGCGACAAGGCGCGCAGGTATGTCGCAATCTCACTCCCCGAGGCCGCTGCACGGCGGAAATACTGACATACATTCATCCATAGCTATTTTCGCAAGTTCGTCAAGGTCTATACAATCCAAACAAGTTCTTCAGGTGCATGCTCAGATGTGTTTCCATAGGCTTGGAATCGCGGAAAATTGCCGAGTAAGTGTTCCGACAAGGCCTTCCATATCATTTCGTTTCGCTAAGTGATGTATCACCTTGCAGAATCTTACTATTCTGGCGAGGTGGCCATCAATCAGCGTCCAACATCGCAGACCGCATATCGATGGTCATTTGCCGAGAAGCGCAGCAGGGCAGAGCGAGAAGCACTAGACGTAACTCGGAGTGCTGTAGAAGCTGCAACACACAGCAAGGACCCAGACGTTGCTGGCACCCTTTCAGAAGCACAAGGTACACGCGCGGGATCATCTCGGGTGATAGGGCCTACTCTTCCCCCCGCGAGTGACCGTATACTATTGCGGGAGGCACAAGAAGAAGCTCGTGCTGCCGAGCGGAGCTATGACCGTAAGCGCACAAGGCAAGAAGACAAAGAACGAATAGAGGACCTCGTGGGGCCGAAAGAGCGCGGGAGAGAGGGTCAGCTCGAAAAGAAGAAGATGAAGAGGGAGGCGGACAGAGCTGCCCGCGACGCGAAGGATGACACGCTGGGTGACTATGACGACAGTACTTTAATGGGAGGTGGAGATAGTTTTCAAGCAAGGTAGGTTTCATTTGAGTTGTGTTTTACTCTTCATCGACGCTTCTCCTCAGAATTGCCCAGAGAGATGCTGCACGCCGTCGCTTTGAAGAAAAGCGCCATGGAGCGCGTGAAGATAAAGAATCTGCGGTCCGCGAGCGGCAAGAAGCAATTCGTGCGAAAGACCAGGCGACGATGGATATGTTTAAACAGATGGCCCGGGAGAGATTTGGAGGATAGATTTGCTGCAGTCTATAGCACCTTTCATGTCTTAAAAGCATATAGTAAAACTATTGAACGGGTACAGAGGTGCATAGTGCCGCATACGCATGTTTGAACAAGAGAAAGAACACGACGCATCTACCCATGCACTCTAAATGCGAGAATGGAGATTCGCTTGTCCACTCAGATAGTCGTTTCGTATGGTACAGGGACGATCGTCTGTGGCGCATTGTCTTTTATTGAAACGACATGGCTTTCTCGGGGAGCAGGCTGAACACGTCGAAGAGATGGTACGGGCTCTGAAGGGGATATTAAAACAGATCGTTGCACGAGCTTAAGGATACTCACCACCCTTCGCCTTCGCATCTGCACGAATCTGCTCATTACGCTTCACGCGCTCAATGAACTCCTGACGACATTTCGAGTGACGAATGTGTTCGATGCGGAGATTCACACGCTTTTCAATGTATCGGTTACCAACAACCTTGTTAACAATGACACCAACTGCGTGAGGAGTCACGTTGTAAACAATGCCGGTGCGTCCGTGGTAGAACTTGTGCGGCATGCCCTTTTGCTGCGCAGCGTTCGCCTTGATGTCAACGATATCGCCGACACGGTAGTTTACGAGGTATGTGGACAGTTTAATCGGGCCATGTTCTGGACGTCAAGCATTAGAATGAGGACAACTTATAATAGCAACAGCATTCTCATGCCTTTGAATCCACGCTTGAACATGTCGCGCGTGCGCGCCCTGTAACCATAGGAGTTCGGCATTTTGAGGTGTTGTCGGCGATGGTGCTATGGACGGTGAACGATGAGCAGGCTGAAGTGAGGTTGGCCCATTCCGATCACGTGATAGATGTGCTGTACAGTTCACAGATTTCCCACACTTCATCTTCAAGATTTGGATGGGTGTCATTTTACACCGTCGACAACCTCCTCAAGACACAACATGCCTAGGTATGTCGTAAAACGATTCTCTAGTAGCTTGACTGATGGATGCACAGGGCACCGAGGAACCATAGCAAGACGTAAGCATTGATTGTTTCTTCAAGATCCACTACTATGTGGAGGGACGCGCTGAGCTAATTGCTGCGCAATTGTGCCCAATAATCTACAGTTACAAGGTCCCGCGTCGTCCGTTTGAGTCGGCGCGTCTTGACGCCGAGCTGAAGCTCGCCGGTGAATACGGTCTTCGCAACAAACGCGAGATCTGGCGTATTTCGCTTGTCCTTTCCAAGATTCGTCGTGCCGCGCGTGAGCTCCTCAAGCTCGATGCTAAGGACCCGAAGCGTCTTTTCGAGGGTAACGCCTTGATTCGTCGTCTCGTCCGAATTGGTGTGCTCGATGAGACTCGCATGCGTCTCGATTACGTGTTGGCTTTGAAGATTGAGGACTTCTTGGAGCGGAGGCTTCAGACACAAGTGTTCAAACTCGGTCTTGCCAAATCAATTCACCACGCTCGCGTACTCATTAGACAGCGTCACATTCGGTTTGTTTCCCATCGCATTTCGAAGTTTCATCTGTGTCTTATTTTATTATTCCTAGCGTCGGTAAACAAATTGTCAACGTTCCGTCGTTCGTTGTTCGTCTCGACTCTCAAAAGCACATTGATTTCGCTCTGACATCCCCTTACGGAGGTGGTCGCCCCGGTCGCGTCAAGCGTAAGCGCGCTGCTGCAGCTGCTAAGAAGGAAGAGGGCGGCGACGAGGAGGAAGAAGAATAAACGATCCGTGTATATTTTCTTTGATTTCCGTCTCGACCTCCCTTGCCCTATGTTCCATGCCGAGTACTCGTACTTGCGCTCTGAAAATAGTACTGTTCTGCCGAGCACTATGTCTTGAAGGGTAAGATGAGAAGAAGCGTGAGAGGTTCCATTAGGGTGGTACAAAATGGTACTCTCATATGCTGGGAGAAATACAATAAAGATCACCGCAAATCTAGCAGGAGCCTAATCATCAACGTCTACTATTATAGGACGGCTCTGTATTATTTTTACGACTATTATGAGTATCGAATGAAGGGAACATCCTATGTCCCAAGTGACTTGGGTCCATTCGTCCCGGCCATGCGCGATTCGGACGTTGGGAATGCCAAGATGGTGGTGCTTGAAACTCGAATGGAGCGTTTGGAAAATAAGGCGCCGGCTGTTGTTGTCTTCGGTCATTTCGCCAATGCAGTATGGGCAGTGGTTGAGTTCCATAAGGTGTGAAGCCATTCCTAGAACGTCTGTCAGACGCAGCCTCATTTCCGGACGTTCGTATCGGGCCATGTGCAAGGCGTGTACGTCGACTCGAGTCATCACCAATCGGATTGTTTCTCCGTGGACCGTTGCGACTGGTAAGTGACACACCTCCGCCGACCACTCGCGTGTTTGCTCCTACAATACATGAAGCAGAGCGGAGGAACGCGCCGGAGTGCACAGATTCGTCCAGTAAATGACGTTTCGCGTCGTCCTGAAAATAACTCAACAGACGATTACAGAGTGAATGACGTCTCTACTCACCTCCTCGGGGATATCAAATATCCGCCAGAGCACAGAGGAATCGTTCTGCGTGGTCCTGGTTGGTGTACCCTCCAAAGTGTCAAGTGCCTCTCTAAACGCACTGATGACCAGGGCAATCTTCTTGCATCCACTTGTAATATTGTTCTCTGGAGCACGAAATCAGTATAGGTGACGTTATAAATGGTCAAATCGAATCATACCAGGATTCACTATACACTGGACAGCAAGTATCGCCGGATTGCTTCCCGAAATTTCCCAGTTCTTCGACTCCTTGGGGAAAATGTCCCCATTGGTGACAGAAACGTAGTGGGTATCGTAAGGGAAATCATAACCATAATAGCGAAAGAAGTCCTTTAGGAGTAAGCCCAGTGATTTCGTGGTGTAAGGTTCCTTCAGTTGTTCTTGAGATCTCTCAGTGGGGTTTCGCTAATGTGATGGGTAAGTCGACTAATGATCATCGGATATGCCAGGAAAATTCAAATACCTGGAGAAAGTTTATGCATAGTAGAGTCACCGCATAGCTACTCAGCGTGGCTTGGGATGCATCGTTTAAATCACGAAGAGACAGAAAGGCCTTCACAGCAAGGACAAGTGGCTGCAGGGCTGGCATGTCTGCTAGATACCGTTTGACCAGGGGAATAGCACGTAGTCCAGCATCTTCACCATTTCGTATGCTGATATCAAACTCGACCTCCCCAAGGTCCTCAGTCGTCACAAACGCTATGATGGGAACTTTTGCGCCAAAAATTCTGTTCACCCAATGCGTCATTCCCGAACTTCGTAGTATGCTTCCCAAAGCAGCCAGGCGCCCCTTCTTTTCCGCCTCTGACAGCGAATTAACGTTATTAAAGGACACGACCAGGTCAATATCTCTGTTATGAATACTCAGGATAAGTTAACACGCAAAATAACAGACTCACCCCCCACTCAGCCCTAGTCCTGTGGCTGAGCTGCCGAAAACACTGACTTGGGCATCATGCCAGCGAGTCTTTAGAAGCTCCCGAATTCTTTCCACCAGTATGTTGCGCGCTTCTAACTCCCGTTTACTTGGAGAGATGTACTCCACAAACTGCAACAACTCATCGTGTAACCTTGACAAATAAGATAAGAACGAAAGCATATCGAAGCACACGAATAGGCTTGCCGTTCTTCAAGACCAGCTTCGATAGTTGAACCAGTAGCTTTCTTCAGCCATGGAGCAAAGTGGGTGTCACACGTCTCGTCAGAATGTATCCTCTTGGCAGGTCTCTCTTCCGTGGTTTCTGAAGCGTTTCTCTTAACCAGCATGTTCGACTTCGGAGAAGTCTCCTTTAATATCGGGGGTTCTATACGCGATAAGAGGCTCCTTGAATCCGTTGTAGCCGCCATAGCTGGGTATGTAATGTGTAGTGCGAGTTGTGACGGGCGTGGCACTGGCAGTGCATGTCGCTCTCCATAAATAAATCACGTGCCGGACACTTCTGCTGTAAATTAATACTTATGTTTCGCGGCGCGTGGAACTCTCTGGCAGACCATTATCAAGAAACACTCCGCAGAGACGCGGGAGAAACATGGTAACATGTCATGTTTGAGCATAGCAGTACATGATGCAACATACAGCAAGGACCGAGTGACCCGCGAAGCTCACGAGGACTTAGCAGCCTTCTTCCCCCTCACTCTCTTCTCCGGTAAAGGCTCCTTCTCCTTCTGCGAAGCAACGATAGCAGATACACGAGCGATGGCGGCCTAAATGGGGGGAATTAAGTACAGTATACTCATAGAAATTACAATGCTCAAAGCAAGAAAAATGTTGTCAGCGCCAAAGTGTCAGGCGAACGCGAGGAGCATCAAACGTATCCCGATAGCGACATGGCGCAATCTCCGTGTAGAGTTTGATCGGCTCTACGAAGAGCTCGGTTGATCTTGCAAACATGTCCACGCCCAGCTTTCATTCACCTTTCGGCGGATCCAGTGGGTTCTAGCGGGATTGCGTCCAAGTACAAGAGCAAATACAAAGAAATAATAATGTAATTAAAATGAAGAAACTCACCTTGCGCAGATCAGGACGATGGCCAGCTTTCGCCTTTTGAGCAGCAATTCCCACTGACCTCCTGGGTCCGGATCTAGCACGGATACCAGTTACGTGACGGGCAGATTTCACGGCGTGAGGTGACGCAGAAGGCTTTCTCGTTATGATCTGGATGCCAGAAGGCGAGTCCGTAATATGGATAGTCTAACAGCAACTCGTTATATGAACCATGTACGAAAGGGAACAAAGAAGGGCACCTTGGAATTCGCAATACCGGAGTATTTGTGCGAGTGGACATTCAGCAAATTACCCTTCACACCCGTATTTCAGCCCCATTACCCAATTCATCGCAACAGGGATAGTAGATTACGCACAGGCTCCTTGGAGAAGATGGGTCCCTCTGGCACGGTATTGACCAGGAAGGAATTGCTTTTCTGTGACAAATGACCAAGTATCAGCTTACAACAGAAACGCTGAGACAATTAGGTAAAAGTACCACCCACACGGGTCAAAAGCCAAACGAGATCATCAGACATCTTGAGAACTTGCAGTAGTGAGTGGACTGTTCGTCGAGAGCGAATTTCCATCCACTGGTACACCAGACTTGTGCGTGAGAATCTTTATGACCAAATTTGGTTGCTATACAGCACATCATTATGTAACATTATGCTGGGATGGCGGGAACAAAACAGCCAAGTTCATAAAGTACTGAAAGGCCGAAGGCCACAAACTGCTGTCTAGTCATTGATAGTAGTACGCGCAACTATGAAAGCGATCGTTAGGCTCGAGCTCGGGATCTGATCCGGGAGAGCACTCTATCACTGTGGTCCTAGCTGACCTTGCTGACGGCATCGAAGATCCAGAGAGTCTTCACACTTTCCATTTTCAATACAGGATGCTCTCCCAAGGGTCTCGACGCTATACACAGGCATACAGAATCTCAATTTACGAACGTTACATACGCGCCAGTACGAACAAGCGAACAAAACGGTCATGGTACAAGAATTTCAGACAAACATAACGTGGTTCATCAAGCACTAGGACTCATATGTCCATCTGCTATACTCTCGAGAGCGCGTATCAGAGGTTGATGTTGACGGGAGTGCACCCAACAGCAATCACGCCGTCTACGCAAACAACAGTCAGACAACTACTGAAAGGCGGAAATGTATGTATGCTTACTGAAGTTGTTATTCTCGCAGCAAACCGGCTGTGCGCTGCAACTATCGCCTCCGGCACCGATAACCTTTTGAGAAGTGAGTCTCATTCTCGAAGTATCAAGTCGCGAATAAACACACTGTGATAGGAGAGCAAGTCACTCCGACAGGGACATTAACGCCTCCGAGCACAACGCCCAAGAGGCCAAGGAGAGTGGAAACTACGTCGCTGGACGAGCTTTGAACACTGTTGCAGCATTGAAGCTCCCCTTCGACGTATACATGAGCTTCAATGTCACTATTTCAGAGTGCACTCGAGGAACTTACCTGTATTACACTGCCCACCGTCAGCTGGAGTGGGTGTGGCGACCGCAAGAATGACCAGAGAAGAGGCAACAGCGAGTTTCTTAACAAACATAATGACTAGGAGATCTGGACTGGTCTCTAAGAGATGTTCTGACGAGTAGTAGGACTCTTGAGCGAATCACTGGCGACAAAACGCTGTCCTCGGTGAGTTTTTATACCGCTGAGAATGTATTCGAACCTGAGTGGCTATGTCAGAAAACTAACGAGGCTGCATCGTTCCAGCAAGTAAATTAACGACTCCACTTTGACATGGCCAGCAAAGATTAAATAAAACATACTGTCATGTTTTTTCCGTCACTGAATTGTGGTTTCTATACGTCTATGTATAGAATGCAATCTGCATCATTTCATTTTCACTCTTCCAGTGCGACAAGGCCTTTGGGGAAAACAGCCCATGTGAATCATTTACAGCAAGGCTCTTCCAATGACTAGAATTTGGCGAAAATGAGTGTTCAGAATTAATACGTCCGCCCGTTAACATGCTATGACGGAAAGATAAATACGGCATGACATACCAATTTATCTCGGCGTTAAACATATTACACGAACACGTTTACACGTCTGTCTCTGCAGGGCTGAATCTCAATATTGTATGCCGTGTGTCTCAATATTAAGGGGATATTCAACAAGACATCGCCTAGAGAGTCGGCAATGTGGGAGGAGGACCAAAATACAGTAACAATTGACCTGAAATTTGGCACGGTATCATCATGTCAGACCGCTCGGCATTGGGGCACTCTTCACTTGCACACTTGTGATGTGGGAGTGCGGGGAAAGAGGGGAATTGTCCTATCACCTATCACTTTTGCCCCTGAGGTCGTTCTGCGAGATGCCGGGCCTCAGGCCGACAGATATCGAGGGATTCTTTTCCATTACGGTCGACGTTCACGCTGCTCTTCGTCATTGTTCCAAGCTCTTCACATGAAAAATAATTGAGGATACACGATTGCGCGTTCGCAACTGCATCCGAATGCCGGAAAAAGGATTGGATGAGTTAGCCGGTGACTTCTATTAATGCAGCAAAGTTTTAGGGAACATGAGATGGACCATTAGCCGAGCCGGTGGAACGAACATAGATCGTTAGGGGTTGATACGTCTGAGGAAAAAAATGGAAACGAACTTTGACCGCATCTCAGAACTGGACATTAATCAATAGGCACCGTTCAGGAGTTGAACACCGAGAGGATGGCACAAGTCGAGTTCAGCCGGTCATAATTCCATGCAAGACACGGACCTTCTGTCCTATGAGACACGGTTTTTGCTAGAAGAAAACCATCTTTGGGACATTAAGGGGCGAAAGAGCCGGGCGCGTGAGTATCGCGAGGATTCGTTTGGAGCGAAAAGGAGGGAAGTTCAAAAAGTACCAAGGGAAGAAAAAAAACGAAAGACCAACTCCGCTTGTTGCTATAACTGTCAACTTTGTAGCCAATCAGGAAGTCGGATCTGGTTGTTTTAGGGTATGCGTGTTGCCAGCCACTTAGCCGTTGGTGAGAACCCTCACCTGCCGCGTCTCTCCGAGTCGTTCTGACATCCATTCCAGGGGCCACTGGGGATCCGTATCTACAAACGGGAGAATCGTTGTTGTTTTCGCGGACATTAAGCCTTTAGCAGTTAAGTCTTTAAGGCGATAGACCGGAAGAGAACTCGAAGCAGAGAAGCCACGAAGACGTGATCAGGCACTGAGTTATAATCGTCAGGGTGCTCGTCACTATTTCCGAGAATGACCATGCGGGCATCGGCGGCACCATTACACAGAAGAGTCGTTCATCTGATATCTGATGAAGAGTAGATGGTGCTGAAATGATGAGTTATGGTTATTAGAGTGTGCAGAAGCTACAATTACACAATCTAGCTCCAATACACAGAGTTATGACAGGATATCCCGGAGGCAACAGAACTTACGCAAGTGAGTAAATGGGGATAAGAAGCAAAGTGCTGTAGCAAGACTTGGTAAAAGGTTCGCATAGGAGTCCAGTTGAAAGAAAGGCGACTCACCACAACAAAGAATAACTTAATACCCTATGACCCTCTATGAAAAAAACGCATGACAAGACAAATAAATATGACGTGGAGCAGTGGAAGTACCGTCACGTAAAGCATGTTACCATAGGCGATTCGTCAAGGGCTCGAAATGACGGCTCAATCGGAGAATTACAACATTCGCACTGAGGCTCGAAAACTAGTGACGTTACAGATTGGGCTTGTCAGCGTTCGGCAAAAACGTGCTGGAGACTCACCCCATTCCCAATGAACATCTGAGAACGCATTGCGATAGCCATATCAACGGCCTGGCCAACGTACTTCTGTTCGGGTACTAGCGTTAGGTCTGCACCGGACGCCACGCTGTCCCATCCTCCTGAACTCATGACCTTTTCCTTCAATTCCGCTACCCAGTTCGTTTGATCATTCGTCATTATATATACTCGCTTGAGACCACGACCTTGCGGTGTCCAGCGCACTTCCTCGATTTTCGAGACTATATTTTCAATGGTTGGCAAGCACTTTTCCATGTAATAGTTAGTGACCGATGCCTCGTCCTGGTCAGTCCGCGGCACGGGAGGCTCAAATCGGTCTACAATAAGTGGACTTTCTAGCCAACCCATAAATCGACTCCTCCAGCGGGCAAGGTTTTGACAATGCTCCAGGTAATCACCTCTTCGGACATGTATAGAGAGGAGCCCTGGAAATGGTGTGACGGCCTCAGGTTCGTCGTCCGGCTGCAACACTCTAATTGGAGATAGCGCCACTTGCATGGGCTGAGGTGCATCACTGAGAAGATGGACATTGGCCGACACTGCGTCATCAACGAGTGAAGACCAAGCGAAACGCTTCAAGATGGGCGACTTGAGAAATTCATCCATAAATGGCACCATACGCTTCCCATCTCCAAATACCCTGGGGGACTTTGATTTGAATTGGTGCAAAGGGTATTGATTACACGAACACTCACCAGAGATCGAAGATTTGGCCGGACTGGCCGACCTCAATGCAGGATGAATTCATCTCCCCTAGCTTCTTGACCCATGCGCTCATCAAAACACTCGCATCCCGATTATCCGACTCAACATTCACCTCACTGCTCCTTATTAGAACTGGTTCCGGGCACAGTTTCTGGAAATACGCCTTTGTGACAGCTCTAGGTGCTCCCTCATTCTTGTCGAACGATCCTCCCGCCGTCGGCCCTGGCAAGATGCACCATCAGCCAGCAGCTAAAATAAGAGAATGATTGGGGCGTACCAGCTATGAAAGCTGTCAGTGGTATTCGCGAGGGTATCCAACTCCCGTAGTGGTTGGTGAAGGGCTGATCTGGAGCTAGATTCCACGTGTAAGTATCAAAAACGTAACTAAACTTTTCCCATCAGTTCTAAGAAAAACAAAACATTGCGGCAGCCTACTACGTACGTTCTATTTGCCGCGTACGCTAGATGCGAAAGGAAGAGCTGCTCTTGCAATGCATTATTGAAGCCAAGTCCTGAAAACTCATCTTCAGAGAGATTTCACATGAATGACTCCACCACTTACCCCAAACATGGTTGGAAGCGTAGAAAAAACTAGCATTCGCACCCTCCGGATACGGCAAAGACGGGTTTTGCTGGGGGAGGTGACGCTCAAATTCATACCATTGTTCGTAAAGTGGTGGCGGATTCTTGAGCAGCGACGCCTGCGACTCTTCTGGCTCTGACTGGGGTCTTCTGAAGACGACAGCGGGAAACGTGACTGGCGAGAGCACGGCCCAGAGGAGGACAAGAAGACAAGAGCAAAGAAATGCAACGAAACAGATTCTCGAGTGCCGGCGCCGAAAAAATGACCTGATGCCGCGACCGTGTCCAAGAAGATAAGACTCCCCCGCGTTTTGCGACCGCATCTCCAAACTAGTCATGTGGTTGTTGTTGTTGTAGGACCTCGACAGTACATGGGCAGCGAGAGGAGGAGAGAGAAGTGAACCGTACAAACTGGGCTGGGCATGACATGTATTTTCAAGACAGCGGATGGGGAAGCGATCCGATAACACCGCGTACGGCTATCAAGTACTTATGCATCTCCTTTGGCATACAAATTTATCATCCCGTCTTGCGGTCTTGCGAGAGCGCCCGAGATGCGAGCTCACTGCATTGATATTATTTGCCATATACGTATATCACTCGTATAACCGACCCGTACTACTCGACTCGACTCGAAACACTTGATTTGAGTGGATCAGATTTGGTTCCCCGATGTCACATGATTCAGGGGTTAGTGATCGACGGTCACCTTACTGCGTCACTCAGGGTCAGCCAGCAGCAAGCAGTTAACCAGAGACCACTCCTCAGTCCAAGGCTGAATACCACAGTCTCGCCTGCTCATCATCAGTGTGCAGCACGACTCAGGTATTAGTTATCGAATTCAATCTATGCGTAAGAAACAGCTGCTTTTATTGACGATTTTGGCTAATCTTTCCCTCAGCGACATCGTCCACTTCCTTCGTGTTCCCTTCCACAGAGACCGCGAGTGGAATTCCTCCCGCTCCGGCTTCCTCTCATCAACGTCGCCAACACCTACTCTCTTTTCGCAGAATATCCCTCCCGACTCCTCCAACTCTGTTGAATAGACGCTCTACAGCTAGTCTAGCTTCATTCGATTCGGTCCCTGAGAACTTGAATGCGAATACTTCCGAAACTCCTCAAAGCGTGCCCCGGAATGTCGGCACGAAGCCGCCCAGTAAACGTTCCGCTCTTGATGCGAATCGACGGCAGCGCAAACGAAGAGACAGTATCAAACCCGTAGATGAGGGCAAGGCAGCCAGAAGACGAAAGATCATTACCGAGTTTTACGACACAGAACGTGCATATGTTCAGGGCCTGGACTTGATTTATTCAGTACGTTACTGAAATGAATACTATATCTTGACAGTGAAATTGAATAACTCTCGCTTAGCATTTCCTAACACCATTGATCGAGTCTCTTGATACTCCTACTCCATTACTCAGTAGAGAAGATCTCATAGCGGTTTTCTCGAACTTCATTGACATTTGGAACCTCCACCGCTCTTTTTTCACTTCCCTCGCAGATGTCCTGTCTCCTTCATTGTCTCATGAAGGCTCACCACCTCCGCTCTCACCTATCCTAACATCCCATTTCCCTTATCTCTCCCTTTATACCCCATTCGTATCAAGCTTCTCCGACGTCATGGCCAAACTTTCCGACCTCAGAGCTTCTAATGTCGCTTTTGACGCTTTCATTAAGGATCGGGAGGCCGACGAACGGTGTGGAAAGTTCAAACTTCGGGACTGGCTTCTAACAATAGTCCAGCGCTGTCCCCGCTACTTGCTCCTGCTCAAGGATCTTATTAGTTGCACGGACATTGAGGATCCCGAACGGTCGAACCTAATGGTGGCTCATTCACTACTGGCAAAAGGTGAGTGGTGTGGCGTCCTGGCACGGAAAAATACTCACGGGTACTGTCAGTTACGACATCGCTCGACACCTCTCTGCATACACATGCGCAAACATTGTCGCTTCTGTCATTGCAGCGAGCCACACATAATTTACCTATTCAGCTTGTCAGTCCAGGCCGGAGTCTTCTCAAGCGTGGTACATTTATGCAATTGGACAATTCATCCGTTCTTAAGGAACGCGAGTTCCTTCTGTTCTCGGACTGTCTCATTTGGCTTGCCAATGACAGAATGGTTGAAGCAGAGTGGTCACGCCGGAACAATGACTCAAATATCAGCGGTGTTGGGTTTGTCCGCGGGGGATCACCGGGTAGGCGACCAGAGTTCAATCGAACAAGAAGCAAAAGCGAAAACGAGATACCGGAGGTAACCAAAGCATATCAAAGACAAGCACCTGTTAGCCCGAAGAAAGTGGGCGTGGATCAGCCTTTCGGGTCCGAGGAGAGGTGGTGGTTCAAGGGCAAAGTAGAGTTGGTTGACATTGAAGTAGTGCTAAGTACCACCAGAGAACCAGGTGACGAGCGCCGACTTGATATTCTCAATCCCGAGATGTCCTTTACGCTCTATGCGGATAACGAAGGAATCAGGAATGGCTGGCTGGCTGCTATTCGGGCTGCGAAGGCTTCCCTCATGGTTTCTTTGCATGTCATGCACCCAAATTCCACACTCTCGTCCTCCTCTTCAACAAATCACATTCGTCGCTCGTTACAAGCGCTGCCCTATCTGCCTGAGGAGGATGAGGCCCAGGCCCTTCCTAAGAGGGGGAAAGTTGACCACTTTGTGCCAGCTGTATGGGTACCGGATGGAAGGACGGAGTCATGCATGAGGTGCGGCAAATCCTTCGGGTGGAGAAGAAGAAGGCATCACTGCAGATTGTGCGGTCGCTGTATATGCGCTGCCTGCTCTGAACGGGTCCGTGGTTCTTCCCTCGCATTATTCTCTGTGCTCACGCGTCGTTCTGTAGACGTTTTTCATCTCTGATCCAGCGGCAAACGACTCCAGCAAGTCTGCGAGGGCGTGCAACTCTTGCTATGATACGGTGTTTCCCGTGATCGAGTCGTCTGTATCGGGAGGAACAATTTCGGCTGCACAGTCGGGGTCGACCTTAACGAGCTTCCCATCCTGGAAGACGCAGAAACCGGCCGCACTAAACTTTTTGAGGCCATCAGAGCTCATGGAGCTAGATGTTCCTGCGGCCTCATCCGGCTCTCCGTCAAGAAGGGTGGACGTAATACGAAGATCGAAGGCTAGGCCACTTAGTCATCCAGTGCTACCTGAGGTTTTTGGCGTCAGAAGTAGCTGGCGACAAGAAGTAGAAGAAAGCCCTGACGATCTTGGTTCCCACTCTCTTTCAGAGGCAGGACAGGTTCTTGGAGATATATCCAACTCTGTTTTGCCTTCCGCATATTCAGAGATTGTGGAGTCGTCTGTCTCTGCGGATGATATTTCTCCTCGATCTAGGAAAAGGTTTTCGATGCCTGCTATAGCCTTGCAGACGACCGCGGTTACAGCTCACCCGAAAACCAGTGGCGAAGGTCGCTCCAAGAGGTTTTCGCTGGTATTAGGAAGTAAACAAAGACCTGCAGTACAAGCCTCCGACCGCTCAGAAGAGATACAAGCGGACGCGAGAGGAG
This sequence comes from Inonotus hispidus, assembly GCA_024712875.1. Classification (NCBI taxonomy): domain Eukaryota; kingdom Fungi; phylum Basidiomycota; class Agaricomycetes; order Hymenochaetales; family Hymenochaetaceae; genus Inonotus; species Inonotus hispidus. The sequence goes on along the minus strand of CM045714.1, from coordinate 3,226,735 downwards.
AGCTGGGACATGGGGCTGCAGCTGCAAAATTACAGGAGTTGTTAGGAAGGACGAGCTCAGCGCAAGCATGACTTTGTCGTGGACGGTGCTTAGATGTGGACCGGAATTAAAGTTCTGGGTTCCATGGCGGACTATCCATTTCTTGGGAGATTGTATTGTATGGTAGAGTTATATATAATATATTGCTTTTTATCAGGCTCGGGGTTCGCCGAGGTCACGCTCACGTGCACGACGCGTTGAACTCGACATCAACAGCCACGGTCTTCATCTATCCACATTGACGTTGCACACTGTCGCCACCATGTCATGGGATTTCACAGCGGACGACCTTCGAAGGGAACTCAAGGAACTTAAAGAGAAGCTTGCTGTACAAGGTACGTGTTTTGGTTCGCATGTTGCTGGAACGTCGACCAACAGCCTACGATCGTCAGGTGTTAAGGTCGGCGAACAGGAAACTAGACTGCTCAAGAATGAGGAAGAACTTAAAATCACAAGGGCGAACTATGTTGATACTTTGAACAAGGTGGGTTCTCAATTCGTTTTGGATGCGCCTGTTAACCCATGCAATCGCCTTCATTCATAGTTACAGAGAGAGGCCGATCGCAGAGTAGAACTAGAAGAGGCGTTAAAAAGAAGGTCAGACGAGCTTTGCGACGAAAGGAATACCCGCAAGAATGTCGAAGAAACCTTACGACTTGCAAGGGAAGAACGAGAGAGGGAGGCTGCTTCGGCAAGGGACGCGCAGTACTACCTAAATCGAGTAGCCGTTGAGTCGAACGACTATCGGGCGCAACAAGAACGATTGGCCGCAGAAAAGGCGAAACTGGAAGCACAGGTCCGAGAGCTGCAGGGGGAACTTCAGAGACAGCGAATTGCTCCACCCCCTCCACTCAAAACACCTGCTAGGCCACGATCGTCTTCACTCACAAATCTCAACAAGGTAGCCATGCTAGAACGAGACATTGAACAGATCCGTGCATTGGCTTCCACTTCTCAGGTTGATCTCAAATCTGCGCAGGACAAACTATCCAAAGTGCAATCAGATCTGGTTCGTACCGAGAATGAAAAGTCCGGTCTGGAGAAACGTTTATTAGCACAAGAACAGAAGATGAGAGATCTCCTGTCGGACAAGGAAGACCTACAAGTGGAGCTGCAATTCTACCGCGAACAGGATGGCTCGTCGCGCGAGGATGAGCTGCTGGCCCGAATAGAAGAGGAGGAGGCTAAAGTTGCTTTGTTGGAGAAGCAGCTCTCACAGTCCTGCGGATCTAGTGCTAGTAAGCGCTTTGCGGAGCAGCTTCAAGCGCGGTTAAACAACGAGGTTTCACGTCGCGAGGATCTGGAAGCACGTGAAATACAGCTCGTTCAAGAGAGAGAGGAGGCATTTAATGAGCTCGACGACTTGAAAGGAACAGCTGAGCAGCTGAAGCTATCAGTAGCCCAGAAGGATTTGAATATCGGTGAAGTCGAGTCCCGATGCAGGTATGATGTTTTCCCATTTGACATTGGGGCTGCTCTGATTTCGACTTTAGAACACTTCAACAACAGCTGGACCAAGCGCAACGTGCTGCTTCTCATTCCATGGGGATTGATGAAGACAAAATCAAGGACATGGTGAATTGCATTGCCCGTGTCCGTGCTGAGCGTGACGAGTTACGAGCTCATTTGGAATTCGTTCAGACGGAGGCACATTTCAAGGTGCAATCGCTGGAGAAAGAGCTGGCTGGCCTGGCCACAGATGCCCTTGATCCTGCACAGCAGCAAGAGTACCAACTAACCTTTGTCCGGCTGAACGACGAGCTGGTTGACCGGAAACGTGGCTATCACAGACTACAGACGGCCCTGCAGGCAATGGCCGTCACGGTCCAACATCTACCAGTCCTTGATCTTGCAGGCAAGATGGATGAGGTCAATCGACTCGTCGTCGGGCATCATGCTGTTCTCGTAGCTAAGGATGAGGAGTTGACCGAATTCAAGCTTCGTTTATCCGACACATCTACCGCTCTTCGCAAAGAGGAAGACGTACGCTCGGCCCTTGAGAGGCAAGTTCAAAAGCTCGAAGTAGACTTGAACACAGCCAAACAGGAACTTGCGGACACTTCGGAACACTGCGAGCGGCTTGAGGCTAGGTTGTCTTCCGCAGCCTCTCACGATAACATTACTCGCTCTCTAAAGAGCGAGATCGAGGAGCTACGCAATAGGGTCATGCGTCGTACTGAGCAAATTGGCCTACAGCAGCATGACATCAAGAGGCTAGAAACGAACATGCGTCTCACGGAAGAGCGCCTCGAGGAAGCCCTCGGTGAGTTGGAGATGGCAGAGACCGCGAAGGCGGCCATGATTGAGGATTGCTCGAACGCCCGTGAAGAGCGGGACGAGGCAAAGAAAGCCCTGATAAGGGCCGAACTTGAAGTTGAACAGCTCTCTTCCCAGATACAGCAAAGGGTGAGGGAGGCAGGAGAACTTCGCGCCGCGCTGACGGTAATGGAAGAGAATGGACTCAAGGCATATGTATCCAAGGCCAACGAAACATCAACGATGATCGAAGCCATCGCAGAACGAGACGGTCGCATCAGGATCTTGACGGAAAGGTTGGAAGAATCGGCGACCTCTCTACGTCGTGCCGATGAACGCGCAACTGTCCTCGAAAAGAACATCGAGGAGTTACAGCAAGCTAGCAATCGATCAGCTGACGAATTGCAGAAGCAGATGCAAAGCAAGGAGTACGCGGCATCGGAAGAGCTGGAACGACGTGCTCGAGAATTGGAAGTTGCTGCTAAGGAACTAGATTCCTCCAGACTTGCGCTGACAGAGGCCAGGAACGAGCTGGAGGCGAAGAACACACAATACCAGAGTGCTTGTGACGAAATGAATGCACTTGCGGCGGAGCTCGATGCAATGAAAGCCAAAACCGTACCGTACGATGAGAAGGTTGCGCATCAGAAGACCAAGGAAGCGCTCCATGTGAAGGAAGAAGACCTGCACCGACTGATGGCTGAGTTGGATGCAGTGAAGGCTAGTCGAGAAGAGTCGGCTCGTTTGCTGGGGTCAAAGGAAGAAGAGCTGGCGACCAACTCCGCGGAGCTAGAACGTCTTCTCTCCGAGATCGATGCGAATAACAAGGAGCACGCGGCAGCGTTCGAAGCGAAGGAAGCACAGCTCTCCGAAATGAACGAAAAGGTCGAAAGGCTTGGGAGAGAGAAAACGGACCTCCAAGCCCGGCTTTCAGCATTTGAGGCGGAGACGGACAAAGAACTCGCCGTTGCCACTTCACTCCGCTCATCTGTGGAAGAAGAACGGAAACGTTTCGACCACCAGATTAAACAACTCGAAGCCGACCTAGCCTCGTTACGCACTGATAAAGACGATCAGGAAAGAGCTTCCGAAGCGATCAGACGTGATCTTTCCGCCCGTTGTGAAGAGACTCTTGCTCTATTAGAGGCGACCAGGCAGGAACTCAAAGAGAAACAAGCTCTATGTGATTCGCTCGCCCATGAGCAGCGGAAAGCGGCGGATTGTCGGGAGGACGAGGTGGTAGATCTCGGGAAGCGGCTTGCTGATGTGACTTCCGAGCTTGAAAGTCTGCGGAAATCACTACAAGAGGAGATAGATAGGCGCAACCGAGAGGCCACTGCCCATCAGGAGGAGCTCCAAGTCGCTCTGGAAAGGCAAGAATCACTTTCTGTGATCGAATCGGAGCTTCGCGGTACTATTGAGAAGTATCAACAACAACTAGAAGATGTCCGTACAAACCTTATGACGCTCCAAGATGAGAATACCACGTTGCAATCTGACTTCGACAAGCTCTCTGGTGAATGCACACGTGCTACCCAGAAAGGCCAAGCTCTCGAAAGGCAGTTAGCGTCTAGCGAGAGGGAACTGTCCAAGGTACAGGACGAGATGTCCCGTGTGCGTGAAGCTCTCTCGAAGTCGGAGAGGTCTGGCAAGGCGGCAGAAATGAATCTTCTGCTCATCAGTCAGCAACACGAGCGCACGATCTCATCCTTACGGAGCCAGCTGAAAGAGCGCGAAAAAGACTCTGAACGTATCCAGAAGCTTCAGCAGATTGTTGGCGAGACGAAAGAGCAGATCAGTGAAATGGAAGGTCTGCTGAAGGATAAGTGTGCAGAAATCGAAGAGAACGACGATAAATTCATCCAGTGAGTCAACCTCTAAAACCACAGTGTATTTTCTGACCTTAATGGCATCATACAGATTGCTGAAGGAAAAGAAGAAGTTGATGAACAAGGTCGAATCTTTGACCAAAAAGAACAATGCACTGCAGAAGAAACTCTCAGCCGTGAGGGCAGAAGCACCGGTTGTAGCATCTGCTCCTGCGGAGAACCCTGCACGACGACAAAGCACAGCTATCGAACCCGCCCCGTCAACCTCTAAGGCCACGATCCCCCCTGCACCCGCGCCCGTACCTGCACCTGCACCTGCACCTGTGCCGCCGCCCACAGTGTCACTTCCACCCGTCAAACTTGAGCCCATCGAGTCGAAACGAACTCTTCGTTCTCCTCCGGCCGAAGCTCCGAGGGAGACTCGGCGCGTATCAGGCTCGAAGAGACGTCGAGAATCTTCGCCACCCCCGAACGAAATCCCTACTTCAACTTCCATAGGCAAGAAGCGGCCCTTGCCTGACGACTCGGATTCAGGATGTGCCCCGGTCGAAGCGCGACTTCCTGACGCGTTCAGGCCAGGCGCCAGCAGTTCGTCAGTACTTCCTGCGGCCAAATTGGACTTTGAAGCACCACTGCAACCATTCAGCTCCGAGCTGACTTCCACGCCTCGTAGGAGGAGAGCGGCGCCTCATTCAGGTTTTACGCCTGTGCGGGGACAATCTACCAATATTCGGGCTCTCCTTAGCCAGCCTTCACCTGTAAAACGGTCTGCAGCTTCTCGAGCTTTGCAAGCTTCGAAGGTTATTTCAGATATAACAAATAGTCCACCGAGGTCGAAGCGCCTCTTCACGGCCGAGCCTGGTTCCTCGGAACCGCGCGCGGAGAAGCCGGCTGGAAAGGGTTGGCTAGGGAAGATTCGTGGAAGTGCGAATCGTTCATAAGACCGTGTTTACAGTCGAATGACAGGACCTCTCCGTGATTATGTGATAATGACACTCGCTTGTCTCTTGCTTGCACTTTGCACTACTCAGACCTGCGCACGATGTATTTGTAGCTTCATCTAATTTATTTATCCTTTCTGCTTCCGTTCTAATCGATTGATCCCTGCGCGCCAAGTATATAGATCACGTGCGGTACATTTACAATACTTGGCTTGGCGAATACCGCCATGAATACGTCCGCACTGATGTTCTCTACCGATGATCACTCATGGCTCTCTTTGGAGGATCTAAGGCATTTCTCGACTTTTCGTATGATTTACGCGATAAACGAGACTGGAAGCTTGCCATCATAAGGGAGACGGCATATCTGAGTTATCCTACTGCGTTTGCTGTAGACGCCACGAACGGCTTGCTAGCTGTTGGTGAGGCGCGTTGAAAACTGAGATGGGTGACTTGAGCTGACAGGGTGCCACGTACAGGGACGAAGGATGGCAAGATATTGATATTCAGTACTCCAGCGGCTTCGGTGCTTGTTCGAATATCGAAGCCGGTGAAGTTTCTTGCATTCGCCTCGCTCGTATTCAAACTACTCTGTGTTGGTGCGTAGCCCGCATTTATGCGCATATTTATCTCCTCAATTACTACAAAGATGAACGCGGGACCCTTCACGTATGGGATCTCGGTCAGCTTGGTCGACCGAAACTCGTTACAGCGGAATCGTTCAGAGAAACCGTGACGTACGTTCCTCATTTACATTGCAGTTTCAGGTATTTACGTTCTAGCAGTTGCATAGTAACTTCTCCATACCATAGCCATGTAAGTTGATATCTGATTACTTTGCATTTGATTAATATCTTTCCGACAAGGCGATAATTGGATTAGAGCGAGGCGCTGTTGTTACGTATGATATTCTTTGCTCGAAGCGCTCGCAGTATACCATACCGAATGTGTGGAGACCTCATGAGAGGGGATTATCCCTTGATGGTATTCCTGGACTGGAAACTGTCGATTCGTGAGTATTCATCGGCGCCCTCGACTACAGTCATACTAAATTATGGAAGTTCCGAGGTCTTGGACATTATTGCACACCCGAGAGACCTGAGTATCATCTTCATGTTGTTCTCAGGAGGCGTTGTCCTCTACGACCTGGTACGACTGAATAGTTTCTCTGACGCTATGCTATCTGCTCACAACACACCGCAGACTGAACGCCATGCCCTTCATTATTACTCACTCATTATTCCACCTGGTGCCCCAGGCGCGTTGGGATATATTGATCCTGTAAGTAGGTTACTGTGCTGGGCTAGATATTCTTATGCTCTTTCAGGATGTATGGAAGCCTCGTCGACCGCCGTTAGCTGCGATGAGCGTGCACGCTTCCGGTCAGTTATTCGTTACAGGCCATATTGACGGGACTCTCGCTTTCTGGGCGGTTGATGACGAAGATCGACCGCTTATGGTGAGGACCGTTGGAAAGATAGACGTTAACTACCCTGATGGAGAAGCACTGGAATTGGCCCTGTCTAACCCCCGACCTCATTCCGAAAGTGAGATAGCGGTCCACCGACTGGAACCAATCTTTAAGTTATCCTGGGCCTCGTTTGGATCCCTGTCCCTCAGCGACCCATACAACGGCGATACTGTTCTGGCCGTCCTTGGGGGCACGCATCCGAGTGAGCAGACGGGAGTTACAGCTCTACGTTTGCCTCCTCTTGTCTTGCCAACTCCACCTTCCACCCTCGCCGATGGGGTAGATCCCAGCACACGAAAGGCTCTAGCCAAGTCTTTTTCCTCTACCGAAACGTTCCTATACCCCACTGTCGGCACCGCCATCGACTTTCTCCTACTACCGAAAGAAACTACGCATTTCGGGGGCAATCTCGATCCTGGGGCAGTCCTCATTCTGTTCGAATGGCCAGAAGGCCAACGAAGCATTGATGCAAGAGAGTTTCCTCCTCCGAAGTTTGGCATTGGTCGTGCTAGCACGACACCCTCCCCTTCTTCCCATCTTAGGGATTCCAGCAACCCACTCGAGGCAGAAATTTCTTCCGCATTAAAATCCATGCGCTTGACTGAGGATCCAAAGGACTATACACGGTCACTTCCGTCGGCGTTCTGGACCAGCCTCTACGCTGTCTGTGATGGCGACGTTGTACGCCTTGAAACGGAAGTATACGAATTACTACGGAAGGCATACGATCCGTCGATGTCGAACCTGTTCACTCAACTCGGCCGGACTAAAGTCGCGGGAGTCGCATGGGTGAATTACGGGGACGATGATCAAGCTCAAGATGTTCTTTTCACGAAGAGACAGCCGAATAGATTACTCGTGACTCACAATCGCGACCTTACTATCCGATTTCAAGATATAAGCCCTCAACTTCTCATTGGCTCTATCGCCGCTCCATTATCGTCTTGCTTCCCAGCACCTCTACCTCACTTAACGATATCCCTGTCGCAACTAATGGCGGAGCCCTGTATTATCAATGCACGTAGACCTCTGTCGCCGAGTGAGGCAGAAATACAATCCGCACAGCTCACGAGCGAATCTAACGAATGCTTGGTTGTAATGAGAAGTGGACACGTCTTTGTTTTCGGCTTTGAGGGACGACAGAGGCATATGTCGGACTTCAAGGACTTCCAAGATGATCTTATCCGACTAGTCCACATAGCAGCGGATGCCTGCACGTTCCACCCAACGGTAATGATTGAAAATGCATGGGGTCCTGTAACGACAGCAGAAATGTCCGACATAGGTGGGCAAGGCGTGACTTCGAATAGGTATAACACTAATCGTTGTTCTCGCTTTAGGATTTCTTGCGATCGCGTACGCATCTGGCGCCTTGATTATCGTGGATATGCGGCACCCAAAGATAGTATTTCGCAACGAAGGAGATCCGAAAGCGCAAAAGAGGCTTTCCAGAGCTCTGCACTTGCAGGGCGCAGAGGATGAGAAGCAAATAATATCCATGAAATGGTTTGTTTGCGGGTATGGCGATGGTGGGTAACGTCTTCTAATATGCTATACCTGTGTAATTTACGCCCTTTTTGGGGAAAGATGCAACTCCGAAACTGCGCTTGATTGTTTGCCATCGTTCCGGCCACACTCGTATGCTCACGCTTCGTCAGTCTGGATCATCTGGGTGGCAAGTGGAAGGGGAAGAGAAGCTCGACGGGGTGGACGACCCATTGCCTCGCGGGACTTTCATCTTGCAGGCCAAGTCAGGGACGAGTCGTGCGGCTACACGCATGATGTTCAAAGAAGCATTGCAGGGTACTGTGAGTTCCACTTTGGCGACGAAAGACCCAAAGGATGATGGGGCGCATTGCTTCTGGGTCTCGGCAGGTGAGAAGGGTGCTAAATGCCACGCCAACATTGCTGGTGGAAGAGCTGGTAAGGTTGACTGGGGAAGAGGAAGGAAAACAGAGAGTGTCCAAGTCATCACAAGGAATGGTTTGTAATCTTCTGATGTGCTGGCCAATGTCGTACTCAACGAACTTTTGTAGGGCTGCATGCACTGGCTGTGGCGATGGACACCCGCGAGGTTTTTATCTATTCGCTTCCAGCCTTGGATCCAATGCATATCTTTGAGCTCCCGAGACAACCAAATTCGTGCGTTTCGTCAATGGGATTCAATGGGCTGCAACACTGATGCTGACAGGAAATCAGTGTGATATCCATTGATGACACCGGGGATTTCGTCGATTGGATCTTCGATGAGAAAGGGGAGGCGGTTGTCGGGTTGACCCTTGGTACCCTGTTTTCCCTTCGGCGCGTCTTCGATGAACCCGTGGTCGACTTCACAGTGGGGAGACGCTCTTCTCCTAGTATGCCCCCTACTGTACCACTTGCACCCATAAGTTACTTGGGTTCCTGGTTTAACTTTAAGAAGGGCAAAAGCGGTGACGCGATTGATGAACTCCGTGAGTCGCAAGTGATCCCGGCCGGACTGGATGCTGACTTCGATTCAGTTGCTGGTCCAAATAGGCCAATTCCACAGGATGCGGTCACATCGAGCATCGTAAGTAGCGAATGGCAGGGACAAGTGCAAACCCGGGCGCAGGAGCTAGCGAAGCAAGCGAGTCAGACGAGCTCCAATCTTTACGCGAATCTGTCGGCTGCTGTCTCAGAAAGAGGGCAAGTAGTTTGTGCTTTTAATCACCGGATTCTGGCTCAGTCCTTTGCAGAGACATGCTCGATGGTCTTCAGAAGCAATTCGATTCCTTAGAAGAAAGCAGTAAAAAGATGATGCTTGAGGTGGGTTTTGAACTCTTCAAGTGTGAGGGTTGTTTAGTAACCTTTGTCCGCAGGCAAAGAAACTTGCAGCAGAACAAACAGGGAAGAGATGGTTTGGTTTCTGAGTGATGCTGTGACAACCAGTACTAGTTGTAAATTCTAGAAATATTTAGCGTTACTGGCTCGTAAATGCGATGGTGTCGCGTGACTGCAGCGGTTTGCTATGGGTAGCGGGTTGGTAGTTCCGAGTCGGAGGAGAGAAGAGGACTCTGAGCCTGGGATCGGGATCCTTCATTCATTTGAAGCCTGTTTATTTGGCTGTATTTATATATGTCCACTTGTGACACGTCGATCTCGAGTGGCGTGTAGAATTGGGGAGTGGCAATCCCCTAAGTGTCATGTGAGACGACTTTTTTCGAGCGGAGTTCGAATAATTACTATGTTTGGTATACCAAGACAGTCTGTACTTACCGCCTCAGTTTGAACACGTCTACACCACTTTAAAGAAATTTAATGGCGATTTTCTTGCATTTTAGACCCAGAACATTAATAAATTGGCATATTTTAATATGTTTGCTGTATATCTCACGAAAAAAGTGCATATACTGACATCTACATATTGACATGTGCCTAATACAGGCTGCTCAGACTCGATCAAGGTTATATAACTACAATAAATACTTTGAGATGCCATTCTCATTGGTGTTAGGTATGCTACCATCTTCCTTAGCTCAAATGCACCATTGTTCAATCATATTGTCTCTTTTGTATGCATATATACTGACCGATTTCTACAGTCTCTGAGGTTTCAAGTGCTGTGCTTTACCGACCAGTTGTCAACTACTGTTAGAATGAAAGCATACATTTTATTTTATAAATGCATTGGTTATATATATTACATACATCCTTGCTTTCTTGGCAATGTTGCACTTGTGTTATTGCTCAGCTAGGGTACCCTCCGAGAGAAAACTCACTGAGTTTCTATCAATCACGTGATCATTTTATTCCTTATTAAGTAATTTTGTTGAGAACTGCTCTCGCTACACAATGTCCCAGAACTCAATGGATTTCTCAACGATTTTCGTGTAAATGCACAAATCGTATTTTTTCATGCATATCTTCATTTTGTTCTGAAAAAATTCTCAAGGATTTGCTTAGTTCCTGAGATATGACTGTTATCTCAGTTAGCTTTTGTCCTTCTTTTTCTTTTTTTGCAGATTCATATTCCTTGACATTAAAAACATTGTATATACACTTTATTCATGTCATTTCTACATTGTGGACGTGGGGACATGAGGTCGAACGCGGTCGAACGCATCTCACAAAAACCGGTCATCGCTTAAGTATAAGCGAGCCCCGGCATGACGCGGCATGGACCGTGAGAAGTCTCACTTTCTTATAGGGGATTGCCACTCACCAGTAGAATTACTGCTCACGACCACCCGGATATTTGTTGATGGTCACATTCTCTGTCGTCTCTGTGCAGCATCCCTCTAAGACATCTTCTTTGAGCTATCACCACCTTTCTGCGATGTTTGGCGAGCGTGATATGGACAGCGACATGCTTCGCGCCTGGCACTTGGTCCAGGAGCTCAGCGAACAGCTTGCTCATAACCAAAAGCTCGTATCGACCTTACAAACGCAGGCAGATACACTAAAAGTAGGCCAGTCACCGTTGTGAAATAGATCGAGAGTTCAAGCTGGTTTCACCCAGGATCATGCGATACATAACGGTACCGGGTGTGCTCTGAGAAGGTTCAACGTCGACCTTTCACAAGGTGTGTCTGATCGAATTGTATATTCAAAGAGATAGACTTGACCGCCATCGAAGAGGTGTTCGAATCCGAGCTAGAACGAACAAACGCGCAGATGATCATTGAAAATCAGACGCTTATGCACGAGAACAGACAGTTGAGCCAGCTTTTGAAGGAGTATGAGCAAACATTGGAAACGGTTATGTCTAAATTCCGAAATCATGCAGTACGTCACAACGTAGTTTGTCTCCCTCTCTGCTAAACATACTATGCATAGCTCGCGGCTCAACAACATGAAATGACATTAACTCGACATTACGAGACTCTATTGCTTGCGCGCGAATCGAGCAGCATGAGCTCTGAGCTGTCAAACAGCGCACAGACTTCTGCGTCGCTGCAACGATTATCGCAGAACCTAAGAGGCCTTCTACGCTCCCTTTCGGGCGATGATCCGGACGTGTCAAACGAAGCGGACGATAGACCTCTGGAAGAGCTTGTCGGTTTCCTCGAAGACGACAACCGAGAAGACTGGGCAGTAGAACGCGAAGCTGAGATATCTCGCCTAGAGAAGGAGAACGAGGAGCTGCGAAAAATGCTGGGTATCGACCCGGAGACATCACAGAAGATGGGATGGAATGACGAAAGCCCTGAATACCGACCGGTGATACCAACGTTAAAATCTGCCCTGGCCAATGCGCATCCACACGATTCCTGGGTTCAGAGGAATTCTCCACAAGTCCAACCATTCAACGTTGTCCCTGTACCGGGAAACGCTGCACCTACACAACAGCAGACTATACCATTGCAGCGAACCATTGATTTCCAGCCGGGAATGCGAGCTGGGGCTGCACTTACCCCACGGAGGCCGTCTATAATGAGGGGAAGGGGTTATGCACCCTACTGGGGACCGTTAGCGTCAGAACGTGATTGGTTTCCAGGCGGTGGCATAGATCTGGCTGGGTAGTTGCTCTCTGTTTCTTTCAGATAATTTATCTTTGTATCGCGGATTTTATATTCTAGCTTTGGTCTTTGCTTTTTGTTGTCTGTCAATTGCGTACGTAATCTCAGCAAACAGGTGCAAACAGACGCGTCGCGTAATGACTCTCGATAGTTGCCAATGGGGGTTTATTGTGAACTATAACAAGGATGCACGCGACGTTCAATAGTGCGAAGGTAATATGCCCTGCTGCCTTTCGTGCATGAGCAAGCACTGATGTCGAAAATAGCGTTCTGCTCGGGAAGAGGCCTTGCGTGATGAAATCGCCAAATTGCAAGAACAGCTAGGGTGAGTGAAGGATTGAAGACGAGACATATCGCTGGGAAAGCTAATGGGCAGATTCAGGGAAGGTGAAGATGCGGAGAAGATTGTCAACAAGCACATCAAGCTCCTTCACGACTACAATGAAGCCAAGGATGCGGCTCAGGTACGCCCTTCCAGCTATTCACACCAACTCCATCTCCTGAGCGTGACACCTGCTTTCAAAAGATAATAATAGGAAAGGTGCGGGGAATAACACCTCTTTAAATCAGATTTCTGACATCCGTCGATGCAGCTTGCGATTCATAAGGAAACGACCATTAAGCAGTTGCATGAGGAGTACGGTCTTTCTATGGATGACTGAAGAGCTCGGTATTCACATGTGGAGAACTTCAATAAATCAAATGATATCCATCAATACAAGGCACAAAAGCCCACCGACATTGCTCAACGTTGTCCGAAAGCTATATGTAGGGTATTCACCCTGGAACAACATCAAGTCGATTGGATTTCTATACCGGCTGGCTTTTCACGCACAGAGAGCCACGTCGTGGCGCAACCTGCCCAGACGCCCGTAATATCTCCTTGTTGCCGGGCATCATCTGGAAGCTGTATTGGCGCGGGCTTGTGAATGTCAAGAGTATGTCCTAGGCCGAGGTTTCCGTGCTCATTCCAGCCCCACGCATATAGATCTATGTCACCGTCATCTACCTGTGTGATGCTTCGTGAAGAGAGGAGAACATGTTCACTTCCACAAATAACGTCCAAGCTCGCCGCTTCCGATGCATCAGCAGGCAAACTTATTTCGTGCAATTGAGTCCTAGCGGACCCAGCGTCAAATGTGGGTTCAAGCGCCAATTGTCCATGCGAGTTGCTCCCCGTGGCCAGAACCATCCATCTATTCGCGTTTTCGTGCTTCTTGAGAAGATACGTGCCGTTCCAAGTTGCGGCGACTGCGCATACATCCTTCACGGCGTCAAGTCCAGAAAGTTGTCCTTTTTTGTTCGATCCGAGGGCAGCCGCAGTGCCTTCTGCCGTCAAGAACACTGTATGTTGGCTCCCCACGGCGAAGGCGCTAATATGTGAAGGACCACGAATGATATTTGGCGTGTTGTATATGGGTGGTAGCTTCTTCGAAGCAGGACCCTGGCCCAGTTGACCTTGACGCGCAGCACCCCATCCGACGACGAGTTGTGCCTCCCGCATATTTGGGTCCAGGTAGTGGAGCTCTGCAATCACATTGTGCGGTCCAGCTTTCAACTGAGTAATCCTGATACTGGACGCCTTCTTCGGAGGCAAGTGCGTAAAGCCGACTGCGCACCATGTGTCTGTTTCCGTTTTTCCTCCTGGTAAGCCTCCAACGCCAAGGTCACCGAAATCGTCACCACCAGCAGATAGGAGAAGATCACAATCTGATCCAGAAATAACGACATATGATGTCTCCCAGGATGCAGCGATGAGGATGATATCGCAAAGAGCAGATTCGGTGAATCGGGCGTCATCACATCTAGGAATGATACGACGGAAGACGGAGGACGTGCCAAGTTCTCGACGATATTGCGCTCCTAATTGCCCCCTTTGACCGTTCCCACAACCCCATAATTGGGTGACGCCTTCTTGTGAGCGCAGCAAGAGGAGAGTGTGATTCGCTCCTGTCGCGATCGATACAATTTTGCTTCCGGCCAGGTCTCCGTCGACTAATCCATGAAATATGCACCGTTTGAAGCAATGACTGTCGTCCTCCGAGCCGTGAGCAAGCTGCCCGCAAGCGTTTGAGCCAGCTGAATAGACCGAGCACATGACCGCGCCAACAAGATTCAAGCACAGCACGGAAACAAAGTGCATATATGTACAAATTGGAATAAATGCTAATGGATCGACGCGACGCGTCGATCGGAGTTTCAATTGCTTCCAGAGCAGAAAGTCATGTTCAACACTTTGGCGCGTCAACTCGTCCTATTACTCGTCTTGTTTCCTATCTTCTCCCACATCACACATGCCGCGCTCTTCTCGTATTCTTGCCTAGATCTCGATTACTTCTTGATTTAGCCGATTATCGATCTTGGGACCTATATAATCATCACCAACTATCCAGCCTTTCATTAGCCTCGTGCGCCCGGCTAACGTCTCGTGTATATCTAGCTCTACATCTGTACGTCTCGTCGCCAGCAATTACTCCCATCTTCCACCTTGCAGGATGGCTCCTCAACCAGACAAAGATACATTCTCTATCAATACAAACGACAAAACTGATTCTCCACGTGTAGACACCAGCCCGGATCCCGAACGGACTCCGGGTGAGCATGGCTCCAGTTGGGTCAATGAGAACACTCTAACGCAGCTCAAGCCTCCCGCTTGCTTCTTAAATTATATTGCGAATCATCCCCAACATCTAGAAGGTCGCCGAAGAAAACAAACCGTGTACTCGTCGATAGAGGCGTCGGAACGACTAAAATGCGGCGCGAGCAGCCTAAGAAGGTTCTTAATCAAAGAGATACGGATGATCTTGTGCTAGAACATGGCGGAAGAGCAACAACTCCAGCGACGCCTACAAAACGATCGTCCAAGCTAGCAGATGCTACTCTTCTCACAGTGCCTCTCTCCAGTCCAACATCTTCACAGAATAAGAACGTGCGATCCAGCATGTCTTCAAGCCAAGTTCGTTAGATATCTTATTCCTGTGACTGCACTCTCACGCTGCGGGACAGAGTACTTATTATGACGGCGATGAAGAATTCGAGGAAATCATTGCGCAAATGGATGACCAGGAAGGTGCGGAGTACCTTTTGTTTTTCCGTACGACCGCTAACCGACATGCATGCAGTTGAGGACAGTGAGTTATAACCTACGATATGTGGGACTACTGATAGAAATTACGCACAGTGCTCCCCGCAACGAGTCCGGTCAGCATAAAGGTTAGCTCGGGAAGCTCAGGGTCGTCCCTTCGCTCGAACGTGTCAACGAACCCCACTTCTCTGGAATCCTCTTCACCCGAGAGCAACGAACGTCGACGGAAAAGAACAGATGTTGTTGCGGATGACTATCCCCAGCGACGTGCAAAACCTTCGTCAGAGCTACGGGATGTCTGTCTCAAATCAAAGAACCCAGAGGCTTGTGGTAGCAAAAGGGCGAACCTTCGGTCGTGCGATGGCCCACTGGCAGTTTCGGCTGCTCACCAAAGGAGTTCAAAGCAGGATCGGCCGATTCCACGTCCAATGCGTGATCCGGGACGCAGCTCAGCTGTCACTGATACATCCACGATTGCTGTAAACGCTTCTACAATAGTACGTCCAAGCGCGCTTCCGGGAACAAAGAAAACATTGCCATCGCCAGTTGGGCAAGCTGCGGTTCCTGGCGTCGAAAATGTGTCACAAATGAACGGTTCTCCCGCAAAGCAGGCGGGCGGAGAAATAAAGGCAACTTCACGGCCTGCGTCGCCAGTCAAGCGATCCAAGTCTGGACCAGGATGTCATGCCCAGGAAGCAAACGCGGTTGAACAGAAGAGCGAGAACTGCCCTGTTATTATTGCCCATGACGAGAAGAAACAACGTCTTCTTGATGACAACGGTATCGCAAAAGGCGTACAATTCGAGATTGCCAGGGGCATTACTCACGGCTGGTGGACCTGGGACGATATTACGGTCGGAGTCGTCGAGCAGCTTCGCGGGTCAAATTTTGAGAAAGCCGGTCGAGTCGCCGAGTTGATCGGCAAGGGACCCAAGGAGCGGCTCAGTAAAGCTGTAGTCTCAACCAGACAGGCAATATAGTGCGTTCTGTTCTGTGCTTCATTTTTCTGTGTCTGAGTAGCTATTCAGTGCAGAGCTCGATAGGGAGCAAGACGCGTTTCTGGAGCAAAAGGACCGCAGCTTAGGGCTCATGGGACCCTGGAAGGGCAAAGATAATTGGCACGGTGGTTGCATCCAGTTGCGCTGTAAGCTTGAGTTTATCAAGGATGCTGGAAGGGATAGACCTTCGTTCGTCATTCGCCTCAACCCTTTCGGGATCGGCAAGTCAAATCGTGCGGCACGGAAGTTCACTTCGTTGTCAATCTTACAACTCAAATTTGAAGACGGGGCACTCTACGATGAGAAGAGGCTTCAGGTGGTGATGGACCATCTTAGCCGACACGTTGTAATCTGTGGTCGGACCTACAGTGCCTTTTGCTCAAAAGAAAACAAGATTTTCTTTGTCGAAACAAAAGACGACTTCCAACGTCGACCGGTGAGAAGCATGGGCGACCATTACAGGATGTCTCATCGGAAGTTCATCAAAGTCACTAACCCGCCTGACCTGAATGGACAACAGGTGAGAGGGAGTAGCGTCATGATTGTGGTCAATTTCTAATTCATCGTACAGGCCATGAACAAGTGGCTTGCGCGTTGGTCTGTATTTTATAAGCAGTTCAGGTACTGCACGGTGCTGATTTTCGTTCTTCAGGCAGCTGATCCTGTCAACATCACGACCCGTAATCGAGTTCGCTCCGGAAAATATCTACTTGGGAGTTGATGATATTTGTCCGCCTTATTTCATCTATCTATACTTATCTAATTCCACTGACTTAACTTACAGACGGAGAAAATGGCGATAAGGACAGCATCATGACGGATGGATGCGGTTGGATGAATTTGTCTGCCCTACGACAAAGTAGGTTGAACCCAGAAATGATATTACTTGCTCCTCATCCTCGTTCAAGTCGCTGCTGCAACGAACGCACCCGTCCCCGTCGTAGCTCAAGGACGTATCGGCGGTTCGAAAGGCCTTTGGCTCCTACACCCTGCACCAGAACACCGGACAGAGAGTGAGCCTCCGAAAATAGTAAGTGATGATTTCTAGTCAACTTCAAATTCTAATATGTCTGTTTGGCAGTGGATTCGCCATTCGCAGCTGAAAATCAAACTTCCGCCCACAAAGACATGGGATCGATCACTTCGAATATTCGATCTTCTGCGCTTGCCTCGCCTGACAACGCCGAGCGGTCTTAACTCGCAGACCATTCTAAACATGTCTTACAATGGCGTGAAGGACAGTGTCTTCTCAACACTGATGGAAGCTGGCCTCCAGCGAGAGATCGAGCCCCTCACTAATTGGAGCGGACAGAACGCATGTACGCTTGTCGCCAAAGCCGTGGAGCATGCTGGCGGGATCATGGCGTCGCGCCGGAGTCGTGGCGCGGGTAGCGATGCACGTCTATATAGTTATGTTCGTGACGAGAATGACGACGACGACGAATCTGGTGCAAATGGTGGATTGGTCGAGAGGGACCCCGTCAGCGGATGTCCACAGTCTCTCTGCGAGTCTGCACGGGACATGCTGGTAGCTGGCTTCTCCCCTTTGGAGAACGCGGTCCTGCGCGAAAAGCTGAGGTACATCCTCAAACAGACCATTGATTCTTACCTTGAAAGGTTCCATATACCTATTATTTTCTCTGCTGAGGCCTTCATAGCACCAGGTAGGCCGAGTCGTTTACTATGAACTTATTGTCCTAAAATCGACTAGATCCATACGGTGTTCTGAAGGAAGGAGAGATATTCTTCCGGTCATCAGTTCCGATCGGTGATCCAATGACTTCTATCGATCCACATATGTTCCAGGGACCCGTACTCGTAAGTAGCGTCTCTTGACATAGTTTCAGGTCTCATTTTTATTCACAGGTAACCCGGAATCCAACACGGGTACCATCTGATGTGCGAAAGGTAGATTAACGAACTTCGCGGGAAGCAGACTTTAGCTAAAGAGTTTTCAGGTAATGGCGGTCAGCTGCGACCAATTGCTTTCGTACACGGACGTAATAATCTTTTCCACTAAGGGGAAACGATCTTTGGCAAGTAAGTAACTATCTACAAGCGTGTCAATCATACACTCACACAAATTCAGGTTTTTTGGGTGGTGGAGGTATGTTCAATTATTTCGAAAAATGATAGCTCACAGTCATCAACCTTCCCGTTAGACTACGACGGAGGTACGTGTAACGAGTGCGGGGATGATTGCAAGCCATCTGATTATAGCATTAGACACCGTCTCGGTTATAGCCGAACCGTCGTTGGTTGAAGCATTCGCCAACTCTGACCACATTCCTGAGCCTCCTGCCGTCCGTGAAGCATTTGAGGAAGAGGTGGAACGAGTCTCTGGGTTTCTGGAGAAGCTTCAAAACGCTAATCGACAGAAATTGAGTTTTGAGTTCGCGAAGAAGGTGTTACGTGGACTTTCCGATGGAAAAGTCGGGCTTTATTCCAACTTTCATGACAACGCGTGAGTCATTGGTCGGATTTGCATGAATTCCATTTGAACTCTGTATTTCTAGCATTTACGAGCTTGGTTACGATGCTCCAGACACCATACGCCTGGCCTATATGTAGGTGCAATCATTAATAGGCCATACGATACTCACTGTCATTTAGGTTCACGACATGTTTGGATGCCGTTAAGTCTGGCCTTCGAATAAAGCAGGCAGTATTCAAGGAAGATTCGCTAAAGTGGAATGTTCCGAGGCCTGAATGCATGCAAACTGCGGAAGAAAGTGCCCGGAATGCCAACAGAGACACCATCGGACGGCGATTAGTTAGACCGAGGAGATTTGGGTCTTTCGTCCTGGAGACTTTGAAGAACTGTGCAAAAGAGCTTGGGAAGAAAGCCCTATGCGAGTTTGAGAAGCTGAACGAAACTAGCGAGTCGTCTACACACTGGTCAAAACACGACGACGACCTGGCAAGGCTGTACTTTGACATGAAGGCGTCTGCAACTGCCCTGCGGGAAAAATCTGGAGACACTCACCTGCTTGATGATCTGGAAAAAATAGAAAAATTCGTGGAATCGTTGTGCGAACAATACATTACAGAAGTGGGGTCCATTTACGGGGACAAGGGTCGAAAGAACGGCGGGAACGAGTCATCGTCGAAGTCCGTCTCACAACTTGCCTACGAGTTTTCAAGGAGGTTTGAAGAGGGTCCTTCCGACTGCATCCTTCCGCTCGATATAGTGAAGGAACTCAAGGCTTCTTACGCGCACGTATACGGGACGTCCAGGTCGAAGATGGGGAGAGGATTCGGTTTTGCAGTTGCCGAGGATACACTATGTGCCCTAAAGATTCGACGGAAGGGAGGTGCTTCGATAAGTCGGGAGTGCAGGGATTACACTTTGATATCTCCCAACCTAGTAAAGCTGATTTCCGCAGAGTAGAGTAGTAGTAGTGCCGACCAGAACTTCCGATTTCATTTTATGTAATTTTTATCACGATGGCACGACGCAAGGCAATAGAGTTCTTTTGCAATCAATTGGCGGGCAAAAAATCAAACGGTGACCTATTATTACTGGGGACTGGCAATCCCTAGGTGTCTCGCGTGCGTTCCCACGGGCCTGCCGCGTCGTGCCAGTGATCGACGCATCACTAAGCGTTTACCGGTTTTTTAGAGCCTGTATGCACCTCGTTCTCCTCCTTCCACAATGCAGGGATTCCTTTTTTTTGTGTATGGCAGCTCTTTGTTATGTATGATTAAGAAAACGTTCAAAATGTTTTTTCCAATTTACAAAAACCCATTGAGATATACTTCATATCTCAGCAACAAAGCAAGATAAAGAGATTTCCTCTGAACAAATTAAAGAAGGGATTAGTCCTGTCCCTCTCATGTATTGAGTTCATTAGTTTCTTAAGTGGTTGGTCAGTAAAACATGATGTGGTACTGCAGTTTGCACTATGTAAATTATCCTAATCGGGTAGAGATAGATCACATGACATGGCAGACAGACACTGGACTCGATACCGGATTACTCTGACTGACCAGGTCTTGAAGAGAAAAGATAAAACATTACTTGGAAGGGTTCAAATTTGTAACATGGCAGTTTTCATATGCATAGACGGTTTCCTAGTAATGCACTAGGCTGGTATGTTTTATTGCAGTAGTTATCCTAAACAAATTACTAGCAGTCGTGATTAGTATTTATACCAACTAGACGCCTACAAGTGATGCTGATAACCTTATTTATGTCAGGGTAATAAAACAGACAAGAAAGTGTTCTGCATTACCCGAATTATTGGCTCATTGGCCGGCTACACAGAAAGGGTTTTGTATACCTTGCATATATGCATCCCAGATTCTACAAATAGACTGAATTTTTTTGAACTATGTGACATAGATCATTCCTGATGCGAATATGCATTTATATAATTAAAAAACCTAGAAATTATTGGCTGGGAGGTTGTAGATGCAAGGACAGAAAAGCGGTAAATGCATAAGATGATTCATAACCAGTTTTAGTAATTGTACAAACTCCGCTTGAAAAAAAATGGCACGCGCGTCACTTAGGAATTGCGAGTCCCAACTATTACAATTTGATTACAACTTGATTAGAAATCGCTTATTTTCAAACGGTCTTGGCCGCCCCACCAATTGATTGCGAAAGCACTCTAATACACACTAGATGCTTATGTAACGTGTTATGCAACGCGTTAAAATGTTTCGCGACTTTGGAGTCTTGTTCCTCGTATACTTTACTCCCGCGTTTCGCTTGCTCCGAATGGCCCAGACATATCCGCTTTTCTGCATCGGAAACCCCTTGCTTGACATCCAAGTCAATGATGGCGAGGAACTCCTCAAGAAATACAAGCTAAATGCAAACGACGGTATCCTTGCTGGGGAGGAGCACGCTCCAATGTATGCCATGTCACATATTTGACGACAATCGTTCAACTTATGGAATTCAACTAGATACGATGAAGTTGTACAAAACTATAAACCCACGTACGTTGCAGGAGGAGCTGCTCAGAACGCAGCGCGTGGTGCCGCTGTGAGTATTCATGTTGCTCGCATATCGATATCAGCATCGCTAATCTCAGACTTATTTTTTCTTCAGTACGTTCTTCCCCCTAACTCTGTTGTTTACACCGGGTGCGTTGGCGATGACGTATTAGCCGATCAACTGAGGGCCGCGAACAAGAGGGAAGGGTTGACGGACGCATACTTGGTGAAGAAGGGAGAGAAGACGGGTGCTTGTGCTGTTGTTATCACTGGTCATCATCGGTACGTCCCTATCCCTTGGTCGAAATCCCAATCTTGGTCGAAACTGTTGTATTGACGGGGAGAAAGATCTCTAGTGACGACTTTGAGAGCGGCTGAGAAGTTCGAGCTTTCGCATCTATCCTCGCCCGAGGTTGCTCCCCTCGTAGAAGCCGCGAAGATATTCTACGTTGAGGGATACTTCCTGACGCACGGCCTTGAAAGCATCCTATACCTCGCGAAAAAGGCAACGGAGGCTTCAAAGGTACCGTCTATATATGCATATTAGTCATTCAAGACCGATTGATGCTGATGTCAACTTGAAATATTAGATATTCGTCTTAAACCTCTCCGTGCCCTTCATCCCTCAGTTCTTTAAAACCCAACTGGAGGAAGTCTTGCCGTATACCGATATCGTCATCGGTAACGAAGCAGAAGCCGAGACGTGGGCAGAAGCATCCGGTCAGCCTGACAAGAAAGACCTCCCAGCAGTCGCTCGTGCTCTCGCTCTCACCACCAAGTCCAATCCTTCACGTCCGCGCATAGTTATTATCACGCAAGGACCGGAGAGTACTATCGTTGCTACAGCAACGGATAGCGCGACTCCGAATATCTTCCCTGTGCACCCGTTGAAGAGTGAGGAAATTGTGGATACGAATGGGGCCGGTGATGCATTTGCGGGTGGAGTGCTTGGTGCACTCGTCGCTGGCAAGTCCATCGACGAAGCTGTTGAGGTAGGGCACAAGCTGGGTGCGATGTGCGTCCAGCAGGTAATGTTTCCCGTATTGCCCGCTTCTTTGCATCGCTCAAATACGGTTTCTCAGGTCGGTCCTCAATACAAGTGGCCCAAAGTTCAGGTGTTGTAGAAAATTAGTCAGATCGAGTAAATAGGCTTTGGTCGGCCTCGCTCTCAACAGCGAGCCACTGCTTTCATTACGTCCAGCTTCGACAGCAAGTAGACTACGCGTGCGGTTGTATACATTATCTAGCAAGAAAGGAATCAAATTTGGATTGCAATGCGATTAAGTCGGGGTGATGTAGGGACGTGATTGCTGATTACTATGGAGTGATGCTTGCAGTCATGAATGTTATGAAAACGAGTCCTGGGGAAGCATGAGCCTCGAGATGTCGTTAAGTGGCTGAGTATGAAACTTACTTCGTTAATCAATTCTCTAATACCTGATCGCTATGCACTCAATAATCGAACTTGGTGGAAAGAAAAGATAACATACCATCCGGCAGAGGCAGTGTCTCCGGATTCTGTGGTCGTTCCTAGATTTCCAAATCAGCTATCATGAGGAAAGATCCTTTACTGAACTTGCCTTTGCTAGCTGGCCTTGGATTTGAAAGTCAGGTCTTTCGTCGGCATCGAGAAGAGTTGCTTCGTTCTGATGCCCATTATCTAGCGTAGCTTTAGGTGCACTTGACAAAGTAGTCTCCCTCTCATTCTGCAATAACGTGGTACACGGGTCAATGGAACTCGACAATGCAACATTCGGGTCTTTATAGCCCACCTGGTCAGAGCATTGATCTAACTCTCCGCCATTCGCATCGATGGTTGCATCAAAGGCGAGCACAGCTGTAAGAACATCCTGGACGTCGGGAGAGAATACAGGGTTGGAGAAGTGGTTCACCTGTTGACTCTCCTTTGGTACGAGGTCTTCCGGTTTCGCTCCAAGCACTGACGCGGTTGCAGCGCCTTCCGGTGGACTTGAGTCAGTGTTTTCACCCAGATTGAGGATCGATGGAATCGGAGATGCCGTGTTGTCGCCTTCTAGACCATTAACGTGCACCTTCGGTAACAGAGAAGGGTCGATCTGCATAGTAGCCACGTCCGAAGGCATGGCTGCCGGTGGAACATGTGACATACGATATTGGGCATCAGGAGGATGGAAGTCCGATATTGTGTACTGCGAAATTGGAATGGATTGAGGTAAGGACAGGCCTGTTCGTGATTTTGGATCCTTCTGTTTATCGTCTAAAGGAGGATACGGAAACCAAGACTGGAATCCCGCGATCGGGAATGAAGATGGAAGCTTCGGTACATTCTGAAAATCGGCCGTATTACCCGGAGTCACGGGAGGGATGAAGACTAACGAGGCAAATACACAGTTGAGACTTCCTGGACATGATGTTATTTTGTGCTCACCTGTGTTAACCATATCAGTGTCATAGTAACTTTGAGTGTCAGTCGGTCGACCTGGAGCTTCGGGCTGAGTCATTACGGTGGGTATAGGAGAAAAGCGCAAAGCTGGAGAGGGCTCGGATTTCGTCTCCGAATGTCGACCTGCGCTTCGATCCCTTTGGGGAGTGGGCGTGCCTTCATCGCTGTCTTCCCCCTCTCGAGTGCGAATAGTAGAAGGTGGCGTTTCCGATGGACGTCCACCGTGCCTACAATGCTCTATAGTCATTAAGCTATTCAGAGGGGAAGCTAGCATGTCACGCACCGAGACCTTTGGTGCCGCTTCAAGGCATCTGACTACGCCGGCAAACCGTTAATAAATATAATGGCAATTTCTAAAAAGGGCAAGTGAAACACCCACTCGTGTGAAGGTTGAGTCACACTGTGGGCAACAGCTATTCGCAGCAGGCGTTAGGGTATCCGTCCACGACATGAAAGTAACACGTACACTGGCCGCGAGATATCCCTATGCACCTTCGACGTTTTCTGATGACGCTTCAAGTCAGACTCCCTCGCAAAAGGCTTGTTGCAATTATTGATCTTGCACAACCATATACCATCCGTCTGCTGTTCAGCGATTGTTGCATTCGAAAGTTGCCTCTTAGCTACTTTCGCAGCGGTCTCCTGGATACAGTGGCATCCGCCGCGTTAGAGAGTACTTCAAGAACAACGATATGTCGCTCAGACTGACTGGATTAAACACCATGGCCGCTGTGGATAATCGCGCCGTGGTAGTTACAAACAAGGATAAGAGTCAGTATTAGTGACGCGGAAATGCATAATCCCGCACCTTCGACGGCTATGAAGTAATATCTGACCGCCGGCATGAACAATACGGTAAGAAGGGATACTTCTTGAGAGCGTTGGAAGTTACTTTCCAACACCGACAGTGGCCTCTGCCAGCTAGGTCTCGTGTAATCGTATCGGTGGGAAAGAAGTTAGAGACTCGGTACCATGCCCATGGCAATATTTATTAATCATGGAATTTAGGGCGTTCGGTACCCTCTCTATTTGGAAGATAGATTTGCATCCTTTATATGGCAACTTATAGTAAACATCGGAAACAAAAACCTGGCTACCTTCCAAATATGGGATGTAGCAGTCTGCAACGCCTGAATCTCCGCTATGCTATGAATTGCAAGTGAAATCGGAACCTTCAAGTTTCAACTCCTACCCTACTGTGTCGAATTACCACAAGTCAAAAAATACTTCGTTGCCCCGCGTATTATACCTAGTTCAAAGAGTAAAGACCCGCAGCACGACCAAGAGACACAATAAAGAAAATAATCATACGACGTATAGGGTATTTAGGCAATGCACGCAGAACCGTTTAGTACGGGACACTCAGAGAAGTGGCTTTCTCTATTAAACCCTTCACTCGTCGACTAAGTTCTTCGGCAACCATTCTTCTTTCTAAGAGTTGATATGACGGGGTCGACTTCTTCGAAATCCAGCCTCTATGATGTAACGGATCGGTTCGTTTCTTATTGATAGCGGATAGATCGACAACTCGTGGTGTTGATGAAAACGTGAGGACGTCGCGGTACAAAATGCTGGTCTCTGTCGCTAGTGAGCGGAGAGAGGGAGGACGCGAGATTTCTGAATCGCTGTCGGACTCGCTCGCTGAGTCTGACGGATCCAGAGGCGGTGTGTTAGGTCGTGATGAGAAATCTGGGATTGGAGGCAGCGTTTGAATTTCCCTCAGTAGATCCTGACCCTTGAGATAAGAGTTCTCTCGACGAAGATACCGCACAGCACCACGTAATGCTTCAATCTGAGCGCATGTCAGGATGAAGGCTAAGAATGCGAAAAGCTACATGACTTACTTGCTCAAGGAGATGAGACGATTCGAGGTTGGCCTCGGACGAAACGAGATCCATCTCATTCTGTTGTGGCCCAACGGAGGCTAACGACGTGACGCATCAGTCATCATCTGACTGCAGGAAAACTAAGGACACTCACGTTGTCGTTCCATACCAACAGTAAATTGCTTCAACTTCGCGTTGTCCTGCTCCAAAGCATCCAGGTCGGATTGCAGTTGTTCAATCGCCTCCTCATAAGAACGTTCTTGCTTCCGAGCTTTCGCAATCTCAGATTCCAAGTTGGTGATCGTGTCGGCTTGCTTTTTGACTGCATCCAATCTACGTTCCATGAGCTCAATCTTGACGCTTGCTTCCTGGATAGTCTGGTCCCTCGAGCGAATACCTCGGGCGAGCTCCTGAATTTCCTCGTTGAGCTGTGCCACCTTTCTTTCTGCTTCGACGTTCACGGCTAGGGCAGTCTTAATCTCGTCGACGCGTAGGACCCAAGGGGGTGTTGCAGTGACTGATACAGTTCTGTTTCAGTACATCTTTGGAACGGTCGAAACACTGCGACATACTCTTTATCACTTGTTCAGGTTCCAAAGCAACCGGGACGATAGCAGCAGCTTCTTGTGTCATCCTCTTGATAGCATCGCTCACTATATCCCAAGGAGAGCCCTCCTGAGTATTCGGACTCAATGCTATCGCATTCTGTTTGACAAATTCGAGTATGGTCCTCGTCACCAATGTCCCCTTGTTGTTTTGCACACCACTGAGGTACGGAAGAACTGAGTGTGCGAGCTACAGTATACGCAAAGTCAGCTCCCTGGGTAATTCCGAGCTATAGCGTGTGGCACTGACAGTGATGCCGAAGTCAACGAGCTCGGGAACTTTCTTCCCCAATGCATCGAGTTGGGGAATAAGTTGAGGCTTGAGAGCAGCAGAATCATGAGTCAATTCTTCCAAGCGCTTCGCCAATTTCCTAGTATGTTCGTTAGTGTTGTCAAGTTCGTAAGTTCACCAACCTGCCTACCTCGACATGACCTTCGTTCCCTTAATCTGATCTAACAATCGCTTGAACGGTTCGATCAGCTCGACATTCGGGTCATCTTCAGACTCGACAGTAACATCTAGGGACAGCGCATACAAGTCAGCCCGATTGTCAAAAAGACCGAGGAAACGCAGCAACGACTGACCTTCGTCCTTCATAATATCTGATATGTACGTGCTGATCAACGCTAAGGATGCAGAGAGGTTATCTAACTCATGATCAAAGCTAAGTGCGTAGCCGAGCTCTCGTTCTCCTAGGTCATATTCAAATCCTTCGGAATACATCTCCACAAGATGTCCAAGGGCTTGTGCGGTCCTGAGACAATTCATTAGCACCATTGTATAGAAATGAAAGAGCTATACGTACTTCTGGACGTCATTGACGCACTCAATGTCACGGAACTCGTCACGACAAAGCATATCAATATGAAGATCGATGCGTTTCTCGAAGTGCGCGATATCTGTGAAAACTCTTCCTATGTTCAAGAAAGTTTCGACATCGCATCGCCTCATGATTGACGCAAAGCGCTTGCACAGTGTTGACATTCGACTGATTCGCGCTCTCAACTACATGAGAAGTTTAGAAAGCAGAAGATGCTGGTTTGAAGATGATATATGACTTACCTCGCATGTTCGGACCAGGCCTTCCGTAACATGCCCATTCAAGGCATCGGGAAGTCCGTGGCTCTGCGCAACTGCGAAATTGATTAGGTCTGCCTTCGCTGCCATACGCTGGAAATATAGATAGCACTGAGTTGCTTCTGTGTCCGATTCGACGTAGATTTGAGGAAGATAAGGCTAAGGGACAATAAGATTGGAACAAGCCCCGAACATGGACGTATGTGAGAAGGTACCGGACCTTAACAATTTCGTATAGCTCCTTGCTCTCCCTTGCCTGGATCCTGGTAAGTTCCATCTCGATATGTCGGGCCTGGTGTTTAGAAGCTGTCGACTGGAGTTTCATGTTGAGTGAGATCATAGCTGCTGTCTGCGAAGCCGCACTGGCAGACTCATGCTGGGCAGTTTGCGTCTGTGCGCGGAGAGAATCAAGATCACTGAACGAAGCGGCAATGAGCGAAGGCGGTTAAGCACGTTTAGCCCTTTTCGGACTTACGTCTGAAGCTGCAGGACAAGTTCTCTGAACTGGCCAATGGTGCCTTCAAAGTCCTGGCAAGCGTCGTCCAGCTCGTTTATCTTTAGGACCTGCTCCCTAATAAGAGACTCCTTTTGCTCTGCGACCGTCATGAGTACCACATTAGGCTTGTATTGTACCAAACCTTACCAAGTTCATCATTTAGCTGTTTCTCGGTTTCAATGTGGTTTTCCTCGAGCTCATCGTTAAGCTCTTTCAGAGCCTCAAGGTCTTCGATGGTAATTGTCATCTCGGCAATTTTCTAGCAGCTCGAGTTAGCATTAGCTGGGAAAGAGGTTGCGGGAGTGCGGCAAACCTCGCCAAGGACCAGGTTACGTTCGGTGAGCTGCTCTAGCATCTCTTCAGCTCCAAGAGCATCGTCGAGTTGAGCCTTAAGCTCATCGATTTGATTCTCCGCGTTTGAGAGCTTCGCGAGGGTGACATCGTATTGAGCTGCAAGAACTGTGTGAGCCAGATAGCCTGGAGAACCGGGCACAACACTCACCAGTTAGTTCCTCTAAGCTCTGCATTTCACGCTCCAACTCTGCCACCCGGTGCCTTTGTTCCTGCTCTGTTTCCCGGTATTGGTCACGCAACCTGACGGCTAGTCAGTCAGAAGGCAGAAATAACGAGATTCAGTTCTTACCGAATTAAAGCCTCCCTCAAGCGATCATTGTGTTTCTCCAACTGAGCGTACGCGAGAGAGGATTTCACGGAGTCGTCTACTTCACCTCCTTCGATTCCACGGCCCTCTCTGAGGCTCTCCAGTTCAACTTCAAGCGACTCGGCACGCTCTTGCAATGACTGCAGCTCTAATTCAGCAGACTCTGCACGCTCCTCTGCAACTTCCTTGTCCAACATAGCCAGTTCAAGCTGTTCCTGGGCATCAAGCAAACGACTTTCGCTCAGTGTTTGGACTTGTTCTGCATCAGCCAAGGCACGCCTGTTGGCGATAAGTTCTTGCTGCAGGTTGGCAAGTTTCTGTTGTAGCTTTGGGCGGAGAGCAACGAAGTGATTAACTTCGGAAAGCTGAGATTCAAGCTTCTCGATGACTCGAGCATCGTCACTGCGTTTTGCCTCGAGTACTCGGATTTTCGCCTTGAGTTCCTGTAGCTCCTGTTCTGTCTCCGCTTGTTGCTAGTGAAGCAATGTAAGGACCAAATCAGAGACGGGTCAATACAAAGGAACGCACAACTTCTCGTGCCAGCGCAGAAGCTGGCCTTTCAGGCTCAGGTTGGTCGAAATTGATGGGAGGAAAGGGAGGCGAGAGCGTCTGTTGAGAAGTCGACGGTGAAATTAGTGCGGGAGACGCAGCACGCTTCGTTTCAGCCAGCCTGCTCCTCGCAGTTGCAGTAATAGGTGTTGGAGGGACGCTATCTGCCGTACCCTTTCTCGGGCGCGTCTGACCTGCACGATTGATGACCGTCGTAGGCGCAAGGCTTGAGCGTTTTGTAGGCGATTGCGCACCGACAGTCCGCAGTCGAGCGGCGGACGCGACGACAGTCGTTGCCGATGAGGTGTGTTTTGGTGGTTCACGAGGGCTTTCCGAGCGTGACACAACCGGAGAAGAAGGGCCGGCGGGGCTACGTATCGAAGCCGTACGGATGCGTCCAGTGGTGCTCTTGCTTGAAGAACGTGAATGGCCCGGTGCCGGGCGAACAGGTGTAGGAGCAGCTGCCTAACTTAACACTTTCAGTACCATTTACTCCTCGAGATGGTATGAGTACATACGGCTGGTGGCTGGGACCCGGCATCAGGTTTAGGCAAGCTTATCACCTTTACCTGACTATGTCGCACAAATACACCGTACTGCATCGCGCACTTGAAATACTCGTGTCCGTTGACGGAACCATTGTTCTTGCCGGTGGGGGAGTAGAGTTCAATGCCGACCCATTTACCAGGTGCGAAGGACGTTGTCCCAAAGAAACAGACACGGCCACGACCAGCGGGCACTTCAACGACAGTGTTTAGAGGGAAGTCCCCTGATGAGGCCATTGCGAATTTCGGTTCTGGTTTAGACCTTCAGCAGAGAACGTAAACAGACTCGTAAAGAGCGACTCGATTAAAATCGATAGGATAGCCCGGTGACTTTGAATGAGACCAAAATTGACGCCAGTGTGCAGTAGAGCTGCTTCGATGTGCTCGCGAGTGAAGCGGTCTCTCAGGCGCTATAACATGGGTATGCTGTTGATGGCTGTTGTAACTGTGGGGGACGCGACGCGTCGATCGCGTGTCCAAACGCAAAATGGACGTTGGTCTCACGCATCCTACCACCATGAAGGTCTTCTATCATCCGGATTGTCTACTGCACAACCCACCTCACGAGATTCTAGATGGAAGAGAATCACCTTATCTGGAATCGCCCTCTCGAATAACACTTGTTCGCGATGTCTTAGCAGAGGAATCCGAACGTTTCCAGATTACTGAGGAACTTGATGATACACTGGATTTGAAAGAGTGGATCTTGAAAGTACATGACCAAGACTATCTGGATTATCTAGAGACGGCGTATGACGCTTGGGTAGCTGATGGAGGTGATGAGGTGCGCGTTGTGGCCCACTGGAAATGCAAGATTCTGATTTATTGCTAGATGGGCGTGTTTCCTGAGACATTCCCGCATATCTCATTATTATCAAAAAAGCCACGCGATCCAAATAGATTGAATCCAATAGCTAGAGCCGGTCAGTAAAACTTCGCTTCAAGGCGGACGAAATTTCGGAATTAAACCTGATGCAAAGGTCTTTACTGCTTTGATTTGAGCAGTCCGATAACAAAAGGTTGGATAAATAGGTGTCTGACTCCCACCATATATAATTTGATGTGGCTCCTAGAAACACTCAAATCGGTACTGGCATCGCTTCGTGTAACGCTATCCGCAGCGGAGACACTCTCTTCATTATCGGCTGGTGAGGGGGTGTTTGCTCTCTGGTCAGCTTCAATTCCGCTCCTGATCTTGAGTCAACTATACCGAACCAAACTGCAAGTCGGCCTCCAGGACATCATGCTATGCCTTCTCTGAGTGGAGGGTATTGCTTCATCAACAATATTGCTATTGCGGCACGATTCCTTCAATGTACTCTCTCAGGTAGGTCGAAAGTAGCGATCTTGGACATTGACTATCACCACGGCAACGGAAGTGAGTAGTGCCCCAGTTGCTTGCAGTCCGCTTGGAACTGAAGGACGACTCAAGCTCAGCATATTTTCTACGACGACCCGACCGTGGCATACGTTTCTCTGCATGCGGAGAATGACTATCCATGTGTGTAGCATTATATTCGATTACCTCTGGTTATGCTCATCAGCCTATGGACTTCACCGGCTTCGTTTCGGAGGCTGGCGAGGGTGAAGGTGAAGGGTTCAATATCAATATACCTTTGCCTCGAGGAACAACAGGCGACGAGGAATATTGCGAAGCACTGTCTAGAGCAGCGAATCGGATCAAAGATTTCGATCCAGTGTATCTTTTAGTGAGGCAAGCATTGCCCGCCCGATGCTCTTATGTAGTAGAGCACTGACCATCTTTCAGCTTAGGTATCGATACTCACGTAGGAGACCCGATATGCGACTTCAAATTATCGACTGACGTATACCACGAAATCGGAAAGATAATCTCGTCCGTGAAGAAGCCAACGTTGTTTGTGTTTGAAGGGTCTGAAATTTTCGCTTAGTCCTGACCTATGCAGCCACAGCTGATATCATACAGAGGATACTGTCTTAGCAGCCTGGGACCAAGTGTTCGCAATGTTCTGAATGGATTTCAGTTCTGAGTGCTTGTAGATATATTGCTAATTTTGGAGAATATATGCGTATCACGAGATACCAAGAACATGACGCACCACTTCTAGTGTTCGTTCAGTCAGTGTTACCAACTATCGACGTCACTTCAGCGGCCCAAGGCAATAACTACTCTAACCATGGACTCCAATACATTCTCACAACTACCATCAACACCCGTAAATTCTGCTCATCGTACTTGTCGATCAGAGCAGTATGGACCACAAGTTTCGTGAACCATACAGCGCAGATCATCCGGTTCCGAAGGTCGCGCTCAAGAGTATTTTTAACACGAGCGGTGCAACAGAAACAAAAGCCAAACACTTGAGGACCAAAGACAAGAAGGAGGAGGAGGAAGAGAATGCGACAAATAAGTCTAAAGGTGCAATGGTGAAAGGAAAGGAGGGAAGGGTAAAAGATCCTGTGACGGGGCAGGAGACGGTTCGTCCTGCCGCTCAACAGTGTTACTTGTCCTTATCTTTTCTTCAGACTGTTAAACATGGTGGAGAGGAAGGAGATGAGGAAAATGATAGGAACAAAGGGGAAAATGTCCTCAGGATGGACTACCCACCTCTCAGTGCGTCCATATCGAGCAGTTTTATGCGTTCCCCATCTAATCATCGACGCCTCAGACTGGACAGCGCATAGGGCCTACGTCCTAGAGCTCACGCGGTCGTTCATAGTGAAGATTATGGCGGCATATATCTTCTGGCCATTCACGGTGTATTTTGCCTCTTGCCTTCCCCTGCTATCGCGTATTCGATTTCGCTCTCATCCGTATATCAATCTGAGCATCTTCCTGCTTGTCTCTGTCGTCCCTCCTTCACTATTTTCATATACCCTCCTATTTGCTCTTGA
The DNA here is from genome assembly GCA_024712875.1 of Inonotus hispidus. Taxonomy (NCBI): domain Eukaryota; kingdom Fungi; phylum Basidiomycota; class Agaricomycetes; order Hymenochaetales; family Hymenochaetaceae; genus Inonotus; species Inonotus hispidus. The sequence goes on along the minus strand of CM045714.1, from coordinate 3,194,633 downwards.
TAGGAAATCCGGAGAGAATTTTGAAGATCATGTTTGGGATGCCGAACGTGCTCGTGGACTCGCTGCGGGAGAAGATCACGATCGCGATGGCGTGGTCGAAACCGGAGAACGTATTAAGGAGAGTTCTGAATGGCTGAACACTTTCCTACGGGGCATTTGGCCAATAATCAATCCTGACCTGTGAGGCCTTACATTTTATTCCTTGTTTATGTCGCTTGTCTGACTTCTATGTAGATTCAGCTCCGCGGTTGACATATTAGAAGACGTTATGCAAGCTAGCTCCCCAAAATTCATCGTGCGCATTCTTTGGAAGATGTTGATATCTAGAATCCATCAATGCTCACGAGTTATTTAACAGCATGCTGTCCGAGTTGCAGACTTAGGGCAAGGGACGAATCCATTACGTATAACCTCAGTTCGCGCTCTTCCCGACGATGACGACGCGGATGATGCTCTCCAGGATGTGGATGACGCGGTGAAAGAGAGCCTGACTCGTGAACACGTTGTAAGCCGGAACTTCAGTTATCTTACAGTTACAGCGCTTATTTTAATGTCTTAGAATCTTGAGGTATCATTCGTATATCGCGCGCTACCCAGCGGCGCAACTGCTAGCAGCAAAGCCCATAACGCACAGTGCGTGTCGATAAGTTTGAAGTATCCAATGCTTCTGACGTTGCTTTTCTATCAAGTCTCCTTGTTGAATTCTACTTGGGGGTGACCGGTACCTACGAGTTTGACTTCCGTGCGTATCCTTAATGTCGCTTAGGAGTCGAGCATCTCACTATGGCATTTAGCTGTATGGGTTGAGCTAACAGGCATATCTGGAACTGCCCGGGCAAGGTATGTTTTGCTTGCTTTCATCGTGTCAAATAGCTGATGAATGCTATATTAGATTAGAGCTCATCCCCGACCCGCCCTTCATTAAGACAACTCTTGTGACATTGATGGGTCTCCCGCGGATATCAACCTCGGTGGTGCCAATGTCGAAATCACTGCCAAATATTATGAACGTCCCTGTCTTATCGTCCTTCATATCAAAGTCCATCGACGCTGCGTGTGCAGAATATGTCGCTCCGCGCAGCTTGACCTTGGACCTTCAGCAGCTTATTAGTGGGGATGACATTACGAAAGGTAACTGGATGCATTTTCTCGTTGCAATTTAAACTAAGTGGCATTATACTCAGACACAGAAGCCATTGGTGTAGTTGTAATCCACATCCACCAGGCCAAGGGCCTCAAGAAAATGGATTCAAGAAACGCATCCGGTCAGTATCCTATCCTATGACCCTGACCTCGCCATTCTTTTTCGTTTCTGTGATTCACGCCGCGCTCACGTCACAGATCCCGTGTCTGCAGATCCATATGTAACGGTTGTGTCCTCGCAACAAGGGAAACCACTATACAGCACAGTATGTTATTTGTACCCCATGTTTAACGGTGAGCTAATGACACCATTTACCCCATATCCCTCTTCCAGCGAATCATATTTGCCGACTTGAACCCCTGTTTTGAGGAGACAGCTGTGGTCACGATCAATGCGAATGCTATCAAGATTCGTGAAAAGATCAGTTTGCAGTTGTGGGATTCCGATAGAGCTAGTGCGGTAAGCCCTTCCAATCTCATTTGCATCTCGAGTACCATCCAGAACTAATCTCACGCAGGATGATATGATGGGATTTGTCGAGATCGACATCCTAGGTATGCTCCCACAGTTTCAGTTCAGTTCTTTTGCATACTGAAGACGTTCAGATTTAATGAGAAGCAAGAACCAGCCAAGGCGTCGAATCTGTCCACTTACAAGTTCGGATTCCCAGGATCGACCTGGTCACCTCGAGTTCACAGCCGGATACTTTACCAAGTTGCGGCCAGACGAGAGGCTAGCTACAGACGGTTCAGATCCTTCTATCCCTGATGATCTAAGGGCCAATCCGGACTTCCAGGAGACAGGGTCTAAAGCGCTGAACGACCTTGAAGCAGCCGTACTGCGAACGCCGCCGAGTGGTGAATGGCCGTCGGGCATTCTAAGTATAAAGGTACATGAAGTCAGGGATTTAATGATTCGCATGGAGGGCCGAGAAACGAGTATCTTTGGCAAAGGAAGGCGAGAAGGTGCCAAGGGCCAGGACGATGATGGCGAAGAACAGGAAGAAGGAAGCAACTTGCCTTCGTCCTATTGCACTATGTGTGTATTTTACTTGTTGATCTCATTGCCCTCTAATTACTGGTCCTTGCAGTGCCCTCAATGATAATCTGGTGAGGATTCAGATGCCAAAGATAGGGACCCAAAATTGATTCCCTTCCAGATTTACTTGACTCGTGTAAAACCGATAACCTCAACTCCAATATTCAATGCTGGTACCGAAAGGTACATGCATAATATCGCGCATATGATATGATTGCTGACGACCTTACAGATTCATTCGAGATTGGCGTACTGCTCACGTCAGCGTGACTGTGCGAGACTCAAGAATGCGCGAAAACGATCCTATACTTGGAACCGTATTCTTGAAGGTATGAAGGGCTTTATGAGTCAGTGAGGTAGTCTTCTAACCGTCTATCCGCCTTCAGTTGGCAGACCTTCTCGTAAACGCGTCTCAAGTAACGCGATTCTACCCGGTTGCGAATGGTATCGGTTATGGCTCTGCGCGGATCTCGGTGCTGTTCAGGCCTGTTGCTGTTAAACTCCCACGGAGTCTTCTAGGGTTCGATACAGGAACCTTGGCCGTCCGCAAATTAATTGTCACGCCCGATCAGGAGGCCAGACCACATCTCCTATCTTCACTGCAATCCTGCGAGGTCAAGTTGAAGGTGTCAGTATCTTCTGATAAGTTGTCAAAAAGGGACGGAGAACTCAGGGATGGGAGTGTCGTTTGGAGTGAAGAAGAGGAGCTTTCGGAGCTCCCAGTGCAGCAACGCTACAGTTCTGTTTTGACTATCGAGTTCAAACAGCGCACTGCGTTGAAGCCCGGCAAGTTGGGGATGGCTGTCCTGTGGCTCCGTGACATTGCAGATAATGAGGACACCACCATTGAAATCACGTTATTCGAAGCGCACAGCTACGATCATCTCAGGCAGAACTACGTCGGTCCTGATGGCAACCTGGACAGCTGGGAAACAAATCAAGAGGAGTTGACGCGGATCGGGACTGTTCAGCTCGATGTTTTGTTCAAGCCGGGTATCAGTGCTGCGCATAAGAAGAGCATGGATACGTCTGAACCGCAGCAAAAGCGGCTATGGGAGGAGGATGATCGAAGAGAGCAGGAGAATGTCGGGTATACTGAGGACACAGGAGTGGTGGAAGGGTCGAACACTGAAGTGGACCAGAGGGACACCCAAGATGAAACCCGAGGCGGTTTACAAGCTGACGGAGCTAACGGGCAGCATGACTCGGGCAATCTGGACGGGGAAGGATCCAGTGGGGAAGATGCTTCAGAAGACGAAAGAAGTGTCATGCAGAAATTGAAGGATTGGAAGAACCACGAGAAAGAGCTACATCGGCATCATCGTGGCATTATGCAAGCCAAGCCTGCGCGGACAGCCGAATGGCTGAAGGATAACATTGAGGAAAAGGGTCAGAAGGTCAAGAATCGGTTCAAAATGAAGTCTCGTCAACCAGATGTTGAGACTGAAGTATAAGTTCTCCGCATCATTTCCCCTGTTTCCAGCAGCCCATGAATTACACTCATGCCATCTCCACTCGCAGACAACCTGTACATTAGCAGAACGGTCGAGAATAATTAATTGCATAGGACCTGATGAAGAAAATATAAAGTAACATCTTAACGGAACATGAAGTTGACAATGAAAAGTATGCAAAATCCAATAAGGCATCCCAGAATGATCGAGTCCCGTCGTCTTCGTTTCTTTATCATGGAGAGGAGGTTATTAATCCCAGGCATTGTGTCTACGCCACCGGAGAGTCAAAATGTGTCCTACAAGCAACATTAAAAAGAGAGCATACTGAGAACACCAGCCATCCGTGTACTAATCCCGCCCAAGCTTGACCCCTGCCTTGAGATCTCCGAACGCGTCTCGTATGCTTGGCTATATTTGTTTTGTGACACGTAGGCTAGGCCTTAAATCCGAAAATGTAAAACAGAAATAACGCACCTGAGAATATCGTCTGCCAACCGATGCGAATTGTCAATATGACCCCGTTCTGATAGTAGCGCTTCTGCTGCGGATGATTTATATGCGCTGGAACGTGATTGAGTTCCATATTCAAGATGAGAAAGTAGGCTACGTACTCGATGTCATTCCGCACACCAGACAGTAGGTTTGCTCGGTCTAGCGCGGCTTTGACGTTAGCCTGCATGAGCTTCGTTAGTTCAGGTATCGACTTATGGTTGCAGAATGCGACGTACCTTTGTCCGATTACTGTCTCTTTCGTAGTCATTCAACACTTCACGGTGTCGCTGAATGGCACGCGTCATGGATTGAGAGGGTGGAGAGTCTGGGTCGTTAAGCAGTGCTCCCAGTTGGTCATTCGTTTCTCTCAGCTATCACAAGCATTAACGTTCTTAATCAACGAATCAACGAGTGGAGTTCTTGCACACATACCTTCTCAAGTAATCCATCTACCTCCTCCTCAAGGTCTCTCCACCTCTCACTCGACCCACTGGCTTCCAAATCCTCCCGTTCAGCATTCGCCGCCAGCCTCGCATAGGATGTAAGTTTGGCATCCAGGAGAGACTCGAGTGTTCGGCATTGTCTTCGTAAGTTGTCGTATGTCGACATTTTTTCTGTGTTGTTGGTGAGGTGAAAGTCCGTCCGGCGCAGCACTAGGAGCAACGTAACGGATTAGTGCTCGTGGCGGTGCTTCGTTACTTCCATCACGTGATGACGTGCCGAATCGAGAATCTCCATTATTGGCTCCATGTTCATCTCATTGATTCTCAACGATGGATGTAAAGTGAGGATTATTCTTTTAAAATCTATGTCCAGGACTCCCCTAGTCCCCCTAGATATCCTCCTCTCGATGGTACGAGTATTTCAACAGGCAAAATCATACAATCTCGCTGCCGTATGTATGTGTCAAACATTTCGTTACTGTCCTTCACGATCTCAACTTTCGTGGTCGTACTATATGATTTGATGACAGCCAGGCACGCGTGTAGGAAAACTATTGTCTTGAAACATCCCGAACGATCCCTTGAAGCTAGCTGATGGGATGGTTGCAATGGTTTAGATGCGCCCATGCATACCTGTGTATACTTGTATACAACGTGAACCAGGAGATACTTGGCATGGCATACTCCGGACACGAGATTGTCGATTCCGCTAAAAGCTGCCATCCTTCCGCGCCCTACCATCAAGTTCATCATGACTCCCCCTCTCATCGAAAAGCTCTCGGACAAACAGGCCGTCGCCGAAGCCCGTGCTGTCGCGGAAAAATATTGCTACTCCACACCAGTGTCTTCGCGCATGTTCAAAAACCAGGGCATGTTCAGCAAGACGGCCTGCGTCACACTTGAGGATGGCAATGAGGTTATCGTTCAGTTCAAGGATAATGAAATCGACACCACAAAAATGGCGCTTGCTAGGGGCTTACTCGGGGAGATTGTCCCATTCACGTTCGCTTCAAGGACGTCCAAAGCCAATTTTGTATACGTCTCCGATGTCATCAAGGGCACTATGTGGTACGATCGCGAGTGCACCGTCGAGCAGAACTGCCACATCGCATCGCAACTCGGTGAACTCTTGCCTCGTTGCTTGGTCAACTCAGAGAGTGCCGGAGTGGTCGATTCCTTCGTCATCCCTCGCTTGAAACATATCTTACTTAAGGAGAACATTCCTCATGCTCAGCTGAGGGAGAAGATAGAATCTCTTCTCAATCAGTGCGACGTCCTTAAAGTCCTGCCCCTTGCCTTGTGTCATATTGATCTTAATGAGCGGAACGTGGGTCTGTTCTTACGCTATCAATGATGAATGTTCTGATGATCTTCACTAGATACTCATTGACGAAAGTTACGATATCGTGGGTATAGTAGACTGGGAAATGGCCGCTCTACTGCCAATCGGCTCTAATGCTTGGTGCATCCGGTATCTGAGCGTCGATATTATTCGCGGAAAAGATGTTACATCGGAGAAATCGTTGCCGATGGCCGAGACCTTCTGGAAGGCTTTTGTTGCGCATTTGCCAGATAGCATTCAGCCACATCAGAGGGCTGTTGTCACTGCCATGCAAGTAGGATTCATTCTAAGCACGTTCTTTGGCGGCGGATCTCCTGGAGAGGATGGACTGTCCCAAGTCTTTGATAGGATTGATTGGCTTGAAAGAACATTTGTTTCGTTGTGTGCAGCTGCATAGTGCATCCTCGAATATATAACAATTGTGAAGATATAACATAACTGCTTTGAATGTATTGTGTCCGATTTGTATACTTCTCTGTCCATCTGGAGACTGCCCAGTGTCGCCCAGTCCTCGACTTACCATGCATGACACGTGATCGCGTCCGCATGCCATGCCGTTTGGTGGCTTCCCAGTCGAGCTAAGAATCTGCAGGACTCACGTCTGTCTCATTGCTGAGATTGGTCCATTGTGCTCTTCCGGCATTATTGGACACGACGCATACCAAGGGAGCGCAAATCATTTTCCTAATGACAATTTTCTTCTGCGAATCTCGGTTATAGCAAGCGAAGTCGAAGAGTTTGTCATTTTCAACTTGCTTTGCTTTGAAAAGTTCTGATGGTTGAAGGTCTGGACGAGCCAACAACGCCATCTCGTATGGGTGATTTAGTCTTCCGCGCCGATGTCGTCGTGATACGCAGTTCTGGTGTCTATAAGCCGACTCCTGACCTGATGTTGGGTGCCTTCAAGTTTCCATCTTTGAATATTGGACTCCTTACTCTCATAGAAGTACGGAAAGCCCAGAGGTGAGAAACCCACATAATCTAACGTCAACCGGGGTGAACTGACGTGCGCAAAGAAGCAGGCCTAATGTTCTTGTCGCTGCCCGCAGAATTGTCCCGTCGTATGGGAAAACCTTAATATCCATGTCTTCCATTGGTCTCATGCTAGTTGACCTCGCCAATTGGGATATCACAAACATGAAGATATTCCTATCATATGGCAATTGGTTAGTACACCTATCTGGATCCCGCGATCGATAGCTCAAAGCACATGCACGCTATATGAATGCTTGTCAGAATATTTTGGCAAGCGCACTCCAAGAAAGAGAACCCCCATTTGATTGCTCATCAGTCTAACTCATGCTTCGGATTTTCCAGCAATTCGCATGTTCATACACGCCGCGAACGTGGACCAACCCTTTCACCGCGCAGCCTCCTGTCGAGCCAATCAATTGATGGAATAGGATGATGTGGCTGTGGGCGCCTATATATGTACGCTTGTGTACAACGTGGATAACGCGATGCGTACTAGGAAGCTTGGCATGATATACTGCAATATGTCCAGATTGCCGTTTTTCTCTCAGGCTCAACTCGATTCCAAGCCGCGAAGAGCTCTGTTTCCTTCGCATACAACCACGCTATCAGAGGAGCACCATCATGGCCCCCCCTCATTGCAAGGCTCTCAGACAAGCAAGCCATTGTGGAGGCTCGCATCATTGCAGAAAGATACTGCTACTCGACTCCCGTTTCTTCACGTGTTTTCGCACACCAGGGATGCTTCAGTAAAACAACCTGTGTAACGCTCGAGAATGGAAGCGAAGTCATAATCCAGTTCAAGGACAACGAAATCGATGTTGCGAAGGTCGCCCTCGCGAGAAGTCTTATCGGAGACATCGTTCCGTTCACAGTCGCTGCTGAAACGTCCAAAGTCAACCTTGCTTATGTTTCCGATGTCATCAAGGGTACTATGTGGTCCACCTGCGACTTGACTGTCGAACAGGAGTGCCATGCCGCATCCCAGCTTGGGAGTCTTTTACCGCGCTTCTTAATCGACTCAAAGAGTGCAGGTTACTTTCTTCATTATACCTCGCCTAAAGCGTATTCTGCTCAAGGAAAATATTGTTTAATGCTACGCTGAAGGAGAAGATCGAAGCGCTTCTATCCGAGTGTGAGCATCTCAAGATGCTACCTCTTGCCCTGTGTCACATTGATTTGAATTCTCGAAACGTGAGTAATCACGGTCTATCCTCTAGTCTGTCTAATGGTTTTTCAGATATTGCTCGACGAGAATCGGGACATCGCGGGAATAGTTGACTGGGAGCAAGCCGACCTGTTGCCCATAGGTACAAATGCATGGTGTATCCGTTATCTGAGCGTTGCTATTATCCGCGGAGAGGACAAGCCTTCGGAAGAGTCGTTGCCGATGGCAGAGGCATTCTGGAAAGCCTTTATTGCCGCTTTACCCGAGAGCATTCGACCATATCAAGGTGCCATAATCGTCGCCATGCAACTTGGGTTCCTTCTGAGTGAATTCTTTGGCGGTGGACTTCTCGATACGAATCGCCAATCTCAAATCCTTGACAGAGTGGAATGGCTCGAAAAAGTTATCGTACAATTGGATATGCATGTGTAAATGTCGTCGCACGTTACAATCAGCAATGGGCTGCATTCACTCTTGTGGACTTGTGCAAATTTCAAATCAAATCTAATACGCTACAAGTGACTGGACTCAAGAGTCGAAATTGTGTTAGAGTCGGATTATGAGTCACATTCAAGTCGATTTCTCCCAACACGCTTCGGCGATGCGTCAAACTCAAAAATATGTTATTAGTTGTTGTGCTTTCCAAGTCTAGGGTCTTATTGTATCAATCCTGTCCAAACACGTTCTGATTTCTTCTAAGCGCCCAATCAAATTTGGCTCTGCAAAGTTTCTTGGCACGGCACACACCGAGGAGCCCGGTTCCCGTCTTCACCTCCGTGGCTGGCTAGATGCGTTTTCTCTTACATTAGCCCTAGTCATCTACACGGAGCAGACACCGACTCATCCAGCATGCCCCCCGTTCTCATCGCGAAACTCACCGATAAGCAGGCCATTACCGAGGCCCGTGCTGTTGCAGAAAGATTTTGCTATTCAGCTCCCGTGTCCTCACGCATGTTCGAAGACCAGGACGCGTTCAGCAAGACTGCCCACGTCACGCTCGAGGATGACAGCGAGGTTATCGTCCAGTTCAAGGATAATGAAATTGATGCGACAAAAACGGCGCTTGCTAGGAGTTTACTCGGGGAGATTGTCCCATTCACGTTCGCTTCGAGAACGGCTAAAGTCAATTTCGTATACGTCTCCAATGCCATCAGGGGCACTAGGTGGTACGATCGTGAATGCACCGTCGCGCAGAATTGTCACATCGTATCGCAGCTGGGTGATCTCCTGCCTCGTTGCGTAGTCAACACAGAGAGCACCGGAGTGGTCGATTTCTTCGTCATCCCTCGCCTGAAGCATATACTGCTCAAGGAGAGCATTCCTCTCGCACAACTGAGGGAAAAGCTAGAAACGCTCGTCAATCAGTGCGAAAGTGTTAAAGCCTTGCCACTTGCCTTGTGCCATACGGATCTTAATGATCGGAATGTAGGTCTGGTCTTTGTGCCTGCGACGATTCAGGCTCTGATGGTCTTTGCTAGGTACTCCTTGACGAAAACTACAATATCGCAGGTATAGTAGACTGGGAACAGGCAGCGCTATTGCCGATCGGCTCCAATGCTTGGTGCATCCGGTATCTGAGCGTCGATATTCGCGGGAATGATGTTACATCGGAAGAGTCGTTGCTGATGGTAGAGGCATTCTGGAAGGCTTTCGTCGCGCGTTTACCAGACAGTATTCAGTCACGTCAGCGGACTATTATCACCGCTATGCAAGTAGGGCTCATTCTGAGCACGTTCTTTGATAGTGGATCTCTTGACGAGAATAGACTGTCTCAAGTCTTTGATAGGATTGAGTGGCTTGAAAGGACCTTTGTTCCGTTGTGTGCGACCACATAGTGCATGTTCGAGTATATGACAGTTGTGAATATATAACGTACCTATTCCAATGTGTTGTGATGGGTTTACATGGAAATCTTCTGGAGAGGTCACCGCGTGGTAAGCTTGAAGTTGAAATTGTTCAATCACACAGCACGTGATCGTGTCTGCGCACCAAGTTCTGTCAGGGTCCACAATCTCCTTGATCCCTTCCTCTCGTTCTCATTGACGTAGTCGGAGAACGGCGGCTCAAGGGGAAGAAAACAGGTGAATTGGAGACCTCGCTGGCCGCTTGAACGTACGTGGTATTCGTTGCAACGGCACATCTCAAGCCACTGACCAGTGGCAACGCGGATAGCAAGCCGAATCGACTGTCTTGTATCTCGTTTATGTCATCCGATCAAAGCATTGTCGACAGTGTCGTCAGCAGCCTGAACCGCTCAACTCTAATCACGCGCTTGGAGCAGTCAATCAGCTGTCGGTATTCTGCTGAGCTTCTGGTAGTCAAGTGACTCTGTTTTCGTCGGGCCGACCTGGTAGTAATGGGCATCCATGCTCAAAATGGCGAACAACCTTTGCCTGATCCTTTCTTGCCTCTCGCTCAAAGTAGTTTGGCGCACATCATTATCATGGACTTCCACATTACTCAAAGAAGTTGCTCGGGACGCAACTTTGGTTTGTCCTTTGGCAGTTGCTGAGGACCAGAGGGGCGGAAGCATTAACGAACCCGCAGAAAAACCACGCTGCATCAGCTTCCTTCGCTCACCCCGAGGCGGATGACGCCATTGCATTTAAACAGGAGCCTTTTGGGGCTTGTTTCTTTCCGCAGGACCGGCTATGTCTGCTTCGCGTTCCTGCGCGAAGAAGCTACCACTGGTATCACCGCCCACTCACGTCGGTCAGCATATGGGTGGGAAACGAGAGTCAGTCTCTATCCCTCGGATTTGGACAGTATCCTTATCTCCCGTCAATTTCGTTGGGGAGTCTTCTCACCCGAGCGGAGAATCTGCGGAACTCACGTCTGTCTCATTCTTGTGACTAGTCGATTGTGCTCGTCATTCATGGGCACGAGTTATATTCCTCGAAGTGATGACGTTTGAATCTCGGTTATAGCAACCGAAGTCGAGGAGTTTGTCAATTACAACTGGCTTTCCTTTGAGAAGTCCCGCTGGTTGAAGGACTGGAAGAGCCAACGACGTCACCTAGATTAAGGGATCAGTCTTCCACGCCGATGTCACCGTGATACAGAGTTCTAGTGTCTATAAGCCGAGCCCTGACCTCACGTTGGGTGCCTTCCCATCTTTAAGTATTGGATTCCGTGATTTCATAGAGATACAGAAAGCCCAAAGGTGAGAAACTTGTGTACTCTACCATCAACCGGGGTGAGCTGACGTGCACAAAGAAGCAGGCCTTACGTTATTCTCACTGCCCTGCAGAACTAACCCGTCATAAGGGAAGGCCTTAATATCCATACCTTCCATTGGCCTCATGCTTGTTGGCCTCACCAGTTGGATCACAAACGTAAAGATAATCTATACATATATATCTGGATCCTGCGATCGATAACCCAGAGCACTTTTCGTGAATGGACTTCAAGAAAGAGAAGTCCCACTTGGTTATTCTGGTCCAGCTCATGCGCAATGAATTTCCAGCAAATTCACTTGTTCATAGACGCCGCGAAAAATATCAAAACAGGGACACGAAGAAGCACTCTTTCTGCTCTGCTACCCTGCTCTCCAATGTCGGCCGACAACCTCACGAGTTCACGAGGCGATCGATATCCGCTCCGTTACTGGTGACGAGACTTTTGATCCGTGATTCTTGTCGTCTGACTAGTCAATTTTCTCCGAAGCTACCGAAGTACATGAATACCCCCGAACCTGGCGATCACCAATGACGTTTAGCACAGCAGACAGGTTGCTGTGAATGCGGACACAGGGACAGCTACCACATATTGTAGTGTGCAGCTCACGTGTCCCTATTTTCCCATATTCTCACAGGAATGAAAGAAAACTCATGCAACCTCACGATTGGAATCCGGCGTGACTCTAGCGTGGAAGATAGCTCGTAATCTAGAGCACTTGCGGGGTTATACTTAGTCAGGTACAAACACGAAGAACTGTGTACCTCGTGTTTCGACGTCTCATGGAAGCCCAACGCGGAATTAGAGGTCGAGAAGACGTGACTAAAGGCGAGCAGAAGTGGAGGTACAGTCTGAAGTTTCCGTCTCTCACCTCGACACAAGACGGAAGACTTTGCCATTCTTCTTGAGAGACATGACACTTGTTGGAACACAGGATAGCAGAGCTAGATACGAGGTACTTGTCATGACTGGCCTGGGAAGAAAATAACACGGCGCGTGGCCGCAGAACATCCGCTTGGAACGGCCTGCGAAAAAGGACCTATCCAGACTTGACACTCAAGGGGAAGTTACAGAGCACTTTTCGCCATGGCTAGAAGGAATGGATTCGGTCAGGGAGAGTACCCGGAAATCTCTGTTGACACTTCGACGACAGTAGATAAACCCACGGCCGCGATGCGTTACCGTCTTCTGCATTCATATTAAACATAGCGTGTCGAGGAAGTATAGAAGACACGAGGAAAAACTGTTGACCTAGTTGGACCAGACCTTCTCAAGGCTGCGTGCAGAAAGTAGTATGCGTCCGTTGAACTGCGTGGATGGCCCCAAAGAGCCTGATCCTGATAAACAAAAGTGTGAGTTGATCCTTTTCTGCCGCACAGTCTGGTCTGGTGACCTGTGCAATTCCATGTGGGATGCGGGTTCGATACAGTTCGTGCCCCTGCGTCGTAGCATTCATGCTCATTCATGAGCCTCGAGGCAAACTAACGCATAGCATCAGATCATGATCTACAAAAAGAAGTCAGGACTGTGAGCAAGCAATATACTCGTACCCTTTATCAGTGACGCTTTATCCCATTATAGCCCTTATCAGCGCACGGATATGTTCGTCAGATTCCATTCCGCCTCCGTATTCTAGGAGCATCCCTTGACCTTTTGAAATGAGACGAGTCGCCCCTAGAGAATGTCGTCATCATTTCGATTGAATGTTGTGTCATTGAGAAAACGAAGAGGTGAAGCGCCCTCCAGTCATTTCCCTGGCACATGGTTAAAACTATCTCTTTCTAGATTTTCTACGCAATACCCGGATTAGTACCTGATAGTGCAAATACCCTGCATAGGAAGAACCTCCGAGGTGACGGCCGGAAAGCTGGCGATATCGAGAAACTGAAGTGAATCCCTGAGCCCGTTTCGCCCGGATAATACAAACCTGTCTACCCGTGATCCGTTAAAGGCCTCTCCGAAGATCTAAGTAGAAAAAAGCCCACAACAAGGCGCATTTGAATGAGTCAGCCTCCCGACAACATCAGAAGTATAAATTATAGATGGATACCTTTCAATGCAAGCGGGAGCATGTTATTTAACCCCACAGTATCATATCGCAATCCGGATCAAGAGCCATTCCAAGGAAGACACCAGATAGAATGATCAAAGCGAAATGGGGAAAGTTCAGGAGGTGTACAGGATGTCGGTACGGGACTGACTACCGATTGTCTTGTGCTCATTTCGTTGCTGAACTCCGGCGGCACATCAATGTAACGCGGATCGTTCCGCGCTGTGCTAGTGGAGCAGGTAGATTAGACTAAAAAGTACTTGTTTTGGTGGACCAGAAGAGAGCTCCGGTAGGTTATCCGCCCTGCTAGTATAACACTGGACAAGAGAGTCCCGGATCAATGGTTCAAGAGATTGACAAGTCAGGAGAACGCCATCATGTAATGTCGGCGCTTTGGCTGGATCGGAGACTTTTGTCGCCGGATGGGCTGATAATGAGTTGATCGATCCGGTCGACTGCTTTGCGATGAACTCGATTTTCACGAATAACGTCGAAGGAAGAGAAATTTCGCATAGAATGACGACGGTCAAGAGCATATAGCGAAATGAAGGTACTGTACTGTGTCTTGCCGCCATGTAAAGGTGTACCCATCCCATATGCACCAGTGCCTCCTCTCTTGAGTGCGGCGATTGAGACGCTCTTGTGGTAGCACGAGTGGAGCTGCAGGCTCAGAAAGACTTGCAGGTAACAGTAAGCGCTATCTCATCCGGGCCGTTTGCAATCAACTCGAGGGAAAGCGGCGTAATCCTGATAGGTTCGTTGTGGTCGGCAGTTTTACTAGGAACTCCGTCCCTGGTGGATAGATAACGGAGGCCGTCGACGCCGTTGGTTGTATGCGAGCACGTTCGACTCAACAGCTCCCCAAAGTTCCAAGTGGCCATGAACACGTTCGATCACGGGTAAGGAAGAAATAGACGAGATGAGAGGAGAGATGATGAAGGACACGTAAGATTTGAATCGGAGCTTGAATGGAAAATTTTATGCCACCCCAGTCCTCCACGATTCGTTCGACAACCTTTGCCACACAATCACCGGCGCGTCAACAGTAAATTCAAACGAAAGTCGCACCAGATGGAATTTCCAGCGTACGTACTAGACGGAAGGTGAGAAGAAGCACTCGATATACACATGCAACATTTGAATGTGAGTCGCCCGAGGGTATCGCAAGTTGACCCTTGGGACCGTATGTACTACATCGCCGGACCGCCATGAGTCCTGCAGCTCGTGGCATCCACCTCCTGTTCAGGTCTTCTCTCTGGAGTCTGTTTCCTCATTCATCTCGCGTCTTCATCTCGGCGTTACTTAGTCTCTTTCCAAGCCAGCTTTCCACCAGTGGAGATCCTCGCTTCCCGCCAGTGTCCCTCGAGGCTTAAGCTTCTGAAGGAGTAAAAGGAACCCGTTCAAGGCCGAGCGCGCGCTTGACTTCATTCGGATCGCACCAACAACCACCAGTGATGATCAAGAGTCTCAGGTTCAGGCAAGCAGAAAGATAGACGGAAGCTAAATCCTATCTCACACTCAAGGGCCTTTCAAGGAACGCAAAGAGACAAAAGCAAAAGGATTAAAAGGATAAGACCAGTGTGATTTTCCGCGAGCACCTCGGGGAACCTTGGTGGTAATATTTTTGTTCACTCCTCGTTGCACCAACCTGTGGTGCCTTCCCCCAAGTATTCAAACGGACTGGGTCGGGCCAAGCGCTGAGCCTCCTTTCCGAGTATCTTCCTTTCTGCTCTCCACTTTCCCACTTTCCTCCTCCACCAACATAATACCGCTGCCGAAGGCTTCGGCACGGGTGCCTAGCGCCTTTCTTGCCCAACTTTGTGCAGAACAGATTGAATCTGCGTGCTCTATCTTCTATCGATTCGGAATCCAATATGCAAAGGTCGGGAGAAGAGAACGAGAACGAGAAACAGGCTCGGGAGCGTCCGAATTGACCTGGTCTTTTGACTTTTTTCTGGTGAAAGGGGCTATTTCAATCTTGCCTTTCAGTCCGTGTACAACCGCCAGTACCAGGACCAGAGGTCAATTTTGTAGAGACCTGCCCTCATCAAGAAGTGTGCAGGGTCGTGAGGGCGTGGACGTGGTGTCCTATTTTTACTCCATGTCAGTGTTGCTCCTCTGCACTTTGCGGGAAGCAGTGCTCGGTGGCGGCAAGTCAGACCACCGATTCCCCGATCTCTTCATTGACAGACTTGTCCAGAGTCCAGACGCGGACACGACGTGATGACGATTTTCTAAGACCGCGGCCGCCGCATTTCCGTCGGCGTGGCATTCGAATCCGGAACGTCTTCGCCCCCGAATCCTCCAATGCCGACATAGGGAATTCTTGCACGATGCGCAATCCGAATTCGTTGCATGCGTGTAATGCCAAGCCCAACTCTTACTGACCTTCTTAACATCGATCTAACATTTCCTTGCCAGTCGGCGTCCGTTTCGAACTAGCAACCAGCTAGACTGTTTCGAGTGTCCGTTTCGTACTCTCCCGAGTAATATAATGCCACCAGATAAGCAAGACGGGCAATGCGGTCCGCCAATGCCTATAGATGTATATTCTATGTGGCAGTAATGGTTGCAATAGAGGCGGTGGTATCGCCAGGGGGCAAGGCAACTACAATGTATACGATGTATACATTGTTATGGTTTTACATACCCATCAATCACTATCCGTCCTATCATCGAGTGCTCAATATGAATGATTCTCCGGACACGACGCATCATCACACAGGAGATATTAATATTCTCAATCACAATCACAATCAGCCCTTAGTCTACCTTCCGTTCCAGTTGGTGAAAATCAATCATTAATCTTCATGATCGGCCTTAACGTGCCAAAGGTGGCGTCTCTTAGATGCGGATGGTGCATTTCATATAAATCCATGATATCGTTCAACTTTCGGCGAAAACAGAAAAGAAAAGAAAAAAACAGAAAGGCGAAAATGAGAATCGACGGCTGAAAGGCGGACGGACATCGAAAACGTTGTCACCCCCATCTCGCCTCGCCTCGCATCCCAACCCCCGGTTTCACTATTATTTCCACAAAACTTCCGGTTTCCCACCCACCTCACCTCTCTCATGGCAGACTACCAGGTAGGCGATCACCTTAAACCACTAGAAGCCTTCGTGAAGAAAAACACGAGGCAAAAAGATGCCGGGTTAACTCAACTCTCACCACTTGCCCGCTCAAATACTTACACTTACATACATATAAAATTGGGGCATCAACTCTGTTCGGATGCGACTGTCGAGTTGCCTTAGCAAGTATAAAAGATACGCATAATGAATAAAACGCTATTCCGGGAATGAACCTCCAATCTCTTCACTAATCATTCGACATATCGACGACGGCTAAAGACGGGGTTGTGATATTAAATGAAATGTGAAGAAAAGCATGACAAGTGAAACAGCAGTGAGAAGTGCAAAATTGAGTGTTGTACAGTACATTGCAAAGTAGAACGACGAAAGAAGACAGAGCAGAGAGAAAAGCGAGCATAATAACTGATCCGTGTCCTGGAGGGCATGACTATCGTGACCTAAAGCGTCTGCATTGAGGGGTGAGTGTTGAAGCATTGGACAGAGCAGGCATGACATTCCAGTAAAATTGCACGGGTCACAGAGCACCCCAGCGTCAAAATTGATCATGCAAATGCTAGTGACAATTGGCAGGGTATAGTATGTGCCAAATGCAGCGGAACAAGGGGGATGTGGGTAGGAGGACCGAGGTGGTGGGATCGTGACAGCAAAATAGCAAACGGCGGGGAAAAAGAAGTAAAATAGTGTATAGGTGAGAGTAGCAGGGAAAAAATAATGGTTAGGGGATGCACTGAAGAACAAGCTGAGTAATACACCATGCACCCGACAACGACCTTCCAACAACAATTCATTTCTTTCTAGCGCCCCCAAATCTAGAAACCGCCCAAGCAGCCATCGAGTGACGACGCTGCAAACGAACGAGCCCGTTCTTCGGACTTGAAGCGCACCGTATCACTTTTCCGTTTTCGCTCCTTATCTCGATTATGAGAATCTTTCTTCGGAGGCGACGACGGTGCGTGAGGAAGGAAGGCTAGTGCCCTATCGAGCTGTTCTTTGGATGGAGAAGCGATATGAATGGCGTGCGGATACTTCTGGCTCGCGGCGCCCGCGCCACATACATTGCTGTACTCAGGTGGAGGCGAGACAATACCGTCGCTCTCATCCGACTCTGAGGAGACATCAGGAACTAGTGGTGGTGGACCTCGCGACGAACTTGGCACCTGAGGCAGGCCGTAAGGTATCCGCCCACCGACACTCGATTCTGCGGCACGGGGATGTACGTGGTTTCCACTCCTCGTGGGCGAGCGTGGTGTTGTTTTCGACTTGCAGTCATATGTCCTACCGGGACACCCACGCTCTGGTAGTGCACACTCATTCGGGGCGACGACGATGGGGGCTCTGTCATACTCGGAGCCATCCCACGTGTCGTAGGTCTTTGTGAGCGTCGGGGTAGGCAAGAACTGGACTTGGTGTGGCTGGGGCGGGTAGGGTAAAGCGCTGGTGAGGGCGGGCGCGTCCGCTGATGAAGAGGAAGTTTGTTTGAGAATCGAACGTGGCGCCATGGCTGGCACTTGACTCGCTCAGCGATGTATGGAAAGGGAGATAAGTGTGTTGGATTCTGGAGAATGTATGGAAAGCGATGATTAAATTTCCGCGACGAGCGCTATGGGAATGGAGGAAGGAGTATTTTGCTGTATACGGTGAAGGACGAGTCTACGAGGAATGGCCCTGTACGAGGTACGAGCCGCTGTGGACTGTGCGGCCCAAACGGTTATTGAGATATAGGTTCGCGCATGCTGGAAAGACACGGAGTTGGGGAGGAGTACAGAAGGAGGAGGAGGAGGAGATATAAATGAGGAGGGAGAGGGAGGAGTGGCTAGGAGAGACTGCGAGAAGAAGAACCTTGTCTGGGTTATGTTTGTCCTTGTTGTTCGCTTTCCCACGAAACACAATTTAAACACACGTGACATAAATAGATGTGTCCGACTTCTCCGAGCCAATAAATTACATTTATTTGTTTTGTTTATTTCTCAGTTGCCCGGTTTGATGCGACCCGTCTGTTTTTCATACAGCTTGCACCTTTCTTGCTGTCTCTCCTGCTAGTCCGCACGATCGTTATCACCTTCCCCGCATTCACTTGGTCTATTTTGCGTCTATACAGCTTATTCCCCGCCTTCTTCCTCTTCTATAACTGAGATGAACAGATCTCAGTTCTACGTCCGAAACTCGTTTCCCCTTCCCGACACCGACACCCATGCGTGTTTTGATTCGCAATTCGCACTCCTTCGGGCGATGCGAGACAGGGTCCGTCACGGTGTGACGAATGGACCGTGATGCTTACGCCAGCATGACAAGGGACACCTCATTCTATTTTTCTATATTTGTACCGCAATTCAATCAACTTTCCCTGAAATTTAATACTTTGCCCTACTCGCTGTCCCGCCCTTCCGTCCCTCTCTTGTTTTGTGAATTGAATTAGGCAATTATACAGTTCCTACCATGTTCAACTGGTGCTGCTTGTTCAACCTATCTTCACTTCCGTAGACCTTTAAACGAGCCCTAAGCTCCGTTCTCGTGCTCCACAGTCCAGTCCACTCGTCCCGTCCGGATTGCGATGCGATGCGACGAATTTTCCCGAATAGCTTCATGTGGTGTCCTAATCCTGTGTGCCGCAGCGGCGCAGTACTTGCTCCGACTCCAACATTGCATCCAGTGCTAGATCATTCTCCCGCATCCCAGTGTACTTGTTAATAATGCAAACACAACCACAACCAGCAAGCTGGATAGTCATAATGTAGTGCATGCATGCTGTCTGTTCTCTCCGCAAACACGATGCCGATTGAGGACCTTATCCACGCCGCCTTCACGACGACTCCTTCATTTCATTTCACCTCTAACCGACCGTTATTATCATCTTCTCCCGTCCTTGTCCTTGTGACCCACACAGCACCGTCTTGCTACCGCGCTTGTGGATGGTGTACAATTGCAAGTTCCGTCCAGCTTGCCAATAGTGCCTTTTACTTCCGATTATTTCGCAGTGCTAGTGTCGATTCCATTTCTCCAGCGTTTCCGTACAATAATATAACGAGAAAAAAAGTTGCTGCAACAATTGCGTCGGGACAAACTTATGACAATGAGACGTACTATGTGCTAAGAATCCCAAGAAGGACATGCGCTGATTTGAGCAATGAAAAGAATCATCTAGCATGGCTTGGGAATGAAAATAGTCGTCCACTATGACGACTGCCGCGTCGAAAAGAATACTAACTCGACTGGACAGGGGCGAATAGAACAGCAAGAAGGGTTAATAATTGCAAGCAATGACGAACAGGAGTGAGGGATGAACATGAAGAATTCAAAGAGAAATAGTGCATCCGAGAAGGTTCGGCAGGAAGTTCGGAAGGGTCATCGACACCGAGAAGCCACACAGGAAAAGAATGCAGAGGTATCAAACATGGCACACTCCCACTCCCACCACTTCCACCCATCCTGAGCCTGAAATTTCCTGAAACTCGACCTATTACTGAATCGCCAGTCACTCCACTTCCATCCCGCGGTCCTTCTTCGTGAAACGGCCCGCCGTTGCAACTGGACTGTTCCTAAACCTTCTGAAAAAGACCGCCTGGGACCAAACAACCTTTTGTCAACAAGGGAACACGAGCCCGTGGCCTCGTGTTTATGCTCCAGCATGCCAGCGCAGCCAACCCTCTGGGACTGGAAAAGTACGTTGAAAGCTGACTGTATTCGATTGATCTTGCACGCTCCACCATCGCCATGCCTGCTCCTCTTAGCTCTCATGACGGCTGATTAACCTCTCCAGCACTGATATCCTAGCCCCTAATCCAGCAACCCGCGAGGTAAAACCGGCTCAAACCGATACCTGAACCTTCGCAAACAATTCATTATCGTGTCAAACCGCGAAATCTCATCGATATTTCGCCATCAGCTCCACGGATTCGAATTGATGTTGAGCACAGACGCATTCGCCTTGCCATTCTTCGTTGGTAGAGGTGGTGGGGTCCAACCGTCATCTTTTTCCTTCCGCTCGGTTCCTGGAGAAAGCTCCGATGTTGACATCGCGAAAGGATTCAGAATGTCCGCGGGTAAGGTAGCTGTTGCAGGTGGAGATACGAACGGACTCCGTAGTCCCGCATCCGCCCCTGTATCCTCACTGACTGCGGTAGTCGACGGTTCCCATAAGCTTCCTCCTGGCCCAGCGAAACTGAGCTTGGGTGCGTCATCCAAAGCGTTCCTAGAAGGTGACGTGTATGGATCGGAAAACCCGATATCCGAACCTGTTGACCATGTATCTCGAGTTCGAGATGCCGCCGGATTACCCCAATAATCCAGATGTGGGCTTTGTGATAATGAAGTGGCGTCGGGAACACCGGGTTTGGGATCGGAGAAAGGATTGGTCGGGGTTGTCCGGTCAGCCAGCGAAACAGATCGAGCAAACGAGTCTGAAAGATCCCGGCCTGTGAAACTTTGAAATGTAGAAGTGACCGGTTTTGGACCAAGAGCAGACGCGATATCGCCATCTCCTTCATCATCGTCATCATGGCCAAAATCGACTCCAGATCCAAATAGAGGTGTGCTCACAACACGCTCCCTTGAGAAACCAACATGTCGAGGTCCCGCGGAAGTGCTTCTTTCTTCATCAAGATTTTTCACAGGTATGGGTGGTGGTACGCTTTCCGGTCGACCGGAGGGCTCGTGAGGCAGTGGTGTATCAAGTTGTGCACGAGGTGTGTGCGCAACAGGGGCATGCATTGCACCTGTCTCAGTTTCTGCACTTTCAATCGCCTCCTTGATCGCTCTAAGATCAAAGCCCGCCCGGAACGGCACTTTATCCTTATCGGCTTCGCTAACGTCAGAAGCTCTCGGTGTTGTGGGCGTGGTGGACTGTATCGGTGAGGCAAGGGTTGATGCAGAGTCAAGAACTGGGGTAGGCGTCTTAGAATGCTCAAGGCGTTCCGGTAAGTCGTCGCCTTCCCCTGCGGGTGTGGGATTCTTTGCCGCGTTGGACACCGTTGATGGACGAGAAGGCTGTTTAGATGCCTTCGGGTCTACTTTGCTTGTTCGACGTGAATACCAGCTCTTCTTCTTCGGTTGTTCATCCCCTTCTCGTACTATAATGCGATTCTCCTTGAAGTCCGGTTCCTGGGGGTGATCAATGCAGTTAGTCGCATCAAAATAAGACGTTTAGGATGAGGAAGACAAGCGAAATTGCAATAGTGGCAGAAGTGAATCTTACTTACCTCTGGTTCATCAAAATAGTCTGCTGATACCGGAAAACCAAGCTGATCCAGAATGAGTGGCATGAATGTACGGTAGCTCATGTGTCCGGCAATCTTGTCTGTAACATCGACGTTCTCCAAGCCCGGTACATCTGTCACAGGTCGCAAACCGGCGATGTTCTGCAATCCCCCACTCGTCGCACGAAACAGGTAATTTAGCACCCAGTCGTTACGAGCATAGGCGTTCACAAAGCGACCTGAAACGACAGATCGCGCCTGCATCCAGCTTTGTTTCGACGCAGTCAGTGTCGCTCCAAGCATAAAAACATCTTGAACAATTCCAAACGCCTTGTGCTTGTGCAGCTCGAGTAAACAATAGAAGATTTGCCTTGCTCCGAGCGAGAATCCTATGAGTGTGATTGGCCGGACACCGAGATGCCGGCGCATAAGGACGTCAGCAAGGACGAGTCCTGCTGCCTTTGCACGGTCAAGAGCATTATTCCACGGGTTGTCAATGAGGTAGCCCAGTTTCGTCAAGACTGGACAGGCGTCAGAAATTGGGCAAATTCCAAGATAGGCAAGGCTCACGGATTGGCCATTGCAATGCAGACATGAGAGCTGTCATGACGGTTGCCTGAAGCACGGTCTGGCCTACTTGACTGAGTACCTCTGAAGTGAGGATTTTCAGTGCGCCACCTGTCTCGCCTAGCATCTCTGGCTCCCATAGGACACTAAAAACATCACCGACGACGGGGTCAAGGACACTGAAGGGTAAGCGAACGTCGTCTTTTGCCGAAGTCATAAATCTCAACTGGAATCAGTTCCGGTTCCATCACAAGAAGCAATACGAGACATACCCGGAGACAGTAACAATGCAGTTTACTCGCTTGTTGTTGTGCAATGGAAGCTATTTGCCTCTGATGAGACCTTTATTAAACGTGTCATGTTTCAGAATGCTTACAAGTTCGAAGGTTCGTACATGCTGCGTTCTTCGCGCCATTCCACGAGCGGCGATTCCTGATCCCGTGAGAGTCCCGGCTGTCGCAATGACAGCAGTTCCGCCAGTGCCAGCAAGAAATGCTGAAGTTCCCGTCACGCCTATTGTAGTGAAAGCTCCTGCAAGACCAGCGCCAATGACAGGTGCGAGAATGCCTGCGGATAGTCCAATGACGAGTCCTCCGCCTAGAACATGCACTCAGCTATTATCACTTCTTACAAATACCAAACGTACCTAACGTCGCAAGCCCAAGCATCGCATACCGTTTCCTCTTCGCAGCTCTTACTCGCCCTTCGATGACTTCCTTCTGCTCCAACTTATCAACACCTTCTTGGATCTCCAAGGCTTCTGTGACTCGTTGCTCGAATTTAACAACGTCCAGCCACCCTAATCCCAGTTTGTATGCGACTCTCTCTAGAAGAACGCGTGATCGAGCATCATAAACGCTGTCGGCAATTATGATGAGAAATAGGTCGCAAAGAATGGTCCATCGAATGTCCAAAGTAACATCTTTGTCGGCAGCAGATAATGACGTGCTAACTCCTGGCATCACTTCAGAGTTACTGGGTGGCAGGACATTGGCAGTCGTTTGGTAAGGAGCAGAGGGAGTAACCGGTGTTTTAGGTTCTTGAGGTAACGGTGGATTGGGGCTCGCCAGGTCGTCCGTGATATCCTCTGCTTGAGACTCCTCTTCATGCAGCTTCAACTCCTCCGCTTCCTTCTCCGCTAGTTCCTTCTTTCTCCCTTCTTCCGGATCATACTCAGGATTCGCGACAGTATGAGTGGTCATAAGTGAGGGAACCAGATCTGATGCTTGTACGCCGTGCTCAGCGAGGCTTTCAATCATCTTCTGCTCTGTCTGCCACATTCAGCGCAGCGAGCGGGGAAACAGGGAATAAGTACTTACCCGGTGTCTCGAGTTCCATGTGGTAGTATAAGCGACCCATGATCTTGAGCAACCAGAGCTCCAGCGACCCAATAGCAGGCTTCAGTTCCTTGCTCTTAACGAGCTTGAGCGCCTGGGCCATTTCCTTCATCACGAGGAAACATACACCAACGTAGGCTATTCGTTGCGCTTCCGTCAACATGTCCTTAGTTGCTTGCATTTGACTAAGAGGCGTCATTGCCTTGTCCTCATCAAACAGGAACCTTGTTCGTAGGGTAACTTCATCGTTCTCATCCTCTTCGTCAAGTCGTAATCGTGTGTAGTCATCCTCCTTGGTGACAGCTTTCTCCCTCCACTCCTGCCCACGATCGTCAAAATCGATCAGATTCCCAGTAGCATTCACTGTTTTCTCCATCTCTGGTGTAACATAGTGGTATCTCTTCCTGTCCTCGTCATCTAGACCATTAGCGAAGTCGTCACGGATGACAGGCATTTCCTGCCATCCCTCATCGTCATCATCGAGGAAATCATTTGCATGTGTGATTGTACCAGCTCTTGGTGGTGGTTGCATTTGAAGAACACGATAACTCTCTATGGTTGAAGTGAGGGGAAGGAATTAGGCAGAGAGTGGCATGAGGGGAAGTGAAAGGATGGAAGTAGAGATCACAGCGCCGGTCGTGTGCGGTGTCGCCGCTGACCTCATAGACACGCCCAGGCCGTGCCGCGCTCCAGGACGCTAAATACCGAAATCTTGCAATAATCATGCACAACAGCAAAGTACAGAATCAGAGTACTAGTGTCTACAATGTTATTACGACGAAGTCGTACTTCGCGATTTTGCTTGTCGTTCCTCATATCTCTTGCGTGACTCTTCCTGCTTCTTTGCAGCTTTTATTCGTCGCTGTCGTTTTCGGCGCCCAGCACCACGTTTCGGTCCTTCGACAATAATGGGCTCTGTCATACGTTTCCTACCCCGAGCAATACGCTCGGCGCGCTCTTTCTCTCGCTTTTTGTCACGTTTTCGGAGTTTCGGCATAGAGCTCTTTAATAAAGTTCCGTATGCAGCGTGAAACTTGTCGAGGTCTCCTGAGTTTACCTGCATTATCAGAATCAGCTACGACTGCTTGAGAGTTAGCAGTATGCAACAATCTCACATGTGTTGAGAACTTGGTTTCCTTCCCGTCCGTTGCTCGCAGAAGACAAGGATATTCCTTACTATCAGAACCTCCTTCCTCACTCTTCATGGCGACATCCCCACCATCGTAAGTCACTTTATAATATCAGTATAGAGCCTAATTGGTCCAAGGGAGGATACATACATCGCTTATGAGTGAGCCATATTGACGATCCCTTCTGATTTGACGACTCGAATAGAGATGTCAGCTGTTTAAGAAACTAGAGAAGTTATAATACAAGCCGATTTGATGGATCTTAAGGACCTTACAGTGTCGTTGTCTACAAGCTGCATGAGTCCGAAGGTACAAGTATTGATAGAACGTGCCTTTGGCCAAATCTCTATACAAAGTCGATCACGTGTCCACCTGTGCCTCCACCCGACGCGCTCTGATTCTGTTGCCCATCTCTACTACAGTCCATTTACACCCCTCATATCAGCTTTTTCTAAGCATTCGAATGGCTTCTGACGGTGCATCAAACAGTGAGTGAGCTTATGATATGGAACTACTGAAAGAGTTTCCGATCGCAATCCAGATGAACGTCTCCTCGCCGCTGCACGCGAAGATAGCGAAGAGTTGTTACTGCAAGTGTTTGAGGAGGGGAACTTTGACATTAACTTCAAGGATGGGTACGCTTACCGCACGCCTCTGTGTCTTGTCTGTTGTCTTACGAAGCTCGCGCTCATTCAGTCTTGGAAATACAGGCAAGCTGTGCATGATTCCTCGTCGAATCAATAACCCTGAAGCATGATCCTACATTCGTTAGCGTTACACTATGCGTGAGTCTCTCAAAGCTTGCGAGCGGAATGTATGACTGATGCGGCTACGCAGCGCTTCCCTTGGATCTACAGAAGTCCTCGAACACCTGTTAGAGTACGAAGACTGCGATGTCGATCCGATCAACCGTTTAGAGGGTGCCACACCTTTACATCTGGCTTTGAAACTAGAGGATACAGAGATCCGATTGCATGTAGCGAAGAGCCTTTTGGAAGCTGGTGCCGACACGACGTATGACTGTTCTCTCCTTTCTGTCGGAACTCTGTGACCTGACTGAAGTGGTTATCAGTATCAAAGACAAAGAGGGAGAGACCGCTCTAGATCTTCTTCATCCTGAGGATGAGGAGCTTCGAAGGTTAATACGGAAATCTCAAGCCGCCAATAGTGTTTCGAAGGGTGACATAGCTGATGATGGTGAAGGTTATTTCCTGATAATAAGGAATTTCTGTTGATACTTGTTCCAGATGATGACGAACCTGGTTCAGGTTCAGGCTCCGAATCCGAATAGATCGTGACTCGTGGTGACATCCAAGGTCGAGTGTTAGTTTCTAGGGTAGCTGCAGTGTCTCTTAATGCAAGAACCTTGTACATTGGTGAACTTGCGCGATACATCGTGGAGCTAAATCTATCTCCAGCTTCCAGCTATCTCTACTAGTCATTACCAAACCCCTGCCTGCCAATCCTTATACACCTGACTATTCTTTAGCCACTCTACTACGGACGCACGAGAAATCTTGATGCCCTTATCTGCAGACTCTATCTTTGACTTCTTGCCATCCTTAATCTCCCATTTCTGCTCTTTGATAGTAACGAAACCCTGTTTGATTTCTTCCTCTCCGAGAATGATCGCAAAAGGAACTTCGTCTTTCTCGCCAGCGGCAAACTGAGCGGTGAGTTTGGGCTTCTTCTTAGCAAGGAAATCGGCCTGAAGAACCAAAAGTGAATAAGTCAAATAGAAAATGATGTACGACAGAGGTAACAAACAGACCTTGATACCAGTCTCTCGCAATTCGGTGACAAGCTTGATCCTCTCCTCTAAAAGTCCATCACCAGCAGCCATAACATACGTCAGAACCTCTTTCTGACGCAAGCCTTTCTCCAGCCACCTCGGGTAAAGAATGGCAAATATTCGATCAAGACCAATCGAGACGCCTACACATGGTACGCCCGCATTCTTCTTTGATCCTGAAGCAGCTGCGATCAGGGAACCTACGAGGTTGTCGTATCGACCGCCTGCGGCGATGGATCCTACACCAACCGTGCTCTCGTCGATTTCTTCTTCTTCATCCGCCCCTTTGGGCTTCTTAGAAGATTTCTTTTGAGGTTTTGAAGTTTCTGAAGGCTCGGCTGTCCCATCTGCCTTGAAACCTGGTGGTGCGGATGCTGCGACGATGGCTTCGTAGATGATTCCTGTATAATAGTCCAGACCACGAGCCAGTGACATGTCGAATGAAATCTGAAGTCGTTTCAGAACTATCTTAATTTGCTGAAAGCTCCCTGGAAATGGAGTAATACCTTGTCTATGATTTTGTACGCTTTGAGTAAGGTGAATAATAGTGACATTTCCTCGAGGCCTTCTTTGGCCCTTGGGTTTGCCGTAAGTGTCGAGTCCGCGAGCAAGGTATCCAATAATTTCTCGCCACCTGTGTGTTTTATCAAATCAAGAAAAGCCGTCGAGTGGGTGACGTTCCACTAACCCTTGTGTTTTACATATTCTCCGATCCTGTCTGCCACCGCAGGATCCAAGCCCTTTTCTTCTGTCATCTCTTTCTTGACATCACTCCAAGGTAACTTTTAAGGAATTAGCAATGTGTCGTGCCAGGTATTTCGCCTTGCATACCTTGTCAAGCTTGTCGACTGCAGAGGAAATTGTACGGATCTTCTCTGGCGGCACACCGCACACCTCAAATAACCCATCCAAAACTTTTCGATTATTCAGCTTTGAAATACAGTGTCAAATATGGCGAAAACATAGTTTGAAAATGCGTACCTTTATGGTAAACTCGCCAACATCCAGTCGAGTTAAAATTGTGCACAGCAAACTCAGAATTTCAGCATCGGGTATCATTGAGTCCCAGGTCCCAGAGATGTCAAAGTCCTGGACAAGTTATCAATCAATCGCGAAAATACTTCCATAAGCAAAAGAAATACTGACTGCTTGCGAGAACTCCCTCATCCGACCCTTCGACATAACCGGATTATCTCTCCTATAAACCTTCCCAACCTGCCATATTTTCGCTTGCGGGATATTCGCGGGTGCCGCCGCAAGATATCGCGCTAACGGCACAGTGTGGTCATAGCGCAGAGAGAGCTGCTCTCCACCTTGGTCCATCAAATCGAATATGAGCTTCGCGTCTTCGCCGTACTTATCCGTCAAAATGTCTTTTCGCTCAAAGACTGGCGTGTCGAGTTGGCTTCCGCCATATGTCGTGAAGACGTCTTTTACGATCCTTTCTACGTGCTCGCGACAGAACATTTCACTAGGACCATAGTCTCTCGTTCCCTATCAGGTCCAAATTCTAGATGACATCCAATTGGATAGAGCTGAGCAGTTACATACCTTCGCGGTCTTAAGTAGTAATCGTTCCTTCTTCTTAGCCTCCTTCCCTCCACCTTCTGCATTCTTCGCAAAGTTCTCCTTCCTCTTCAGCTCCGCTAGCTTTCTCTTAGCCTCCTCAAGAGCAGCAACAGCCTGAGCTGAAGAATCCGACTTCAGCTTCGCCACGAGCTTTGACTGCTCCGAGATTTCTTGCGAAAGATTTTCCCCAGTAGTAGACATGCTTAGTAGTCTTCTTGATGCGGATGGTATTCGAAGAGCTGTGGGTAATGGGAATCGATGAGACGTGCACCTCAGGAGGGCGGCACGCAGCATATAAGTAGAAACTTTTGGTGACTCGAATTCAGTTTCCAAAACGAGTCATGCAGGAAGATCTCCACGATTGGCGAAACCTCACCGATTTGGTCTCAACTCACTCGTCTAGTACCACATCTTCGCAAAATCTCACATAAAGTCTGAAATAGTTGAAGCACACTTTGAAGGTAGAGGAGCGCCAATGGCAAAGCAATCCTGACCAATGCGTTCAGTACTGCATATTGCATCCGACAATTCTTCAACAGTTCGTAAGGCCTAATTCCGTTCTTACTTCCGTACCTTTGCCGAACGAAGCACTCCGTCCATTGCTCCCCAAGAGCTGCATCAAGCATCGTCGAGAATTCACAATTAAAACGGCAGTGTTTCGAGGTTGCCAGAGTGCCGGTCGAAGATCAGGAGGGATCCAGAAGAGCAACTCGTGTCGACCATGCCCAGGTAGACTCAATCCAGCCGCCATCGCCCAAGACCCAGTACATCGAATCTTCGCTTCTGAAGAGACGGGTTTGAGGCCGCCGTTGCTCTCGTTAGGTGGCTGGAAAAAGTCCAATGCGTCCTATGTTCTAATCGTGTTGCCCCAAGAGCCGAAAACGCTTCGCGAACCATCGCGGGATAAGACAGGCGACGCAACGAAGCTCGTATGACCTTCGAGAACTTTGCAGCCGACCCCGCTTTCCAAGTTCCATCTTCGTATCGTCCTGTCCGGCGATCCTGAAATGAGGTAATTTCCGTCAACTGAAAAATAGCAGAGTTGACAATACTCGTGTGTCCCTCTAAAGGACACGGAATTAATGTAATCAGTATGCCTCGTCAGAGGTTCGGATATGCAATTCCACGTTTCGCTAATATTTTTTTGTAAAATCTCCTTTGTCTACTTCCTACCACTAGACGAGGACACAATACGTCTAATTCGGCGGATACGGGACGCCTTCACTCCGGAATACATTGAGAGTACCCTGCAATAATAGAGTTCTAAGTACACATAGCACTAGGATGGTCAAATCGGCCTTACAGTCATTGCTGAAAGTACACGTTGAACCTGTAGCACAGACAGTAGGACCAGTCCATCCGTTACCTAGTTGCCCGATGTGAGTTGCTGGGCAAAACAAACAGGAAAATATGTCCTAACCTCCGCACTGTCCGTATATACTTGCTGTAGCAGTGGCCGATGGGGCACTGCTCGTTACTGATGTCGTCAAAGACAGGGCGGTAGATGTGGAGATGCTGGGGGTTGCAGTCGCATGGCTCGACGCGGACGTAGCGGTGGTGGAAGGCGGAGATGCTGGAGAAGCAGTTGGCAGAGGCGCTGAACCTGATATGTAGTGAGTCAGTGAAGACAGGGAAATTCGAGGATCATACCTGAGGCATCCCCATAGAAGATACCGCGACCGTTAGTTCCGACATACACACTAGGAAAATTGTCAAGATTTTAAGAAAGAGAAAGGGATGTCGGAACAGTGACTAACCGACCATATATGCGTGGGTCACCACTGATTACGTTGGCGCTATAGGATCCAAACCCAAGCGAAGCATCGTTGATCTGCACCCAATTTGCTCCTAGTCACTTGTTATTACCTTCTCAGGCAATAAGAAGTCACATTGCCTCACCTTGGTCGTCCGAGCGGAAGTAGCCAGACTGAGACCCGAAACTAGCAATCGTGAATATTGCCGGGTATCCTCCAGTCACGGCAGGAGCACCTAGCGAAATTGACCATGCCTGGTTAATCTCCGGAATCTGAGTCCAACTCGACCCGAAGTCGGCAGAATGGAAAAGGCCCTTGTCAGTTGACACCCAAACGTCTCCACTAACATTGGGGTTAACTATGACTCTCGCAGGAGATGTGGATGAACCGAGTTTCGAGGTCGAAGAAAACGTCGTCCCTCCATCTCTAGAGATATAGAAGTTACCGCCAGATGCGCCGTAAAAGACGGAGTTGTTCTTCTTATCAGATGCGATTTGTGCGTCGTCTGGTAGTGTCGGAACAGCGACGAATGTCGAGGTGTATCGGGAGACTTGAACACCATGTCCATCCGTCCTCCAGAGTACAGTATCACCGTCAGCTGAAAATGCAACCTAGTACAAGTGAGACTATGACCTCTGTCTGGGAGAAGACAAGGTGCACACCTTCCCACCGTTGACACCGTCAGCCGCACCGTAGTCTTGGGCCCTATGAGAATCAGTGAACTTAAGACTTTTGCACAGAAACTGGGTTTACCATGTTGCACCTGCGTCCGTTGAGATAGCTACTTGCTTTCCAGATGAGCTATCATCGTTTCCGATACGAACAATGTGCGATGGAGCGTTCCCGGCATAATCCAGATCAACGCTACCAGACCACGTTGGATTCGAGTACGCGCTCGCTGGAGGCTTGGTCAATTCGTTATGGGCAAACCCTGGCACACTGAAAATTAGCATGCTCAAGGATGGCAGAAACGGTCATTGAAATATCCCGACCTTCAAGATCGTACATAGCACTCAGCAGATGCGGCCCTGTGGGTGGAGAAAGGAGGGCCTGGATTGCTGTTTCTTCGATGCCATCCGCGAGGGACTTGATTGTGACATTGCGGGTGGAGTCCCATTTAAGTAGATCATGTCCACCATAAATCGTAGAACCTGTGCCGTAGAGCTGCATCGGTGAAAAGAAAGTGGAGCGTAAGAAAGATTGATAGAACTGGAACTGATAATCACAGTTAAGACGCACCCAATGGTTGGAATCGAATGGATCGATAGACAATGACTCCATCATCCATCCGATTTGAAGATTTCCAAGGGTCGTGTCCACATAGTCCGGCCCCAACCATGGTGCAAGCGAGTTGTCATATGAATAGTACTTATTGAGATTCGGATATGCAGTCCATTCCCAAAGAGGTGACCATGTTGTACCACTATCAGTGCTGCGGAATATTTGTCCATCAGGCCACCATGAGTTCAAAGCAGCGACCATAACTGTGCCTAAGAAATCGTAGGGCATCAGGGCTAAATCTTGGTTACGTGCATATCATCTTGCCTGGAGACTGGTTATCTACGGCTAAACCTCCGAAACCGAAATACAGATCCCCTCCTTCATGTACTGTTAGCCGGTGCAGAGTCTGGTTTAGAAGCAAGAGACTGACCTGAGACCGGAGTGATGTCCGTCCAGACTCCTGAACTTATATTGTATTTGTAGATAGAGCCTTGTTCCGGATATCGGATAAGTTGTAATGGGGTCGCGGAAAAGGACGTATTCTGCTCACCAAGTGTACCATCATAAGGTCCACCACCATCGGAATAGGAGATATACAGAGTATTTTCAGCAGGAGAGAGAACACCCTTGTGGGGGATGAAGGTGCTATTCTGTCCCGGAACGGCATTCCCTTGGTAAACGCGTCCTTTAGCGATAATGAAGAAGGAAATAGGCCGTAAGTGACCCACATGTCCGACCAGCATCCTCAGTAACGTAGATATTTGTGGATCCCAAGTTTGCAACACCAACAAAAATTCTTGGAGTAGCTGAGCCACTGGATCCTGAATTGGAGTCGAATGTAACAAAGGATATTCCCAACTTGTCATTGTTGTAGCCAGACGTATCAGTCGGGTCGGGAGTATAGCTGCCTGTGGATATACAAACGCATAAAATACTTGTAAATACAAAACCAATCAAGACCTACCGCCATCCGTGAAGCTTTGCACCTTCAACCATGTCGCACCAAAATCAGTGGACTTCCAGAGACCATTTCCTGATCGGGCGCCGAAGAACAAAATTGAGTTATCATGTGGATCGACGACGAGACGCTAGAATTCGAACTCTTGTTGGCCATCAATGTATCATCGCCCGAGGTTCTCGAACTTGCCTCTCCTAATCCTCTTCCAGGCATATTTCCACCAACCTATTCAGACGTATCAGCTTAGCTCCCACTGGCATTCAAGAGTTCTCACTTTGAAGGGAAGTTCGACAGCACCCCAGGTATCACCCCGGTCGGTGGAAACGAGGATATGCCCGCTGTTTGGATCCCAGCTATTTGTATACATACCGGTTGCCTTTGATATAAGCACATTGAGCATCGACAAATTAGCACAAGATGCAAATGATATTGCCCACCAGATATACTCGGTCAGGATCCACAGGATCAGTCGCGAGAGCGTCGACTCCCCACATTCCCCACTGTGAGTCATCGACAAAGTCGAGCAGCGGTGTCCATGTGTCATCCGCGTTGAGTCTGTACGCACCGCCAATATCCGTTCGTGCATACGCAAGCCCCTTTTCGGAAGGGTTGAAGACGATTCCTGGTATAAAGCCACCGCCTCCTCCGATCTTAACGTTCGCCCACTTATAGGTTTGCTGAGCGATGGCAGCCGAGGATAGAAAAGGCAATGTCGCCAGAGAGACTATCAACACTAGAGTACGCCAGATCGTAATAGACCCCATCTTGCTCGCTTGGCTGAGTGTTCTCGAGCTGACGAGACTCAGGTAGAACGCAGTCCATTTATACCCATACCAGTGGGAAGCTTAAAGCTGGGTGCATAGTATGAGACCAATGTGTGCAGCTCCCGAGGAAGAAACGACTATCCTGTGTCCATGACGCGCGGGCCGACGCCTTAGTCTTCCTGGGGACGGGAGACACTGAAATGGTAGTCGGAAGAAGGAACGTAATGTCCGGTTTCCTCAGTGCAGTTACCGGACATGACGAGCCTCTTCGAATAGCAAAGTCTAGAATAAGATGAAATGAGGAAAACCCGAAGTTTACGGCCATAGGTATGCTGTTTTGCCGAACCAAAACCGAAAGAAACCTTATGCGAAGATGCTGGTCGCACGGACGTGAAGCAGCCTCAAAGTATTCGTACCTTCAGGGCATGTAGTAGAGCTTTGGATAATAGTGTAGGACTTGGATGGCAAACTTATCGGAGACAAGCCGTTGTTGAGTGACTTCCTCCGTAATGTCCTACCTCAAATTTCTTGATGGCATGGTCAGTCACATATAAGCAGAGAGAATACCCGCGATCAAGAGACGTGCTGGCAGGATGCTGGTTACGATACCTGTCTCCTGTCGCTGGCAGGCACAAGTAGATAGACCACATGCATGGAAGTCGCAGTTCAAGTTGGCAGAGCAGAAAACAGTCCTGATCTGACATTCCATATATGGATGGAAGCTTCTCAAAAAGACAAGAACATAATAACGTGTGGTCTTCCCCTAGGTGCCAGCGCAACAAATTCTTAGTCTAAGACGCATTTAGTATACACCAACTCGAGCAGCACGTAGAGTTGCGAATTCTATATCAATTTTATTCAATCTACGGCGCTACAAGAGATAATACATTTTCCTTCGACTTCTTTTCCAAGTTCTTCAGCCACAATGCGTCTACGTCTCTAGAGCACCTTAAGGCTCCAAACGCTTCGGGTCTCTTGGGAATAGAGTTGCCCTCCGAATATTGTTTAGCTTCAGGTATAACATCAGGACACGCTCCAGTCCAATACCTCCTCCACCGTGCGGTGGGCATCCAAGACGGAAACCATCCAAATAGCCTTTCATTTCTTCCGGCTTTATGCCCTTCTTTAACAATTGCTCTGTAAGCAACTTCGGGTCATGAACACGCTGGGCTCCGGAGAGTACTTCCTCGCCGCGCATGAAGAAATCATAAGAGTTTGAAAGTGCCTGTGCAAGTTTGTTAGGCAGGAGGATCGAAACAATATAATCATGGACTTGCCGGATCGTTTGGGTCAGGCATAGTGTAGAATGGACGCAACGCCATAGGGAACTTGTCGATGATGAAGTAATCAGTGTCATACTTCTTCTTGATGATTCTGCCTAGGCGTTTTTCATTCTCCGTACTGCGGGTAACGGGGGAAAAAATGAATGAAGGTAAGAGCATAGATCACGATTATTCACGCACCTAAAGTCGTCAAGGACGGAACGATCGACACCATCCTCGATCAGCAAGTCGACGGCTTCCGCGAACGTTAGCTTGAGGGTACCTTCAGGTCCTTCTCTCCACTTGAACTCTTCACAGGGGAATTGACGTCCAACAGTCTCAATTTCTTTCTTGCACTTATCCCTCAGACTCTTGAAGATGTAGATGAACACCTTGTCGATTGTCTCCATGACCTCATGGTAATGTTCCTCAAAAGTCATCTCGAGATCCAGTCCCATAAACTCGGTGAGATGACGATGGGTGTTCGAGTTCTCAGCGCGGAAAACAGGTCCGATCTCATAGACTCGCTCGAAGTCGGCTGCGATAGCCATCTGCTTCGCAAGCTGTGGAGACTGTGCGAGGAAGGCGCCGCCTGGAGTAACATGTAAACCGAGTTGTAACATATCTAAAGCGGCTACGTACCTTTGAAGTAGCTGACCTTGAAAACGGACGCGCCAGATTCCGTCGCGGCGGCCTGGAGCTTTGGAGTGTGAATCTCAGTAAACCCTTGCGAATCAAGGAATTCCCGGAAGAAAGCCTGGATGGACCCTTGAAGCTTGAAAACGGCTTGATTCGTAGTCGTCTTGGTGAATACGTGAGGATTGCGGATGAGAAGGTATGAAGAGAATCAAGCCTACACGGAGATCCAAAACACGATTATCCAGCCTTGTATCAAGCAGGACATTATTCAGTTGCCTATCGGCGCTCTCGATCTCGCTTTCTGCTCGCGACGCATCTTCTAGAGTGAACGGGAGTCGCGACTCCGGAGCTGCGATAAGGTGAATCTGTTTATAATCAGTCAACAAAGGTCTCTGAGGGAACGTAAGAGCCTACCTGCGTGATCTTTATTTCAACGGTCTTCACAGTTGCGCTCTTGACTTCCTCTTTCGGCTTATCGACAGTACCCTCTACAAGTACGATACTCTCATCAGGGAGACCAGCAGTCCATTTGATCATCGGGCGCGACACCTTGCCTTCCTCTGCTATGAGTAAGGCTTGCACGGTATCAATGCGCTGGCGCAAGTTGAGGAAGACCATCTTGTTTCCAGTTGCACGCGAGGTGTGAATCCGTGCACGAAGGAGAACACTCTGGCCCAGCTTTTCTGGGAGCGACACGATGGTGTCTCTTGGGCGATGTGGCCGCTCCTGCGACTGGTTCAGCGGGAGCTTTCCGTAGTATTGTTTGGCAAAATCCTGGATAAGGTTGATCAGCACCTAAGAATAGGTAGCTGACTATATGCACGCTCTCACATTCGCTTCCTCCTCCGCAGCCTTCGCCCTTGCAGCCTCCTCCTCCTTTGCACGACGTTCGGCGGCCTTTCGCGCCTTCTCTTCTTCCTTCGCACGTTTCTTCAACTCATTCTTCGAGGGACCATTCCCTTCTTCAGCTATTCCACCTTCACCAGCTTTGTTCTCTGTAGGCTGCTCCGGCTTGGCGGCACCCTTACTCGCCTCTTGCGCCACAGATTCTGCCGGACTCTGGGTGGATCTAGGAACAATTCACGAAATCAGCCAGCGTAAACATACCGACCACACTGAAGCATACGGTTGAGAAGGGTTCTCGCTTGTTGAGGATGACGGCTGTTCTGTCATGGAATCAAAGTCTTTGATGATGCTCTTTACCGTTCCTACGGCCTTCTTAGTACGGAGCTGGTTGACCTTAAGTATGTCCGCAAAGGAGCGGTTGAGATCGGAAAGATACGAGTCCGAGTCAAACCACGTCAAGGCTGGGGGCAACTGACGAGAGTCCCGTGACTATGCAACCATTCATCATATCAGATATCCCACCAATTCAAGCCAAATTCCACATTCAATGCTTTCATGATGCTGTAGGTAGCCCTCCATACATGTGTTTTTCACGATTTTCCTTTATTTATTTGTAGAGGAGCGTACTAGAGTGCCTGGAATAGGATCATCAGCTCGTTACGTGTCGTTCCGACTTCCTAAATTTGCTTCGGCTGTACGTCCGCAAACACCCTCCGAGACTCACTCAAGCACGCGTCCATTACCGCGCTTTTTCCGCTCTTCTCAGCAACCAACGTCCACCGTATTTCAAGGAAAGGCTTCCGCATGCTCTCTGCTGCTGTCAGGATTCCGCGTTCGCGTGTAGCGCTTCGTGCCTTGTCAACATGGTCTACAGTGCCGGCTGGTCCGCCCGATCCAATTCTTGGTTCGTAAAAGCAAGTATAGTCTATGGCATGTATTGATGTGGAATTCCTTTGAAAAGGTGTCACTGAAGCTTTCAAGGCGGATAAGGACCCTCGTAAGATCAACTTAGGTGTCGGCGCGTATCGTGACGATGCCGGGAAGCCGTATGTTTTGCCCAGCGTGAAAAAAGTATGTGTGGCAACTGGCTTACGGGTTGCTCAGTCCTGACTTTCGTTTACTAAGGCAGAACAAGTGTTAGCATCTTCTGAGTTGGACAAGGAGTACCTTCCCATCACTGGTCTTCCCGAGTTCACAAAGAACGCAGCAAAACTTGCCTATGGTGCAGAAAGTCAGCATCTGCTTGCGAATTCGGCAAGTCTATCTTTTGACTTTGGAGCCATTAGCACGTTTGTTTATCACTTTTTATGTGCAGATTGCCGTTACACAGTCGATCTCTGGAACAGGTGCCCTTCGCATTGGTGGCGCCTTCCTTGCCCGTTTCTATCCGTATGCAAAAGCCGTCTATTTACCGGTACCATCGTGGGGCAACCACACCCCGGTCTTCCGAGACTCCGGTTTAGAAGTCCGAGGTTATCGCTACTTTGACAAAAAAACAGTGGGCTTGGACTTTGCCGGACTAAAGGAGGACCTTCAGGTAAGAATAGTCTCATTTTGTTACATGAAACATCTTCCTCATTCTCAATACAAGAATGCACCCGAGCGAAGCATCGTCCTCCTCCACGCGTGCGCCCACAATCCCACCGGCGTTGATCCCACTCCGGAGCAATGGAAAGAGATTTCGGACATCGTCAAAGAGAAGAAGCTCTTCCCCTTCTTTGACATGGCTTACCAAGGCTTTGCGTCTGGATCGACAGCACGAGATGCGTTTGCCGTTAGGCATTTCGTCTCTGAAGGCCACCAGATTGCCCTTGCACAGTCTTTCGCGAAGAACATGGGGCTGTACGGAGAACGCGTTGGCGCTTTCTCATTAATTACGGCTGACCCCGACGAGAAGGCTCGCGTTGACAGTCAACTTAAGATTGTCATCCGGCCCATGTATTCCAACCCTCCTATACATGGCGCCCGCATTGCGAATACAATTCTGAGCATACCGGAGCTTTATTCGCAGTGGGAAGGAGAAGTGAAGGGCATGGCAGACAGAATCATCAGCATGCGTGAGAAGTTGTATGACACCCTCGTCGGTCTGAAAACTCCGGGTGAGTGGGGTCACATAAAGTCGCAGATTGGCATGTTCAGGTGGGTCGAAGTGTTCACTGCCTTACGACACAAGACTCACGACTTTCCTTAGCTTCACCGGCTTGACGCAACCTCAGACCAAGGCGCTTGCGGAGAAAGCGCACATCTACATGACCTCCGATGGTCGTATCTCGATGGCAGGATTGAATGCGAATAACATCGAGTACTTTGCTGAGTCTGTGTCGAGAGCCGTTAAAGGCGAGCTTTGAGCGTATTTTGGTCCCCGATAGATTGATTGGTATAGATTCATAGATCTAGAGCGCTAAAACGTAGACCGACTTAGAGACTCGCAACAATAGATGGGCTTCATCTCGATTTTTAGGACCGACGAGGTTCATCTTGAATGTGTGCGAGTCTGACCGTGTTTCCTGACCTGGGATGGTTGAACTACGTAAGGTGATCGGCGATCAAATTCTTAACAACAGAGGTCCGTTGCACTCACCCTGCTACTACTTGGACTCCAGCATCAGCTTTATTCATTGGCGCAGCCTAGCTCGCCTCTACTCTAACCCATAGTTCACTGTGCCCTCCTTGACTGACTCGATCCTTCATGGAACGCGAAGGTTCGAGTTCAGATGATTCCCCCGGTATTTCACATGGTGCCACCCAGGACGTTCCACTCGCCCCGCGTAACGAACACTCGGCCACTGGCTTATCCAGACTTAGCTCCAGCTCTGCTTGGGACTCCCTTACGGCAGACGAAAATGCTTCACGTATCTCCCCAGACACCTCTCGCTCCATACGCAAGACCCGATCGGCAGCACGAGTATGTTCCATCGTATTTTCAATTTCAGTGGCTACGACTTCCCGCTAACCCTGCCCGCGCAGAACTCTTCTATCATTGCCAGTAGCAGCTCCAAGGGTGTCTCTGCTTCCTCTCCTGCTCCCTCAACCCCGTTTCGCCGCCGTGCCGAAGTAAACGTAAAGTCAAACGGTACTCCTCACTTGGATCATGTGCTCTCCTTTCACCAAAAGGTCTCCCCGCCCCCATTCTCGCACGACATATTCTCGTCCTTTGCACTTGAGTCTGATACCCCTGGCTCGCGCGATAGCACTTATTCACACTTTTGGAACTGGCGCTTCTACTCGTCTGGCTCAGGGAATATCGCAGACGGTGAGATACCCCGGACCTCGTCGGGGGATGCATCACTCGGAGATAGTGATTCTTCAGAACAAGGGCATCAAGTAATTCTTCTATCACATCCCTTGTCTCTGCCATCGGTAACAAGATCCGAGCCGTCTCTTGCATTGGAAAGTCCCAAACTATCTGCCGAAGTCCAGAAAGCAATGCCCTATGTAATCTCTCGCAAGCATTCCAGGTCCTTGTCAGCCCTTCCGCTCACCTCTTGTGCCTCCTGGCGTGGACGTACTGCCGCCTACTCGTCTTCCGCTTCTAGAAGTGACCACTTTCGCGCGTTCAGTACGAATAGCTCCTCCGAAGCCATGTTGTTTGCCTGCCGTTCACCTGCCATACTTGAAGCGGACACGACAGTCTCGTCTTTTGCCACCTTTGAATTTGTCGAAAACCTCGAGAAATCTACACGTAATGGCAACCGCGCCTCAAAAAGACCAAGCCTGATTTCGAAACCCTTTGGAAGAATTCGAAAAGTAGTCAATCGGCTCTTTTCCTGAGCATGATTTTTTCCGATGCCACATCACATGTTACCCTTGCCCACAGTTTGCCGTAGTCACATCACATTAATAGCCCGGTTCTATAGCCTCGTAATCATCGCTCGGAAACGACCTTGCTACGTGTAGGAAAACAGGATAAATACATTGGCCTTGACTCATATGCAATACAATGGAGTTATTCTCACTGTGGCTTCTTGGAAGTCAGAAGTATGTAGTGGTTTGACTTTTGGGACTAGTACAATCGGCCAATACAATAACTACAACTAATTCGCTTCGGCAAGATTTGCTCCGCTCTTGTCATAACCGTGGCAGAAACACGTCTACTCCATGCCTTAAGAAAGGAAACGCCCAGAAAATCGCGCTGAGAGGACAAAGTCTGAATACGATACGGCATGAGAAAGCAGCCTGGAAAGGACCTTTATGCCACAGTCATGATAATGATTGAATGTAAGTACGTACATATTTATAGATTAAGCTTGTCTGTATTTAGTAGGTGTGCCGTAAAAGGCAATGTTGTTTGTCCTTGTTTGTCGCCACTTCTGTTTACTGAATGCAGTGACTGGACTGGAAATCCGCGGCCCACCAAATTCTAGGAGTTGTGACTTCAACAAAAAGGTACGGTTAACACGGGAAAAGGTATTGGCAGTAGGTGGTTTCGACTGTGCTGTCGAAATGGCAGAGTCAAGGTAAATCCGACGCCATTTAATCTAGCATCCATACACAGACCAGGCGGTGCCTGCCAACAGGCTCGAGATGTGGAGGAGCCTCGGGCCCGTATGAATCGGTATTCGCCTGCTGTGTGCATAAAGTTTATCCTAAGAAGCGCGATGGGTCGGCCGTCTGGGATACTAACAAGTTAGATCCAAGAGATCTTATTAGAGATGCGTTCCTATTGTCCTAAAACAAGATGGGGCATCATCAACGTCCCTTCCCAGTGAAAAATGGAGTGATGGTCGAATTAGGTTGTAGTCTGTTGTAGTCCTTAGAGGTTTAGGAAGTTAAAAGACTCCATAGAAAAGTGCAGATCTATCCAGATGCATAACATTCTAATCCGGAGCCGGAGCTGGACAGGACGGGGAGGATCCTGCACCCTTCGCACACGCACAGATTCCGTTATCGATGGCTTCGAGGGCATCAGAGCCATCGGGGGGTCCACAAGCATTCTAGCATTCTAATGACTCTGCAGGCAAGTAAACCAGGGTTACACATTGGAATGATTACTATCGTTTCGCCAAGGCAGGCCAGTCGTCTGTTCCTGCCAGCGAAGTGGGAGAAAATGGTTAAGTTAGCAACACACATATTCACGCCTGAAATTGACTGAGATGGTGAAACGGCACATTACATCAACGATGACGAACCTTCTGAATGAATCAATTGGTGTACATTGTATATCCAATTTGACCGAGGAGCTTCTCTTCTGAAGTACTATAGCACACGCCCCGCCGGCATACTATCATGATGAACCATGATAACGTACCCAAATCCATCATGTCGTGGTAAACATTCTCGTTGTGTTCTCTCTTCGTCGCGGAAGCGTTCAGAAGGAGAAGGACGCAGACAAGAGTCTTTCGGTAGCATTAGCCGTTAGGGCACAGAGGAAAAGAATAGACTTGTTTGACTCTGAATTCTGATTGTGCTGCTCACCCATCGAGCCACGCTCGTCTATAACTTTGGTTTCTACATTAGCCTTGTCGGAGATCCCCTAATGTCTGTCTGACCATCAAGATCCAAGGGGGAGCGTGTCTGGATACTCAATATGGTTCCCTCAACATCCCGAAAACTTGGTTCAGTGGTCGGAATGAGCCACTTCCATATCGGGGTAGCAACTCATTGCTTAGCTAGGCAGAGCCATCGTCACGGTCACCAAGGGCTGTAATTTCTTCTCAAGGGGATTCATTCAACTTTGGAAAGCGGTATCAAAAGTATGCAGAAACGACGACGCGGCTATTCTGCCTCATTTTGCGAACCTGTGTCGCCATTCTCCGCCCTTGAATCGACCCGATAGGTCAACTTGGAAGACATTCCCGGAATCGGGATACCTCTCCTGCTGCGATGCGTCGCCACCAATAGCTCCACAGCGGGCTGTCGTAACGAACAATTGGTCATTATTAGGCCCTAAAGAAGAGAAGGGGCAGAGGAAGAGGCGGAATAGGTCAGCTGTTATACAAGTTCTGTTCCACTCTGCGGGTGAAGAGCCTACCTCCAAAACAACAGGCTGTAATATTAAGTGCGGTGGGGAAATGCACCTCAAATAGTATCGATGAACCATCGCGCGAGTGACGAACGACTT
This sequence comes from Inonotus hispidus, assembly GCA_024712875.1. NCBI lineage: Eukaryota > Fungi > Basidiomycota > Agaricomycetes > Hymenochaetales > Hymenochaetaceae > Inonotus > Inonotus hispidus. The sequence goes on along the minus strand of CM045714.1, from coordinate 3,153,168 downwards.
TTGATCCTCCCCAGCTAGTTTTCCCATATGTCAATCATACTGAATGTTAAATGGTGTCACGCGTACCGAGCACTCCAAATGCAACCTTCTAAAACACCAAGATAAGGGATTATTAATGATAAGCTTTGGTGGACTAGTGCGCCAAACTCACCACTGTCCAAGCACAACCCATCCGGATATGTGCCCTCGGGAAGTCCCAGGGCTAGCGTGTCGATGAAGAGACGTTTGTTGGATAGGTCACCATCGTTATAGTCATATGCATAGATACGGTTCACCAAGGAGTCTGTCAAGTACCTGACCATGGAAGGTAAGCCAGAAATTCCCTCGGACCATGAGATAAGCTACATACATCGTCTTCTCGTCGTCACTCCACCCGAGGCCATTACAATCCTAATGATGCTGATGTAAGGGAATTTCGCGGAGGTAAATAATATATACTGACAGTAAATGGTCCCGGATCGACGAGAGTTGCCGTGTTTGTGTGCGGGTCGTACCGATAGAGTTGACCAGGAATATCCGGGTCTGACGAGCAAAGTGTCCCGGCAAAGAAACGGCCATGACTGTCGCATGCTCCGTCATTGAACCTGACGAATCCCTCATAGTCAGGTGGAAGGGGCTTGCTGACGTAGTTAAGTATGGGGGAACCAGGATCAATCAAGGCGAAACCCTGGGCGGCAGCGCATGCTAACTGCAGAACTTAGAAGCAGTGATTGGCTGGCAATAAACAGACGCACCCCCTGTCCCTCACGGCGAAGGGCAAGGCACGACACGGACTCTTCGAATTGGTCCACCGAGAGCTCGTTGGTGCGTGTATCAAAGTGGAGAACCTTTATGAACACAGTGAGTAAAACGGCCGAACTTCCAGAAGGCGAAAGTGTCAATTTGCCTTTTTCTTGACTATATCAACAAAGTGAAGAATGCCTGTGGCTTCGTCATACAACGGTCCTGGGGCGCAAGGGAACATTCAGTAATCAGCAGAAAGGCTATTCATCAGAACCTCAACGAGCAACGGCATCTGCAGGGGAGAGGGAGAGAGGGGGGAGAAAGAGGGGGGCAGAGCGAAAAGATCTTGAACCTGTGGGTAGTCTTACCTTCCCCCAAGGTACAGTTGCAGGAAATCAGCGGCTTGACGACAGTAATGCAGTTGTCTGAGGACATCGCGCGGTTGAGGGAGAGTTATTATGCAGAGTGCATAGCGGTGCCTTATAAGCCTTTGCCATTAGATCTAGATGGACTTTCGTAGTGCCAGAACTGGACAGATAGATCGTTGTTTGTCACGTGTAGCAGTATACCGGATCATCGACGCTTCAGCAGTTTCAAGAGAAACAGTACTCTTCCGGATTAGGGTTAAGTTGTAGTCCAGAGGCATCACAAAGGATCCTCCGCAAAGTCACTATGCAAGGTTCTCGGAAGCCGATGTTGAATAGTGATTGGCAAAGCGGAAACGTTATTATTGGCCGGAAATACATAAATTTGGTAAAAGCTAAATTATTTCGCTGGGAGCATCCCGAGTCAGACAAGAATTCATGGAAAGAAGACATGCCGGGAGACTCACCGTCCGGAGTTTTGGCGATGTAATCAATAGCTGGAATGAACAGCACCACAACATGAGTATGGGAACGCCAAGAGACTAATTACGTTAACCGACCTTGCTGAACAGTCTTGATTTCATCGGCCTCAGCGTCAGGAATTTCAATGCCGAATTCCTTCATGATCGTCGACATGTTTAGCTTGTCTAATGAGTTCACACGATTTCAGTCATACCTCTTCGACAGCCATTACCACTTCAACCGCGTCTAAGCTATCCAAACCAAGGTCTTCCGCAAAAGCAGCCGTTTCGGTGATCTGTTAAATGATGCCACTTACTCAGAACAGACTTAATCGCATCCACATGGGACAAAATCTGACCTTGGATGGATCAACCTTCTCAAACGACTTGACCACATCGAAAATTCGCGCCTGAATGTCCGGTTTTGATAGACCAGCCGACTGAGCCAACCACGCGCGCTGCAATGCGAAAGTCTGGCGCATGAGCATTGCGTTGCGCGGAATATTGGCCGCGGCCACAGGCCGCGGCGCGCAGCGAAGAGCAGCACGAAGGAAAGACATGGTCTTCTGGTTGTGGACAAGTGTGTTCTGCGCGTCAGCATTTTCCTCTGGGCTTTTCCCTCGGCAATATCCGGTCCCGTTTTTTCTTCAATTTCAGGGCCGGCAGAATCAACGTCCATTCAGTTCGTTTGAGTTGAGCAAGCTCTCTTTCATTTTGCACTAGTTTCTTCCTTGCTTCCAATCCTCTGTCCGTACACTAAGTGGCCGATTCAAAGTGATGAAGCATGGAGTAGCTTTTAGAAAACTTTCAAGGACTTCGTCCCACAGGATGCTCATGCTCCGGTATGAAATGACACGCTGTCTTTCCTGTAGTGCTCTAATTCTCAATAGGAACATGGTCACGTCCCTCATAGAGCATGAGCAGATTAAAACCACACTTCCTAAAGCGAAAGAGGCTGCAAGGCTTGCAGAAAAGGTATTGTCGCTTTAATCTCAGAACGTATCGCTTTCCTAACAGTATTCCCGATAGCTCATCACTCTGGGCAAAAAGGGCGACCTACCTGCTGCCCGAAAGGCACAGGGCTTCTTGCTGAAGCACACCCTCATTCCAAAAGTATTCGGTGCTCTGGCTCATCGGTACGCGAACCGTCCTGGCGGATATACACGCATCCATAAGTTCGGCAACCGGAAGGGTGACAATGCGCCTCACGCAGTTATTGAGCTCGTTGACAACCCGCGTGACTTGAAATTTGAGATGACGGCTCGAGCTGTGGGTTGGGAACTTCTGGGAAATGCACTCTCCCGAGGGTCCGAACACGTCATTTCGAGAGGGGTTGGAGGTATTGAACGAGCTGTCAGCTTCGAGAAGGACGCTACGAAGCCTGGAGCTTTGCACGAAGGCATAGGCGGTAGATTACGGCGGATCACTCAGGATAATTTGAAGAAGGTGCTTAAGTATAGACCAACTAATGGGGTTAAGGACTTGAGCGAGAAAGTCAACGAGCATATCGTATGGATCAAATTCCTTTTAACCATTTCCTCATTTGCTAACGTTCTTCTCCGATAGCAACGCTTGATTACGGAACCGTTAGCGCATCCCAAAGTCCGCGAGGAAGTCGGAGCAATTAACAGTATCACGGAAGAACATCGAGCTAAGATTGCAGCAGCTTTTGAAGAAGGCAGTCGGATAAAGCTTCGCGCAGGGGATCGATTACCCGCTTCAGACAGTAGTGCAGCGTCTTTGGCTCATGGTGCACTGACTCGAAGACGCAATCCTGGACTTGGTCTGCCTGGATCAGGGTGGTTTGAACGGGAACGAGCAAAATTGAGAGAGCATGAGCGCGAGAAGGCAAGAGCGAGGGCAAGGACATAGCATTCCTGCTGTGGCTGGTAGTAGTATTACTTTAGTTATCACATAAAAAATATACTTCCGACAGACAATTTGATTGAGAATGGATTATGTAAGATAGCAAAAATAGTAATGTCGATCAACTGATCTATTCTACCAGCGTTGTCTCGAATTCTTTGGCTGCACCTCAATGACGTTCTCTATGATCACTATGCTCCCCGCCGCTGGGTATTTAACACGTTTTGCGATGAAATGGAGGACTTGACTCTCAATTTCCTTCCGCCATCACATCAAATAAATAGCAATTTCGTGTAACAAAAATGCAAGCGGTGGCAAATGCTATACAAAACGTATGTCCTTCCGCATCATACCTGAAAGCTTGTACTCACTTTCTCATTGATTCGTTTGGGAAGCATATGGGGCCAGTTCCTACTGTTCTGTCCCATCATTACAAGGCTCGCGTTGATGTAAATGGCTCTCAAATGACCATGAAAGCTCTGGCCTGGATGGGAACTAGACAAGTGGCTCTGATAGACGCCCCGGCACCGGATGTCACAGACCCCGACGATGTGATTGTGGCCGTCACCGGAACAACAATATGCGGATCAGATCTTCACCTCTTTAATGGGGAAATTATGACCTTGCAGAAGGGGGACATCCTTGGCCATGAGGTACTCTATCTAGCACACCAATGTCATTATTCTTGTTTATTGATATCATTGTTCACACAATCCGTTAGTTCATGGGAATAGTGGATAAAGTCGGGGCCAATGTCAAGAAAGTCAAACCGGGTGATCGTGTTGTTGCTTCTTTTCAGATTGCTTGCGGAAAGTGCGAGTACTGCGAAAAGAAGCTTTCATCTTTCTGTGATCGCACGAACGACTCGTCGTACGTCTTCCCGCTCAGTCGATTCACGTAAATTTTCATGATCATCGTGTTTCATCTAGACTTATGGACTCCATGTAGTAAGTTAATGCGCTTAATGGCCTGTTACCGAACAGAATCATTCATCAATTACACCGCAGTGGAGCGCGCGACGCCGGATTCTTTGGTTACTCGCATCTGACTGGCGGTTTTGCTGGCGGCCAGGCAGAATATGTCCGCGTGCCGTTTGGGGATGTGAACCTGCTTCCTATCCCAGACCATGTAACCGACGAGCAGGCGATTTATCTGAGCGACATTCTGCCTACTTCATTTCATGCGGTTGTAGACACAGGAGTAAACGAAGGCGATGTGGTCGGAGTTTGGGTGGGTTATCATTTTCTGCTCCCTCATTCGGTCACTGAGCAAGTAATTTGGTTCATGTCTGAAGGGCCTTGGACCGGTTGGTCAGTATGTTGCCCGGTGGGCAAAACTAATGGGGGCAAAGCGTGTGATTGGGATTGACCGTGTTCCCGAGCGGCTTGCGTTCGCTGCGGAGAAATCGGGTGTTGAACCACTCAACTTTTCCGAGCATAAGGACGTTGTCAAGCGAATCCAAGAACTCGTACCCGGTGGCCTTGATGTGGCTATCGACTGCGGTTAGTAGTTTTTCCATTCTCTCAAGCTCACGGCTCCGATTCACTGTCGCCTTCTTGTCCAGGTACATTCCACCAGCCGAAGACGATCAGCCACAAGGTACAGAAGGGTCTGATGTTAGAAACCGATGTCCCAGAGTAGGCTTCTCTGCGTACCTTCATTTTCTTTGCTGAGCTCCACCCTGCTGACAGGATCGTTAATGAAATGATCATGAGCGTCCGTAAAATGGGACGTTGCGGTATTATCGCGGCATAGTAAGAATCTGACTCGATTAACGGCTTGAACTGCTTGTCGCTCACTGTTCCCCCCCCCCCCCCCCCCCCCCCAGTGCCGGGTACACCAATGCATTCAATATCGGCGCGTTGATGGAGAAGGGCGTCAGGTTCATTGGAAATGGCCAAGCACCTGTCCATTTACACTGGGAAAAGATTCTCAACGAATACATAATTCCGGGAAAGTTTGACCCCACGTTGTATGTCACCTATGCTATCACACGACATCGTGGTTGATCCCAATTCGTATCTTCCAGCGTTCTGACCCACCGTGTACCCCTTGAAGACATGGTCGAACTCTATCATGCGTTTGACAGTCGCGAGTCTGGTGTTTTGAAGGTCTTTGTAGAGACTCGCTTCTCGTCACCACCGTCGCCCGGCTGTCCTAAGACTACACACGTCAAAGATTGGAGTGCCTGAGAAGGTGTTACGGTAGAGTATGTATTATCAAGACATCTATTGTTGTGGCTCCTATGTACGTGTTACGCCACAGGTTAATCGAACGGTAAACCCCATGGATAGTCCTAGTCAGACTGCAAGTTGCTCAATCAAGTGGGGTTTGGGAAGTTGACGACGCCTGGAGGAGATTGCCACTTCCCAATGTGAATGTCTATTATTTTTCTTCCACATGAATAAACTGGTCAAAAGGGTGTTTTCGCTATCTCTAATACCGTGCATCGAAACATAGCATAAATCTCGGACGTTAGGAGAAACCAAGGACGTTATGCACTGTATGATCAGGGAAAGCTCTATTGTCTTTGCTGTATATGTAATGGTGCAACGCGTAAACAATGCGGATGCCTCGTGGCAATGAGGTAGTTGAATCGAGGTACACAGGTTCAAACTTCCCGTCGATGACATTTAGATATGGCTCGTCCCTGGCGATGGAGTGGCCGGCACCCTCTTAGGTTCGCCAACACGCACGAGACATGCGGTTCATCTGTCCTTCTTCGACTCGCTCAGCTCTCCCACTCAATCACAGTAAAACCGACAACTTCGCCACACAGTTCAAAATCCGAGGCCTCAACGGCATTAAAAATGGGGGAGACGGGGAAAAGCAGTTCGTATCTGTATTCAGTCACATGCGGACAAAGCACGGCGGTTGACCAATACCATTAGTTCAGAAACTCAGAACTCCGAGAAGACAGGTCCAATGCAAGGTCAGTTGGGTTGGGCTTCGACCCTTCTTTCTCCCAGCGGGTGCCCATCGCACTTTGCACAGGGTATCATCTGATTCCGAATCGGGTCTCACTGTCGAACCTCGCACGCCGATTTCCGCTGACTGTGCAGATCGATAATGGACTATTCGCATCTCCAAAAGTCAATATATATACGGTGGAAACGGAAGCACTAAACGGCTGTAGAGGTGCAAATAAAGACTGTGCAGGGAAACGAAGGCGGGTTTGTTGATTTGCCGGGGCCATGCGCTATCGGGACGGGGGTATCATGGGGGTATAGAGCTCTGGAACCACACGCGCAGGTCAGTCCGTTGTATCTCTAGGTTTCATTTCATATATCACTGACCTCTTTGACACGTTGCTAAATGGACATCAGGGGCTACTGTAATCGAATAAGCAGAATCGCGTTTCTCGGAAATGACGGTCGACTGTGATCCCGTTTACTGGAGTCCTCGCGCGCGCTGATACGTACTGCGGAGGCCAGGGATATGAGCCTGGTAAAAAGAGCTGCGAAAGACCGCAAACGACGTCTCTCCAAGCTCGTGCTCTATCGCCCAGGTAATCAATGGTTAGTTACGTATTTTTTCAAGTTGATAGGGTGATGCATTGTCCTACTAACGTTACGTTTACGACTTTGGATTTTGTCTTGAGAGTGTACTTGTACGTATCGCCTGCGTCTAGTACAAGTGTGATGGTCTCGCCTGGATGTAGGAGGACAATCCTATTCGTGGGACGACCATAGTCTCGCAGTAATTGTACGGTCGCAGAGTCATGAGTGTCGTTTGTAAAATCGAGGATGACTTCATACGATTGCGAGACGGAGGGCATCGTAAAGTGGTGCAGCTAAGTATGCTCGAGTAAGATGATGCGAGACTGGCTCGGCGATGTGAGAGGAAAGGAGTATGAGAAGTAGTAAAGTGAATATAGTTTAGCAGGTGTCAACTCCGGGCTATGAGAAGCAGCACACGGCCCGACCAGGCTCGAAGAGGAAGCAAGCAAAGTTAGAGAGAGGACGTTTTATAGAGACATGGGCAGTAGTGGTGGCTTCAGAGAGAAGTTCCAGACTACAAATTAGGATGCAAGTGCTGCTGTGGACACGTTTTGAACCAGCAGGAGAGGACTATTGTCGCGTAGGAGATGATGAACTGTGACTAATAGTGACAGTTGTATGGGAAAAACTCGCAGTCTATTGTTCTGCGGTGATCAACCAGGCAAGCCGCAACCGCCGGAGTCCGAGCCAGCCCGCTAGACCACTTCGCATAGCCGAGTTCGTTTCAAGTCACTGCATCCGTTGTTTACACAAGGAGGTCCAGCTAGTGGTTGCTACTCACCAATCCATAAAAAGAAGTTGGTTCCCTTTGCCTTTGCTGAAAAAGTCCCTTTGGCACAATCGTCATTTTTCGCTCCAATTTTATATTTTGGCTATATGGCTCATCCCCGGTTCATTGTGCCTTGCCGTATTGTATCCGAATCGAATCGAATCCCTTCGAGTCTTCGAGTCTTTTTGTTGCATTCACTTCACGAAGGCGAGCAGAGGTCAGACGACCATTGTCCTAAGTTGGGCTGTACAGCATCCCGATCCGTCACACTCAATCTCACGTCGTGGACAGACCGAAGATAAGCGTCGTATTGTTGTCCGTTTTGTCGCGCAGACGATTGTTTTGGTTGGCAACGTCTACGTCTGAGTCGCTGGTGGTAGAGCATGACTTGCATCGGTTAATTTACTTGACACTACACCGTACACGAGTGACGACACGAACTCAGCTCGTCATGTGACGATGGATTTTTGCAATAAGTAATTAGTAAAATTGAATGACTGAACTCGTCCGGAACGCGTGCTACAAGCTTCGAAGAAACGGCGTCGACGACTCTGATGCCCGCAACAGTGAACGTGCGATCGGTTCCATCACGACACGAGTTGGGATGCGATTCCTCTGGCTCTATATTTTGGGCATTCCGCTAAACATCTATGCTCTTTGGCCCCTGTTGTCCACCATGAGATCTCGCATCTCTGCCTCACTCGGCTCCTTGGCTACCTTGTTCTTTTCTGGTATCGCTTGCAATGCAAGACCGGGAGTCGAATCTCAGATCGCGCTTTTGGAGTCGAGCAACTCTTCATTGTTGCAGGTTCGTAATTGGTCATGGCCTTATTGTTGAATCAATAAATGAACGCGCGGATCGGTTGGCAGTATCCGACAGACTTTACACAGAACATCCTGGTAGGTTTTCGATTCCTATATGTATTAGCATTCATACAATTGACTCGTTATGCATCGAAGCCGAAGCCAATTCACTCTCACAATGACTGTCAGTCCAGATTCATCATGTCCATTGCTTTGCGCAAACTGAAGGAAGAATTCAGACTGGAGAGACGTGCCGCTTCTAACAGCATTAAGCTTTGGAGTAGTCAGTGTTGAAGCGGACGTGTGGCTCATCAATGGGACGCTATTCGTAAGAATCCGCTTTGCTTCATTTGATCATGAAGCTGACCTCATGTGCAAGGTGGGCCACGAGTTGGCAGCCCTTACCGAGAACCGGACCTTTGACTCTCTCTACGTAGAACCGCTCGTGCAAATAATCGAGAAACAAAATCCTCAGAACGCTTTCACCGTCAATCAAACTACCTTCAAGTAAGCGCGTGCCTAGTGATGTGGCTAAGCTTGGGGTCATTTATCGCTTTTTTAGTGGTGTGTTTGACATGGCTGGCGAAGTACCGCTCCAGCTTCTTGTAGATGTCAAGACGGACGGTGTTGAGTAAGTGCAGACTGCATTTATAATTTTTCTTTTAGTCCTGTTCTAACGCTTCCACAGAGCCTTACCCGTCATCCTTGATGCTCTTGACCCACTTCGGTCGCGGGGCTTCTTGACAACAGCCAGCAACGGTACCCTCTCGTTGAGACCAATAGTAGTGGTTGGTACAGGAAACTCGCCCTTGGAGCAAGTTAAGGCCCTCGAACCCCGCGATTACTTCTTCGACGCGCCTCTCGAGCAGCTCGGAAATACAACACTAAATACAGAATGGGACATTACACTTTCACCGCTCGCAAGTACAGACTATTCCGCGGTGATTGGCTGGAACGGCATCGGAAATATTAGCGATAACCAACGTTCGAGGATCACATCGCTCGTGAACGATGCGCATTCAAGAGGTATTAGAGCGCGATTTTGGGATACACCTGGCTGGCCCTTAAGTGCGAGGGATAATGTTTGGCGGGAATTATTGAGCGTAGGGGCAGATTGGTTGAATGCGGATGATCTTGAAGCTGCTTCTAAGTTCTGATACGGGTAAGTTTCGGTTAAACTACTGTTTCGTTGCTCTAATCATGTTCCGTACTCAGGTTCTTTGACAATTTTTGTTTTCCTGAAGGAAGCTGGTACAGTAAATTGAATTGTAAACGGCATTTTCACGAACGAAACGAGCCCTCTCCAGGAACAGGACAGTCTTATACGAAACAGGGAAACAGTAATGAATTGGTCGTTATATCCTACTGAGACAATGACTGCATCCGAATCTCCAGTGTATCGAAGACGAACCATACATGTGCAGTACGCCGGGTAGATGATTTAATAGGTCTCGATCTCGAAACTCGCTTCTAGAAGACGGAGAGCCTCGATCCAAGCTTCTGGACATGAATGAAAAGACTCGCGGGTGCACTTTTTAGTACAGTCGAAATTCTCTTAGTGCGTAAGGTGACGTTGCATAATGCTCATAATGCATCGACTTTTTCTGGGAACGGAGTCGGGACGCGGGGAATTATGCAAAATCCGTCATATCGAATAATGCATAAGGATTTGGGGTCCACTTATGCATTATGAGGATGCATAAGTCAGGTATATTTCCTTTTCTGCATGACTATTTCGACATACAACAAGTCTTCCTGTCATTTTTCATTGATTATTCTGTTACTGTAATGTCTTGTTTTTGGTAAAGATAAAACTTGAAGTGATACTGAAAATTGTATTCAGTCACTGTTCCAAGTCACTAGAAAATAATTATAGACCAGATTCTAACGTGCAAAATTCAGCAGTCCAAGTCAACTGCTCGCAAACGTGGGCCAAAGCCCTGAATCAAAATCTACTGACCAAGTCCCAAAATCATCTGGCCGGGCACAAGTAAGGTGAATCAATATCACACTTGCCTATGAAAAACCCGTCTAGATGTTGCATCACTCGTTGATCATCTTTCTCGTCGTTTTTGCAGTCTGTAGTATCACAATATATCCGCGAAAAACAATCAAAAATCTATTTTTTTGGTGCGATATATTTTGCTACAAATTTCCCACGCCATGCCCTCTTGCATAATGGCGATAATGCATGGGCAAAAATAGGGAACGGACTTTATACACTAAGAGAATTTCGACTGCATCTTCATCTTTCTGGTGTTGTTCGGTTCAAGAAAGAGATGCTCACTTCCTGGCGGCGTTCTTGTAGAGCTGATGAGTCACTTGTAATCGATTATCGACAACTCTTGAAGCTCGATCCTGGTTATGGCTTTCATGAGTAATAGGTATCAACGTTTACTACGCGTCGGAAGTGGTCGATTGTTGCACCCGACGTGACAGACAAACTTCTATTTTCCTCAGCGAACCATGTAGGATTGGATTCAGCCGCGGCTGATCACCACCCATGGATCGATGGTCTACGCAACTGTACGAGCGCATGTCAGTAATCTTGTTCTCCTTGAGCACATTCATCATTAATTACACATAGCATCCTATCTAATATCTAACAGATACCTCGTGTTGTACTTCTCATGATGCCTGAGAAACTTATCGGGGTACGCGAAATTAAGGAGAATCGATGCGGTCGTATCAAACATTTATCAATACATCGGGGCTCGGATTCACCGAGCCAAGCCAACGAAGGTCCTCAATAATGAAAGACGCGACACATTTCCGTGGTATCCCTGCCGGGGTGATTCGCGGGAATGAACGTATTGTGGCGCCTTGCTTGTATGGTATGTATGGAATCCGAGACCCGAAATGGTTGGCGTCCTTGTTACTTATGATTAACCCATGTCGGAAGTAATCGGGGAATGCAGAACGAATTACGCACAGAGGAAGCGAGTGTACAGTTCTTTCAAAGTGGAAGAAGCGGCTTGATGTCTTCCGGACATTAGCTTTGGTGGCTGACTCAGTTCGGTGCATGCGGGACTTATCCACGTGAAGGGCTGCCACAGCAATGTGGGCGGCAGCAATCTCCCGATATGCTTGCTCCATAAACAGACAAAGGTGATATCCAGCACTAGTCAAAAGATAGAAGTGTTTGAATACAGCGCAGTTTTGGAACAGGGTGACATGCAATGCTTTATGCTCTCAGGCGGTGTGCGTCGTTGTCTTCGTGCTTCTTGAATTCTTCCCAATATTCCGATGTTCGGCTATAGGCGAGATAGGCTGTACCCCTAACGAGTGATCCTCTCTACAGAGACAGACTCGGAAGACCGAGCGATAGGCGCATCACCATAGTCTAGACACGGGTACATCGATAAGGACCAGGATTGAAAAGATGCTCCCGGGAGGAAACCCGAAGAAAACCGACTGTGCTCTTGCGCAGAACTACCGGCGAGAAGACATGTTCGTGCGGATCGACTTGAGAAGGCTCCAGTAGTTATCAGGCAGTGCCGCAAAGTTTTCGAGAGTTGAATCTAGCCCGCCATAAACTCATAGCGCTGATACTGGGATTATGCGGAGAAAGCGGTCAATGCGAGGGATACACTACATGGTGAAGTACTGATAAGTACAGCCTCGCGCGTGGGACGACTGGAAGTAGCACATGATGCTGTCCAAGATGAGTGGGATGATTAGGTCGTGTTTATGCTCTATCATGATTGATAGTGACACTCACCAGTTTGGTGCTGAACTCTGTATCAAGAGTGTACAAGTTCGTGATTCACGATTCTGCCGGAACAAGCACACCTTAGATTGATATTTAATTCACTTGTTCTCCCATCCATACCGATTCAGAATGATCGACAGCTGTTCAAAGAGGCTCTGCCATTAGTTTCGCAATATCAACTCGTGTAGAAGAGCACTGCGAATGAATGGGGTAGATTTGTATCCGGACCTATCTCCCAGTCTCATCACGTCCTCGGATCATCTCAGCAGAGTCGGGGCCAGACCTCAGGCGTGATCGTACCGATTCATATCAGAGTCAGAAAACAGTAGAGCAGGAGGTTGACCACATTCGTCGATGCGTCGATGCGTCGATGCGTCGTGTAGTGAAAGCTGGTCAAGAGCACGGGACATGCTAGAAGGAGCGCGGAGTTATTCTAGAAGTGAGACGTAATAGACAAGTTACCTTACCTTACCTTTAGGCTGAGATTAAACAGTATCAACGCCCTACAAGCGATGCAATCGCCGCCTCCAGCAAGATACGGAAGCCCGAAAAGATTCTGAGAAGTACTCGTGCGTTGCTCCGTAAGTGTGAACAATGCAAGCGGCTTAGTTCATTAACTCAAAGGACGAGATCTTCCGCTGCGAGATCAATGCAGGAAATCTTGGTTTCTTTGTTGTTAATGGTCGGGAGCGTGTATAGTCCTCGTGCATTTCGATACGACACGCCAGGCCGAACGTTCTCCAAGAGAATGATTTGGGTCGATCCTTTCATGGAGCTCGATGTCTGAGATCTATCAGAACTAATCTTTCCTCGCCGCTTTCAGCATGAGTAAATCTTGATTGCCCCGATCCGGCATATAACGTGTCCTCTGCGAAAAATTGCAGGGAAACTCCCGCAACTTGGTATTGAAGCAAGTTTACAAGGTTTATTCCTATTCACGCCTCTGATATCGGATAGATTATTTGGAAACGTTGGGCGAGTATCGAGCGCTGTCTAATTGAATGACTTGGCGGAAGAGGAATGCACTGGCGTCGAGCGTAGTTCGCTCAAACTAGACCCAAGGTGACTTACGACAACGTAGCATTAAGGTACCCAATGTTTCGTGTGAACGAGGCAGATATCGCTACCCGTGGAAGGGTGAGTTCGACTTATGGCTTGTAGAGAAATATGAGAGGAGGTTTATTGTGGTGACTGGCAATCCCCTGTAACGAAGTGTCCGCGTCCCACGGTCCTGCCGAGTCGTGCCGATGCCTCGCTTAACTTAAGCGATTTACCGGTTTTTGAGAGTTGCATTTATCCACACATATCTCCTTCCTCACCCTTCCTCACTGCGAAAACAACCAAAATAAATTGTAGATAATATGTAAATCACGAACATGGGTGAACTGGTCAAAAATTCTGCAAAATTCCATTGCGGTATAGTGGTGTTCTGGTCCATATCTCAGGAGTGAAACAGTTTCTACAAAATTTTTTTTGTACAAATTAGAGACAGGCATGTAAAAGTACACCCCAGCCATTGAGCTGGGTGATTCTTCAGACCGCTGTTGAGGAGAAGAAGGTGGAAGATATGCGGAATGCATACAAAAAAGGAAAAATAGTATCACGTGACTCGATACAATTGGCAGTCGAAACGGCACTAGATGAACTACATTGAGCAAAAGAAAGATAAAACAAGTATCAAAAGTGTGTTATAGCTCTTGTATGCTATAGGATGACACTACAATTTTTTTTGAGTATACATGATATGAAAATAGAAAGCCAATTGATACTAAAGGCTATATAAGATATAAACACCTCAGTGAGGGTGCATACAGTGACATTAGGTGAAGTGAATGATCGGATAGATGGATTTGGAGCTTCAATGATAAATAAAAAAAGTACCTACTACCAGAAGAGCTGGTAAATAAAAGGATGTTGCTAATACCAAAGGCATTTCCGCAGTATATAGCTCCTCTGAGCTAGCTCAACTGTTAACGAAAAACCACTAGCAAAACTTATTAGTATTATCATTATTCCATCAATTCTGTTATATATATGATGCATATATTTACCATGGACTATTGCAGTACTTGTTTTGCAGTGAAACAACATGTATTCTCGAGAGAGAAGTCAGGCATTATGAAAGGTAGGGCGGTAAAAACGGATCGTCGTTATTAGCCATATATAGTAATTATTCGAACTCCGAACGAAAAAAATTGTCGACACTTTTGTATAGGGGATTGCCAGTCCCCATTTATTGCGATCATCAATCAAATCAACGAAAACACGCCACAATCGCGGATCATGTGATATGCACGTGCGCGCATGCTTTGGGCACCAAGAATTGAACGACCGAGTCAGCGACAACTTGCCTCCACTCTAGAATGTCAAAACGGCGACGAGAACAATATGCGTCTACGTCCAAGTCACAAGTAAAGAGACACAAAACTGGAATTTTTGGTGCGCCGTCAGCGGACGACAGGCGTATTCCTTCGGAAGGCAATCCATCCTCGTCTGCATTATCCACACGTACAATCCTGAAACAACGATGTCCTCCTACTCTTGCCATCCTCTGTATTCGTGTCTTTACCAACAACTTTGCCGAATTATCGGATGAAGAGCATTGGGAGTCAACTAGAAAATGGCTTAGCATAATTCCAGAATCAGTCTTACCGAGCCTCTTCTCAGCCCTAAGGGCGCAACATCCGAGACACTTAAGCCATGCAGTGGTAACTGCTGTGCGTCCATATCTTGTAACTAAATATGTCACCACTTTACAAAAACTACCGCATGTCCAGTACTTCCTCCGTGGCACCGCAGTAACATTGAATGGTGAACTCGCGATCACGTCGCACACGCTTCTGGCCATTCCTCGAGTATTAGGCAGCAGGTTAACTACCCTGGAACTTACCGATATTGACAAGTTCTCTGACTCGACGTATGCCTCAATGGTTGGGGGTCTTCCTTCGCTTACGTCACTGGTCTTGAGGTATCTGGTTGCCTTCGATTATTTGTGTTCATCTTGACTCTGATTCTCATAGAAATTGCCTGAAAGTCGGTCCTTCAACCGCTGAAATGGCTGCGAAGGCCTGTCGCCGTCTAAAGAAGTTAAACTTGAACTTCACGAGTGTGACGACTTTGTCGCTAGCACCTTTGTTCATGGTGTGTCCTGACCTTGAAGTCCTCAAATTGGCAGGCGTACAAAATTTAGTGAGTCTCGCCCCTACCCTTTGTACGCTCAACCAACAATTAGTTCATTTCAGTCCGATGCAACGCTTTCGCGGTTGTTCATTGTAATCACGGAAGACAGTGTACCTAACGATCGAGCACCGTTCCATAACCTCAGATCTCTAAAACTCCGGCATAACACAATTAGTGAAACCGCTCTCGTCCCATTCCTTCAGCGTTGCCCACAGCTGGAACGGCTTGACGTATCATTCACTCTTGTGAAACACCTTCCTGACCTTCCTACGGTACCTCCCATCGAGAAGCTTACCTTAACATCGACGTTTGTGCCCGGTCGGGAACTAGTCAACTTTGTCGCTCGTCTACCCCGTCTCAAGACCCTGAATATTGGTGCGATGGGCGTGAAAGCGGCTACGAGTACTGCCATGGTGAGCTCGACGGCGATGACACTTCATGACGATATTCTCTGCCTCTTGACGGATGCACTACGAGGTTGCCCGATGCTAGCCGTGAACCTTGTGCAAAATTCCAAGCTAGGAGCAAGGAGTACTAACGCCATCGCTTATTTTATTCGACACGTTGGCAGAAAACTGACATATCTGAATTTGTCGGGTGTTGCTGTACGTTCAGAAGACCTATCGGGATTAATACCAGAAGAACAAGAAGAGCCGTCTCCACTAGAAACATTAATATTGAATAAGTCCCCAATCGACGACGACTGCGCTCCCTGGATTTCGAGCTGCAAAGGATTGGAGATTCTGGAGCTTGCGGAGACAAGAATCTCTGGTGTGCAATGCTTTGTTCGTTATGTTATGGTACATAGATAAGCTGAGATCATATTTTCAGAGGAAGGACTGCTTCCCATCATCGATTCCTGTCCCAAACTCGCGAAGTTGAACTTGACGGGGTGCAGAGGGGTAAGAATTGCTGACCGCCGACGCTTTTTCGATGTAAGCACCATCTAAACTCCCTTGTTATACTGAAAAGCTTGATTATTCACATAAGGTCTGGGAGGAACGTCGAACGCAAAGCACATGATAAATTGGTATCGTGATGATGGATGGTTGCTTTGTATAACAACTACTCGAGCCGTTACTGGGTCGTGGCTGTCCCCACCCAAAGCAGTCCAAATCTTGGCGGTGGTTTCACAAGGTTCAGCGTCGGTTGAACATCGACTTCACCAAGAGGTGAACCGACCAGTTTCTTCCGGCCGAATTCCAAGGCTGGTGATTTTGGAGATTTCAAGGACGAAGGAGGATCCGATTGCACGACCAAAGGGGACAGTAGAAGCCGAACATTCCTGAGGCTCTGGACTACGACACGTTGCAACTCCTCCAGATTGGGGCGCGCTGCTTTAATGTCGGAGGGAAGAGACTACGAAGTCGCATAAACATCATTGAATCCTAATACCAGAATCCCACTCACCTGATAAGATTGGCTAATCATCTGATCTAACGACGCAACAGGCTCCGACAAGGCTTCGCCCCAATCATCACATATTGCTTTCAAGAAGCTCACATCCAAAATTGATTGAAATCCGAGACTGTTTCCTGATTCCCCCAATGCTGTGACCAAAGAGCGCGAAAAGCAAGTCAAGACAATCCTGGCAATAGCTGCTCGCTGCGAAATGTCCTTGAACTGAGCAAATTTGTCCAGTGACTCAACCAGGAACAACAACGCGTCTATAATTTCGGAAGAAGGGCCTGATGGAGGCGCTGCTGCCAAGCAAAACTGAGTATTGACCAAAAGTCAGGATGCAGCAATCAAAGTGCCTACAGTCATGTCGCATACCACGTGAACGGGAGGCCATATTCTGAGCGTATTTGTTGCTCGCGGACAACGCTACTGCCGAAGCACACTTGCTTACACACGAGTCATAAATTTGTCGCGCTCGCGCGTGCCAGCCTAGACAGAACGGAATCAATTATAGGGCTAGACCACCAGCTAGGCACGTACTTTCGCTAAATGCATCAGAGCAATAAAGGTGGACCATCATGGATGAGCCGGGCAATTTCTGAGATAGTCTACCCAGAAAGTATGTGCGTCGGGTTAATGGCTCTGTGGCAAGCTTGAGCACGGAAGCAACACAATCAAAAACATCACACACCTGAGTCGCCTTCATCCGCATCAAGCAAATGTTCTAAGGAGTCAAGGAGGTTACTGGCAACTGTCTCAGAATCCGACACATAAGATGCTCGGAGACTGTTCGGTAGCCCTGTCAGCTGGATGGCCATCAACATTTCGCGAAACTACGCACTTGTTCTCCTTGCCATCTGCCAAGGCATAGTCCAAATCGTTGCGTAGGCTCAATGCAGCATGCTCTGTCTCTGATAGTATCCTATCGATGGACGGTGTCATACCGTCAAGACGCAGCCGAATTCCTTGCTTGAATCTTTGGAACGAAGTGTGTGAAAAGGGCACGTTGAGGGACGAGTGTGAAACGGAAGGCGCCGGGGGAGCTGAAAGGAGGAATTCTGGAGGTGCTAAGTCTGTTGAAGAAAGAAATGCATTGAGCTCCAATCGCGATAACCAAGTGTAAGTGACTGACCGAAGCGCGTGTCCTCCCGCCCTTCCGCAATTGCCAGAGCCGTTGACTGCAACGTTTCCCTGAATGAACGCGAAATATTCTCCAACATCGCTTTCCATAATACTTGAACTCGTGATCTGCACACATCATCCACCAATCGACGCAGTGCCTCGATTTCTTGCGGATCCAGAAGACTACACGACACAGATAGCCATTCCATTGCGGAGGAGCGAACTCCCCAGGCATTCTTTATTGTCTGCAGGTGAGATAGCCACGGGCCAGACGTCTCGTGAAGCTGGTCTATTGCCTTGGTGAACCATGCGCGTAATTTCGAGTCCAAAGTCTCTTGCTTCACCCTTGAAGAAGGGGAGTCTAGATCTATGAATGGTCTATACGATCTAATATCCGCTGGAAGGACATGGAAATGACTGGCATTGGGTAATGAGGATATCAGGGAGTGTGAAGAGAGGCGGAGGTCTGGTGGAAGTGATGGGTCATCATTGTGAGTATCGGTTTGAGTGAATGAGAGCATCTGCACGATCATGGAAGGCGAGCCATCGGAGGTTTCTCCGAATACCGCGCGGGCGTTTCCTACAGTACCTACGACGCACGCCAGTACCGATCGAATAACGTCCCATATACTCTTGAGTTCAGAACTGGCTTTTTGTGTACGAAGTGTTGAAGAATCGGGTTGCTTCTCCCAGGACTCTTTGATGATTTGATACAAATGTTGCAATGTCCGTGATCTCTGCTTAAGGAAAACGTCCAGAGCATCGGGCAATGGTAGGGAGTCTAGGAGATGAAGGGTGAACATTGAAGCGCAAAGATCCTGAACTTATGTCTCAGTTAACACGCACGAATGACTTTCACAGATGCATACCTGAGGCGTAAGGTCTTGCTCTCTCAGAGAAAGCGTAGCTCTGTGCGAAATCTGTGATCTGAACTGAGATACAGAATCCCATTGTCGCTGTACGAGAGGAAATTGCTCCTATATAGAATAACAGTGAGAAGAGTTCGTATGTAAAATGCATTGAAAGCGTGGTCATACCTTGACCCGTATCCCTTGCCATATCCAACTTTGCCCCTCATCCGAAGTTTCGTCCATTAACGATCGATATACAACACGCGACAAAAGAAATAACCAAGCAGCGTGCAAGCACTGCTTTCGTTCCAATAATCGCCAGAGGTGTTCCGAAGCATCTACCAGGAATTTGAGATGTGCAGCGAGGCACTGATAGATCTTTAGCTGTGCGTCTTGAGATTAGTCAGTAGAAGAGTGGGTTCAATAATAGGGAGGACTGACCATCAATGTGGCCGACCTTGCTTCTCCTGCTTGACAACTTGTCATCTCGTGGATCCGCCGATACCATGTGCTTCATCCTTCCTATGGTATCCACAACCCTCTTGGATGATTCCGCCATGGATATGATTGATGTTGATGCTTCCAAGAGGTCCCGGTATCGTTCACTAATGCCTAGTTGGAGTTGGTTCGATACATGCATAGCGAAGAACGTACCCGACCATTAACCGAAGCTCTTCCTGCTTAGCATCTACCTCGGACCTTGGCAAAAGTTAAGTTTGTCGAAGGGATAGCAGTGTGCACAGTAGTCACACGTACCTTAGCTTGACTAGGATAGTCTTTACCTCATGTACGGTATGCTTCGTAAATACATCATCCGGATCCTCCAAGCGGAGGCCATCTGGCAGTCCTAGCTTCTTGGATGTTGCCACCGACGCTTTCGAAGGTGAAGCTGATCCATTTTGGTCGAGCGCGATTTGAGGGCTGTGAGAGTGGGCGCTTCTAGTACGTGAGTACATTGAGGCAGCTGCCGCTTCCGATTTACTCGTTTGTAGCAAACCTGCGCGCCCTAATGTAGCCCCACGGTTGTACGAGTCCAGTCTTGTCACCAAATACTTAGGTACTATGTTCAAGATGAAGGTGGAAAGGTTCGATCAGACGCCGGGGATCACGTGCGAGAGACACGGATCCCCAAACCGACATAAACTGACACGTTGTATTTGGGTAAATAATGGTAGAATGTAATGCTAGCTCGGAAGCGCATGAGGGGTCATTAAATTAAAGGGGAGCCCATCGACTGCAAAGCATGAAGAGGCTAAGGTAAGCACAGGACAAAAAGTGGACAAAGCTGATCCGAAGTTGCTTTTTATTCTTCCCTTCCCTTTCCCTTGCCAACCCCCTCGGAGTCGGTCACACCCAGATCCATTTCTGTAACAGGCTTATGTCGATCATTGGGATGTAGCCTTCCAGATTCCGAAGCAGGAGTACTTGGACTAACCGAAGAGGAGCGCGATACGGGTTCCGCTCCTTGAGCAGTTGATTCCCTTGGACCAGATGATGATGCCATACGCTGGTCAAGAGCCTTCAAAGCAAGCGCTCTGACGTCTCGCAAGTTAAGAGACGCCAATAGACGATAGGATTCTACTCACCTTCGTCTTTCTGCTTCAGCACGCGGACCACCAGGAACTTGAGCGTATCCACCAGATTCGAGATCATGACCGGCACCGGGGATGAGATGGAAGCGCGTTGCTAGCGGATATACAAAGCTGCCTAGAATGTTCACGGGTGTGCTAGAGGAGCCTTAGCATCATAATCTGGTTACTAATTGCTTACGCACTGAACAAATGGAGGGAACCATTGCACAAAAGCAAAAGTTTCGCTTCGATCACCATAGCTGTCACCGACGATCGTATCACCCTTGTTCTTCTTGTAGAAGCGGAGATAGAGCCAAGCAACAAGCCAGCCCCACTGAATGCTGAGCCATGGTGACTGGAAACCGAACAGAACCACGACGAACGACAAAGTCACATAGGCCATGGGCAGACGCTAGAAGCACTGTCAGTCTGGGCCAAAACCCTTAAATTCGCTTAATAATGGAGCGAACTTCACCTTCACGCGGATTTTCAACAACCCAAAAACCTGAACTTGATGTTCTGGGATCAACTGCGTAAAGGCGACAAGGATACCCGTCTTTAAAGAAGAATTGGAGCCAGAAAAGAGCCCAGGGGGTGAATACTCACCTGTAGTGCCATTTGACCGTGGTATTCCTGGCCGTATCTGTCATTGAAAGTGAGGAGTTTTATGTCAATTGTCAGAAGACAAGCCGTACAGGAAAAGATCCGCATTCTTCGTTAGGAGGAATTCAGCCCAATTGGCAATGAATGACTGGAGAATAGTGAGTGTAAATCTCACACCATATGTGAAGAGGTCCTTCACCATGATATTTGGTAACGTTATGCAAATGACTATGAAGTATAACGTTTCCAAAGAGCCCCATAAGCGTTCTAAATATCGAAGCGACACGGGCACGAAGGCGAGGGTAACTAGGAGCTATTCATACGCCTATCAGCGGAAGAAATGGCCACTTGGATATCCTCGTACCTCCAGCACAGTTACTTCCACTAACCCAGCGGTAAAAAACGTCCAGGGATAGAAGAGACTGGCTCCTGGAATGAGAACCAGATAAGGCTGCGAGAAAGGGGTTGGATCATTCCAGCGTAGTAAGTAGTATAAGATAGAGAACAGAAACGTCGCGAGAGTGAAACACCGGGTCGTCAGAGGAGTGGAGGAAATGAGCTGCAAAGGAGAGGAAAGGATGGCCATCTTGGACGGTTCCTTGGATTGTTCTACGCGCCTCGACTTCTTGGTAGCAGCCCTGTTGATTAAGACTGCCGGAAGCACGTTACAGGCTACTTCCGCCTGGGTCTATAGCTTTGAGGAGCGCAATAAAATCCGGCGACAGAGCAGCTGGTGTTGAGTAGGTTTCAAAAAGGAAGAGGGAAGGGGACGACATCGTCTCACGTGCCTACGTAACAGAGTTTAGGGCCGGAACTATGTTCCAATGATTCTCGGGGGCGGATGTTCGCACCCGGCAACTTTGCTATTGACCACGACCATCATGGCGGACGAATACGATTTTCGTCCAGGTGGTTCGCTCAAGCTTAAAACAAAGGCGAATCGCGTCATTGAGGGAGGTATAACGAAGAAGTATGTACGAGGCGTATACGATGGTCCGTGTATTGGCTAACTAATATGTGCAGGAAGAAGAAGTCGTCCAAGGCGAAAGTCCGCAAACGACTTGAAGAAACTGCTGAAGCTACGAATGACGATCTTGGCGAAGGGTCCTCCGCCACCTTGGATAGAAAGTCCTCAACGGATCCCACTAGTAGTAACAAGACAGAGGCTGAGAGGAGGTTTGAGGAAGCTCAACTAAGACGGGTAAGTTGTGCCGAATCGCCACTATATTCTCATTGGAGTTCACCCACTGTTTGATTGAGATGGAGGAGAGGGTGAAGAAAATGGCTTCACTGACGCACAAAGATCGCGTCCATCTGTTCAATGAGAAATTAGAAGCGCTTAGTGAACATCACGATATTCCAAAGGCAAGTGTTCCTACACTACTTTCGGCAATTACATTTTCTAATTTATTGCTCAGGTTGGCCCTGGATAAGGATCATTGGCTACGGGAATCTGCTCCCCACTCAGTGCTTGTCGTCTTTTCATGTCGTTCTTGCTCTTTATACGTATACCTGCAATGGACAGCGTTTCTTTGAGTCTTCCCCATACTGGAAGCAGTTGTATTTTATGGAAAATGCAAATATGGGTCCTATGAAGCAGA
Organism: Inonotus hispidus; assembly: GCA_024712875.1. Classification (NCBI taxonomy): domain Eukaryota; kingdom Fungi; phylum Basidiomycota; class Agaricomycetes; order Hymenochaetales; family Hymenochaetaceae; genus Inonotus; species Inonotus hispidus. The sequence continues at coordinate 3,130,639 of CM045714.1, read as the reverse complement.
CAAATTGTTTGATACTACTGAGTATAAGATTTGGTAATATAATTTGAGTTTGCGTGCGTGACTTGTACTATTGTATCGCTTCTCTCTTCGTGCCGCGTCTCGCCTCTTACTTCCTTCCTGCCACAACGTACAGTCTCCCCACCCTCATCACCGTACCATGAATGCCTCCACATCGAGGAATGGTGGTAAAGAAGTTTGTCGATAAGAAACCTCATGTCTGTCCGCCGTCCAATGCAAAACACCCTTCTGGTCGATGGGAGACCGCTTTCATTTACGATTTCATCATCAAGTTCACCAACCTGCGTCAGAAGATCGAAGGCTTTGAGAGTCAAACAGAGTGAGTCTGATAAAATACTGGCATGCCCATCGACGTGTTTTTACGCGCGTTCCGTCATTTGTCAGTCTGGAAGATGCTCTTTTGTCTCCGACTCAACATCCAATCATGGTGCAGGTTCTTTCGCGTTTTGTGCTGAATCTTAAGCCGCAGACGCGTAATCTCAGGTGGGCATGATCTATGGTATCGCCCGAGTCATAGGTGGCAGTTAACTGAACGGAATTGTTCCAGCCCTGATCAACTGGCATCGGTCATACATAACATCCTCCAGGAACATTTCAAGTCCCCCACTGAACGAACTGTCTTCTGGGATGCCGAACTGGGAGCAAATGTTGATCCATTGCATGGAGTGCAAGGCGGTTTCTGGGGTGTGGACTGGGATTTAAAGGTTCGTCGTTATCTAATGAGTTTCAGAGCGTTTACCGAGTTCCGCATCCAGCTTCGCATTCTCAGGATGTTGGTGGAGTTACAGCTCACACACAATCAAGAGATCAAGGATATCATTGACAGAGCTTGGGGCGTCGTTCACAACAAACATAGAAAACGAGATACTTTGCCAACTATCCCCGATCCTAAAGATCCGCATAGTCTTTGGAACCTGTGCACTATGCCCATAGGAATAGACAACAATAGAGTACGCTATTGGGTCTTTGATGGTACGTACAAGTGTGGCTTGCTCCGACCTGCTTCACGCCCTTATTTACTCTTATTTGGCGTATTCTGACGGTTCTGTTCTCGTGGTGTGCATGTCAACTTCCACGGCTTTATCCGTCCTTTATGACGCCATCAGATTCACCGCGTCTCTATGTGTCGACAAATCCTTGGAAGGTCTGAGTTCCTCATCAATATGCATCACTAACGATGGCTAATCTCACCATTTATGCAGGTGACTTCCGGTTTCAACGCCATTGCAACAACAAAAGAGGAATATCTCAAAGTTATCGAAGACCTGAAATCTCGGGAGCCAAAGTCTACCAAGAAACTTTCAAAGTCAGATGCCCACCACATTAACCTGAGAGAAAAACTGGAAGGCCGTCTGGAGGTGATTGATCAGGAACTAAACGTGAGTTATAGCGTAAATTTTTCTTGCCGCTATTATTGGCACGATAAAACGCCGAGATACTTTACTGAGCAGCTCTTTCGCTGTAGCGTGTCGCAAAGGTTCGCAGAAAACTCGAACAGAGAGAGATCCTGAGGGCGCAGGCAGAGTTACGTTCAACGAGAACTCGAAGGCAAACGCGCCGGCCTGACTACGTGTACAATAATGACTTTGATGAGGAGGTAAGTTTTCAAACACTGGCTTGTTCGTATGTCTAGTACCTAAAGTGCTACTAGGATGACGGCGACGAGTATAAGTATCAAGACGACGACGACGATGAGCATGTTGAATTTGATGACAACGAATTCGGTGATTCGCTTGCTGGCCGAAGGCGATCTCAGAGAACGTCAGCGAGAAATGTGAACCATGGGCGCCTTTCCGACTGGAGAGGGGAACGACGGTCGACAAGATTAAAAACCAGCGTCGATAGCCCTGAAGACGGTCCCTCCGCAAAGCGGGCTCGGACGGAAGAGCGTAGCGTATCCAGCGCCCCCTCTGACTCTACGACTGCTCCTTTCCTGACTAATCCTCTCACTCCTTTCCTTGCCAACGAACTGACCTCAAAGAAGAATGGTGGAATTGGTGTACGTGACAACGAAGTCGTTGTGGAGCAGATTCCAGGGAAGAAAAAGAGCAAGTTCTGGTATTATGCAGTAGAACCAACATCTGGCCCCGTACCGTCTTCTCCGACTCAGTCGACAGGCACGGAAAATCTCGACGTCAACGGCCTTGAACTGAACGGGAACGCTGAAGAGGATAACGTTGCAAATGGACGTCAGAACGGGTTCCACGATGTAAATGGAGATGGTTCAAAGGCCGTTATGGAAGTGGAGGCCTAATTCGAGGTGACTTGAGTGAACGGCCGATTTTGTCAGCAGGGGGGAGCAGCGGCTTTATCATATTGTCACGCGATCTATGCCATCTTATTTTCAGCGTGTAAAGATTGCTTCGACCTGTACCTCCGTGTACGACAGACTTGCACGACCCGTACTAGGCCTTTACCCAGTCCCCGAAATGAAAATCAGAAATTGGCGTCTGTTATTGCCGAAGCTGGACCGAAAGAAAAAAGGAAAATCGTCGAAAGACAAAAGTTGACGCTGAGCCGACGGAATTTCGGAGACTACCGAGTTTGTTCGATGGTGACCCACAAGCGCATTGCTCTACAGGGCCCTATCATTTACCACGGCACGGGGATCAGAAGGTTGATTCCATGCGTCAGTTTACGATGATGCAACATCAGCACTTCTCGCCCCGAAATTACGGTTGCAGCGGCCAGTAAAACGCTAAAAGGATCCACTAATAGTCGCTGGAAAGGAAAAAATCTGACACGTTTCGATACCTTTCTGGGCGGAACCCATATTTTCTGTCAAATGTTCTTACCCTCACTTTTATACTATCGCAATCCGTTTCTCCCTGCTTTTGTTCCATTCCTAGGTCAGACGTTCTTTATTGTTCTCTATATTAGAGTAGACTATGTTAGATGTATAATGACATAGAGTAGGTCATATCCCTTACTTGATCTGGTAATCTGAAAGTGGTATCGAGGCTTGCGCTCGCCGATGCCCTCTTCCGAGAACTTCCCGCAGTCGAACAATGAGCTATACACCTTTCAAGTCCTGTAAGTATGGCCGCAGTCTCCCTTCCATATGCGAAACGACTTGAATAGTAACTGCCGTCTCGCAAGAGACCGTGACCCATTTGGAGCCTCGGAGGTTCTAGAAAAGCGCCACTGTAACCAATATGCTCTGAAACGCATACCGTCTATGTAACGGGCTCACAGTAAGAATGAGCCGTCGAGGCGAAGATCTTGAGCGAGAGACGCCGCGCCTTGGGGTGGATTGAATACATGACAGCCAAGGTCAGCGTTAGATGCTCTGCGTGCCTTTCGTGCATAAAGAGACAAGAAATGCTTTGGCTCCTGACTTGACCATAATCGACTTCGGCGTAGCAACCGACGGTACAGCGTAGAGCATGCAAGCAAGCAAGGGGACTCTTATTCATAATCTTTCATCTACGGCCTTTTCTCTTGTCCGGACGCACCTCGAATGTATTTGTGTGACTTGGGCACCATGATCAACTGTGCCGGAGTCCTGGACTCGGAGCTCGGGTCAGCAAGGACCGATTTACCGCCTTGCTACAGTAATTGGTAGGAAGGCATGCGTTCTGAGATATGTATGAAAGACCCTGAGAGTATGAAGTGAGAGTATGAAGTACTTGGGATCCTCCGAGATACTATCAGAATAGCATTAGTAGTTCTGCACGGGTAGTTCCGAGTGTGATAAGTAGCAGACCTGTCCTATCCGCCACCAAGATTAAGAGCATACATGAGCAGTTCTCGTTGTGGCTGCCCTTTTCGTGGCGCCAATGAGCGAGAGGGTCCCTCCATTGATTCGCAGTGTACCGCAGAGGCAAAACGTCAGAAACGTCCCGAACGACAAAGTAGCTAGTGGCAGATAGGCACCTCGAGTTACGCCAGATAGAACATTACGCCAGAAAAGCTCGTCTGGAACAGAACGCCTTTTATGTCTCGGTTCAATCAGATTAATGAGAATTAGAAAGTAGTCTCAGTCAAAGACTCATTATCCACGAAGGCGAGTGCCTCTATCAACGATTCCTGTCAATGCTCCGAGAATAAATGTTTATTTTAAGCCTTGGATTCGGATGGTAGAAAGTGATATGGATATCCATGAACTGAGGAGTGCTGAAGAGTAAGCGGGAAGCGATGACTGGTTCGTTGGATTTGATCGCACGTGACGTCGATCATTCATAAAGCAGGGCAAAAGTATTGCGAGACTTTGTAAGACTTTCGAAGGACACGCGCATTCTCGCACCTCCTCTTCCTTTCTATATGCTCGCGAGGGTTGCAGCGAGGCGGGTACTTTCAAGACTACGACGACAACTACTTAGATTCAGAGGTTGTGTTAATCAACCAGCTCATCATGTCTTACCCAATCGTTCGGTCACGACGACAAGTAGGACGACGGCTCCCGCTCCCGCGAATTCGGAGGAGACAGAATTGATACCCTACTTTGATCAACCTAATGGTCATTATTCTGATTCCACCGTATCCTCAGGACTCTTCGCCCATAGATCTCTGACGCACCCGGATGCACTCACTCATCTCGCACGCGGCACACTCGTGCGCGCTTCCTTGCTTACCGATCGAATATTGCAGGCGGGACATAGCAAACAGGAGCTGATTATGGTGCTTAAGAATCTGGATAGGTTGAGTGATTTGTTGTGTGGGGTCATTGATCTGGCGGAGGTTATACGAAATTCGCATCCTGATTCTTTGTGGATGGAACGGGCGAACGAAGCGTATGAGATGCTTTGTGAATACATGAATGTGCTCAATACTCACGTCGGTCTATACGATGTGAGTCAACCTCTTCATTAGCATTCCGAGTTTCCTTCTGACCGTATTTGATTTTAGGTCCTCAGACGAATAGTTCTTGACTCCGAAATCGTGAAGGTCCTGAGCCCAGAGGCTTACTATTCCGCGCTGATATTCTGGAGAGACTTTGAGAAGTCCGCCATCAACTTACCAGAGGAGTCACGAAGGAAATTCGTTTCACTATCGTCCGATATCATCACTTTGGGTCGTCAATTCCTAAGTGACGTTGCAACAGCTCGTCCCCCTGCGCTCATTACTCCAGCGGAACTGGCGGGCCTGAAAGACCTGGGAATGGGTGTCCGATTACAATTGCAGGCACGCATCACGAACAAGTCTCTGGCCGTCTACCCGGGATCGCTGCAGGCGCAAATGATCATGCGCTCAGCTCCATTAGAAGAGCCGCGAAGAAAACTATACCTCGCCGCTAGTCATGGCACGCAAGAACAGGTCAAGACGCTTGAACTATTGCTCCAGAAACGGGCTCAACTGGCGAGGCTGTGTGGGAGAGAAAGCTATGCCCATATGTGGCTGAATGATAAAATGGCTAAATCACCTGGTCAGTGGCATTTCTATTCTCGGTGTACTGTTTCTATAATTAACTAATAAATGATTAACATGATTCGAACCCATAGAGCATGTACAGTCCTTCCTTGATGCATTGATGTCATATACGCGGCCTCATGCTCGAGATGCTCTACTTGCGCTGAGTGAGAGGAAACAAAAGCACCATAACTTATCTTACCGACCGATCATCCAGGCTTGGGATCGTGATTACTATTGCCCTCCTGAACCTCCTGCCCCTCCCATTCCTCTTCCTCCTTTAACTCCGGGGAGAGTTTTCATGGCTCTTTCGCGATTATTCAAACACCTCTATGGCATCGGCTTTCGACCAGTGGATCCCGTTCCAGGGGAGTTATGGCATCCGGATGTCCGAAAACTGGAGGTGGTCGATGAAGACGAGGGCGTCATTGGCTGGATATACGCGGACCTCTTTGCTCGGGAAGGGAAGTCTAGTGGAGCCGCTCATTATACCGTTCGATGTTCGCGAAGAACGGATGACGACGATCCGCAGGTGGACAACATACATCCTCAAGTTCTAGAGATGGAACCCGCGACCAAAATGTCACTAGAATTCGAAAAAGAGCACTGGACGAGAGTCAAAGGTGCTGAAGGGCTATATCAGCTTCCGGTAGTAGCCCTTGTCTGCGAGTTTGCACCGCCTTCACGATCGAGAGGCGCTTCTGAGCTAAAGTGGTACGAGGTACAGACACTCTTCCACGAAATGGGCCATGCGATGCATTGTAAGTGATCCGCTATAATCATTGTTGCACAGCACATTGACTATTCCTTCAGCCATGATTGGACGTACCGAATATCAAAACGTTTGCGGCACGCGATGCGCGACGGACTTCGTCGAACTACCATCTATTCTTATGGAACACTTCCTCACATCACCAACAGTTCTCAGCCTCTTCGACCACACCAACCAGCACATCATTCCGCGAGCCGGGAATCATCACGTAGACCCTTGCCACTCCATAGACACATACAACCAAATCTTGATGGCCTGTCTTGATCAGGAATATCACTCACCCAAAGCACTAGACCGAGACTTCGACTCGACGGCGATCTACGCAAAATTGCAGGAAACGAAAGGTCTTATCCCATTTGTCCCTGGTACTGCCTGGCAAACACAATTCGGACACTTGTACGGATACGGCTCGACGTACTACTCTTATCTCTTTGATCGCGCTATTGCTTCACGAGTTTGGACACACGTTTTTGCTTCTGATCCTCTCAGTCCAGATGCGGGCGCACGTTTCAAGGACGAGGTGTTGAAGTCCGGTGGTGGAAAAGATCCGTGGTTGATGGTTAGCAACATCTTGGATGCGCCGGAGTTGGAGAGTGGTGATGCGGATGCTATGGCAGCGGTTGGGAGTTGGCGTATTGAGGATGAAATCTTGACGAGGCATAATCAGCCAGAAAAATGCCTGTGTATCAGTAAAATGGAATATTAAGAATACAGACAGAAACTGCAATGCGAAGTAATGATGACAATGCGGGTATTGCTACAGATGCTTGCTGAAATGCGGAAGACGAACTGTAATGAGGTTAGGATGGTCCTCCTATATGGAAGTCAGTGGTAAAACATGGTCGTCTAAGAGAAACTTTAGCAAATGTCATAACAGGCAGAGATAATAATTACGAACCGAAAAGACAACTTGTGAACGTAATCATGCAACACTAAGCGGCTCTCCACCGAAGGACTGGAAAAGCGAAGCCCACGAATCATCCGGGACTGATGAAGGGAAAGATTCTTGCGAGATCAGGCCGGGATGAACTGGTTCAAACGGTGTTAAGGATGAAAGTTGTTGGGAAAACGTTAGCACATCCGTATGTCCAGAAGTTATTGGTGGAAAGGTAAATGTGGGAGGTGGTATCCTCTCGTGTTGCCCACCAGAAAACATCGAGTCCAGAGCGTCCCAGGAAAGAAAGTCGTACAACGGGTCATCCGATTCTGGTAAGCTCGTGCAGCATGGTGCCGTATCAATCGACTCAAGTGATAGTGGGGCCGACACTATGCTCCTAATAGTCGAAGAAGACGGTGCTGAGTGTTGATCGAAAGCTACGGGGACGGTCGTTCCTGGTGAAACAGTTAAATACGCGCCGCATAGGATTGGGTTAAACTTGCCAAGTTCAGACACAGGCTCTTTCAGCTCTTCTGTCAGGGGGCATGGACTGTCAAATGCGCTCAAATCAAAAGAATATGACGGTAATAGAGCGGGAACTGCACGACCATATGTCAACAAATAGGGAACCAGTCAGACAGTTAAATACGTACTTGTGTTCAAGCCTGCATCGAGTAGAGATTGATTTGCGACGGTCAAGTCTGGGGTCGTGAGAGAACTCCAGTCAAACTGAGAGATTTCTGAATTCCAAGTGAAGGTTGAGGGGTCTGCTCCAACGGTGCTCGATTCAAGGAATCCGCTGTCGTATGCGTTGCCGTCTATTTCAGCTGAATACTGCTTATCCGTGCCCTCGCTTTGTACCACCTTGCTTTCCACACGGCTACTATCGTGAACGGAATCATGTACGGATTTGGAAGACTCCACCTCATCGGATGAACGACGCGACCGCTTGAGACACAGCGAATTGGTGCTATCTGCATCAGAACGGCCACGCTTACGCTTTGTCGACCCAGCCTCCGGCATGACATCGCTGGGGAAAAGGGATATACTGGACTCAGACGGAATGAGGGGATCTGTATTGGCGATCAACACTTCGTGTCCTACAGGAGATCCAGAGCGAGGGGTAGGTGGATCTATCGACGAGGAAGAGTTGGACGCAGCTAACGAGACCCGAGAGTCTGATCTACTTCCATGACTGAGAAACACTGGACGAAACATAAAAAGCTGTGACGCACCTGTTTCGCTTCATTGGAGGTACCGCAAGGTCGTTCTCTTCGTAAGTGTCTGGGTTGGACACCCTCTTGCGTTTTGCGCTTGCTTCTTTGACCTCGGAATCGCGCACGGGGGAACGAGGGCGTTTCCGACCAGTCTTGGCCCTGGAACCTTTACCATCCTTCGCTTTCGGAGGCGTGCTTGAAGAAGTGCCCACTTTAGAGCTCTGAGCTTTCTCACCCCTCTTATTGCTTTCCGCGGAAGCATCATTGTCCGTCGTTTTCATGATGCGCTCGAGCATTTTGACTGCTTCGCTCTCTTCAGATTCGTCCTTGCAGAACTTCTCCACATTCGTTTTGATCTCTTCGAACATACGGGAAATTTCCTCATTAACTGGTAACTTGGGATTGGGCTTGACGAAAACACGGGTCGCGCAGTCAATCGTTTCCGGTCGCTTGTTGCGAAAGAAGCGCTTGGACAGAGCGGTCCATCCTATGCGTCGTCGAGCGTTGGTAAACCAGTCGTCGAGCGTCCTCGTGGGTACGTTTGAACCAGCTAAAATCTGTTCCTTCTCCTTATACGTAGGATACGGCTTGTAGAAGTGTGTCTTAAGCCATCGGCGTGCGTTTGATATATACGACGGCGCGTCTTTATCCCTCTTCTTGTGAGGATCAGGATTTCCAGCATGAGATGAAGGCGGAGAGCATTGAGATTCGTCTGTAGGCGAAGGACTGTTCTGGGAAGACTCAGAGGAAGCGATAGCGCCCGGCTTGTCGTTCAGAGACATGCGCGCGAAGACATCCGCAATTTCGCATTCTCTCTTCCTCGCGACGTCCTCTGTGACTCGATGCAGGTGGGTAAGTTTGTCGGCCAAGATCTTCCCGCTAAGGGCGACCCTCCGGGCAATTTGGATGGTGCTTGGCTTGAGTTGGCCGCGTTTCAGACAGAGAGTAGTTTCTTCCGTGACCTGTGAAAGTCGGGCAACGAAACCCTCGAGAGTGGGCCGGTCAACGATCGCGGTGTCAAGAAGATCGTCCTCGATTTCCAGAAGTTGCCGCTGGAGTTTCTCGTCGAGCATGTCGTTGTAGGCCATGCGGTGTCGGGTAATTACGAGGAGGGAACAGAGAGAGATACCGGGGCAGCTGGACACTAGATTAGATTTGGCGAATTGGGAAACTGCGGAGTTGAAGAGATAATCTATGACTGGGAAATGCGAAATGCGATCGGAAGGGAAACCCGTCTCGCCTGGAGCGAACGCAGCAAAAGCAAAGCGTCCAACACCCACACGTGTTACAGGACTCAGAAGAAAGAAGTCACAAAATCCAGAATCACACACACAGGGAGGGGACAGGATTTCTCGCAAGACCAAGAGACTAACAAACCAGACCAGGGATCGACTCGACTCACACAGCACACACACAAATTCGAGGTTGTTTGTCCTTGTTATCTTCTTGCTTGAAATTGAAAGGTACGACGACCCGTTCCCGATATGGATAAGCGCGTTGGAGTGGCCTATTGTCTTCCAAATATGGTAACTTATCAATCACGGGTAAAGCGCACCGTTGTTCGTTCGTGTTCGTGTGTTCGTGTTCGTTTCGTTCGTTCGTTCGTGATGTGACGTGATTACAGCATCCTGATTCCTAGTCTAGGGCTGTCTAGGGAGGGGTGCTGCCAGATGTCAAATGCCAAATGTCAAATGTCAAAGGAATCCACCCCCAAAGAAAGAAGTCCGTCCGGCCGGCCGAATCGATGATTTGCGAGTCAAAGCCAAAGCGTCCTGTGTCCCCCCATCAGATAGTTTAGTTTACGATAATGATAACGACAACGAGACAGCCAGTCCAGTCCAATCTCACACGAACACGAAGCACCAGGCACCTGTACAGTACCCATCAGCGCATACGTACAACCCAACACTCTCAACCTCAACCTCAACTCTCAACCACCCAAAAATGGATCACTCGCCTTATTCTTATTGTTCGATCCCCACTCCCATCCCACATCCCACATCCCACATCCCACATCCACATCACAGCCCCCTGCCCCCTGTGAGGGGCGGCTCAACCCAAACCAAAACCAAAAACCCAAAAACCCAAAATCAAAAATCAAAAACCCCATCAACCGTTCAACGTCCGGCCGTCCGTCCGTCCTTCTCGTCCGGAATCTAAAAATTCCTCCATCCGTATTCGTCTTGCTCAGTCCCAGTCCCAGTCCCAGTCCCAGTCCTTGCGCTTGATTTTCTTCATAGTAGAAAACCGATTTTTCTCGCACACAACAACAACAACAACAACAACAACAACAACAACAACGGGTTTTTGACGATATATCGATATCGATATCGTAAACGAACCCCTTTAATTTCTTTCTCGATCTTGTGGGTGTAGGTACAGCAACCAACCATCTTGACACATTCTACACCACGCCACGGCCATGATTCGATTCGTATTCGTCTTGACCTTGATCTCGATCTTGACCTTGCGCTATTGAGCTTCGACTTGACCTTGACCTTGACCTTGACCTTGACCTTGATTTCCATCTTGCGTCTTGCGTCTTGCAGAAGTTTGAAGTTTGAATTTGAAGCACCCGGTACGACGAACCTCCCGATCGATCGAAAAAGCGCTGCACTGCGTAAACGATGTTTGTCAAAGTCAAGATGCGAACGAAACTACAGGCAGATGCAGATGCAGATGCAAAAATAAAATAAAAATTACAGGAAATGCGAAGGACGAATGAAAAGGAAGCAAAGCAAGGCAATAAGAAATGACAAATGCAACTCGACTAAGAGAACAATGCGGGGTATCGAAGGTAAGAATGAGACGAAATGCGAACAATGCAATGGGACGCGATGGTTTGAAGAACGAATCGAATCGAAGTCTAAAAAATAAATCAGAGCTAATGACGCAGTTAAATATTATAAGTAAGCTGTGCAAACAAAGTTGCTAGGTGAACGAATAAAACAGAAGAAATAAAGACATATGAACAGAGAAAAAGCACAAAATACTTAACCAAAGACTTCTTGTTGTAGTTTCTGCGCTTCCTCCAGGACTAAGTCGGCGAACTGAGGCCTCTCCACATTCACCAACTCACTGCATTCCGCGAGCGCCGGTACAACAAAAGGGTGAACAAAGTCAACGAGAGGTACAGCCGATTTCCCATCGTGGGCCAAAGCTGCTCCCACACCAGGCAAAGGTGGCTGCGATGCATTGCCGAGTGACTCAAGGAACTCCAATTCTTCCGATGTCAGAGGAAAGTGGAGCAGAAGCGAAGTATTCGGATATCGCGCCTTGATCTTTGGTGCTTGTTTTCGAGTCGTTAGATGAAAACGATGCACTGGTTGCATCAGCGCTTTCCGGTTGCTTCTCGAGTGCCAGGGCGTGCGTGTCTGGTAACAGATCACCAGAAATAGGTAACGGAGAACAAGGATCCAGTGAACTTGCAAACATCGAGCCTAAACAACAACAATCAGCATATGTTCCACAAGATAACGGCTATTAACTCACTGGTATCACCCGGAAACCCAATACTTGATCCAATTCCCAAATCGAAGGAGCCAAAGTCGAACGGACTCACATCAACCACACTCTTCAGAATGTCTTGTCCCCAGTCCGGTACAGCCGCCTGTGGGACGTTGAAGTCCATCTGGGAAAGCAAGAAATCCATAGTTTCCTCGTCTAATTCCGTCGAAGGTTGCAGAACCGGTGCACCATACACAGGTGACCACCCAGCAGGTTCCTCAGAAAGTGGCTGAATCGATGTAGGTTGGACAGATTCTGCCCGGGCCGCTGAAGCAATCGATCTACACTCCGAAATAGGGTTATCGCTCTCTTCAGAAGGCAGTGTCTGCGGCCCTGGCTCACTGAGCCTCGCACGCTTCGTCGTCGGCGAATCTGATTCCAAATCGGGTGACTTTCGCTTTTGTGACAGGACCGATTGTGGCTTGTCCACGATATCGTGCGGCAGGAAGATAGGCTCGGCAGAGACGTCATCGATCCAGTTATCGATAATCTCCACAGGGAAGGTTGGATATGTAGGTGATATTGTTGGTGTGCTGATTTCGCTGGCGGTGTCGGCGGTGTCTGAGGAACTTGCTGAATATGATGATTCTTGAGAGATACAGGAAAATGTAGGAGAGACGCTTCTTCACAAGGAAATTAGTATGATGTACGTAGATAGAAAAATGAAATGTGCGCACCTTGCGCGTTTTGAAGCTCTTGCTGAGTCCGTCTCCGAAGATTCTGAATAGCATGTTGTATCTGATTCTTCGCTGCTGGCGCGAGAGCGCTTTCGTGATGATGAAGTGGACGTCGAGGGGAGGAAGACGATGAGTGATCGGTTGTTGTCGATGAAGCGGAGAGACGTCGTTTTCGTGATTTGCTGCTGCTGACCGATGTTTGAGCCTCGATACTCTCCAGCTCCTTCGCAAAACTGCTCGTCCCAGAACTATCCGCGCTACCATAGAGGTGTTCTGCTTTGGATTTGATTTCGTCCAAGTCGCGTATGATCTCCTCGCTGTACTCGCCCTCCCTTTTCCCTTCCACCAAGACACGCGATGTGCAACTGAAGGTGACACAGCGATTGCCCTTGAAATAGCGCTTCGAGAATGCGGTCCATCCGATTTTACGTCGTGCGCTTGAGAACCAGTCATCCAAGGACCTCTGTGTGACGTTCAAGGCCTTTAGTAGTTTCTCCTTCACCTTGAATGGGGGAAAGGGTAATGCACGTTTTCGAGAAGCCACTTGTAATGCACGCCAGGGGTGGAAAGCTTTGATGCAGACCGACTCGAAGTCCCATTCGCAACGATGTCAGTCATGGGCGAAGAAAGTGACTGGTTTTGCTTCGATTTGGAACGCACTCGTGCGCCAGTCTCCTCGTCTGGCTTCGCAACTGTTGTGTCATGTAGTGAAAGATCCTTAAAGTAGTCTGTCAGAACACGTTCAACGTCAGCGCTCGGGTCATGTGCGTTCGAGTTCGCTTCAACTTCGATGAAGCTATTGGCCATGAAGGATATGTTACTAGCGACGATGTGGGCGGTTGCAGACGCGAAACTGTCGGTTTTGTGCTGGAGAGAAAGGTGGTATAGATCAGAAAATCGAGAGAGGAAGTTCTCTGCAGTCTCAGCACCATTCAGAACAGCATCCAAGAATTCCTTCTGTAAGTGCACTATATCACGAATATAGCTGCCAGTGTTAGCACGATCAAATGCCATGTTGGATGAAGATGACCGGGGCAAGACGTTAGCGATGAAACAAAGTGTGAGTCACGTGCGATTTCTTGCCTTTTGTTCTATAATCGCACGAGTCTCGTACTTACTACTATCCCTGTCGAGTAGTAACTCCTCTCAAACTGTCCTGCTTAAATGGAATCAGAAGTTCCAGAGCATTCGTATCAGGCTGCATTGCGCCGAATCATTGCATCGGCCAATGCTATCAAAGAAGCTCCTGCCCTGGCCTCCTCACGAAGTCGAGTTACGAAAGTGGATGATATACACGGTGCATGGGATGATATACACCCTTCCTTCTTACCTGCCAGCGATGCTGCAGATATTCTTATTAAGGGCGGTGTCGTTCCTCCGATTGCGAGCAAAGCTGTGGAGGCTATTCAGCGCTACCTGAAGAATCTGCAGACAGAATTACAGACCAGTTTTACTACGACATGGACCGAGATCGTCCACCGACCTAGGAGCTCCAACATGCCTTCCCTTATCTATCTTCGCTCTCGGATGTGTACAGCGTACGAATCCATCTATAATCGGAAAAAATCTGCCTGCGTCGAAAATGCACGGCAATTGGCGTCAGCTAAGTTATCTTTGTTGCGGTCTGCGCAATCTGGGAAACAAAACCCAAAAGAAATCTCACAGTCAACGAAGACAGAGGGACCCACATTCAATCCAGCACGTCCATTTCTCCCTATTTTCCGCTAACATACTCATGCCTTCGACAGGCTTATGTACCCGTTCTCGAGGCATGCTTTGCTAAGAATGCAACACCTTCCCGTACAGACAAAATGCTGCTCGCAGAAAAAACGGGAATGTCCTACAAGCAAATTCACGTCTGGGTAAGCTCTCATGAGTGAAGACCCGTGATTTGTCTGAATATTCGTGTCAGTTTCAAAATCGGCGCTCAAGAACAAGAAAACCGAGCAACACGCTGAAGGAATTCGGTACGAGATACGGCTCGGAATCGTCTTGCTCGCCACCTGTGACCTTGCCTGAATCGAGCAAAGTTGTGCATGATTCTTTCGCAATCGACAGTCCAGGGTACGCATTCCCTGTTCGCTATCCCCCGGAAGTCAACGTAGACCCTTTCCCCTCTCGTTGCGGTGACTTTTCTTGTCTTCGCAATCTTGACTGGCCCAGGCGACCTACTGCAAAGTCACACAAGGTGTGCGACCCGGATATTGAAGCACTTTGTGTTGCATTCACCAGCCTACGTATCGCGAATGCAAATCGACCTGTTCCTCAGAGGGCGAATAAGTGCGTACGAAAAGGAAGAGAGTCGCCAGCGAAATGTGCAGGCAGTGATGCTTATCCACCCTTTGTCGTCCGCCCGATGCGCGCTCCACTTTTTTCTCTTTTGCGCAACGTCACTTCTCGTACCCCAGAATGTTCCGGGCAGCCCCTGCTTGACAAGAAAGAACCCAGCCGGGCTGGCTCGGTACCCTTAAATGCAAACGGGTCGCAGTCGTTTACGCACAAATCCACGGGTCGCAAATGTAGTGGAAAGGACATATCGTCTGCAGCTAATGGGCCAGTGTCTGTTAAACGTAGATTGCGCAAGGCCGGACCTGCAGATTCGCAGGCGCGGAATAAGCATTCTGAAAAGCCTTCCTCATCCCGGCGTGCGCCACGAGCATCAAAATCGGCACGCAGGAAAGGCAAGGATGTGTCTGTGCAGTCTGCTGTGCAATCGCCAGAACAACCTCCATCTCGATCCTCGCCAACCCCTTCCATAGAGTCACTGCCGTCATTATCATACTCATCTGGCAGTTCTTCGTCATCAACCTACTCTCAATCGCCTACATCCTCTTTCTCGACACTGTCTGACGATGGGCACTCGCCTCCTCATGACGCATATCAGTTTACCGACTACTCTCTGACGTTGCCCACAGCGCAGACTGTTTACGACGAACACCCATCATCAATATCTGCCTTTGACGGGTTTTCTTTCGACCTTGCTAAAGGACCATTAGATCACTCATTGAATTTGGTTTGCCTGAATACCCTTCTTACTCGGATACTTTTGACTCACTGTCGCAGGGGCTGCAATCGTCTTCTGACTTTGCGCCTCTTCCGTCTTTTGAATTGCCTCCTCTTGCATCTTAGTTTCTTCGATTTTTAATTTGCTATCTTCTTCGGTCTTCTTCATCCGCCTTTGCTTCTTGCTTCTCCTGTTCTTCATATCTTTATTTGTCGTCTTGTGGATTTCTTGCTTTTGTCTTGCGCAATCAACGGAATGTATTTGTAGCACTTTGTATATCGTTTTTCTTGGGCGGAATGGTCCGTCTTTCTTCATAACTTGCTTGGGTGCTTGACACTATCTTGAATGCTTGAGGCAAAACGAACGTTCGAGCACTCGAAAACATGGGAGTAACGATGACGTGTCATTTTTCAGAGTTCAATATGACTACCTTAGGACCAGTCAACCTGGTCACCAAGACCAGATGACGCCCTCACGCTAGTGATGACGGGTGATGGAAGAAGGCTAATACGTAGAAAATCCGAAAGCCCTTCGATTCACGAAGGGTCTTTCTATGTTCGTGGATCTGCCAAGAAAAGGAAAAGCCTCTCGTCAATATTTTCTTCACGAGATTTCATAAAGCAAAGGAGAGCGTACCGTACATTGAAGCACGATTCATTCGGAGATATCAATCGTGATGGGTGGTCCGGAGTGTCTTTTCATCGCAATGCAGGAAAATTGTTCCCGGATCAGGAGAAATTGGTCCGAATGTCGACAATTATGGTGCCAATGTTCAGCCTCAACAACATCCAGTTGCGCGACAAAAGTTTGATTATCAGTGATGATGCAGCCATGATGAAAACGTCTTGAAGGTGCGTCGTCAAGGTGGTAAGAGGTCAAGCAGACGTATGGCCGGAAAAGGCATCCGCGTCACAATAAAGACGCCATGTCACGTCACAGTTGTCACGGTGCACGCTCACGTATCAATTTAACTAATTTCTTTACAAAAAGTGCAAAATTTATCTTTTGTATCTTTTTATATTTGTAGTAATTGGAGTCGAACCAATTTTATTTAGTATATAAACTAAATACTTTACCTTTAAGTTATACTACAATATGGTTTTTATTTGTATTTTGTACTGGAAGTCGTCCAAAATGTAAATGGAAAAAATGAAAAAATGAATTTAAAAAACAAAAAACAAAAAAAGTTGCAGCTCACACCGCCGAGTCGGTATAAACCTAAACCTCCATGATCTCTGCAAATAGCTTCTCGATTCTCACCTAGTGAATGCGCACTAAAACGTCTCGCCTCTATTGAATTGAGAAGCTGGCCTGTGGCCTTCCGGTTACCAAGCCTGGACTCGCAATATTTCAGTTCTTTTCGGTAGGCCTGCTTACTGCTAACGTGCTATGACAACAGTCTTTATCGCGAACAAATCCGTCTACGACTGAATCAGGCAGCCTGAACTCACGCCCAATCCACGAGATTGTCGAGGCGGTCCGGATTAACTGAGCTTCGGCCATTGCTTGTTCGGATGCAACTGTCTACAGCACAATGACCGAGTAATGAAGAACATAAGGCCTACGACTGATCTATCCCAGCATCGCGGGATGGGAAATACTTCTTCCAGTCCCAGAGGAAGATATTCGCTCCACAGCAATCATGCCGCCCAAGCTACCCCGTCTGAACCTACCAAGGGGATCCTTGCGGGATTATTTCCTGCTATATTCGAGGGTATACGATGTCGGGACATAAAGAACAATCAGTTTTATCGAGAAATTGATGCGTATAGCTTTTATTCGATGGGTCTAGGAGTCCATTGCCACGAAAGGACGTGTTCTAGTCCCTATGCGTGATGTCAGAGTGGAAATAGGGTCAAATTCCATAAGCAAGTCGGTACGTTTCTGGTTATTTCCAGCGTGATACGCAAGATCGCCCTAATACCATTTTGATGTCTACTTCTGATTATGCAGAGATCGTATGCGCCTGGCACAAGCAGTTGGATTATTGTTTAAGTCTATCGATATGCATTTACATGTCGCGCATTTCATGAACCCTCGCAAGACACCCTCTGATATTCGATGACGAAGGTCGACATCATGGAGAATGTGGCTCCTCCTTTTGCGTGTTTTCGTTGACATCCAGTTTTGTGTGTTTCCCGAATAAGGTAACTACAGGAGAATCATCTCAGCCGACATCGCATCCTATGCGTAGGATCCGGAAGATTCACGTCGTGACAAGATATCTTGCATTTGGGATAACGCGATCATCTTTCCCATATCCTTCATCTTCCCGGAAAATCGTTAAGGTGTCTTATGAGGACGGATGGGTTCCCAACGCTATTTTGATCCAATGGATCGTTATTGCGCGATACAGAGGGAACCGATGCGATTGTCTCTCTTGACTTGGAAAAGACCTAGCTGGCAAAGATGCAGAACTTGACATCTCCGTTGGTTCCTCTTTGGTCAACTTTCAGTCAGGCAGTGGACGTCGTGATTAACCGCCTGAAGCTAAATAGCAATGGTAATTTATTCAAAATGATGCTTTAATACTTTTATGCCGGTACGCCTGAAACATATCGCGAGAACCAGTAAATTCACGGAACACAACAATCCTCATCGCATACAAATCTTTTCCGGTTATTCTTCACGCGTACCAGCCAAAGCCTGAATGTCACTTTCATGAACTCACGATCCACAAACTCGACGGCAGGATATCAGCTTCTGAGTTCTCGTCACTATCATCGACTTTCAGGGCTTCCTCCACTTCCCGATCCCCTATGAAATATCTTCTAGCCATTGCTTGTATAAATGTTATATCTGGATGGCAGAAGAACCGCAGAAGGTCTGTTTAGGGGCCACAATCTGCTTCTGGGTGTAATATCTTCCAATACGAAAGTAAAATTACATCCTTCGCCTCAAAACATGTCTCCCGACCTGCGCCGTCTGGACTTGGCCAGGAAATCCTTTCTCGGAATGGTTCTCCCATTATATCCAAGAGTGTACCCACATCAGGACATACAGGAATGATTCCAGTTCGTGATGGAATTGATGCGCATAGGACTGATTCTCTGGGTTCGAGGAGTCGCGTGTCATTCAAGGAAGCCGGACCGGACCGTACACGAGATGGAGGTACTGTACCGTCTGACCAATGCTGGAAACATCAAAGTCCACGATCACACTTTACGGTTGTCTTGTCCTCGGCGAGATAATACGCAAGATTGTTGATCTAATGTCTCGGTGAAGAACCTGATGCTCCAAGTACAGCTTGTGCATCTGTTTTCATGTTAGTCAGAGCAAGTGAGTTGCTTGTCGCTAACTTATTACGAATTGCATTCAAAGACTTCTCAGAATACCCACTGCTCCTCGATCTTATAGATTGGCGTTTACTTTCTTTCGATTGGGTTGTGTAGCCCCTTCTACGACTTGCCCTCAACTCCCGTCTTCATACACGCGTTGATCAAAGTAGGGGTAGGCATGGTCTTCGTTTCCTCGTTATTGGTAATGGGTCGATATGAACCCAATGAGATATAGAACCCAGCGAGATATAGAGTTCACACCACTGGCTGAACGTATTACAGACTCCTGTATTCAAGCCCTGTACCTGGCGAAACGCATGGCATAAAGACCATCGTGCCATCTCTGTGTGATTGGTGGTGCTTACACATGTCAAGCTCCGTGCGGGTATTTGCCTGAGTTCTCGCCTATTTCTGGTGCGTCTTTCAAATGGTAGAAGATCTACTCTCAAAATTCTTACCCGTCAGGTATGTCCCAAATGCATATCGCGACTATAGGTCATTGCAACAAAACAAATGCAACATGGTAGAGCAAAGGACGGGACTCTATCGTCGCAAAGGCTGAACCTGTGAAAGGGGACAAGAGGGAAGGGCCGTCAAGGAAGGAGGGAAAGGTGTCAGGGAGGACGACTGTTTACCTCCGCAGCATTATCGGTCATCCTCGTCAGGATACTCTCCAGCGATCGAGCAGCATCGTCACGAGATGGTGTATTGCGCAACATTTCCTTTGATAATGGAACATTCCGCGTCGTGGCATTGTCTCCAAGAATTTCGACCCGTCACGAGAAATCCGTAGAGTGGATTGTCGATAAGTCCAATTGCGTCGCTCTTCATAATTAGAGGTGTGGTTTGAACGATCCAGCCGTTCAGTCCCGACGTATCTAATAACACCTTCTGTGCATCGAGAACTTTCTTTAGACGATTTGTCTATTCGTAGAGTTAGTATGTCTTTCATCAGAGCGCCACCGTATGGATCATCCTCCAAGGTGTTGTCGGATTGATTTCCGTTATGACTGTTCATTGACCTCCCCTCGCTTGCCTTGTTGGCGGGGCCCTGCAGCGCGCTCGACCTTTCTTCCGCGTCCTGCAAGTTGGCCTGTTGATCTCGAATTAGGTCAGGAATCGACTTCGCATCGTTGAAGATGCCGAACATCTCTTCCAAGCACTCGTCCGATGACTCCCGTAGCTTCTCCATGGCTTCAATCCTGGATTCAAAATGAGGAAGGAGATACGAGAAGTTGTTCTTGATGTGTTCCTCGACATGATAGTTTCCGATGTGTCGTTCGGCACGTCTCGATTTTCCTGCACGCCTCCGACTACTGAAGGTGTTGTGGAGTTCAAGGAAGAGCCATCCTCCGATTCAGCTTGATAGGCAACCAGAATCTCATCTTTGTCTATCCGCCAGTCGACTCCAATTCGGTAAGCAGCCCGTCTTCAACAGCTTTTCGTGCTCCCGAATCAAGTCCTTTGAATCCTGACCAGTTCACGCCTCCGTCCTGATTACTTTGGAAATAGACGTCATCGTCGGTATACACTTTCGGAAAGAGAATCTGAACCCTCGAACGATCACACGCCTTGCCGCGTTTACATGTCGTAGAGTAGTATCGTCAGTTTCCCTCTGTCGATGTTCACGGACATTAGTTCAACATGAACAAGACATTAGAAGCGTGCTTACTCTCATAAGAAAATCAACTTGGGCGCTCAAGCTGTCGATTTGGTTGTGCAATTTGTTACTACTGGTTCTTGCAACCCTCATTTCGGCGCAAGCCGTCTCAATAATCGTTTCCAGAAGAAATGTCAGAGTTTCATCCAACCTGTTTCTTTTGAGCTGGAAGACAAGCCTTTGCGCATCTAGAGAACAAATACATCTTCAGATGTATGTAGGCTATGCCAAAAGATTATTACTTCCCAATTCGAAATCTTTCGAGTCAACAGCAGACCAACCACGGAAAGAAGGCGAAGTAAAATGTGAGTCTACCAAAGATTTCAAATCCCTATCCGCACATGTAGAGCGTGATTGACGGACCTCGCTCGCTAATCATACTCGAGCTCGTTTCTGAGCTGAACATCACGGAGGTAATCGTTTGAGGGGAGCCCGCGAAGCGAATGCAGTATCAGGCAGGGATATTGAATCAGATTCCAGGGTCCTGTGACAGTGACGTGACAATGCGCTTGAGTCCAATGAAGTCAAGCTCACCTTTTCCCCACGCGCATCCTCCTCCGCGAACATGTTCAGCTCGTATTCGAGCTCGAGCATGGTCAGTGAACGAGGTGAGCTGCTTAGGCGTTGCCTGGGATGAAGACGCAATTTCTCTTTCGCAGATTCACATTTTGCTTCGTCTCCCTCGCACGACTGGTGTGGTGCCGACTTGAAAGATTTTGACTTGGGGGGTAAATACATCTCATCTTACACTTAGGCCTGTGTTCATGTCAAAATGAAAATTGCTCCTAGATGCTCGTGGACTGCTCTTGCAGCTGAAAAGGAAAGGACTGGATGAAACGCTGACATCTCTACTGGAGACGATAGTTGAGATATATTGCGCAGAATTGAGACGTGCGAGAAGGAGAGTCGATGATTTGGCCGGTCACGTTGATAGCTTGAACGCTCAAGTCGATTTTCTTATGGAAGTGAGGACCTGCGTTATATATCTTTTCATGATGAACTGATGTGCATTCATCGATAGAGAAGGAACGACGATGCTACTCTGCGACTTATGAATGCGGCACGACGTGTGCTCGTCCGCGGCTTCCAGATTCTCTTCCCCAAGGTGTATCGCGACGAGGACGTCTATTTTGAGGGAAATCGGGACGGAAGCGTGAATTGGTCAGGATTCAAAGATTTGGTTCGGGCCCATGAAAAGCTGTTGAAGACGGGATGCTTACCAATGTGGAATCGATTGGCAGATAGACAGGATGAGATCCTGGATGGCTACCGGGAAGAATCTGAGCATGATGCTTTCCTGGGCCTCACCACTTCTCCAATGGCCGAAGATGTGCTGGGAGCAGCCTCGCGCAGTGTCGGCGTGCACAACAGGAAGCTGGACGTTATGTCACGGCAAATCGAGGCGCACATCGGAGACACTTTCTCATTTCTCCTGTCTCACTGCGAAGCAAGGTTCGCAGCCATGCTGAAGCTGCGGGAAACGTCGGAACAATACTTAGAGGGGATATTCAAGATCTTCCCCGGAGCGACCTCGATTCCTGAACTGGTTCAAGGAGTAGAGAAAACTTTGCGGAAAAACGAGGAAATGTTGAGCGCGTTCGACGACAAGGCGAGCAACGGCGCATCGATGAAGGCTCATGTCACAAATCAATCCGACGACACCTTCGATAACGGTGCAGATGATACGAATCAATCCGACGGCGCTTCGGAGAGACATATACTAATTTCACATATAGAGAGTGTGTCAGATTGTTTAAAGGAGGTTATCGAGGCGCAAAAGGTTGTAGCAGCTGCGGCGGGACTGAACGCCTGGATTGTTCAGTCCACCTTTCTTATCATGAAGAGCAACGCGATCGGGCTCATCGACAATCCACTCTATGGTCTTTCCTGCGACGGGTCAAATTTCTTGGAGACAATGTATACGACGCGGAACGTTCCATTATCTAAGGAAATGCTGCACAGTGAACTATCCCGCGACGATGCTGCTCGTTCCCTAGAGAGTATCCTGACAAGGACGACCGATAATACTGCGGAGGCAAACGGTCGGCTTCCTTGACATCCATCCTCTGCAGTGTCCTTTCACAATGGTGAGAGGAAAGGCTGAGAATACTTCCACCTTCGGATATGTCATTTCTGTATACTATGTTAACAACTCGCTATGATGCCAACCTGAAGTGACTTTTGTTTTGGAAGCGTGTAGAGTTGATCAAAATTCCTGAGCTAACGGATACGTTCATATCCAAATCAGGAGACTCTGCACTTGATTTTGCGTACGTGCTGACACCACCGCTATTTTCGTGACTTGAAACCAATCACGTCTTGACGAAAAATCGGACATGCTCTTCACGGCCCCGAAAATAGTTCCAGTGCAATAACATTAAACATTATTCTTTTTTCTATTCCCCGGTCCTATACAGACCTCTTATGTTCATAATCGGTGTACTCAGCTACCGGTCCGGAATCTCTCCAGACAATGGGATGGACGCGTGTCTGTACTTACTGCATTGCAATAGCGGCCGTCTGGCTGGAATCCACCCATAACAAACCCATTCGTTCAGACTGAGCTCTAACATCATCAGCGCATGCATGCTTTAAGCATGAGAATCAGCGAGAAATATTAAAAACCATGGAACACGGCAATCCTTGCTTCAGGCGAGACTTTTCCGAGTCCCAATGATCAAACTGCCGCTCCAGGTGCCATCAATGGTACAAGAACTGCAGAAGGTCTCATTGTAGAACACTCTTACCGCAAAAAGTATGTACTTCGACCTCCCGTATCTAAACTTTCCGGGCGGGAAGATCCATTGGAAATTGATGCATATGGGAGGTCTTAGACGGGTCCAAGACATTGCGTGCCATGACAGAAGCCGTACCAGAGCAGATTTTGTCAGATAATAGCTGGCACTGCCCAATCCAATGCATGCAAAATCAGAGTACATGGTGGCACCCGCGACATTCCGGTCACACTGGAATACCTGTCCTGCACGATCTTATAGAGTGTTTGTATGCTTCCAGTTCATTAGGGTGCATGGAGCCTTCTGTTGAGCTTGTGCAAAAGTCATAGAAACGTCATCTGAACTGGGTCATCACAGTGACCAACCATCAGCGAGTGTTCCGGATTGAATGAAATCACATTTCGTGATTTGAGTTGGTCGAATTGATCGAGATGAATTGTAAAAGCGTAAAGTCCATGGCGTGCCTCGCTTCCTCATCATGAGTGCTCAAGGAACTAATCTGATTTGAGGTTGAATGCAAGTGGCTCTATCCGGCGAGGGTTCCTTGGAGATTCATAGACCGCTATTATACAACCCCCCTGGTGATGGTCAACTTAAGCGGATCGATATGGCCTCTATAAAACCTCGTGTCGGAACGTTATCTGGAGGATGGTAAAAATGCGTTAGCATGAAAACGGTGCATCCTCATCAAAGGCTGTGCTATTCTGCAGACCTCCTTGTGATTATTCGGTTTGGACCAAATTACAATGGTCCTTGCGAATGTGAGGAAGAATGGAGCTCGGCGGCGCAAACCAAGTTATATTCGTTGTAGCAGAATATTCTTCGATTCAATTGCCACTCAGAGCTGAGAAATTTTAAAACACTCATGGCGAGTGCACGAGTTGCAGAGCAGACGCAATAGAAGCGTAACGTTCATTCGGCCGTAAATTCGTCGCGAAAGCACAATCCTTTGCCGTTGGGGCTCCTATCGACCGACTAATGGACCTTGGAGGGCGAATTTACGACTTTCCAGGGGGCTCGTTATCATGGACTCTGAATGTCGTGTGCGAGCGTCCATGTGACGGCGAGACGTGTGTTACTGCTGTTCTTTGCCAGTTTGAGACAGTCTTCCGTGAAACTGCAGGTCTGCTCCAACAAAAAACAGCGAAAAATCCGTAATTAATTTTAGAAATCCCAGAGCGTCAGTCCAACGCTTGCGACCTCGAAGAAGAGCAGGAAGGGAAGCCAGCGAGCCAGGATGACCGGGGCAGGGGAAGTGGTGGGCGAAACTAAGCGATGGGCTGGGCTGGCAGTTTCCGAAGGAGGGTTGGACTCGCGTCCCAGTCTTGAACCAAACCACATCGACACTCATGTCTCACCGCGGCAAATCATACCTAGTCGGAGAGCTGGTGAAGGATATACGCATCGTTTGAGATATGGAGGGGGGGGGGGGTCCAGTAGTTGCGGGGTTCTTGAATATTGATACTCATGCAAACCACCACTCCAGCTGTCGACGATCTGTCTTGACACACGAGTTTGCAGCGAAGATCACTTCCACCCGGCGTGAAGGGTCAGAGGGACGTCGGTTCGGAGGGCACAGTGTTCGTGTGCATGGGGGGATGAGGATTGATATTGCTATTGGACGAAGGAGGGGAACGAAGTAAGCCGCATTAACACGTCTGCCGCAGTAGACCAGCCTCGTAGCGCGAGGATGGGAGATATTCTTCTTGTAACAGAGAGCAGGGAGAGGCGGATGCATTCATTGTATTTGATAGGAGGACGTCCGGGATTCGGCAGCTGGAGGACGAGGGAAGAAAAGGCTTGGAGGGAGGGGATATATCTTAGTGAGTCCTCACATACCGGAGAATTAGCCAGCGTAATAACAGACTAACAGAAACTGTCATTCTTCTATGCTCTGTGCTTTTAGAGCTGTTTTTGCGAGATATTGCCCAGGGAATGCTTGCAACTGGCTTGGTTTCAGGCTGGACTTGACGGTTCCCTCTCGTCTCTTGACACACTTCTCATCTTGATTCTTTGTCTGCCGTCGCTCCATTGCAGCGGTACACAGTGAAATTCTCCTATGCAAGTTTTCGTGCAGTCTCTCGGGTTGGGGATGTTGTTCAGATGTGGTCTTGATGTTGAACGGCTGCGACACTAGTCGGTGAGGTCTCTTCTTTCAGTAGCACACCTGACATAATAACCCTCGATTGGTCTTTTCAGTGTGATGCTGCAATCTTGCACTCATGACGGATCTTCTTGATTGACCGTCACCCCTGTCTTGAAGAGTCGTGCCTCTTGAGGCCATCGGGCTTGGGTCTTGATGTAAAACTTGACGCAGTCCATCTTGCTTCGGACATACAACAAGACAACTTGGTTGGATTGTCGAATAATGCAGGATGGTGGTATTTGGCATGATAGTATCTGGTAAAGGGCTCTTCATCAGGTATGTGCGTGGCCCATCAAAGGTGGGTGCTGACTCACCTTTTGTATTAGGTAATCGGAGGACATGGTAGATCTCTGTAGTTGAGGGGCGAGGGAGAAATTCCCATCAGCACAATCTGGATTGGGACTGCCGATTACAGGGATATCTAAAGGGTTGGAGAAAAACCACGAGAGTCCGGAATGAGCTCTAAGGAGCAGAACTTCGAGTGCGCCAGTAAGGGGCGAGTACTCTAATAGCAGACTATACCGCGGTCGATGCTGGCAACGAGTGGGAGAAGACGTCTTCCATGTATTTAGAAAGTACGAAATCGGTATTCTGGGAGGTCTCCTTGAGATGAATTACGTATGTTCAGGAGAAGTCGGTCGGTGGCGAGCGCTTACCGCGATTGAGCAACGCGATTCATCGTTATGCATTTCGAGCTTCCATGCTGCATAGACGTCAGGTGCGATGAGAGTCAAGTGGGAAAGTGATGGGAGGTAAAAAGATTGAACTGGCAAGGCGTTCGGATGGAGAGATCTTGGAAGTGGAAAAGAAGACGTTGACCAAGATCACTGGTGCGTATATTGTCGCCGTTGCGATTGCTCGATTTAGACACGCATGCCCTTTGCGTTCTCCGAGACACCTATACGATGACTTGCGCGAGGATTTGTCAATTTGGTTCGAGGAACTCGTATGGATTCCAGCAGCGGAAGCAAATCAGGAGGTGGAACGCGGATCGTAGCTGGCCCACCGGATTCGCGATCGCAACCAACAGGCAGTGAAGTGATTACCAGAAACAGACAACGCCCTCATCGCGTTGGTTCCAATTCAATCGCTTCTTGTTATAATGCTTGGACCATCCTCACCTCTCCGTTCTCCGTCCTCCATTTTCCCATCTTTTCTACACACCTGCTGGTTACTTCCTCGTTCTCTTGCTCCATCTTTCGTTCCTTACTTTATCTGCATCCGTTTTTTTGCGAGTTACAAAGCGCAGCATGTCTGAGAATAGAGCCTCCGTTCCTGCTTCTCATATTCCCGCTCACATCTCGGTACCCGTCCCTCCTCAGCCAAGTTATCCGGCCGTTACATTCTACAAAACCCAGAGGCGGTATGCGCAACGCCCAATCAGCCATTTCCCATGGGAAAATGCCAATCTGCAATTGTCAGGACAGGGATATGTGGTCGGAACAGACTGGTCCATGGTAAGCGAGTTTCTTGTTGGACCTTATGTGTCCATATTGACACCAGGTGCAGACATCATTCGACAATCGCGCCGATGAGCAGTTCTTCGATTCGAAGCGTCTGCAAACGGTACGCTATAGAGCATCGCATCGCTTGTTTCAATTCTCATGTTTCCCTGACCATGACAGGTTGACGAGTGCGCGGAAGTCCGCTATTTCCTTCCTTATGAACCGCTTAATTATGGGACTGAGCTACCGGAGATTAATATCGTGGAGGAGGTTCGTCGGTTGGATCTTCATCGAAAAGAGTGTCTTGCGCAGAGGATATGGTACGGGACAAAGGTTCGCCAGTTTTACTCATCAGCGTGTATCCTACTGATTTTCACCCGATTCTTTCTTGTAGGAATATCTTACCCGATTTCGACACAGATTTCGAGGTCTCTTTCATTATCTTTCTTTCATATAGTTCGCTCACATTATCCTAATAATCTTCCCCAAACTCCCCGTTGCGACTCAGTGCTATATCTTGGATTCCTACCCTGTTGGGATGCTGCCGCACATAGAATTCGTTCGCTACTAATTTGAAACCAGACCACTCTGTATATTACTAGTCAATCACTCTCAGCCCTGTCCAAAAACAAGATTTTAAGAGATTACATATTATGAATAATCTAAACAAGCTTGTACATACTCTCCGAGACTTTCTTCACGACTCGGAAAATTAGAGTAAAAATTTGTCTGCTCAGTTGCGGCCCTTTGCTGGACAAACACAGTAAAGTGCACAGATCGAAGAAACAGACCAAACGGCACCGGTAATAGAGGCAAGGAGAAGGATTAGGCGTGCTCAGTATGTGCCTGAGCGAAGTGCGCCGATGATGCCAGATCGAAGGATTCGCCAGTCAGACATCTCCGAAGCCTGTACTTCTTACGAGAAGAACTTGAATAGACACGCAGCGGACAAATGGCTAGCGAGGTCTACTAAGTAAACGGGCAAATCCGACCGCCGGGAGGACTGGAATTTGAAGGTGTTCAGTGAACTTCAGATGCGTGCTTGCTCGTTGTATTCTATCCTGACTCGGGCCGTCGTTAGGCGGGGGTTTAACCGTGCTCTACGCAGGGGCTAAAGCTACTGAACCTCGGAGAATATTGGTCCTCGAATCGCCGTGGTTCATATGCCCTCTTTAGACGAGGGGGATGTAGAAGGACGATACTGCTTCCGGGAGTTGAAATGCGTTCATCAACGACTATCGTCCCGGGAGAGTGCACTGTCCTGGCTCTCTTCTAAGACTGTCATTTGACTTCCTGTTCTTTTGAGAAATTGTCCTTCCAGTAACACGGAGAAGGCAAGGCGGGCTTTGTCGGTCGGCAATATCTGAAACCGGGCGTCAACAGTTGATCGTACGACACCAGCAAGAGCTTATACTCGGCCATTCTATAGACCACACTTGCTCTCGAGAAGGAAGCAGCAATCTGCATGGGCGTCTCCATCAACTCGAAGGCAGGATATGACGACGAAATAATTCAGGGACAATTCTGCATAGAAATTTGAGAGGAGACATCTTTGGGTGAGATGAGCTTCTAGATAAGCAGCCAGATCCCTGTAAGATGAAGATGCATGTCGATCACTATGACAGTAAACCTGGCGGGTATGATGCGGTGGACATCACCACTGAGTGTCAGTCAAGCGACCTGGGGATGGGGAAATAGCGTACGTATCAGGCAAACGGGGCGAGGGTTTCTCGATCCCATTGATACAGTTCCATCGTCTGCATGGATTTGTCATTGGTCAAACCGGGCGCTTAAATGCGGCCCAGTACAATCCCATTAGTCTCGGGTGGGGTGCCTCCGTCCCTTGAATAAATCGCTCAAGAGCTGAAGTGTATGGACCGTATGATTCAATCCATACTCCATCTTGTATTTGACAATGGGCACGAGCTGTTTCCAGGTCACTTGGTCGGAAAAGACTGTCCAAATTTCCGTGTAGAAGCCGCGTTTGACTCACAAGCAAGGTCCTAAACGAAGATTACAGCATTCCGAAGGAGCGCCTATTGACCAACCTGGTACTTGGAAGAGGGACGTACAGTGTTCATTCTCCCTCGACAAACTTCTATACCTGTCCCAAACATCCTGAAGGGCATTTTGACATGACGCCTTATTTGTTCTAGTCCACAGATATTGCGGTGTCCAAAGTTCTGTAGACTCATTTGAGCGGTTATAACTGATTCAAGTTAGAGACGCCTACATAGTTTCGTCCAGACAATTTCAAAGTCTGTGTCAGTAGGTCGCACTCGGAACAAGAGGTCAGCTCATCAATCAGCGCCGTGAAGAGCAAGCAATGAAATGCCGATATAGCAGTGCACGCCCCGACGTAGGCGCGTCGCGGATAACTCAGTACCGTGTAACACAGGGTTGGTCGAATACGTTTCGGTTATTGGTGTGGTCGATGTGCCACAACCACAACCTTTCTGTTGTATGAATTTCAAGTGAAGAGAAATAGAGATCTTTTGCAATCAATTCCCGAGCAGCTAAGATATACCGATGCGCTGTGGGAAGCACCGGGTTATAAGGTCAGTCTTCTCTTTGTTGGCAATAGTGCACGCGTTGGTGTTCTTGCTGCGAATTACTGTAAGGTATTACGTACACCTACAGTCGGTTGCAGTAGCTTCCGTCCCTCCCTCGTGACTTCTGGGCGTCGTCGTAGAGTCGGCGGGGCCGGCAGAGCAGTGAGAATATCAGTTGGTCCGCTTATGTCGCTCCTGGGTCAGAGTCAAATTTAGACTTTCCCGCCGCGCCTAACCACAGTGATCCCCTCTCCGTCTTCAAACTACCACTCATCTCACCGTCTCCTGAGATGGTATCAAACCAAGCGCCACCGAGGCTATGAATCACGCAGCAATACAAATGCCCCATGGTACAGCAAGGACGGGAAGCGTATTGCCGCAAAGGCCGCACCGGTGAAAGGGGACAGGAGGGAAGGGCTGTCAAGGAAGAGGGAAAGGTGTCAGGGATGCCGACTGTTTGCCTCCCCGGCATTATCGGTTGTCCTCGTCAGAATACTCTCTAGCAAACGAGCAGCATCGTCACGAGATGGTGAACTGCGCAACATTTCCTTTGATAATGGAATATTCCGCGTCGTATACATTGTCCCCAAGAATTTCGACCCGTCGCGAAAAAGTCCGTAGAGTGGATTGTCGATAAGTCCAACTGCGTCGCTCTTCATAATTAGAAGCGTGGTTTGAACGACCCAGCCGTTCAGCCCCGACGTATCTAATACAACATTCTGCGCATTGAGAACCTTCTTTAGACAATTTGACATATTGTCTATTCGTAGGATTAGTATGTCTTTCATCGGAGCGCCACCGTATGGACCATTCTCCAAGGTGCTGTCGGATTGATCTGTGTCACGAGTGTTCACCGATTCCCCGTCTCCCGCCTTGTTGAAGGGATTTTGCAGCGCGCTCAACCTTTCCTCCGCGACCTGCAAGTTGGCCTGTAGTTGTCGAATTAGGTCAGGAATCGACTTCGCATCGTTGAAGATGTCGAACATCTCTTCCAAGCCCTCGTCCGATGACTCCCGTAGCTTCTCCATGGCTGCAACCCTGGACTCACAATGAGGAAGGAGATACGAGAAGTTGCCTTTGATGTGTTCCTCGACATGATAGTTTCCAATGTGCGCCTCTGCACGTCTCGTTTTTCCCTCCACACCTTCGACTACTGAAGGTGTTGTGGAGTTCAAGGAAGAGCCATCCTCGGATTCAGCTTGGTAGGTATCTAGAACCTCGCTTTGTCTATCCGCCAGTCGACTCCAGTTCGGTAAGCAGCCTGTCTTCAACAGCTTTTCGTGCTCCCGAATCAAGTCCTTGAATCCTGACCAGTTCACGCCTCCGTCCTGACTACTTTGGAAATAGAAGTCATCGTCGGTATACACTTTCGGAAAGAGAATCTGGAACCCTCGGACGATCACGCGCCTTGCCGCGTTTACAAGTCGCAGTGCAGTATCCTCAGTTTCCCTCTGTCGATGTTCACGGACATTAGTTCAACATGAACAAGGCATTAGAAGCGTGCTTCTTCCATAAGAAAATCAACTTGAGCGCTTAAGGTGTCGATTTGGCTGTGTAAACTGTCAATACCTGTTCTTGCAAACGTCATTTCTGCGCGAGACGTCTCAATAATTGTTTCCAGGAGAGATATCAGCGTTTCATCCAACCCTTTCCTTTTCAGCTGTAAGAGGAGCCTACATGCATCTAGAAACGAAACACATTCTGAGATATATCCACACCGAGATTCAATGTATGTAAATCACCTCCTGAGTCAAAGTCTTTCAAATCTATATCGCGCGAATTACAAGGAGACGATGTAAAATGTGAATCTGTGAAAGGCGGCTGTATCGCGTCTCATACAGACAAGACTTGTGAAACGGACCTCGTGAGCTGACCATGCTCGAGCTTGAATCTGAGCTGAACATGTTCGAGGAGGCGAGTGAGAGAGAGTGGATGAGAGTAACTAGGGAAGGTCGGAACCGATTTGTCGAGTCAAAGATAGGGTTTCGTGACGTGACAGGACGAAGACTTCGTTACAAATGTGACGCCGGCAGTTTCCGTCGGACAGTCGGCATACCCCTATGTGGCTCCCCTCACAGGCAAGACCTTCAGATACTCACACATCTTACACCTTGGTGTTGACTCACCTTCGGACTGATACTTGAAAGTGGTTCGCGAGCGTATGAGATGACGGAGAAGACTGATATTCTGCTCTTGAAGAATGCTCGCCGATAGTTCTCGTTGTGCTTTAGGGCCTCATTTGAGATCAGGTTGGCAAGGAATAACCTTACCAACATATGATCATTACCTTAGTCCAAGCCTGTATCAATTTTCGTACAACCCATCCTCTATGGCGAGCATCGCGTTCATCAGACTCGGTTTCAAGTTACTGAAACTCGACTAGATGCAAATTCGGTTCTATTTCTTTGTTGCAACATGCTTCTTGCCATGGACCTGTAATCATGCCCCGTATCTTGACAGGCGCCTCTTCCGAAGATGGCGAGACTCCACTTGTCGGTCCAAGCGCGATCGCAATGTCGCATATGTCCTCCGGTAGTATCCAACAGATCGACACAGTCGAGGAAGCAAATTGAGAGAACTGCTTTTTGATAGAGCACGCCGAGAAGAAAGCATTGGGAATTATAAATCTCCTCTATTTCCTCTATGATTGTGCAAATAATTTAGCGGTATAAATATAGTCGGGAGCACCGATCAGCTGGAAAAACAAACGAGACATATGCACAAAATATGAAGGCAGTTACAAACAAAATTATACACCCGTTGTTGCGGACTCTGCATAGGTCTATTGTAGAATATGAGCGAGAAAATAGATCCATCATAACGACGTTGAGGACATACATGTTTTGGTCGTGATTCGTCTTTACTTTCGTTGAATCCCTCCTTGGCGTTCTCTCCCTCGCCATACTCGATCGATCCTTCATTGCTTGTCGTCATAGGTCTCCGGGTAAACTGTAGACGCACACGACAGAATGCATTTGATTGGGTTGCCATGTTTTGCGAGATCGAGCATTCGTCCGTTGTTGGTTCCGTTGTTCTTCCGCCAAGAGAAGTGATCCCAAGTCCGATTCGTACGATTATCATTGAGAATACGAGACCCTTGAATGATAAGGGACCCTTTGGTGTAAGCGATACTGTCAACCGAGATAATGGACGATGGAACTGACGACAATTGGAGAGATCTAGATGAATAAATACGTGAGCACAGGAGTGAGACGGAAAGACAGCAGGGCAGCGACGTACCGCATCCAGCAAGACATACTGAAACCATGACTGGGTCTTGTATAGAATAAGGAGAGTGAGTAATGTTATGGAATATACAGCTCCAGATTCTATGACGAGGATCACGATCGGCCTGTAGTTATAATTGGCGAAGTCCATGATTTCTCGGTTCAGATACCATATGCGCGCTGCTACGAGGGCTGTCGGGGGAATAACTATAATCCAGCCGATTCGCTACAATGCATGATGGCTCACCTGTGCATATTATATTCGTTGCAAGTGTCATAGAAAATAATGAAACAATCCAAGCGTGGAGTTCATCGGCGAAGATTTCCGCCTCTGGCACGACTTTTGCAAAAGAGTACAATATCCCAATTCCGCATACTATAGGGGATTCAACATTATCTCCAACGAAAAATAACAGGAAGTACCCACCTGTGCTACCGAGCAACAGAAGGCATGGGAGAGCTATAATTCGAACATCACGGCCCCAGACTAGGTAACTTCTATACAACTATGGAAACGTGACCTGAGCGGGATTGACAGTGGTGTTATTCAGGTACGCACCACGACACCGTCGCCAACCAAAGTTTGTGCCACATAAATAGTGCTGCCAAAGATCTGCGTGAACTCGGAAAGATGGTTGAAGAACGCCGCAGGTCCACCAGAATCATCTCTAAATGTAATGAATGCTTTGATAATTCTCGCGTAGTTAATCCCAATGTGCTAGTAAATTATGTCGGACCATCTGTCTTAGCCATTTGAAGGGACCCACCATCGTTGCGAGCACGAACAGTACGATTGAAATTCCAAGCATTGTCTTGTTGACAGGTCCACGCGCTGCCCGCTTGAACAGCAGGACCCAGATCGTAATTATGAAAACGACACTGTACACCCCTGATGCCAAAGGACAAGTGAACAAGACAGATACACCAAGAAACATGGGCCTTACCATACAAAAGTGTTTGAATAAAGATCGCGACTAGCTTGGACTGAGAACATGTCTGGTTCAATCTCCATCCAGAACTGAGAAATCAAAACACTCACCTCATCTGGTGGAAAGACCATTGTACCGTTTGATAGAGCGTTGATATGGCGAGAGCATGGGTTGCAGCATTTGAGCGGTTATAACTGATTCAAGTCGAGACGCCTACGTGTTTCTGTCCAGACAATTTCAAAGTCTGTGTCCGCTGGTCGCACTCAGAACAAGAGGTCAGCTCATCAATCAGCGCCGTGAAGAGCATGCAATGAAATGCCACTGTAGCGGTGCACGCCCCGACGCAGGCGCGTCGCGGATAACTCAGTACCGTATAACACGGGGTTGGTCGAATACGTTTCGGTTATTGGTGTGGCCTGAGTGCCACTTTTTTGTTTTGCATGAATCCCAAGCGACGAGAAATAGAGAACTTTTCACTTCCCGAACAGCCAAGACATACTGACGCACCGTGGGAAGCGCCGGGTTATAAGGTCGGTCTCCTCGCTGGCAACCGTGCACGCGTTGATGTTCTTGCTACGAATTGCTGTAAGTTGTACAGCTACAGTCGGCTGCAGTAGCTTCCGTCCCTCGCTCGGGACTCCGGAACTCCCACGCTTCCAGGCTGAGATCAGAGGACATCAGTTGATCTGCTTATGTCATTCACCTGGGTCAGAGTCAAATTTAGATTCTCCCCGCCGCGCCCTAACACCACAATATTAATGCGATCCGCCTACTTCAAACTATCATT
The DNA here is from genome assembly GCA_024712875.1 of Inonotus hispidus. Classification (NCBI taxonomy): domain Eukaryota; kingdom Fungi; phylum Basidiomycota; class Agaricomycetes; order Hymenochaetales; family Hymenochaetaceae; genus Inonotus; species Inonotus hispidus. Next base: position 3,096,459 of record CM045714.1, on the reverse strand, counting down.
GATCACACCGCTTCCTAAGATGGTATCAACAAAGCCCTTTCAACTTGACAGCAATCTGTCAACTCAAAAGCCACTTATCTCAGATGTTGGAGGGATGGGCTCCGTTCGAGATGGAGATGGCCAAAGACAGCCCTCGAGTTTGGATGTCGACACGTGGATGCAGTGAGATTGAGCTTGTTTTGTATTCCTGTTCACTCGTAACGAAGTTCACGCTGCAGGCGGACAACTATGGTATCCGACTGAAGCTTCTGTCTACCAGTCTTGGGTCTGGCCAATGATAACACTCTTGAAAGAGACAGTGGTACCTCGCGAAGATAGTTTTCTCAGAGCTCGAGTTCGTTACCCCATTCTTTTGCATTATCCATATCATCGAGTTGCTCCTGAATTACTCACAGTCAGGAGGATCGTGGCAGAGTTGAAAGAGCTCCGAATACAAGCTTGAACAAATTGGGAGTCCACGTCGACTTATATCCGATGCACTGGCCAATTGTACTCTCAACGAAGGTAAGCTTCAATCCATCAAACATATCAACATCAAAATGATACACAAAACAAGTACACAACATTCGTCTTCACATGTTCAGAACATTTGACTACAGGCGCATCGGTAACAGGTAAGGAGAAGCGTAACTATAGGTACGTAATGTTCAAATATGTATCTGACGACCACGTTTCGATGAGCAGCAATAAAGAGGCGCGCGAACGTCGGCATTTGACATGCCTCGACATTCACGGTACTCTCAAATAACACGATACGACATTGGTGTTGGACGTGACCCTTGCGCATCATGGCCACGCCCCGAAGTGAAGAACAATGTTTGTACTCGGGAAACGCGACAACAAGCTTTCACTGCTATACATATATTAATGGGACGCAGCATCCTTATTGTGGACAAGTCCTTCCCGGTTCCAACCAAAGGCCGAAAGTAACTTTCATAAACCTCGGATCGACCGGATTCAGCCGCGGGATGGTAGCTACCGCAGTCTTCCTCTTTCATTGACCTTTCGAGCCTTCTCTATATCTCGCTCTCGTCTGGCTCACCTTCTGGCTGCTTGCTGGTTTGCTGCTACTTCGGAACAATAACCGGATAGCCAACTGCACAAGGACCGCAGGAGGTCCGTCTCGGATTTACAATCTGCTTCTTGGAATAATCTCTTCCAACCTCAGAAAAATTATGCACCCTTCGCCGCAAGTATGTCGCTCGAACTGCCACGTCTGAAATTGGCAAGAGCCTTTGGGAATGGTGGTCTCGTTATATCCAAGAGTGTACTACATCAGAATATACAGGAACGATTCCAGTTCGTGATGGAACCGATACGTACACGACTTATTCTCTGGGTCGAGGGGGTCGCGTGCCGTGAAGGGAACTGTGCCAGACCGTACACGGGATGATGTTCAATGCTGGCAAGATCAAGGTCCATGATGACACCTACGTGTTTCTCGTCCTTGTCGAAATAATGCACAAGATTGTAATTAAAAATGTCGCGGTGGAGAATGCCGCATACAACATGTGTGCACCTGCATTCGATAGTTAGTTCGTACTCGTAAGTTGCTTGTTGTTCACTCACATATTACGCACTACATGAAGACATCCCAGAATGCACTCGGGTCCTTGATCTTATAGATTGGTGCATACTCTCTCTTTCGATGAGGATGCGTAGCTCCTTCGGGAAGGCATACCCTATAATCGCATCTTTCATGCATCTGCTAATCAAAAGTAGTACAGTCCAATCATTACCCCCGAAGTCGGGATCGAGATGCTTTTGTACTCGCATTTGAAATCCTTCGGGAAGTTTCATGATTTTCTATGCATTCCGATCTCTTCCCGGGTCCAGTATGACGCGATGAACCACCGTTTCGCGACCTAGCGGCGAGAATTCGGTTTGATTACGCTCGTCACTCTTTTTGACTCGAACCCCTTGTTCGAATCCATTCACGTAATAAAATACAGAGGCCATGACTCCCGTTCCCTGGACGCTAGTATTGAATCCCGAACGCGACGACTCTGGCGGTGAAATGAGATACATGAAAGCACCCGTGATTCCGTGAAATCATAGAATAGAAAGAAACGCGCTTTCTGATCGTCAAAAAAGAGATGATTTGCTCCTTACCCGTTTTAGACTGTCGACCCACCCGCGTTCATCCCTCACATCCTTCATCACGAACGCATCTTCGGAGAGTGCTTGCTCGACGCGTTACGACTAGCCATGCTGCGAAGAGGTGCTTGTGTGTGATGGATACGGAATCAGACATTTCCATCAGAAGATCGACGCATGACGTCAATGAGACAGAAATAAACTCGAGTGCCCACCCGGTGTGGTAGTTCGCTTCGTTCGACCACAAGCTCGGGTTTTCGCGTCGCAATGGCCCAGAAAATAGTGGTCTGCGGTGCAGGTTTTCTTGGTATGTCCACCGATTTATATCATGAATGAATTCTTGTTGCTAATCCAACGAAGGGTCGTACATCGCAAGAGCTCTTGCTTCAGAAACAGCGCATAAAATTCCAAGGCATATTCAGCTTACCTCCCGCAAACCGAGCAAGCCCCTGTATGAACAGCTCAAAAGTGATCTGGGCAAGAATGCACCACTTTCTGTCGTACCAGCAGATGTGACAAAACCGGACACCCTAAATAGTGCTTTCGAGGGAGCGAATGTGATTGTGTCCTTGGTCGGGATAATGCACGGAACTCCAAAGATGTTCGAGGACATCCAGTGGAAGGGGGCTGCTAATGTAGCCGCAGCAGCAAAGGCACAAGGCGCAAAGGTCGTGCATATCAGTACAATAGGGGCAGATGAAAACAGCCAGATTCCATATACGAGGACGAAAGCACTTGGCGAAAAGGTCATTAGACAGACCTGTCCAGACGCAACGATAATACGGCCGAGTTTGATCTTTGGTCCAGGCGATGGCTTTTTTCCGTGAGAACTTCTCGTTTATGTTGATATCTTCTCTTTCGCTAACTCACTGAAAAATCACACTAATCTCCTATAAGCGGTTTGCCTCACTTTCCAAGTTCCTCCCCTTCGTTCCTGTCTTTGGAGGGGGGAACACCCGGTTTCAACCGGTCTTACGCGGGAGACGTTGCACGTGCGGTTGAAATAGCGTCGCGAACGGATGACCACGAAGCCTTGAAAGCTACCAATGGAAAGTTGTTTGAGGCCGGGGGACCAGAGAGTGCGTGCTTTCAATCCACTGTAATAAATGGTCTCTTGCTGAAGTCATTGAACAGTATTCACTTACAGACAACTGATGGAATTGATCCTAAAGCATACTGGCAGAAAACGGCCGATAATTTCCCTGCCATTTTCAGTCGGGACAGTCCAGGGTTTCGTCTTTGAGAAGCTTCCACCGAACATTCTCACGCTTACCAGGGATCAGGTGAGTTTCAATGCCGCTCGGATATTTGTAACGATTGTGTTATTGTCAATAGGTCGAACAGCTGAAGGCCGACAATATTGTCCATGACTCAGGTCAATCGAGCTCCGAAAATGCCTCGTTCGAACAACTTCTCACCGAGTTCGGAGGTCCTCTCACAAAACTTGAAGAGATACTTCCCAAGTACCTGTGATACAGAGAAAAACAAGTTATGCACCCCGCTCAATACCAAGTGATGTAAGAGTGCTCCTCATATACAGTTTATGCAGAGCCTGAGATCCAATCTTGTCCGTCTTGTCCAAGTGGTCAAGCAATACCAGCCTCAAGAACACTGACAGCCTAATGACCCCAAATTAATCGCGCGCCATTCTGGTCGTTTGATACAAGATGTAATATTTTGACTGGATCAATGGTAACTCGGAGATTACCAGAACATGTCGAGAACGACTATCAGCTTAGTATGTATTCTTCGCAATTGTTGGATCGTATGTGCATCTCGAACTTCAGTCGCGCTGGGTTTCTGCATACAGCATCGTCTCCCTTAGCCGCGTATAATCTTGAAGCAAACCACAATCACCGTCAATGTCTCATCCTGTTCCTCTGTATTTCGCTCCCTTATGGAATGCTTCCAGCCATTCCTCGGTTCAGTGCTACGTCGTCTAGAAATGAAGTTGAAAGAGCGCACATCAGTGTGAGTGCAGCGATATTCCTGTTGCACCTGTCTCTAGCTTATTCCGACATCCGGCGTCATGACACCCGTGCTGGAGTATGGAATGGTGGGGAAAGGGGAAACTGGATGGAATGTTATTGCAGATTTGAAAAGGAAGAGGCGAAACTGGATCTAGTAGCACACTGTGTTTGGGAACCGCGGGGTTGCACATGTCGAAAATGAGCATGAGATTTCCGACCTGAGTTCGTAGAAACTATACTGCCGATGTTAGCCTGTCCCGAATAGGCTTTGTGGAACAGACGAACGGCGATACCCAAAAGAACACTGGTACTCAAATACAGATCGTAGGTTCTGACCCAATCTTGGGGTATGTCTGAGTTTCCTGATCGGATTTCCAAGGTTCATGGAATATGCAGGGCGATCATGTCGACTAATATGAGGGACAATCGGGGACAAGGAAGTAAGCATGTTGGAATTCAGCCCTCGGATATTTACGACCCTTTATCCAGATCCAGATACGGAAACGTTACACGTCCTCATATCCTAACATCCACCCTATGGAAGAAGACGGACTTCTCTCTCAGAGGTGGTCGTACGCTCTAAATACCGTATGCCCGTTTCATGACACGTAGACCCAGTAGTAGAGTCTACCGGCTTGAAGTGGCCATACTGCTCTGTCCCAAGGACATGTGAGAAATACCACATTTCGTTCAGAACGGTACCATTCCCGCCACAACCAACGTACGGTACTGCTCCCGTTTGAGACTTGACAGTATTTTGGATCTGTGCGAGAGTGTATGTGGTACTATTCGATGGGACGATTCCGGCACTATAGCAGATGTTGATGAGATTATCACGGTTAGTGTGTGAGATGACATTCGGGCCTCACGCTGCTAGTATGTCGTACGTTGGAAACATCTTGAAAGCTCGAATAACGGCGTCGAAGAAATTCACGACATCTTCGTGTTGCTTGTAGTCCCCGTAGCATGCAACGTCGAATGTCGAGGTGCATGTCGCATGTTTGGAGAACTATGCTGTATAAATCAGACCTCAGTGTGACAAAAAAACCACAATATTGAGCACCTCGTGAGCCCAAAATTCGTTATTTGGTAATCCTTGGCTGACCCAATACTTATTCACTAGGCTCACACTAAAATTAATGACTACCAATAGGACTTTGAACTCACTATAATCGAGCAGGTCGATACGACCAAATTCAAGGATGAAAGTGTCCACTCCGGGTCCAGAATACGGAGGCACTACAGTTCCGTTAGGCAGGCCATTTGTCGTATTGGGTGATGGATGTGGATCGTATTGCCGTGACAAGTCGCAATATTGCGTGAAACTCCTGAAACAGGCATATCTGTTAGCAATACACGGCAGGCCAGAGAACTGAAAAAAAAGTGCACCCATCACAAAAATCGGGCCAGAGACCGTGGATCGTCCAACTGTTTTTCGGAAGAAGTTGTCCCTGATCTTCGAGACCCGTGTGAGAGTCCCAGAACTGAGTCTGGAGGACCAGACCGCCTGGAGTAGGAGAACAGCAGGTATTGGAGATGGTCGTCGTGTTCTCGCATGAGTAGAACGCTGGCTCCGACAAACAGGAAAGTAAGCTTGGAACGGTGTTTGGAAGAGTGAACTGCTCCGCCACCGCTGCCGATGAAAACGCAGCCGAAAAGGCGAGTGCGGAGATTGGCGCGATTCGCATCATCATCGTTCGAGACTGAGCATCTAGGGTGGGCCATCTAAACAAGAGAAGGACGGCGTAGTTATATATGATTCCACTCATCTTTCATCATGAACTACCTGTGATGCAAAAAAAGGGTCCGGACGGACAGGTCCAGGAATATAATATTACACGACGGATCCACATGCTGCAAACTCTATCTTCGCAGTGCCGACGCCAGCGCTGGACCGTCGCTGCGAGAGGTGAGAACACGCGCACGATGGACGTACGAACATTCGTCCCAGATGTTCTCAAAACTGAAGATAATATGTACAAGTCGGTCGAGTAGGTGGGTCAGAGATTCGTTGCTTGCCGAAAAGTGAAGATAAAAATAGACGATCCCGTGTGAAAATCCCAATACTGAAACATTCACGTGATTTCAATTGACGTAGCTCCGATCTCCTCCAGTCCAGTAAACCCAGGGGGCGCTGCTTACGCGCAATTACCGATGTTATAGGACTCATCGTTCATCCGTCGCTAGAGGTGGCATTCGGATGCATTCTGCATCTTCAAGCACGGGTGCGAACTCTCCGGTCTTCTCTAACTCGACCTCGCAAGAGGTACCATCATCACCAAAACCAGGACCATCTCGACAGACACACATTCACTTTCCTTCAGAACCTGCCTCTGCGTCTTCAAGATCTCCTGGTTCCCCCAGTCTTTCTGGTGCAGGACTGCGCTCTCTCGAATCCAGTACGAAGAACGAGCAGGTTCATGCCACTCCTGGCTCTTCGCTTGATGTCGACTTCTTTGAACGCCGGCGTGTCCGCTCCGCTCTCGCTTCGGAGAGTCTACGCCCTCCTATAGGAGCATACGTCAGGACACAATACCTCTCCGACACAGTTCGCTCCAGGTCATCGGGGAAAAGAACTGTCAGTCAGTCCCTCTTCGACTCAGACCGATCGAACAAGCGAGGCACGTCGTCCATTGGTTCTAGTCCACTTTCCGGTGGCGTGCTCTTGCCTTCGGAGGGAGATAATGAAGGTAAACCTTTCATTTGTGCCGCGAGTTGCAGCAATCTGTTGACGAGATTTATGTTACAGCACAGGACGATGGTGGGTATAACTGGCTTATGTTTTCCGTTGTGAGAATCTCATCAGGCGTAGATCCGAACATTCTGGCCGACCTCCACAAGGCCCTGCGATATAAACCTCATGTTGAGCAGCACCTCAAAGAGGCAAAGTCTGTGTCACAGTTCCCTTCACACACTTTTGCATCCACATCTAGTCCTTCAAATGCTTCGCCAACACTTCACAAGGGAAATGGATATATGCCATATTCTGAGCCCGATACACCCCTCAAGGCCGAATTTATCGACTTTAGTCCGTCCACGGGAAGATCATCCCTTTATCCGATCCCGAAATCGTCAGATGATGGCGCTACATTAGATTGGTCCGGTTCAGTAGGCAAGGATGAGAAACATGAAAGGAAATGGACCATGTCTTTGACACGCAAGACATCGAAGGACAAGGATCTGCCTTTTTCACGCAAAGCCCTCGTGGAAAAGCAGGATACGCAATACTCCGGTGAGCATATGTTCATATTCCAGATACTGACTCTCATGTTATTGCAGAAAAGCTTGCGAGAATTAGAGCCAAGACAAATGAACATACTATTCGCAAAGCAGAGATTACAAGGGATCAACTTCAAAGGCGTTATGCTGCGTCCGATGCTTCCTACATGTCGAGCGGCAGTCATTTGAACCTAGCAGATGTAGCGCGGTGGTACGATAAGCAGGAGACTACGGTCAAGGCTCGATTTGCCGAAAGCGATTCTATGCCGTGGTTGCGCCATTTGCATTTCAAGCGCGGGCTAAGACAGCATGAACACCGAAAGCCCTCACCTTGGAATCTGTCTGCGATGATCGTGGACCATTACGTACGGGCACATTCCGATACTGAGCTCTTCCTATCCCCGACGTCAGGTGGGGACGACGCTTCAGATGTAGGATCCTCGGTTTCTGCCGCGAAACAACGACAAGTATCTAAGCCGGTCTCATTTGGTTCCTTGCATGCCCCCTTGGCTCCTGATCCGTCTAACATGGTATCCATGGTGCAAGCACAGCGCGACTCCCTGGGTGCAGAATCGCGGAAGAGTGTTGATAGTCAACTGAAACGGTGGAGACAATCAGTACGGGTCGACATGGACGTGTCTTCTGAAAGCTCCGTCGACAGGGAGCGAACTCAGTCATCTGAGCGGCGAAACGTTGATATCGTGCACGGTCCCCCCGCCAATACACGTAGCGCCTTGCAGAGTCTCGGCGTGTCAAAGCTTTTACAGTCTACCCCCGCGCAAAGTGACGACGGACAATCGTCAGCAGCAGACTCAATGGCTGATAGGTACAATCAAGACCAGGAAGCCGGAGGCAAAGTCAAGAAGAAATCCCGTAATGAGAAAAGGCGAGGCCGATTCCCATTATCATTGGATATGAAGTCTGGGCATCATTGGCAGGGAGAGACAAAGTCTACTCCGCCTCTACTCTCGCTAGCAGATCTGCGAACTGACGCGTCACAGCCGGCAAAGAGCCAGAGTTTACCTATCGGCAAGGAAAGGTCGGCTATTGGATCGGTCGACACTTTCGAAGATGAGGTACCTTCGAATAATCACTTAGGGTCTCCCATCGTTCTTACGCCGGCGCGAAAGAATGATGAGAGACGGTCTCAGAGATTATCACTGCCACCCAGCTTTCAGGCACCTAGAGTCAGGAGACACAGAGCCGATACAAGAACAGAAGCGCAGCGACATGCTTTACAGGTCGAATATAACCGGAAACAAGAGTATGTCCTTTTGCGAGGTTTTTAGAAAGGTGTGTGTATGCTAATCGACGCCTTGAAGGCTCCTGGATGCTCTGCTTGCGCGTAACCAGAGGATGAGGAATTTGTTACAGATTGCAGCGAGGTCCATCATTGAATACAACGAGACACAATCGGCAATGTCGGAAAAGCTCGGGCTGGAGTACTCTCAGCTCCCTCCCGAAGTGTTGGAAGCTCTGAAGCACGATCCGTCAGTCTCTACAGGACACCTTCGTTACTTGAAAGGATGGAGAGCGGTTGAGGATATCCACCATCGCCGCGAGCGTCAAAGGGAGATCTTGGGAACTTTTGTGGCATCGCTGCCTGAAGCCGTCACATTCCCTTCCATGCCAAAAGGAGGCATTTACAGCGGTACTATTGCTGATCTGGCTGACCTTGTTGAGCAATTGCACAAGCAGCGTAATGCAATGCTTCCCCGTGTGCACGAGACGCAGGAGCTACTGAGCAAGGTTAAGCAGATGAGAGACGAGTTGAAGCCGGTGTTCGACGAGACAAGTAAACACACATCTGCCAATTATCCTGAGGTGAGAACGATATTTTCTCCATTTGATTGATTGCAAACATGGTCTTTTCAAAGCTTGTCCGGCTCGAAACGCTTCTCGACGAAATTGTCAACGAGACAAATCCCCTCTGGAGAATCGCCGAGACCTCCCTCTCTTTCGTGTTAACTTCCGCGGCGCCGATTATGAAGACGTTTGGGCGACCTGTTTGGGATGAGCTACACGATTTTCTCGTTATTCCGCTCTATCGCAATGGCTTCTCCGGTGAAGATCATTGGTACCCAGTCACTTTTCCTCGTCGCTCTTTTGTACACTGGCTGCGTCTCTTGTTCTTTGGATCATGCATTCCCTTAATCCTCTTTCATGGCAGCCGCGCTTTCGTAGCCCTACTCACACATGGCTATATTATCCGTATACCCTCCTTCATCCCCACTTTTGTTGTTTATATTATATTTTCGGGCCTCATGTGCGCGTTTGCCTTTACGCTTCTTGGTTTTCTTGTCGCCGTGCTCTGTGAGGTTTTTATCCTTTTATGGTGGACTTTATGGTTACTGCATATTGTACAATGATCCCATACTCACGTAACATACAAGTACTGGATATCGTAGGTAGAGTCAAAGAATGTAATGCAATAATAAGTTAATAGAAGTCCAGACAATTGTAGGAAAGTCAGTGACCAAGCTTTCTAAACATTATCGGTTATTGTGGGAGCGGGTGCACTTATAGTCGGTGAAGGTTGGGGAATAGGCGCGTGCGGTGTCTCGGGGTGCAGCTGAGGTGCTGGTGGTGGTGGTGGCGGCGGCGGAGCAATAGTGTTTATAAAGAATAACCCGTGCCCTGTCCGCGGATTAGATCTGGATCCTGTCTTTGGCAGACTTTTCCGTCGCTTCAGTTCCGTTTCCTTCGTCGATGTCGATTCATAAGCTCCTGATTGGGGAGTAACCTGAGACTCAGAGCTTGGCGCCTCGTTCGTGCCGTTTGCTTCGGCGGGAGTTCTTGTGGTGACTTTACGCGGCCGACTGCGTTTGTTTGTTGTCGACTCTGAAGTCGGTGTTGGCTTGATGGACTTCATAGTGTATCCGTTTTCGCAGGCCTATGTGCGTTGAAAGTTCAGCAGGCATGAGACAGAAAGCAGACCGCAAGAGAACGGACCATTCGCAGTTGAGATAGTAGGTCACCATCGGGTAAACGATATTGCAGATAGGTTCTTGGACCAGATGCTTCCGCCTGTATAATATGTGGTCATCAATGCACTCCAATATCTCAGGGTAAACTCACTTTATCATAGAAAGAATCCCAAGCGTCCGTGCGTTTTGCTTCTTCATTCACCCAACCTCGAATCGATTCCCAAATCGCATCCGAAACATTCAGAAAACGTATGATGGTTGGTGTTCTTGACGTATCGGTCACCCCAGCTTTGAACTTTGTTTCGTCGTTGACGAAGGGTACGAATGTATAGAGTACGATATCCTTGCGAAATGTTTGGGAAGGCGGGATTTCCTGCTCGCAAGCAACAATCTCGCGAGGAACAAGGAAACGATCCATATGATTCTCGCGGAACTCCAGGACAAGGTCTGGGTTCTTCGGAGTAACATGTGGAGGCGAGTATTTAGCAGCTTTAAAATCCGGTCTCAATCACGATGCTCACTCGAGATGATGGGGAAGTGGCCGTACCCTGCAAGAACGCCGTTGTTGGAGGAGTGACGGGTTGTGCGCCTACAAAGTTCGATGAAGGCATTGGTGCCGGTGATTGCTGTTGAGCAGTAGCTAGTTGCTGGATGAAAAACCCAAGCGTCCTAAGTTGGTCCATCGTTGCTTCCCCAGCTGCCGCGATCTGGAGAAGATTATGTAGTGTTGGGTTTGTTGCTGCTGCTTCATTCACTTGAGCGATCAAAGCAGGCGTAACGTCCAAAGATGGATCCCTTGCTTCAGTGGTCGATGTCGAGGTGACATTCGGAAAATTCGGGGGCGGGGTAGGTGCGACATACGGACTGTAGCTCGTCAGAGGGTAAGTGTAAGTCCCGCTCGTTGTCGCCGGATAAGGTGCGGTGAACGCCGCAGGAAAGCCCGTTACGAAAGGAGGACTCTCGGATAAATAATGCGCTTCGTATACAGACGTCTCTGGGAAGATATGGGGCCCAATCTCTATATCGCACTTTGCTATGAATCGCAGATTGTGCGGAGGTTGTACAACGTCCTTCTGACCCTTAGCTTTGGATTTTGACGTGAACTTCGGGAAAATGCTCGTAAGCCAGGCATTCCTGGCTTTCAGACCTGTAAGCGTGTACTCGCCAAAGGATAATAGTAAGATGCATACACTGTCGCAATGAATAGTATAATGCTGAACTGCAATAATAAATGAGGATGTCAGTCAGACAAGGACACAAATAAAAGGTAAAACTCGCCTTTCCGATATGCTATTTAAAGAAGCATCGTCGTTTCTATCGTTTTCTTCCCAGTCAGGTTCACTTCCCACAGGTATTTTCAGAGGCAAGGACATAAGAGGAGTGCGTAGGATGCAAGTCGCGATCAATGGTCACGATTGGGTGGTGAGAGACAACCTTCTTTTGGAAATAGCACGCACACTCAAGCCGAGAATAATCTGCGCATCTTCCACTTACCACCATGTCGAGCAGAGTCCGTGAGTAAATTAAACGCGTCATTCCAAACGTAATAACTCATTAACGCGTCGTTTGCTTCAGAGAAAGGGGTCCAGAAATTCAAACCAGTGGTGAAACCTCGAGGCCGACCAGTTGAAGGCTCACCTGCTGCACCAAGAAAACCATTATCTGTCAGAGGACCAACTGCAGAGGCCTCTGCGCACAATGCCACCCAGGCAAACAAGCCGCGATCTCAGGATGTGCGTCTGGAACCTGCTCCAATATCTGCGGGCGTATCTGCCTCAGAGCGGGGGGATCCCTCCGTCGCCGTCGCGACGCATAGATCTACTAGTGCAACTCGCGACAGCCGAACACAGAAGTCTCTTAGCTCAAGTAGCATCGGTGGAGTCGGGCGTGAATTAAGCGTTCCCGCATCGACAATCCGTTCCTATGTTGCTACTGGTATGTATGCGCTGCTTCCTAGTTTGGTTCAACTGACCAAGCGCCAGTTTAGATTCGACGACAAACCCACTGGCTACTCTTGAGGCGGACTATTCGTCCGCGATGCCTGACGCTTCCTCTCCGCGTCCACGTCATGTGCCTTCCATTCAAGTCTCTCGCGCTACGTCAGTCGTACAACAAGTCCAACCTGCTACTTCATCTGAGATGCCTGTGCCAGGACCGACGTTGCACTCCTTACTCCATGGCATTGCTCCGATCGAGAATGCTCCCAATGGCACTCTTCAGTCTCCTCAACCCGCCCCGACCGATGTAGAAGGCACCACAACGAATGGCAATGGTAGGACCGAACAACAGGAGTCAGTAGTGGTACCCGACGAATTGCCAACGAATACATCACCGCTAAGACTTCAGAATTCATCCGAAGCAGCTCACACCGAGAGAGAACCCACCGATGTTGGTATGATCAGTGGTGATAGTCAAAACTCTGAGAACCGTGTAAGGAACAGGAGGAGAACATCAACGCGCTCTAGGAAAACGTCGGACGGTCCTTCATCCGTCACGAAAGAACGTGATGACTCCGAGCGGAATCTTAGGAGGTCGAACCGGAGGATACGGACCATAACTTCAGAAACAGAAACGCAAGGACAATCGGACGGAAGTGATACGAAAAATAGTGGATCAGAATCTGAGCCTGAGCCACGACGGAAGAAACGTCGACGCTCCACGACCACCTCGACATCGACGGCTACCAGGGGAAGGCGCCCGCGAAACCCAGTCATATTTGACCCGGATGCTGGCCCAGGCGAAGACCTTGATCCGACTGTTGCTACAATGGCAGCAATTTGTAATGACACAGGCCAGGGCAGGGTTAGCAGCAAGGCCGCAATAATTCAGCTCAACCACCTCGCTTGGAAAGCTGCGAATAAGCAGAAACGGGAGAAGATGCGTGCTGTCATGGAGGCCAAGAAATACGGGCGCGAGTATGAGGACGATGACATGCAGGCGCAGTGTGCTAAGGCGGAAACGGACTCTGCCCGCCGTGAAAAGGAATCCCAGACCGCCGAATCTTCTAATGCTCTGGCCTTCGAAGATGCGACCGGGCATAACTTCAACTACCATCAGGCGCATTCTGTTAATCGATTTAGCGCCCGGGTTCGTTTGGGCCCAAACGGAGAAGCGATTGTCGACGAAGAAAGCCTTTATGTTGATAGGAACGAGAACGCAGACGAGGCGACGGCAAACTACCAGCATGTCGAAGAGTCGGACCAGACGAAGTTTACTAATTCGGCTTCTTACGGGCGAAAGCTGCGTGGCTCGCGGTGGTCTGCTGAAGAGACTGAACTCTTCTACGATGTTAGTTCACATCCTACGATGCTTCTGTTTCTAGACTGACTTCCCGTTGTTTTAGGCATTGTCCCAATTTGGTGAAAACTATGAGTTGATCTCATATGTGCTACCAGGGCGCGATCGCAAATCTTGCAAAGCAAAGTTCAAGACTGAAGACAAGAAGAATCCAGGTCGAATAACATACTGCCTGAATAACCGTATCCCTTACGGTATGTTTTTCCGTCGAAGTTTCGCGACTTGTCTTATTGGACTCTGCAGATATGCAGACTTTATCTCGAATGACTGGAAGAGACTTTTCTGGTCCTACTCCAGAAATTAAAGTGCCTGATACCCTCGAATCTGCTGGATTACCTCAGCAGCAACATTCTGAAGCTGAGCTACAGGTGGAATCAGATTTGCCTACCGGTGAAGTGCGGAAGACGTCCAGAACACCGAATATACCGGATGACGTGGAAATAGTGGGCAACGTTGAGACTTATGACGAGGGAGGGGTCGATGAGGAAAAAGTGCCATAGATTCGCTGTACTATCATCAAAGTCTCTGTAATTTCTTCCTCCTTAGAATGTGGTGTACGACTTTATTCGTTGCGTTGCGAAATGTGACATGTTGTGACGGGACGTGTCGCGTGAGAACTTCGGAATCGCATTCGCGTCGCCATCTCTTATTCGCTCTTATTTCACCAAGTCCAGTATTCCGCTGCAGTTCACGTCTATTTTCCTTCAGCACCAATACGTCTTTGAAATATGTCGCGCTCCAGTAGCCCTGACATTGACGAGGTTGGTCTGCAGAGCGTTCCAGTCGGATCTCCATGGTTAACTATTGCCACCCGGGATTCAGACTCCCTTTTTTGACTCCGTAGATGAGCTACAGCAGCAGGTCAGCTTTCCTTCGTGAAGTATCAAATCTGTCCTTTTCTCCTCCTTCGCATTCTCCGGAGTGGTGCTTCGGAAGTGATCCGACTGCTGGAGTACACCAAATTGCGTTTCCCATGACGAGCAACTTACAGTAATGTATACGCTATTCGCAGGGTATAAACGTGCAGGACATTCTTAAACTCAAGGTCAGTCGCTACGAGCATGAAGGTGATCGGCCGTTATGCTTACTGCCATGTAGGCTGCATCTTTGTTCACAGTCTCTGGCGTCAACATGACCCCGAGACGACAGCTGCTCAAAGTCAAAGGTTTGTCCGAGGCTAAGGTCGAGAAGATTAAGGCAAGTCTGTTATAGTCTGTTGACATTGCATATGTAACAAAATCACTGACTGTATGCGTCCAGGAAGCGGTACATAAAATCATGGTGAGTTGTAATCCGTCCTCATTTAGCCACTCGCTAATGACATTTCTTCAGGGATCTTCTTTCGCGACAGGACTTGAAGTGCAAGATAAGCGCAAACGTGTCCTCGTTCTGAGTACTGGGAGCAAGTCGGTTGATGCTATTCTCGGAGGTGATTCCTGGTCTTGTTTTCTCTGAATGCCACGCTCATTATATCCTAGGCGGTATATCGTCTCAATCCATTAGCGAAGGTAGTCGGTTTCTTCCAAAAATTTAGCGTTTCAGCCCCTAACCTTCCGTATAGTGTACGGAGAGTTTCGAACGGGGAAAACTCAGCTTGCGCATACAATGAGTGTCGTCGCGCAGTTACCACCTGAACTTGGAGGAGCATCTGGAAAGGTAAGGTGTATTGCTACCCGGCTGGGCACAACTAAATTGCGCAAAAGGTCGCATATATTGACACAGAAGGCACTTTCCGCCCGGATCGTATTAAGTCAATTGCAGACCGGTTTGGTGTGGACGGCAATACGGCTCTTGAAAATATTCTTTACGGTGTGTTACTGTTGTCTACTCTAGTGCAATCAATCCTGAGGTCGAAGATATAGCTCGTGCTTTCAATAGTGAGCATCAGGTGCGTCTGCGTGGGGATGGAGACTACTGCTTAACTGAAAATGGAGGGGCAGATGGAACTAATCAATGAATGCTCCAATCGGTTTGCAGAAGACAAGGATTTCCGGTTACTTGTACTGCGCGAAAACTTCCACTTCAACGATCTCTACTGATATTATTTCTTTAGATCGTCGATAGTATCATGGCACTCTTCCGCACCGACTATTCTGGACGTGGTGAGCTGAGTGAGAGACAACAAAAGGTGCACCCTAATGCACAAAATCTCGACTTGCATCTATTAATCCATCACAGCTTGCACAGATGCTCTCTCGCTTGACGAAGCTATCCGAGGAATTCAACGTGGGTTTTTTCAATCTAATAGCTCTTCTATTTCCCACTCGAGTACATTTCATCTGCAGATCGCCATCCTCTTGACCAATCAAGTGCAATGTTTGTTCATTCTTTCTCTCTGCTGGTACTGGTTTTCGATCTGAAACGCTGTAGCTGACCCTGGCGCAACGATGACATTTGTGGCTGGTGGGGCACTCAAGCCCATTGGCGGGCATATTCTCTCGCATGCGTCCGCCACTCGCATGTTTCTGCGCAAAGGTCAAGTTATTCAGAATGTGTCACAGTAAAGGCTGATTGTATCTTTCTGAAGGTCGCGCGGAAGAACGGGTTGCTAAGCTAGTCGACAGTCCTGACAGACCAGAAAGCGAGGCTTCCTACAAGCTGGACGAGGGCGGCTGGTCGGACGTCTGAAGTTGAACTTGTTCTGTGGTGCCTGAAATGATGCTATCTCTTGTCCGGTGACTCTCACTCCGCTGTCATACCGAAGACCCAAGAACTGTCGTCTGTATCTGCTCTTATCTCTTTGCTCCCCTGAAACTTCTGATAATACCTTAATGTACTGCCTGGCCTCTCGATTCTCACTGAATCTCCCTTTGGCTCGTATTCCACGATAAAATTTCACAGACTCTGCTGATCATGTGCTGAGTATCTCTTGTAGCTGGTTACAAGCTTATTCCCGTTCCGAACTACTATTAGACTCACTTATACCTTGCTGAGAGGCTCTCAAGCTTTTTGGTAACACGTGCCTCTACTGATCCTCCTGCTCGCGTAGAACAAGCCCTATGACTTATAATGCAAACCGTACATGCAATATGTCACAGGTGCAGATATATGTCCCTCTCATTTGAGGTGAGTTTGCGATGGATTAGAACGCGATCTGGACAAGAAGGGTGTGGTTGCCTGTATCGTGCGGGAAAGTGATATCAACGAAATAATGGCCATTATCAAATTATGTTATCCACATTCGAAATGCAACGAAGCAAGACAATCACTAAATATCAACCGCCAAGGCTATTTGCGTGGCATTCTCTTTGTGGGTGCCCGAGCCCTTTTCCTGAGCAGATGGACAAACATGAACGCCGTGAACGCTGACAGCGAGTACCTAAGCGCAATTTGCAACGATGAGATTGTTCAGTAGCAGAGAACAGGCAGCGCACCATGTAGCAACATAAGCAGCATGCGAGTTCCGAACTTCTACAGTTGGCGCTCGGCCAACTGGGATGCCACGTTTGATGTTGAGTTGTGCCTCCCCGGGGTGTCCCTCTAGAATCCCAATGTTTGACTCAGAAAAGTTTCATGATAAGAGAAGAAGGCAACATACCGAATATTGCCTCGATAAACACGGGTTGAACGCCTGCTGCTTCACCACCGGCGTACTCCGCCAAGGTATCTACATCGACCCAATACCACTCATCCTTCTCTGGATGATTATCCGGGGTGAAGTAGGTTCGATTTTGCGAGGTTCGTAGCATGCCATGTATCTCCACCTCGCCCGGATCCGGGGAAGGCTTTTGCCAGTATTCCGGCTTCGCATATTCATCAGAAACGAAACCACGATCTACGAGTATCGTTGAAGCATTTGGTCGGATTAACGGGGTTATTACTTTAACGCCTTTCGTTCCGTCGTAGACTTTTGGGGTAATGAGGATGGTGTGAGAATGGTCCCAACGCCCTCTAACGTGTACCTTCCGGAATGTGAAGTCTTTCAGTACGCCCACGCTGCAGATAGTGAGTATCAGTCTGGGCTGTCACATTGGGGGCAAACATGAAAGGGTAACACACTTGACAAAGTCTGGGAGTTCCATTGGCGGTCGTTGCAGCTTTTCTTGCAGCTCATCAATGAGGTCCACCTTCCACTTGAGCCGCTGAATCTGCCATGTCCCAAGTCCAAAGGTGAGGATGGGTGTAACACCCAAAAGGACCATTAGAGGTGTGATCTTGGATTCTTGCTTCGCCCTGTATTGCTGTTGTTGTTCATGGGCAGTATCCCTTAGATAACCGCTCCGAGAGAATGTTCGAGTACAGCTCCGCCGGCCGCATGATGACTGTGAGTTTCGCAAGAATGATTTTGCAGAACGGAATGGTGATGAAGAAAGGAAGGAAGCCATCCTGAGGAAAAGACGGCTAAGAGTGGAGATCGACGTCCGCTTTCGCATCGCCTCTTGCTGCGTAGCGTTATTCTTATACAATCACCACTACTTCTCCCCCATACACAACACACAATGTACGTTCGTAAAAAGTGTATGACCGTCTCAGCGTTAACTTCTCACCACCCAGGTACAACAGCCGACGAGGAGGAGGTGGCGGGTATGACATTGACGGTGATGAGGTTCATTATCCTACCCGACCAGTCGACAAGGACAAGGCAGACCACGAGCTAGTCATCAACATAAAGAAGGCTACGAGCACGGAGGAGTCTGCGCCCAAACAAAAGCACGTCCGAAGTACGTGCGCTTTCGACGTTGATACTGCGGCCCTTGCTAAACGGTAGTTTCCAGAATGTATCGTCTACACATGGGATTATCACAGCTCCATGGCTTTCTGGACTGGCCTTCGAGTTCAGCCAATCTTATCTGACGAGGTCCAAACATTCAAAGCATTGATTACAGTACATAAAGTCATTCAGGAAGGGCACCCTGTCGTACGTTTCTTTCTAAATTAGCCGTTCGCTTATGGTGTGACACCGTGCATTTCCAGACAATCAAAGAAGCTCATGGTCAAACTGGCTGGCTTGAAACTTGCGCGAGGAGCGTCGGGTCGGATGGAGCCCGAGGTAGGGGAGTATTTTGGGATACTTGTTCGGGTTGCTTAGATGCATTTACCAGGTTATGGCGCATTGATTCGGACCTACGTTGCGTTCCTCTTATCAAAGCTAAGATTCCACCGTATGCGGCCGGAGTTCAATGGTCTCTTTGAGTATGAAGAATACATTACATTAAAGGGCATCGACGATCCAAACGAAGGGTGAGTGGTGCAGCCGCGCGTTGATCTATAATTAGTCGGTTCAATAATATTTTGCTAGATACGAGACTATTTCGGACCTGATGGCATTACAGGATCAAATCGACTCCTTTCAGCGTATGATCTTTGCTCATTTCCGTATGTCCGCCAACAATGAGTGCCGAATCTCTGCATTGGTGCCTCTTGTCAAGGAAAGCTGGGGGATCTATAGGTTCATCACGAGCATGCTGCGAGCGATGCACCGACGTAAGTCACGAAGTGCGTCCATGTCAGTAGACTGCTCAATAATGTGTGATAGGTACCGACGATGTCGATGCATTGGAGCCTTTGCGTGCTCGGTACAGCGCACAGCATCACAATTTGCGAAAATTCTACTACGAATGTTCCAATCTGAAATATCTTACTGGCTTGATTAATGTCCCAAAACTAGGCGCGGTAAGATTTCGCTTGACATGTATTCCGACTCGTTTCCGAATTAACATCAATTGCAGGAACCACCCAATCTTTTGGACAATGGCAGTGCCCCGGATCTGCCTGCCCGTCCGTCTACAACAACGAATACCGTTAAGACTCCGCCTCCCGCAACACCCGTACCTGATGTGGCTGAACAGGCTCGTATCCTGAAACAATACGAGGAACAACAAGCAGCGCTTCAGGCCCAGCGGGAAGCTGATGAACGTGCCCGTAAAAATCAAGAGGCTGCAGCTCAAAGGGAGTTCGAGGCTCGTCAGCGGGAGCAGGAGGAACGGGAGAGACTAGCCCAAGAACATCTTATGCAACAGCAGCTAGCTCAATACACGAATGCGGCTGCTCAGCGGGTCAATGAACTTGAGCGGGAGCTACTTGCCGTGCGTGGCCAATATGAGAGGGATCAGCTACTCTTAGAACAATACGACCGGGTACGTGCCTCTGCCTTTGGAACCGATCCATTTTCTCATGTTAGTCTAGCGAGTGAAAGCGCTAGAAGGCGAAATGGCCTCAATGAGCGTCAACATCGGGTCGCAGATGTCATCAAAAGACGATCTCATTAAACAGCTGCAAGACCAGGTCACTCTCTGGCGTAATAAGTATGAAGCTCTGGCGAAACTGTACAGCCAACTCCGAACGGAGCATCTTGATATGCTTTCAAAGTTCAAACAGTTACAGCTAAAGGCGAACTCCGCCCAAGAGGCTGTGGACAAGATGGAACGCATGGAAAGGGACATCAAAGCGAAGAATCTCGAGCTAGCGGATATGATTCGTGAGAGAGATCGTGCCCGTTTTGATCTGGACCGTCAGAAGGCTAGCCATAAAGACGAACTAGATCGCCTAAAGCGAGAAATTAAGTTCGCAAACGAGCGAGCAGAGGATGCGACGAAGTCTCGAAGTTCGGAAGTCTCGAGCGTTCTCCAGAAATACAACCGGCAGCTGAACGAGCTTGAAGATTCCCTGAGGGTACGGTTATCACCGAACACCTCCTGTCAGTATCCTGACCATTATTCTAGGCTAAACAAATCCAGATTGATGATCTACTCAAGAAGGTTGACGAATCTGGCCTCGAAGTGGATCGTGTCCGCCAGGAGAAGGACCAGGAGATTGAAATTCTGCAAGAAGGCATGGATGCCACCATTGAGCAGCTTCATGAGGCACAACAGGTGAGCCGAAATTCAGAGTCACGTAATCGTATCTGACCCATTATGTACAGACACAGGGAATTGTTGATGAAGCTACCAATGCACAGATTGATACGCTGATTTTGGACAACAGGAAGAAGCTTAACCAGATCATTGGTGCGTTTGGCATGTGAGCCACGACCGGACCTACCGTCTGACCTCATTTGTTTCACATAGACTCTATCTTGCAAGCATGCGTCCAGAAGGTTGATGACGCCATTTACGAGCTCGAATCCCCGGCCCAGGCGGGTAACCTTAATTCCACACCGGAATACACTCTGTCTATGATCGAAAAGGCCGTGAATAATGCGACTGATTTCGCTACGGTCTACAACCTCTATCTTGGAGGTGAGGTTGGCGGGGATCATGTCGACGTGATCAAGAATGCGAACGAATTCGCTCAGTCCTTGTTTGACGTACTGATCAATACAAAGGGCATAACCCGTCTCGCTAACGATGATGACGCTGTCGACAAGATCATCAATGTGGCTAAAACCGCAGGCGATGTCGGTTTGAGATTCTTCCTTAACCTTCAATCTTACAAGCTGAATTGGTACCGAAAGATCAAAAGCGAGATGTGGCAACTCGAAACAATGTCGAGATTCGATCGGCATTGAACAAGTTATCTGAGATTGTTGATAACCTCGTTCCCAAGGGTGCGAAGGCCGGATCACTTGCGAGAGCGAACGGCGATATCGGGGACATTGTCGAGCAAGAAATGTTGGGTGCCGCTCAGGCTATCGAAGCCGCTACGGCCCGTATTCAAGAACTCATGGTCCGGCCAAAGGATACAAGCCGCTTCAGCGCTGTCGACATTCAAGTGCACGACTCCATCTTGGCTGCTGCTCTGGCTATTACGAACGCCATTGCCAGGCTAATCCAAGCTGCGACGGAGTCTCAGCAAGAAATAGTCTCACAGGGTAGGGGGACGAGTACGAAGCAGCAGTTCTACAAGAAGAATAACAGGTGGACGGAGGGTCTTATCTCTGCTGCCAAGGCTGTGGCTTTTGCCACCAACTTGCTAATTGAGAGCGCCGATGGGGTGCTTTCGGGCACGCACTCTCTCGAGCAGCTCATCGTCGCTTCCAACGAAGTGGCCGCCGCAACCGCGCAACTCGTCGCCGCCTCACGCGTCAAGGCTTCTTTAATGTCAAAGACCCAAGAACGTCTCGAACTCGCTGCAAAGGCGGTCACAGAAGCATGCAAAGCGCTAGTTCGACAGGTCAAGGCTGTCTCGGCTAAACAGGCCGAGGAAGACCTGCCGGATTTCAAGAATATGGCTGTTTTGGAGTTCAAGCGTCGTGAGATGGAGCAGCAGGTGGAGATTTTGAAGTTGGAGAAGGACCTTGGTGCTGCGCGTCATCGGTTGGGTGCTATGAGGAGGGCTGGGTATCATACAGACGAGACGGACTAAGAACGCTAGGCACACTCGGATTTACTATGTTATGTCTTTTTCATTCTAACCAGAATTCTAGTCAATTTATTTCTTTTGTTTGAGAAGAAAGAAGGATATAGGATAGGATATGCAAGAGTCAAATCATTGAGAAGTTAAAGCGTCATCACCTAGCATGGTGTCATTATGCATTTGAGAAATGTGTCTCTGCATTCATGCGAAGACACATGTCATGATGCTTGTGGTACAGATAATGGACAGGAGATAATGTGTCTACCTATGAAAATAAAATAACGGCAGGCAAAGGAATGGAAATAATGCCGACAATGGTGGCTATGATATGTAGATGAACGAATGAAATGAGTTGTATGCCTCAAAAAATTGTGAAGTGGAATACTCCAGATCGGTAGACAAGTTACAAGCAAGATCACGTCAGAGGGGTTGGATTGAAGAAATTGGTTGGTCAGTTGTTCCTGTGCAAGTTAAGAATAAACAGCAGAAGTCAGATGAAGGGAAAAAATTGGGGGGAAGAAGAACGAACGAACCAAGTCGAATCGAAGAGTCAGTGAAGAACGATATCCAAATTGATAAAAGGTATAATAAACCAAAGTAAAGCAAAGCAAAGATCATCGGCTTGAAGCGAAGGGACCACCTTGGATGTCAACCGAGTCGCGACCGAAGTCAATGGAATCCTTCCCATGATCCAAGATAAGGAAACTATCCTCGGGTACAGTTGCCATCATCACTGCCGTTCCCGTCGTCGTGCTCATCCCTGGAGAAGAAGAACCCTTGCCTTCATTACCATTACCCGCCCGCTCGGCGCAGCTACGCTCATTCAATTCATCCTCAATATTAAGAAAAGACGGTTTCCGAAATATCGATCCGCGGTTCGGGTTATACGTAGAAATCGTTTCATGAGAAGACAACCGTTGCAATCCAGGGCTTTGGTTCTGGTTCTCGACGATGACAGCAGATATGGATGATGAAGAAGTGGATGGCAACCGCTGTAGTAACCGGGGAGCGCCGCTCCTCGGAGGCGGAGAAAGAGGGCTGATCTGCAGTTCGTCACTGGGATCGAGTTGGTCGGACATAGGGCTCGAGATGACGGCGCCCTTTCGCCGAGGCGGCGGAGGTAAGCCCGCGGGCTGATATCCATCTTTATTAGCCACATTAGAAGAGAAGCTCTTCATAAATGAATCAGCCGTCGCAGGACGCGCGATAGATGAAGCTGAAACTCGGGAGAGCGCAGATGTCCCCGAAACAGTACGCGTAGGTAGACGCGACGACGTTGACGGTCGATCACTTTGCAAAACACCATGTATTGACCCGCATGCACCTGTGAAGTGTCGCGTTGTCGTGGAGGGCATCGATGATAACCCTGAGTCGCCCCTTATGATCCGCGCATTCTCGTCTGCGCTGGATGCAATAGAATGCCCACTAAATGAGTCCAATCTTGAGCGCGTGCTTTGTTTATCGGCACTGATGACACTGAACCCGTCCCAATACTCGTCATCCGTTTCACTGTTAAGACACTGATCCGAAAACTGCGGGGTGACGACGGCGCCTCCATGTCCGCTAAAGCCTCCATCTGTGAGAGTAATTCCTTCGGTGGTAGAATGTGTTGGTCAAGGAGATCGGGCGCATTCCCAGAAGAAATGCTCTTCAAAGGCGACGATCTAGGGGGAAGACTCATTACCGACTCTGGCGATGGCGGCCGACGCCAGTCATGTACATCCTGTATTTGCGAAGATGACGAGGACGGCGAAAAATGACCGGAGAACAACCCAAGCCCAATACCATGCGACTTCTTCTTGTCGTTGTGCTGTGTATCGAGACAAGAAAGACCACTTCCGGAGTCGTGTCTCTCGCGTTCGTTTCCAACGTTCGAATCACGCCTGTCGCGCTCGCGTCCATGCGACGAGAAAATAGAGCGCTTTTTATGCGTCTGAGGCGTCGTTGGTGTGTTAACGGAACTCGTAGTAGTTGAGGCCGAAGAATTCGCCAAACGCCGCTGAGGCCCAAGAGGACAGGCAAGACTTTCCCCTTGGCATGCGACGATTGACCACTTCCAGGTGCATCACTACCAGTCGATGTATTAAACGAGCTAGCGTGTCGCAGTTGTTGAGGAAGCGGCGGAAGAGCGAGGGAACCTCCAGGAGGGCGAGTGTTGTGCATAGAGCGCTGTTTCCTCAATGTCCTCATGCTATGCAACACGGATGCAGGGTTCTCTTCCGGTGACAAACTCCCCATACCACTGTTCTCTGCGTCTGGTCGCTGCCGGTCGGGGCGTCCATTCATTATATGCGAGAGGGACGACTGCGACATGCTCTTCCTTACGGAACGTTGTACTGGTGTGTCCCCGCGCGCAGATAAAGCACCCATTAGCGTGTGATTCGAAGATTGAGAAGACTTCGCTGTGTGCGAGACTGCATTGGAAGGCTGGCGAGAAGATTCTTGCCTGTACACATGCCCAGCATTCGCGCTGTGAAAGTTTCGACGGCTTCTATGATGTGCAGAGCTAAGACTTGTTTCGAGATCGCCAAACATTGTCGACTGGACGGAGGGGGCAAAAGTCAAGCTAACCGACGATGCTTCTGACGAGGGGGACGAAGGCGGCAAGTCGAATGATAAAATTGACGGATCGTCACTTGCTGAATTCGCCGAGTTTATTAAGGACGAAGTACTGAAATTCTTGGGTGAGCGGAAAGTGAGCGGAGAAGGAGGCTTTTCTTGTGGCGTCGGGGGTAGACTTGAAGCAGGTGGTGGGTTGCGAGAAGGGGGTACGGGCCGCATTCGTGACATCGATTGCTGGCGCTGAATTGCGCTCAACATTGAACCTGCCGCGCTTCCGGTTCCTGAGGTAACCGACGCGTTACGCGACAGGGGCGTTGCCGAGGAAGAGGAAGTAACAATTGAAGGTGAGGGTCGTCTTCCCGCATTGGACCCGGTAAGCGACCCCGCTGACACACTCGCCGCTTTTGGTCGTATTGGGGTCGGTACTCGGGAAGGGTGCTCATTCGTCAGTGGGTCTCTGTTTCGTAAACTTGCGACGCGATCCATACCAAGTCTCTCGTCTCCATGGGCAGTACTGCTACTTTGTCCATAAGTGGAAGAGACCGGAGATGCCGTCCTCGAGCCGGATGCTGATCGTGAACTTTTCACCATTGCGACATTGTCAGAAGTTGACTTTCGGAGGGCCGGTCTCTGCGCGGTCAGCAACATAGCAGCGGAAATCTTGGGCATTGCGGGCACCGGAATATCAGAATGTCGTTGTTCGAGAGGACGGGGCTCAGGGGGAATTATCTGGACTCCATTTATATCGGTATCTAACGTCAGATCTATTTCCTTGCTAATCAAGCTTTCACTGCAAGATTCATTAGAAAAAGAACGAACTGAGCGGATCACGAAGATCAATTAGGAAAGAATTGCACACATACCGCGACGACTTCCGCCCTTCTAGACTGTCCCTATGGCCGCGAAAGCCAACGGGAATTTTGCTCGACGTCTTCTGCTCGGATTGATGAGCAGGGTAGTAGGATGAGGCTGAAACGCGAGAAGCGCGAAGCGCCTGCTCTTTCCTCATATGAGGATCTATGACCGACGGATCTGACAAAACCGAGATCCTTCTCACATCCGACGGAGAATAGCGTGAACTTGATGCTTCGCCCAGCCTCAGGGCCATTGCACTGTGATCCTGCTGTTCCGCGAACGTGAAGAGGGATGGTTGATACGATGTGCGGTGTCGGGAAAGTTGGTCAGAAGGGGTCACAGGCTCGTATGCACCCTCTTCAGAAGAAGGATAGGTATATATGGACGGCTCGCCAGGTGACTTCGGGTCGTATTGATATGACGAACTTGAACTGGCAGTCACGGGTCGTGCAGCCCGAGGTGGACGAGGTGGTGTTTGTCTGGAATTTGGGGCACTCGCCGGCGGAGGATTCTGGAACGGAAGAGGAGGCGAGACGGGGCCAGACGGGATGTTGATGGTAGGATGATTCTTCTTGGACTTGAAGCCCATAACCGAAGCGAGTGTATTGAACTTTTTGGACTGCTTCAGACCTTTCAGCGACTTGTCATCGTATGTCTTTGACATTGCGGATATTGGGGTGGTAGGAGTAGTCGAGCCCGACGAATCCGGGCTACGATAGGAAGGTATTGTAGAAGACTTTGACCCCGAAGGCCGCGACCACCATTGGTGTTTACTACCGGAATGCTGTCGTGGCGGGTGGAGGGCCGACATAGGACCGGGGCTAGGAGAGAATAGAATGGCACTAAGGGTAACGTTAAAGACAGTAAAACGAAGATCTGACAATGATGGTTGACCGAGAGCCGTCGTTGGGAGTGAGCCGAGAGGGTGGGTTAAGCTGTACAACGTGGTATGTGCAACTCAGCCTGCCGTTGATGACCGAGTTGACGGCGTAGACGGCGGTGATGTCAATGGGCGTAGAGGATATCAGCGCATGGATGATATAGGAGGAGAGGGTATGGTGATAATAAAAAGACAAGAGAACCAAGAGCGTGAGTTAGTATGTGCTGTAACCTGGGAGAATGATGAAAGAGACTCACCGCGACGCAGAAGAACGCGTCCGATCACTGATCTTGGGTATGAGCTGACCCTGCTACTGACCCCGCGTTTTTCTCTTGACCGACGCGCGTATACCAGGTGATATGGTACAGAGGCGACACCCATCTACGTCGGGGAAGACGAGGGGAGAGAGCTGGTCGTCGGAGAGGAAAAAGAAAGAAGGAGAAGCCGTGTCTGGGGCAAAGCAACGGGGAGTGCCTGCACGTGGCATATTCCATACCGTGCAACAAATAACTTTATCTTTTTTTTTTCCTTTCTGATCAACATTTCAACTTCCTTCGATACCGTCCTCTCTTATTCTTTCCCCCGTTTTCCATAAACTTTGTCTATTATCCGACGTTTACCATAAGCTGTAACCGGATTAGTCATGCGCAGGATTTGATTACTTAATTTAGAACTGATCTGCTGAAAATGACTGATTACCGATCATCGGCATCGGGACATGACGACTACTCTTCTTGCTTTCTCTGGTGTAACTCCGATCAAATTCGCTGATTCCCTTCAATTTTTGTACTCCCACCATGCATATGTCACGCAGTACAAAAGTCCAGCTGATAACTACAATCCACATCAATCGCATATTACAACTCGGTGGTTTAGTCATTGATTTTCTTGAGTTCTCCCTTTTCTATTGTAGTGGTCTGATTGCCCAAAGCCAAAGAATCCTCCGCCGAGCGCCGATGAATTTGAATGAATGCTCTGCTTCCGCGCCTCCGCATGCCTTTCTTCCTTGCAGTATCTTATCATCTCATCGATTTAACATCCTACTTGGTGGCCAATTCTCACCTTGTCACGCTTCTACAGCTAAACTGTGGATCTGCTGGTATTATTGGACCGGATATCTCTGGCGGCTAAATTTACTTGAACTCTGTGGCTTTGGTCTCATGCTCCTGTCCCTTACTCAGCCAACATGAATGCTCTCGCACGCCGTCCGCACATCCAAACCGACGACCACAACCTCATAAATCCCAATTTAATATGAGCGCCAAGGGTCTACTCCTCGTTTTCTCTGAACTCGGCGACCAACTCTCCGAAGCCGAGTATCACGACTGGTACGACAATGAGCACATCCCACTGCGCACTGAGCTCCCAGGATTCCTGTCCGCGACGCGCCTCATCCAAGCGGACGGTCAGAAACCGACCTGGGGTGCCATATACGACCTTTCATCTATCGACTACGTCCAGGACGACGCGTACACGGCTCTAGCAAAGACTCGCAGCACACGCGAAGCAGATGTCTTGGCGCGTATCGGGCTCCTCGACAGACGTATTTACACCCTTAACGAGGAGGCTCCAAAGGCAGTTGGCCCCGAGTTCACGGGCCACAAGGAGGGCATGGTCCTCGTCATCGTCTCCATGGATGTCGAGCCCGAATTCGAAGACGAGCTGAATAGGTGGTACAACGAGGAACACACAGACATGCTCTCAAAGGTCCCTGGCTGGTTGCGTTCGCGCCGCTACATCCTCGTCGACGCAGGTGCGTCGGGTACGCTCAAACAACAACTCCAAGGATACAAGAAACCCGCCAAGTTTATCGCAATCCACGAGTACAAAGACACCGGTCCTGATCTTCTCAACGGCGAGGAATTCAAAGCTGCGATCTCGACTCCGTGGCGCAAAAAGATATGGGAGAACAACAAGAATATCGAAAGACGTGTCTTCAAGGTTTACAAGGCCTTTTGATGCCGTATGGGGTCCATTGCGGGACGAGTTGAGTTCCGTTTTCCGATCTCGCACAGAAGCAAGATGATATTGAAACACCATCAGTAGGAGAAACAATAACTCTGGCGCAATTATTAAGGGAGAGAAGGGACATGCGTATAACAATAGTAGCTGTAAGATGGTAACGAGAAGCAAGATAAATGCATAGTGAACCTTGAAACATAATAGGAAAACAAGTACAACACCGTCTGCTCCGTTAAGACGGCGTTACAGGCTTGCCCACAGGTCTTCTTGGTCCCGGTCATCAACGGCGGGCGGCACTGTAGGTTTGCTCGGCTTCCGGGGCGGACGATCCAGACCCTGTTCCTCATCTGGCCCCTGTGCGTCAAATAAAACAGCGTTTCGACGTCTTGACAGCTCTTCTTCTGCGTCATCGGGCAAATCGAGGTCTAGACTGAATCCCGCCCTTC
Organism: Inonotus hispidus; assembly: GCA_024712875.1. Classification (NCBI taxonomy): domain Eukaryota; kingdom Fungi; phylum Basidiomycota; class Agaricomycetes; order Hymenochaetales; family Hymenochaetaceae; genus Inonotus; species Inonotus hispidus. Next base: position 3,068,009 of record CM045714.1, on the reverse strand, counting down.
TCGCCGCGGACAAGTCAATCGGCCGAGGACGGGAGAATATGGACTGTCCAGATCTGAAAAAATGAATATAACTTGATGAGTGCAGCAGAAAGCGTGAATACGTACTGCCGCATGACTGCAGCTAATCGAATGAACTGCAGAACGTTTCGAACCACCAGAAGTAACGTATCGAATAGTTCTTCCTCTTTACTAGTAGAGCCGCAGCCAGCGAACACGATGGTAAGCAGCGTGATCACGCAAAAGAACACCAAAACCAAATCTATAATATTGAAAGGCGACTTCCAGAATCTCTGTAGACAAAGCGTCAACATTGCCTTTACCCACGCCTATCGGAAGAGAGGTAACACGCACGCTTCCAAATGCCACCAGCCGGATACTGACTTCTACGATCATGGCGGTATTGACAATGATTTCCAGAATGTAGAAAGCAAGCCCGGGGCACCCGTCCGTCAGGCTAAGTGCGACTGTCGTTATCGAAAGAGCAGCCATGCCGAGATAGAGGAAGATATACGTCCGTGAATGGACGAAACGGTTCGCGATGCCATGTGTAATCTCTTTTCGCGTGAGGGCATAGAGGGAACGAGTAGGTCTACGTGGACGCATAGGAAAAAAAGCTGTTAGTTCCCTAAACAGTGGTTGTTGCTAGAAGAGTACTACCGACACTGCTTGCGTAACCTCTGGGGAAGATTGATGAAGTGGGTCACGCTCGCTGGCGTCGGCATCATCCAGCGGTTCGTCCACGTCACGATTGGGTTGCGTATTTGAGCTCATTTCAGCAGGCAAGAGCGATCGTCTGGGTAAAAACCGTTTATGGGCGTTGATACGTGGATGAGTTCCACTTGCTGAGAGAGAGAGAAAGCCGTGAAATCCAAGGTTGCCGCACTGTCGCCGCCCTGACACGCGTCGATCACCAGCTCATCCTTTTCTGGAAGCAAACACAGGGTTACAAAGCACAACAGTCACACTCAGGAGTCAATCGCAATCGTCAACAACGTTCAATCAGTCACACTCCTCTTCCTCTTTCTACATCGTCCCGTCGCGACTGTTCGCATTCCGCGCGCTTATAGCATTCTTACTCCCCTTTGCACCACACGTTCACCCCGAATAACTTATCAAAATGGGTGGCGGCGACTTGAACATGAAAAAGTCGTGGCATCCGCTCCTGATGAAGAATCAGGAGCGGGTGTGGCTCGAGGAAAAGAAAGCGGTATGTTTCCTTGCATATGCGTGTATATTATCAAGCTAATTATATTTTGTCTCATAGCTCGAGGAAAAGAAGAAACTTGACCAACTCCGAAAGGAAAAGGAAGAAGAACGCCAGATGCAGGAATTGCAGCGTCTTCAAGAGGAGTCGACAGGTCGTAAACGTACAGAGAAGCTGGAGTGGATGTATGCTACTCCTGCGACGGGGTCTGGTGCAAACAAAAACGATTTGGAGGACTACCTTCTCGGGAAGAAGCGGGTGGATAAATTACTTATTGGTGATGAGAATGAAAAGGTCCGTAGTTCTGTCTGTTGTTGGTTGTCCTTGTCTTCTCTGACGTACTGACCCTTATCACATATTTAGATTGGTGCGGCCCACAAGAGTTTTATTGCGGTCCAGAACGCAAATACTGCGCGCGATGTTGCTGCTAAGATTCGCGAAGACCCTTTGCTCGCTATCAAGCAGCAGGAACAAGCGGCTTATCAGGAGCTCATGAGCAACCCGCTTCGTTTGAAGGAGATGCAGAAGAAAGCTGGCATTAAAGTCAAAGACAAGAAGAACAAGGACAAGAAAAAAAAGAAAGACAAAAGATCGAAGAGACACAAACACGGAGATGACTTGGACGACTACGACAGGCGCGACGACCGCGGGAGGAGTTACTCGCGAAGTCGTTCACCGGATGGTCGTTACGACAGACGCCGTGATTCACTTTCGCCCCCTCGCAATACGCACCGATACCGAAGCCGGTCTCGTAGTATTGAGCGTCGACGACGGACAAGCAGGAGCCGGAGTCCAGTGAGACGAAGGGAAGAGTACGGGAGACGGTCCGAATATTCTGAGAGGGGACGTGCTGGACGATATTACAATTCCGATGAGACGTCTTCTTCCGAAAGACGACGCGAAAGGAGTACCAGCTTTGGGCGACGTAGACCCTCGGACATTCCCGACCAGAAGCACGAAAGAAGCTTCACGTCACCCGGTTACAGCATACACTCCCGTAGGCCTTCGCCGCCGCCGCCTCCACAGCCTCCTCGACCACTCTCTAGCCGACCTCCTCCGAAAGATCCGAACGGGTCGTCCTCTGCTGCTGCGAATAGTTACTCGACTTCGGCAGAAGAACGTGCCGCACGTCTCGCTGCCATGTCGGTTAATGCTTCATCACTCACTACCGAGCGTAAGGAACATCTCGCTAAGCTTCTGGAAGAGGAGAAGGCTGAGCTCGAAGCTGAAGAGAAAGCGAGAGCTAGGTCGGGGGGTATGGGATCCTTCTTGAGCCAGGAGCAGAAGAAAGTCTTTAGTGGCGCCGGAGGCGTCGAGGAAAGAATCCGCAGGGGTAGAAGCGGGCTGGTTGCTAGTGTTGACTGATTTGTATTTATTACCCTTCCTTAATTGTTCACTGTATGCATCTTCTGAACGTGAATGGGTGATGGTCTACGTGTATACTCGATTACTATTCGCTGCATGAAAAACACGCCTTCAGGTACGAAGAAACAGGCCTAGAAATAGGTTGCGGGAATGTCTACTACTACGGTGCTAATGAACGGACCAGCACGTGGGTTGGAAAACACGAGTCAAACTTTACTGAAAGATGCATATGACTTTGGATACTCCACGAAGACTCCGACCAAAGGGCGAAGCTGTTGCTGTTACTATGGGAGGCTCAGCGAGCGTGAGAGGACCGGCCGTATATAGGGTTCCTTCCCCCTCCAGAAAGACATGCGGCCAGCTCTTTCGACAACCATTTGAGAACGTCGGACGAGGCACTCTCTCAACACCTAAAGCACCAGAATAGCCGGCTTATATTAGCGAGACTGGCCAAAGGACAAGAAGAAGAAAAAGAAGGCACTATCCATGACAGCGTGCTTACCTCGTGAAAGTGGGTCACCTTGTTTTCCGGAATGCAAATCGTCACGGTCGCCTCTGCTGATGCGCAACTGTCGGTGGACGAATTGGAGAGTCTTTCGACGACCTCCTGCGCGTCGAACGCGTCGTCATTCGGGACGATAGACTGTCGAAAGGAAATACAAGAGCAGGGCGTGAGTGAATGATCGAGTGGCGCATATACAAGTCAGCCGAAGAGAAAGACTCCGGGACTTACAAAGGCGACGTTACGTCCTAGGACGAGCTGGGCATCTTCAAGCGCCTGATCGACCTGTACGATTAATTCATTTAGCCTTATACCGAACTGGTCCATGTTTTTTCTATTAAACGTTGCCTACGTCATGTGGTAGTGACGCGTCCGCGTCCTTTTGACTCTCATTCCTCGACGACAAAGCAGAATTTTCACTTTGGTCGCTACCGCTCTGCTGATGATCTGGAACGTCTATCGTGCGGCTCTCTTTTTCCATTGTGGTCGGGGACTGAGAATAATCGGGGTGTCGTTCAGTAAACGTACGACGTCGGCTGAACAAGGCTACTCGGTAGCACGAGGGATTGGGTGAAACAACTCGGGGCTAGAAAGGCAAAGACGCTGCCTACAGGAGCTGGAGAACGAGGAGATGGGGGAAGGCAGGTGGGCCTTTATTAGGGTTGTGGCGGATACTAAGAAATGTAAGAACGCTCATTTATTCATGGACTCATGAGGAGAGCAAGGAAAAGGGATGCAATCAGAGAATGGGAATGACGGCATGCCCCAGATCCAAGCGATATGACTTCGCATCTAAGGCGAACTCGTCGTGCACGTAAGAGTACTTGTTGTTGAGCGTGTGCAATTTATAGGCTGGACCGTGCTTTCTCGCTAAGTTGATGAAAGAAGCCTGCCCACGCCATCCGATGCTCGCCGCGCTGTCGGTATTCATTCGATGAGCTTAAGTTTACCCTCCGTCAGCCTCTCACTGTCGCTTGAACTCTCGTGATGCTCTTCACCCCATGGGTGGCACCCCCCTTTTGCTTGATTCTCAGTACGCCAAAAGCGGCTCTGCGGCAGCTATATCTTGGCACATCTTATCATACCTCGGACTTCTGAGGATAAAATGCAAGTAGAACCGCCGCCGAGAAGCACGGGCACTGGGAGCTCACAGAAATCGTAAGTGTTCCCCTCCTTTCGATTCGCCACCCGGATGGTGGCACATATTCCATTATAACTCAGATATTTTCTGCCCACGTGGTTGTCATTGTATGCCGGCCCATTTAGTCACTCCCATCTAAAGCAAAGTGAGTTATTAGTGACATTGTTCCGAGTCGGCCTGAGAGTAGGCTAGGCTCTGGTAAGTTCACTCACGTGATTTGATCTATTTTTGGGACCTGATTAGACCGACGTAAACGTAAAGTTGGGCGCGGGAAGGGTATCTTTAGCTTAGAAGCTTAGAGAGACAGAACCCCCGATATTACGCTCAAAATTCCGTTACGACATGCCCAGAGCTGCAAACAACGAACAACGCGCCAGGAAGTGTTGCAATTTAGATTTGGAGTTTTCCGGCATCGAGTTTGTTAACGGGTCTTACGGAAGACAACTGGCAGCTTGCAGGAATGGTCGGTTCCTCTGCTGACGTTGAGAGGTCCGATTATTCGGTGGCTGGCGGCAACAGTGCTCCATTCCGTAAACAACGAAGGTGTCTATGATAATCAAATCAGTCGGATTGGAGACTACAAATGATAGTGCCACTTGCACCTTTTCCCCTTCTCCACTGCACCCCGGTCTGCAGCCGACGGAAAACTAATAATCGTAGATTCAAGTCCTATCAGACCTAGTAGGAAGAAGTATTCGGCCATATTGTCCACAGGCTGCTATCCAAGAGGCCCTATATATTTCCCAAAGTTTGTATCACCGAGTTTCACATCGAGCAAGGCTCAGAGGTAGCCACTCACCTAACCCTATTTCATCTCCCCTCTTCTCCCCGTATCGAAGGACATCTGTACGTTAACATTCTTGTCAGGCGGCTTTAACGTGGCAAAGCCGTGCGCATCGTTCCCTTCTGAGGAGTTGAGGTTTGCAGAACATGAGGTAACGACGAGAGCTGACCATAACTGGACAACCGTGCGCGAATTGGAAAGGAAGTAACGCCCTTCTTCATCGTGGCTGTCAAACAGCGGGGCTATCGCATATTAAACGGCCACTTGCACGTAATCGATGTGCGACTTGATGAGGGCGAATACTACTAACAGGTTCATGGACGAGGAACTTGAAGAAAAACGGGATCTACTCCCGCTTATGATGTAGGCGGCGGTTCTCGGAGTCACGCGTCAGACTTATAACGCCTGTACCATCATGCCCTCTCTTCTGAACTCCTGACTCTACACGACTTTTCTTCATTCTGCGCTCCATGATGATGTTGTCGATATTTTTGCAATCTCTCGGCCAGATTTCGTACTGCTTTTGCTATTCGCAGACTTTGACACAGGCACCGTCACGGCTGGGTTGAACCTCCCCGTGGACTGGAGCGACCGGTCCGGCCAGAGGGTCGCTCTACAGGTAATCACTACACCGGCGGACGTTGCTTGCAAGAACCAGGATTCCAGAGGAGTGTGGTGTTGCAGCCTGGCGGGCGTCAGCTCTGTCGTTCCAATGGCTAGTGGCATTCACCACAAGCGTGGGTGATGTCGACCCAGATTCGTCGCAGAATCTGGGCTACGGGCCACTGAACCTCCTTGGTTCTATCGACCCAACCCATGTAGTGGCACGTGAGAACGGGGGAGTGGGTTTTGGTCCTTGTTTCAAGTCACACACAGGAGAACAGCATGCCTTCGGTCCTTCAGTCGGCGATCAGATTTTGCAAGAGTTACGGCAGCGGGGATATGAGACTCATGCTGAGTTGGGAGTGACTCCTACTTTTTCTTCATTATAAAGAAGTCCTGTATGTGCAGTTTCACTCTTGTTTGTTAAGTTTGATCAGTATGCTTACCTCAGCCATCAGGAATTCAGTGATGAGCATTTCTGCTGTATTATATAGGATTGTAGGTCCAATCCAATCTGAAGTTCCTCTCGTCATATGGTTACCAAAGAGCATTAGCTAATGCTTATAACCGCCGAATTCTTTAGGGCAGAGCAGGTCTGGACTGGAAACTAGTCCTGATCTTAGAAGCACCGCTTGACTCCTATCGCTCATCACCAAATTAATGCCGTCAACCACTTTTGGAATCTTCTTTTGTACGAGTTCACAGATTTGTATTGGTAAGCATGCCATCTATCTAACGTATCGTATTAATGTCGAAACTCATTAACTCAGTATTGCAGATCATTAACATCATGAATGAAATCCAACGGGAATGAAACAACCAAAGCCAAGAGTCAACGTTATTTACCTCGGAGGCTCTTCATTTTGATTGCGCTTCTCCCTTTGCCTCCTCCACACCGGGCCGAACTTCAGTTCGATAAGCAGAACTGGCCACATCAAAAAGCACAGTCCACCACATAACGTATACGTCCAGCCTGGACCGATGGCGTCGGTAATCGGAGTGATTGCTGCGACAACGGCCGCACCCATCAGGCAGCGCACCAAATTAAACTTTCTATGAGGTCAGATTTTGCGCTTCGATTCGGAATGAAGTCACTCACGGCGGCAGTCACCGAGGAGCCCTGCGTCGGAAAGAGGTCAATGATGATTGTTTGAACAGATGTCAGTGTTGCAATTGTGGAAAATCCAACTGGGATAAAGGTGAGCTCTGGGTTATGCAGTACCGGATAGTTGCTTACTGAAGAAGAGCAACACAAGCGGCACTGCAATGCTGGTGCCGGCTTCTAGGTCCATCCATAACCTATTGTACAGACGGAGAACATTATAATCCAAATGTACTGGGTTCCTAGGCATGCCTTCTCGATAGGAAAGGCGCCATGGGCACTCGACGAAGATACAACATCCGAATCCCCTGCAGAGTCCCTGTTCTTCTCGGAATCTCCCTTTAGGGAAGCCTCGTACTCCCGCTTCACGCGTCTGTATTGCCAATCGAGGAGCCTTCCGGTCGTAAACGTTCCAAGGATACCTCCCCCACCAATGCTTAAGAAGGTTTAACTGCGCCAACAACGACCAGTAGGGCAAGATACCCACCTTAGATAACATAGTCCTATTTTCGTCTGATTAAGGAAGGGATAATGATTGATGAACAAGGAGGAAATCGTGGTGGTAACCGCATAGAATGAGCTATAGATGACGGCATTACTGCAGAGAATGACCATCAGGTCTGGAGCCGTAAAGAGCCTGAAGGGATTCGGAAACGGTTTGGGAGGTGGCCTTTCGCTGTCCAGGTCGAGAGTCGATCGTCCGATTATCGGAAGAAGTGCTCGATTCCATTTCGGTGCGGGTATCGACCCATTTCCTACTTGGCTGCGCAGGGTCTCGGGAAAGATCCTTCACACGCAAAGGTAAGTGTTAATGATTTCTCATCACTTTGACAGAGCGAATGCGTACAAGAGTATAAGGAGCATGCAAGTTCCCGAGGCGATCGCAAGGAACCAGAATATAGCCCTAATTACAACAAGGTCAGGATGGGTTCAAGAGACTTAATCATCTTATGGGCTTTCCTCCAGCCTAATTTGTCTGCTAGCGCACCACCTATTACAGGTCCGATACAGGGTCCAATCTACGTATTTAACACCACCGCGGTCTATGTGTCAGGAGTGATCCGATTATAAATACGGATTAGTTTCTCACCAATGGACCAACGTTGACAGTGCCGGTGTATCCACCGCGTGCTTCCGCGGGAACGATGTCCGCAACTACACCCGCAGCTGTTGTGCATCACGGGCATCAGACATGAATGGATTTTGGCCGTTGTTCAGCAGATGACTTACCGAGCGCGACTGTGCTTGCGGATCCTGCCGCTTGGACGCAACGAAGGAGAACAAGTAACCAGTAAGCCGACGTTGGGGTCAATGCTAGCCCGATACATGATAATAGAAGGATAAGAAGGCATAGAATAATTGAAGGCCTTCGTCCTTTCCGATCTGCTATCGTACCCCATACGGACGGAGCTAGGCGAATGATTATCACTCATCGGCTCATAATTGGAAAAGAAGGCACAGACTCACAAACTCCCTGAAGAATCATGTATACAGTAACAGTTATGTTGATGGCTTCTATTGAAACGTGGAATTGTTCGCTGAGCGACGGAATGGCTGGTAAATACACATTCGCAGTAAGAGGGCTGCGAGTATATCAGTTTCTATCTCAATTGACATATGTAGGTGCGTTCACCTAAACAGACTGGAGAAAGAGACCATTGCAGCTATTGACCACTTTTCCCATCGAGAAAATACGCTGTACGGAGGTTTCGGCGATGCTTCATGTTCCCTCAGGCTTGAGCTCGGGCGTTCAGCAACAGGTTGCTTCACGTCATTGCTCGGCCGAGGATGCTCTTCCTTGTGCAGACATTAGTTATACGCGGTCCAAGGGAGCTGCAGTCGTGTGCATGACAGAAGCGCATGTTGGAGGTTGTTTATATAGTCATGATGAATAACTTGGAAGCCGTGACTTTTCTCATGCCGAATAGCGGCCAGTCTATTTTTATTTTTGGTATTCGGGGTCTTGGCTGTGCCCATGCACGTGATTGGTACCCCTGTGTCGGTCGACCTTGACCCGTTGCCGTTGTCAATTTTTATTCTCACGTATTTGACTAGTACGCATACAACTGAACCGAATTCGAAAGGACGTTGATCATTGCCATGTAGTATTGAGTCTTGTTAGGATCAATTTGTAGTCTGACCGAGTTGAAGAACAATCTTTTCCAATCTAGTGAACTACTCAGGAGCGTTTGGTTTCGCCGGGTGGACCGGGGTTTCAACTTGAACTCGAAGTCGTTTGTTCAGAGATGGTATTGATACGTCATGATTCTGCAATCCAAACAAATAATTACTCTGGGGATAAAGATCGAATATATCATACACCGAATGTTGGCTGCAGCCCTGGGCTCTCTCTACGAACGAACCGGTAAAAATATGTACAAATCTTCTGGCAATAGACGAACAAGGATTTTTAGTAACGACAGGTGATAGCGATCTAAACCATGGATGGAGTGATCCAGTCGTTTATGCGCAAGGGAGAAGACGACGACAGAAACGCCCAGCTCGCTGCTTTACTTGAGCAAAGTAACCCTGCAGAATCCCATACGTATCACTGGGGAGCTTCGGTGAATTAGACAAAATAACACACCTTGATTCCAGACCACATCCTCTCTATCAAGTTTTTCTTCCGGTGTAAATCCAAACAGCGCAGCTCCTCCACGACATTGCGTTCTTGTGGCTCGGTCCCGTAGATGAGAGAATCGTAGGGAAAGAAATAGCAAACCTCGGTGCCTTCGTCGATCTGTCATAGTTAGGGACGAGTATGAGTACCAACAAGCAACGTGACAAGGCTACAAGGACACACCGTTTGCAGACATTTCGAATCAGAGGCCCGGTCGTCCGTACGGTCATCGAACGTCGTCTGCAAGGATGGTCAACATGCAATCAACGCTGTCAATAGAAATTTGGCTAACCATGGCCAATTCTGGGCCGACGACGTATCCGTGTCCTGATAATTGAACGTGGAAGTCCTTCCAAGGGAAATGGTTGATTGGCCGTTGAGCATAACGCCTTTGCGTTTTGTGGAAAGCAACAGCTGGATGGGTTGGCTGAGCTAGCGCGAGGAAAGGGGAAGGGGCGGGAGCAGAAATAGGGATAGAAGCATTGTTGTTTTCTGACATAGTATATTCTGTGACGCGTAAATGATAGTGAGAACAGACGTTTTAACGCAGGAAAACGAAAGACAGATTCAGAAAACGCAGAAGCTGCTGGATGGAGAGTAGAAAAGAGGGTTAAAAAAGGTGAGGACGGAGAGGTGAAGGTGGACTAAGCATTTAAAGTCGAAGCGAATGAATTGGAACCACGCGAGGAGAGGACGTTGCCTGTTTCTAGCAATGATTGCTCTTGGTCGCGAATCCGGAGGTAAACTGCTGTCCTCGTTCCTCCTAATTTGCTTCCGCTGAGATCTGTCCAATTTCTACCACCAATCCGACCGGCCGCTCGTAGAAAGCCTGTGCGTAGGCAACTAGACGCTCCAGAAAGGCACGCTTGTCTGAAACAAGCAATAGCGGCGGCGACCGTGGATGCACCAATGGATCTGATCACAACCTTTCTCAACAAACGCCACGCAACTCTATTCGCCTTCCATCCCTCCCCGCTCAACGGCTGAACCCTTTGATATTCATGCGCCACGGAAACTGCGGTTAATAGCAATGAAAAACGACGTTCATCTGAGTGAGCACAATGGCGACACTTCGCCTTCCCTGTACCCCCAACATTCAGTCCCATGAAGCAGCTTTTCCAGCACATCATTCTTTGCATTTTCCGCCGGTTTGGAAAAACTCTTTCCTCCCCGAAGCGAGATGAATACGGCGCAGATGAGCTCTGTATGCGTCACGAAACCTCTCCGTTGACCGTCCACGTCCCTCTTCAACTAGCCAACTGTATCCTTGCTCCTCTGATATAATTCTTCGCAAAACTCGGCTTAGTCTCTCAGATGCAACAAGAGACCTCGAAATTTCCTGCGATGACGACCTTCCGCGTTTTGTGCTGGAAAGTCCCCTCTCCCTCATGACAGACAGAAGACCATGGACCATGATTACCTAATTCGGCAAGTGAGTCAGCCACCCTGTCCAATGGTGTGATCTGACCATGGAGACACGCTGAGGACTTTACCAGATACTATCATGTCGTATACCAGCACTTGGCATTGATTTCAACCATTTATCGCTTCCTTGTTGGATGCCCGAAGCAAGATGGACTGCGTCAAGTTCCATTCCAAGACTCAAGAGCCAGAATCTTAAAGATGCAATCCATGGTGAATATCCAGTAGGAACTGACACGCAGGAGTCATCATCAGGGGCCATCGTAGTGTCTCAAGATTTCATTGCAGCACTGGCAAGAAGACAGCTATTTGAGAAATTGTGCTGATCGAGTAAAGAATGAATCTCACCTCCTGGTTTCAAAAAGTTCCAACGTCAAGGCCTCTTACTACGGGCCTAACTTCAGGAAGGTCGGGCGATAGGTGTACTTGACCAACTTCAGCTGCAACAGTTCGATATCGGACAAGCAAGCAAAGCAAGAAACACGAGGCAAAAAGTGATCAATCGATCAGTCTACAACACAGAAAGTTACTAGAAACCTCCCGGGCGATAGCTCATGAACTGCTCTGGGAGCATGATTGATGAGTGACTGTCTCTATCTTGTTGTCATTCTGGCATTGCACTCGCAAATTCTTTGGTAAGTGAGGACTCACCGTGTTGTCCGTCCGATGTCCCCACCTGTGACCTTTTCGTTCCCCATCCTCAAAACAAAACAAACCAAATCACACTCGCACTGCATATGTTCCGGCTCGCTTCTTCCAATCAGAGGTATCTTTGCCATTTTCGTGGTTGAGATAGCTCCATCGGCTAGAAGAATACTGACGACGATACACTTCCCTAGGCACCGTCCAACCCATGCAAAAATCGTCCCCCCGCTCCCTCGGTACCAACTGCTATGACCCCCATCGAACCAGAGCCCTTCCCACTCTTGAAATTGGCCTAGAGCATTTCCCTGGAGAGAAGGAGCTCTTACGGTGCAATTTGGTCCGAGACAAGACCAAATGGGACGGGTATCGATACCCAAAGATTACACCGTACCAGATAGCCATTCCATCCCTTGAAGAGTATGCGACTACCTCCCTCCGACTACCCCAGGCGTGGATTGTTACGACGGGATAATGGCATGGATGTGGTGTGGTTCAAGAACTCAAGACAGTGCGCGAGTCAGCCCCTCCTTCGGAAACTGCCAGCCCAACCCCGGTCGCTTAGCCGTCCTACCGCATGCCCCGCACACGTCTTTCCCGCCTCACTGACCTCCCCTCCTACTCCTATACGAAACTGGGTCAGTCAGGATGGTATCCGCACAATGACAAATTTAATGGGCTTTTTCTGTTATTTTTTTCCCAGCAATCGTATAGTTTGGCGGAAGACGAGCCCAGACTGACAAGAACTTAAGGCGGTAACACCCGTCACTCCGCCACGCAAATGGTCTTCCACCGCTCTGGAGAGTCGTTGACAGCCAGCAATGCCGGCATCTGGAGATCTTGAAAACGACGGCCTCTCATTCTAGTGTCTTGGTCAACAATGGGCCACGCTGACGGTGCACCACCATGTCTCAGGGAGTTGACAACCATACATCTTGTTCATGGACTGTCACGGACAACGTTCATCTTCTCGACCAGTCAAGACAGAAGACGCGATTCTACCATCCTAGGAGATGTGGAGTTTCTTTAGGATAGTAGGATGATTGGCAACGAAGTGGTGATATTGTATGTCCCTTGCAATTGTCTCAAAAGAACTCAGCAGCAGCAGCCGTTCAGGGCTACAACCATTTCCGTCACCTTTGATTACAAGAGGATACACTTATTTCCCATAAGATAGCTTGAAAGCCACGAAGAACATCTGAATATCTGAATCGCTCGAGAGATTTCTACCAAGGATATACAACTTGCTTGTGGTTCGCAGACTGTGTCTTTTCGAGGGGACTAGATCGTTCTTGTCCACCAATGGAGTGGGGGTCCCTCGTGTAGTTAGTCCCAAATGACCTGCAGTCACATATGGTATGGATTATTCCATCTGTTCAATTGTTGTCGTTCCTTCTTCCCAAAGTCTTACCAGACTGAACCATACATTTTCAGACGTGAACCTCAGACTTTGATTCAATGACTCTTGATTGTGATGAAATATCTCAATTTTTTCTTCCGACTACACACTTCAACCCTAATCTCAAGGAAGAAGATGCAAGTCAAGGATTTCTTAAATTAGTGCAACTCGTATCATTTATGCATGAGACTGCAATATGGGTCGAACATGGAATGCCTGACGGAAATTTTATCACAGGGATCTGCCCAAAGGGTCACCAGTATTGAACTTGCCATCATACCCAACCGAATGGCCTACAATTAGGAGCCTAATAGGTCCAGTCTCAGGCTAAATCTCTCTGAATCTCCCTTACCGGCCAAAGTTTGCGGGACATGGATGTAATGCCTTGCTTTGCTATTCAGCATCCAACACAGCAGAACCATTATTCACCTCCTGGAAAGATCCCTGATCAGAATAATCGGGGCCGCAAGAGTTCACGGATGATCAACTTCGGTTGTGTTACTTGAGTTACTTGGGTCTCTTCTCGCAGAGGAACGCGTCCTTGTAAGGACCCACAACATTTCATTTGAGCAGTCATTGTAGGCGAGGAAACTCATTCTGTCGCGATGGTGTGAAGGCTTGGGTACTTGCTATCTGGCATTGGCTTCCTCCTTTATCCCCCGCACCCCCCAAGTGCAGAGACATTAGCTGCCAGGGTATCACCCTCCCCTCGACCCTTTATTGCCATCCCGAAGCTGATACCCGGTCTGTTGTAACGGCAGACAATGAAGAACGTAAGGCGAAGATCACTTCACTCGTTCGCGGGATAGCTTCTCATTCGGGGCCCCGATTCCTTCTTGAATCCGCCGTTGTTATTACAGACCGCTTGCAAGAAGCGACTGCTGGAGAATGTGAATTGTTATGAAGCATTGACACAACCCTTATTATCTGGCATCCCCGTTACTGTTATCCTCCGCCTCTTTCGGACGTGAGTTAGTTGAAACCCATGTAATATGAGTGATTGCCGGATCCTACAGACTCGTTCAGTAACCAAGCAAGGGCGCGAGTGCAGACTCATGAGCACAAGGTTGTCTAATCCCTTCTTTTGTGTTTGATCTATTGGATGACCGTTCTGGTCCGCAAATATTACAGGCGTATCTACGTAAATCTCAACAGATAATAACGAACCTGGATTACCAGGACTTTTAGCTTGAAAATGAGGGCAGGTCGACCATTATGATACAATGCGGCCTGGCCGCATGCCGATTAATCCGGTTAGAAGGAGTAGTTCTATGGAGTTTTGTGTAACAGATGAACCAAATAAAAATTTTGCGCGATTGCCATGGATTGGAGTAAAGCTGGAAGGTGCAGGTTTAAATAATGAGAGTTATATGCAGGGAGAGAGGTGACGGCAAAAATCTCGGGCTCTATGCCCAACTCGAGTAAGATAAGCCTATAAGGAGGAGTCGCGTATGAATCAGCATATGACAGGTTAGGCAGTGAGAAAGACACACTTTTGTTCCATACCATAGCCTCTCTTTCCAGCTTTCTTTTCCGTGAAGATCCAACCGACGAAACTCTTCCACGATACCCAGCTCCGGTAGTTCAGTCCCATAATTAAGCGGTTCATAAGGAAGGAAATAGCGGACTTCCGCACACTCGTCAATCTGTCATGGTCAGGGACACAAATGAGAACCGGTACAAGCGACGCGATGCTCTATAGCGTACCGTCTGCAGACGCTTCGAATCGAAGAACTGCTCGTCGGTACGATTGTCGAATGACGTCTGCACCTAGTGTCAATATGGATACATACGGTCCAACAAGAAACTCGCTTACCATGGACCAGTCTGTTCCGACAACATATCCCTGTCCTGACAATTCCAAATTGACATATTTCCATGGGAACTGGCTGATTGGGCGTGGCGCATGACGTCGTCGCGTTTTGTAGAAGGTAATTGCAGGATAGGTTGGGTGAGGTGCGATCGGGGGAGAAGCGACTGCAGGAACACGTGAAAACTGAGTAGTTGTGTAGTCTGCGGGCATGTTGCAGCCTGTGTAACGCAATATAGAAAAAAACAGCGCAAGGAACGAAAAACGAATCAAGAGAACGAAAAAGTAGGTGGCGAACGTGCAGAAAAGATGAGAAAATGGAGGACGGAGAGGTACAGTTGGTCCAAGCATCATAGCAAGAAGCGACTAAATAAATTGGAATCGACGCGGTGAGGGCGTTGCCTGTTTCTGGTAAGGATTGCCTCTTGGTCACGATCGCGAATCCGGAGGGATACTACGATCCGCGTCCCACTTCCTGATTTGCTTCCGCTGCGCTGTTGGGATCCATGCGAGGTCCTTGGGCCCATTTGACAAATCCTTGCGCAAAGCGTCTGTGTGGGTGACTCGGGGGACGCAAACGGCACGCGTGTCTAAAACGAGCAATCCCAGCGGCGACAATATACGCACCAGTGAATCCGGTCAACGTCTTCTTTTTCCACCTCCAAGATCTCTCCTTCCTAATGCCCTACCAGTTCGCTCTCCTTCCCTCCCATCGCTTTCCCGCTTACATCGAACCCAATGTCTTTGCAGCGCGGAAGCTCGAAATGCATAACGACGAATCGCATTGCTCAATCGCGGTGAATGCTCGTCACCGAAGACAGACTTCCTCCTAAACATAGGTACTCCATTTCGAAAGACGAAAACTCCCAAGAATGCCAATTTTTGTACTTTCTGACGATTTGAAGGCCATCTTCTCCCCTCCTTGCCAAAATACCGCGGACATGACCGAGGTATCGTCTCCCACCAGATGCTCGCCCTTTACTCGATTGCGGAAACGGAACGACTTTGAGCCTTGGCACACTCGAAGTTCTGCTCCTAAGAGCTCATTCTGGTCTCTCGAGGGTTTTCTCCAACCTTTTAGATATGTCCTCTGTAATCGGCATTCCTTGACTGGGCCAGATTGCGCTGACGGGAAATTCTCCCTCAGCCGTAATAGATCTAGTCTAGATCTGCCATGTCCTCCGATTACCTAATACAAGAGGCGAGTCAGCACCTTTGATGGGCCACGCACATACCTGATGAGAAGCCCTTTACCAGATACTATCATGCCAAATACCACCACCCTGCATAATGTTCAACAATCCAGCTAAGTTGTCTTGTTGTATGTCCAAAGCAAGATGGACTGTGCCAAGTTTCACGTCAAGACCCGGGCCCGATGGCCTCAAGAAGCACGAACCTTCAAGAAAGACAGGGATGGCGGTAAAAAGTCCACAAGATCCGTCATGAGTGCAAGATCGCAGCATCACACTGGAAATATCAATCCCGAGGGTTATTACGACTGGTGTGCTACTTGGCGGGAAGGAAGAGACCTCACCGACTAGTGTCGCAGCCGTTCAACATCAGACCACATCTGAACAACATCCAACCCAAGAGACTGCACGAAAACTTCCATGGAAGAATTCAACTGTGTACCGCTGCAAATGAGCGGCGGCAGATAAGGAATCGAGACAAGAAGAGTGCGTCAAGAGACGAGAGGGAACCATCAAGTCCAGCCTGAAAGCAAGTTAGTCGCAAGCGTTCCCTGGGCAACATCTCGCAAAACAGCTCTAAAGATAGAGCATAGAAGAATAACAGCTTCTGTTAGTCTGTTATCATGCTGGTAAATTTCTCCGGTATGTGAGGACTCACTAAGATTTCCAGCTAATTTTCCCCCTCCTCCAAGCCAAGCCCAATCTTCAGCCGTCTTCGAGCTGTCACATTCCGAACGTCCTCTCACCTCTCACCTCTCACCTCTCACCTCTCGACGACGGATGCTCCTCCAGCTTCTCCTGCCCTTTTTTTCACAAAGAATAGCTCCTATTTTCGTGCTGCGAGGCTTGTCTGCGGCAGCGAGCCATGCAGATGCAGCCTGCCCCATCCCCCTCCTTCGCCCAATGTCAATATCAATCCTCCGCCCCCTCTCTGTGCACACGAGCGCGATCCCGCCCTAACCAACATCACCCTTGCCCGTCACGTTTGGTGGAAACGATCTCCGCTGCCGACTCGCGTCGCAAAACGGTTCGTTGGCAGCGGTGGCTTGCATGAGTATCGATATCCAAGGACCACACCGATTACATTGCTACTCTCGAACGATGCTTGTCTCCTCCGCTAGCTCTCCGACTAGGTATGTTTGCTGCGGTGAAACATTGGTGTCGATGTGGTTTGGTTCAAGACGGGACGCGGGTGAGACACCCCTTCGGAAACTGCCAGCCAGCCCATCGCTTAGTTTCACCCACCACTTCCCCTGCCCCAGTCTTCCCTGCCTCGCCGACCTCCCTGTTTACCCTTCTTCAAAGGTCGCGGGCAATGGAGTGGCACTCTGAAGTTTCTAGAATTAAACACAGGATTTTTCGTTATTTTTCTTTGGAGCAGGCCTGCAGTTTCACGGAAGACTGTCTCAAATCGGCAAGAACAGCAGTAACACACGTCTCCCCGTCACACAGACGCTGACACACGACATTCGAGAGTCCTTGAGAACGAGCATCCTGAAGAGTCGTAAATTTGAAAAACTCGCCCTCGAAGGTCCTTCAGGTTGTTGCTGGAAGTCCCAATGCCAACGGAGTGTGCTTTTGCAGCGAAGTTACAGCCGAATGGACGTAACGCTTCTATAGCGCGAGCTAGTCTACAGAGCTTTGGACCCCTGTACTGCCTGTGGGCTGAAACGGATAAGGCGTCATGCCAAAATGCGCTTCAGGGCGGTTGGGACACGTACAGAAGGTTGTCAAGAGAGAATGAACGCTGTATGTCTCTCTTCTGACTGCCAGGTTGCTCAATAGACACTCCTTCGGAATAAATAACTCTTTTTCCAGGACCCTGCTTTTCGGCCAAACGCGGCGCTTATGCGCAGACATATAGAGTCTTTTCCGAGCAAGCCAGCCAGACAGCTTGTGCACACTGTCAAATGCAAGATGAAGTATTAAATTGTATCAGACGGACCATACATACACTTCAGCTCTTTCGCGGCTTAGTCCAGGAATCCGTCTGAGGCACACCACCCGAGACTAATGGGATTGTACTGGCCACCTTTTAACACTCTGTGTTAACCAAATCCATGCAAACGATGGAACTGTATCAATTGGAACGAGATGAACAACCCTCTCGACTGGTGCGACATTTCCCCGCATGTCCCAGGTCGCCTGACTCAGGAACATTTAGTGGTGAAGCCCCCGCCGGCATGTCTACCGCCATTGTGATTGACATACGTCTTTATCTTGAAGGAATTTAGCTGCTTGCGCAAAAACTCATCTCGCCCAAGGACTTCATCTCCGAAAGTTTTATGCTGAACGGCCCATGAATGATCTCGTCGTACTATTATGCCTTCAAGTTGATGGAGGAGCCCGTGCAGATTACCGCTTCTGCCGAAGAGCAAGCTAAGTCTGTAGAGTGGCCAAGTATAAAGCCCTAGATGGTATCACACGATCCGCTGTTGAGGCCAGCCTTACTGTACCCGTGTTACCGAAAATCATTGCTAAAAGAAAGGGCAGCCAGATGGTAGTCTCAGAAGAGAGCCAGGACAGTACACTTGGGATGGTTGCCACTGATGACCGCCTGTGAACTACTATTATACAGTATCGTCCTTATTCCCAAGACCTCAACTTCTATCCTCACCCCTCGTCAAAGAGGACTTATGAAGCAAGCATGACTATTCGAGGTGCAGCAGCTTTAGCTCATGCATGGAGCGAGATCATTCCCCCCGCCCGACGACGGTCGGAGTGAGAGGTGAGAAGAGAACAGCACAAGCATGCACGAAAACGAAGTTTACTGAACGCCTTCAAGTTCCAGTCCACTCGGAAGTCGGATTTACCTATTTCCTTGGCAATTCTCCCCAGCTATCTATCTGCTGCGTGTTTACTCAAGTTTTTCTCCTAGAGGACCGGCTACACGAAGTACGGACCTCGAGATGCCTGACGAATCCTTCGGGATCTGGCCTCACCGCTGCACTTCACCCCGACAGTTAAGCACAGTCCGCCTACCTTGCTCCCATTACTGCATTTGGACCGGTCCTTCGATTCGTGAACCTCCCTGCTGATTTACCATGTTCGTCTGGCAAGGGGCATAACAAATTGACGAATCCTATTGTTATTTTTCGATTTGCGGTCAAGGAAATGAGTGAGGAGAAATCTATAAGTTTGTACAGATTATCTGAATAACCAAGCCCTTAAAAACTCTTGGACGTGACTGATAGTGATTAACCGACAATAGGAGCATTCTGGCTCCATAATAGTAGTGAATGGACTCTATGTGCGGTTGCAACCTTCAAAAAGGCAGGAATCCAGGAAATGGGACTGGATGATGACAGAGAGTTTGGAAAGATTGTCAGGGTCAGGATAATGTGAATTATATGCAAGGAAGACACTGAAAAAAATCTCGAAATCTGTGTCGAAATTGGGAAAGATACTCCTATAAAATATAGACGAATGCAAATCAGTAGGATACACGCTGATGAGTAAAACTGGCGAACCTTTATCCCGTACCATATCCTCTGCGCAAGACACTCTTTTCGATGAAGATCCAACCGACGAACCTGCTCCACGATATTAATCTCCGGTAGCTCAGTCCCATTATTAAGCGGTTCATAAGGAAGGAAATAGCGGACTTCCGCGCACTCGTCAACCTGTCATGATCAGGGAAACATGAGAATTGAAACAAGCGATGCGATGCTCTATAGCGTACCGTCTGCAGACGCTTCGAATCGAAGAACTGCTCATCGGCGCGATTGTCGAATGACGTCTGCACCTAGTGTCAATATGGATACATACGGTCCAACAAGAAACTCGCTTACCATGGACCAGTCTGTTCCGACCACATATCCCTGTCCTGACAATTGCAGGCTGGCATTTCTCCATGGGAAATGGCTGATTGGGCGTTGCGCATACCGCCTTTGAGTTTTGTAGAATGTAATAGCAGGATAGCTTGGCTGAGGAGGAATGGGTACCGATATGTGAGCGGGACTATGAGAAGCAGGAACGGAGGCTCTATTCTCAGACATGCTGCGCTTTGTAACTTGCAAAAAAAACAAATGCAGATAAAGTAAGGAACGAAAGATGGAGCAAAAGAACGACGAAGTAACCAGCAGGTGTGTAGAAAAGATGGGAAAATGGAGGACGGAGGACGGAGAGGTGAGGATGGTCCAAGCATTATAACAAGAAGCGATTGAATTGGAACCAACGCGATGAGGGCGTTGTCTGTTTCTGGTAATCACTTCACTGCCTGTTGGTTGCGATCGCGAATCCGGGGGCAAGCTACGATCCGCGTTCCACCTCCTGATTTGCTTCCGCTGCTGGAATCCTTACGAGTTCCTCGAATCAAATTGACAAATCCTCGCGCAAGTCATCGTATAGGTGCCTCAGAGAATGCAAAGGGCATGCGTGTCTAAATCGAGCAATCGCAGCGGCGACAATATACGCACCAGTGATCTTGGTCAACGTCTTCTTTTCCACTTCCAAGATCTCTCCATCCTAACGCCTTGCCAGTTCAATCTTTTTACCTCCCACCACTTTCCCACTTGACTCTCATCGCACCTGACGTCTATACAGCATGGAAGCTCGAAATGCATAACGATGAATCGCGTTGCTCAATCGCGGTAAGCGCTCGCCACCGACCGACTTCTCCTGAACATACGTAATCCATCTCAAGGAGACCTCCCAGAATGCCGATTTCGTACTTTCTAAAAACATGGAAGACGTCTTCTCCCACTCATTGCCAGCATCGACCGAGGTATCGTCTGCCATTGTACTCGCCCCTTACTTGATAGGGCAATGACTTTGAACGTTGGCGCACTCTTCTGCTCCTTAGAGCTCATTCTGGGCTCTCGTGTTTTTTCTCGAACCTTTTAGATATCCCTGTAATCGGCAGTCCCAATCCAGATTGTGCTGACGGCAAATTCTCCCTCGCCCTCAACGACAGATCCACCACGCCTTCCGATTACCTAATACAAAAGGTGAGTCAGCACGCCACCCCTTGATGGGCCACGTACATACCTCATGAGAAGCCCTTTACCAGATACTATCATGTCAAATACCACCATCCTGCATTATATTCGACAATCCAACCAGGTTGTCTTGTTGTATGTCCGAAGCAAGATGGACTGCGTCAAGTTTCACATCAATACCCAAGCCCGATGGCCTCAAGAAGCACGAATCTTCAAGACGGCAACGACGGTGAAAAGCCAGCAAGATCCGTCATGAAAGCAAGATTGCAGCATCACACTGAACAGATCAATCCCGAGGGTTATTACGTCTGGTGTGCTACTTGACAGAAAGGAAGAAACCTCACCGACCAGTGTCGCAGCCGTTCAACATCAAGACCAACATCTGAACAACATTCAACCCAAGAGACTGCACGAGAACTTCCTGGGAGAATTCCATTGTGTACCGCTGGATAGGAGCGACGGCAGATAAAGAATCAAGACGAGAAATATGTATCAAGAGACGAGAGGGAACCATCAAGTCCGGCCTGAAACCGAGCTAGCCGCAAGCATTTCCTGGGCAATACTTTGTAAAAACAGCTCCAAAAGCATAGAGCATAGAAGAATAATAGCAGCTTCTGTAGTCTGTTATTACGCTGGTAAATTTATACGGTATGTGAGGACTCACTAAGATTGCAAGCTTATTATTCCCCACCCTCCAAGCCTTTTCTTCCCTCGTCCTCCAGCAGCCGAATTCCGGATCTCCTCCTACCAAATACAATGGATGCATCTCCCTCTCCCTGCTCCCTATTACAAGAAGGATATCTCCCATCCCCGCGCTACGAGGCTTGTGTACTGCGGCAAGACGCGGAGATGCGGCTTACTCCATCCCCCTCGTTCGCCCAATAGCAATATCAATCCTCATCCCCCCATGCACACGAACACTATACTCTCCGAACCGACGTCCCTCTTACGCTTCACGCCGGGTGGAAGTGATCTTCGCTGCAAACTCGTGTGTCAAGACGGGTCGTCGACAGTGGTGGAGTGGTGGCTTGTTTGAGTATCAATATTCAAGAACCCCGCGACTACTGGACCCCCCCTCCCTATCTCAAACGATGCCTGTATCCTTCACCAGCTCTCCGACTAGGTATAACTTGCCGCGGTGAAACATGGGTGTCGATATGGTTTGGTTCAAGACTGGGACGCGAGTCCAACCCTCCTTCGGAAACTGCCAGCCCAGCCCATCGCTTAGTTTCGCCCACCTGCCCCGGTCATCCTGCATCGCCGGCCTCTCTTCCTGCCCTTCTTCGAGGTCGCAAGCGTTTGACTGGTGCTCTGGCATTTCTAGAATTAAATACGGCATTTTCTGGTATTTTCCTTGGAGCGGACCTGCAGTTTCACGGAAGGTCGTCTCAAACCGGCAAGAAGGGCAACGACACACGTCTCTCCGTCACACGGACGCTCGCACACGACATTCGCAAGGTCCCTGACAACGAACGCCTGAAAATGCGGAGTTTTGAAAAACTCGCCCTACAAGTTCCATAATTTGGTCGATGGAAGTCTCAGATTGTGCTCTCGCGGCGAACTTATGAGCGAATGATACCCTTCTGTCACGCCCGCTTGTCTGCTGTACAGAGCTTTGGGAGCCCGTAATGTCTGTGGGTTGGATCGGAAAAGCATCGTGCCAAAAGGGCTTCAGGATGATTGGAACACGTATGGAAGCTTTTCAGGAGAGAATGAACGCTGTACGTCCCTCTTCCGAGTACCAAGCCGCTCAATAGACACTCCTTCGGAACGCAATTTTCTTCTTTTAAGGCCTTACGTTTGGGTCAAATGCGGCGCTTATGCGCAAACATGGGCAGTCTTTTCCAACCAAGTGAGCTAGAAACGGCTCATACCCACCGTCAAACGCGAGATGAGTAATAGGATAGTATCAGACGGTCCATACACTTTACGTCTTGAGCGATTTATTCAAAAGGAATCAGTCTTCAGCACCCCACCCGAGACTAATGGGATTGTACTGGGCCGCCTTTTAGCGCCCGGTTTGACCAAATCTACGCAGACGATGGAACTATATCAATGGGATCAAGAAACCCTCCCCCCTTTCTGGTCCGCTATTTCCCCATCCTCTAGGTCGGTTCACTGACACTCAGTGGTGATGTCCCCCGCACCATACCTGCCAGATTTACCATCATTTTGATTAACATGCATCTTCATCTTACAGGGATCTAGCTGCTTGTCTAGAAGCTCATCTCGCGCAAAGATTTCTTCTCTCAAATTTCGATGGTGAATTGTCTGAATGATTTCGTCGTCATATCCTGCCTTCGAGTTGATGGAGACGCCCACGCAGATTGCTGCTTCCTTCTCGAGAGCAGGTGTGGTCAATAGAATGGCCGAGTATAAGCTCTTGCTGGTGTCGTACGATCAGCTGTTGGCGCCCGGTTTCAGATGTTGCCGATCGACAAAGCCCGCCTTACCTTCTCCGTGTTACTGGAAGGATCATTGCTCAAAAGAACATGAAGTCAATTGACAGTCTTAGAAGAGAGCCAGGGCAGTGCACTCTCCCGGGACGATAGTCGTTGATGAACACATTTCAACTCCCGGAAGCAGCATCGTCCTTCTACATCCCCCTCGTCAAAGAGGGCGAATGAAACACGGCTATTCGAGGACCAATATTCTCCGAAGTGCAGGAGTTTTAGCCCCTGCGTAGAGCAAGGTTAAACCCCCGCCTAACGACGGCCCGAGTAGGAGAGAATACAATGAGCAAGCACGCATCTGAAGTTCACTGAACACCTTCAAATTCCAGTCCTCCCGGCGGTCGGATTTGCCCGTTTACTTAGCAGACCTCGTTAGCCATTTGTCCGCTGCGTGTCTATTCAAGTTCTTCTCGTGGACGACCGACCGCAAGGAGTACAGACTTCGTAGATGTCTGACTGGCGATCCTTCGATCTGGCATCACCGGCGAGCTTCGCTCAGGCGTATACTGAGCACGCCTAATCCTTCTCCTTGCCTCTATTACCGATGCCGTTTGGTCCGTTTCTTCGATCTGTGCACTTTACTACGTTTGTCCAGCAAGAGGCCGCAACTGAGCAGACAAATCTTTATTCTAATTTTCCGAGTCGTGAAGAAAATCTCGGAAAGTGTATGTACAAGCTTGTAGATTATTTATAATATGTAATATCTTAAAATCTTGTTTTTGGACAGGGCTGAGAGTGATTGACCAGTAATATACAGAGCAGTCTGGCTTCAAATTAGTAGCGAACGAATTCTATGTGCGGCAGCATCCCAACAGGGCAGGAACCCAAGAAGATAGCACTGAGTCGCAACGGAAAGTTTGGGAAAGATTATTAGGATGATGTGAACGAACTATATGCAAGAAAGATAATGAAAGAGAGCTCGAAATCTTTGTCGAAATCGGGTAAGATATTCCTACAAGAAATAATCGGGTGAAAATCAGCAAGATACACGCTGATGAATAGAGCTGGCGAACCTTTGTCCCGTACCACACCCTCTCAGCAAATTTTCCCTTCCGACGAAGATCCAACCGGCGAACCTCCTCCACGATAATCAGCTCCGGTAGTTCAGTCCCATAATTAAGCGGTACATAAGGAAGGAAATAGCGGACTTCTGCACACTCGTCAATCTGTCATGGTCAGGGACACAAATGAGTACTGGCACAAGCGATACGATGATCTATAGCGTACCGTCTGCAGACGCTTCGAATCGAAGAACTGCTCATCAGTGCGATTGTCGAATGACGTCTGCAGCTGGTGTCAACATGGATACATAAGGTCCAACAAGAAACGCGCTTACCATGGCCCAGTCTGTTCCGACAACATATCCCTGTCCTGGCAATTCCATATTGACATCTTTGAAATGGTCGTTCGGGCGTTGCGCATAACGTCGTCGCGTTTTGTAGAAGGTAATTGCAGGATAGGTTGGTTGAGGTGCGATCGGGGGAGAAGCGATTACAGGAACACGCGAAGACCGAGTAGTTGTATGGTTTTCAGGCATGTTGTAATCTGTGTAGGAAATACAGAAACAAATAGCGCAAGGAACGAAAAACGAACCAAGAAAACGAAAAAGTAGGTGGCGAAGGTGCAAAAAAGATGAGAAAATGGAGGACGGAGAGGTACAGTTGGTCCAAGCATCATAGCAAGAAGCGACTAAATAAATTGGAATCGACGCGGTGAGGGCGTTGCCTGTTTCTAGTAATCGTTGCCTCTTGGTCACGATAGCGAATCCGGAGGGATACTACGATCCGCGTCCCACTTCCTGATTTGCTTCCGCTGCGCTGTTGGGATCCATGCGAGGTCCTTGGGCCCATTTGACAAGTCCTTGCGCAAAGCATCCGTGTAGGTGCCTCGGGGAACGGAAAGGACACGCTTGTCTAAAACGAGCAATCGCAGCGGCGACAATATACGCACCAGTGAACCCGGTCAACGTCCTTTTTCCACTTCCAGGATCTCTCTCTCCTAACGCCATGCCAGTCCGATCTCCTTCCCTCCCACTGCTTTCCTACTTTCATCGCACCCAATGTCTATACAGCACGGAAGCTCGAAATGCGTAACGACGAATCGCATTGCTCAATCGCGGTGAACGCTCGTCATCGACGACAGACTGTCTTCTGAACATGCGTATTCCATAGAGAATGTCGATTTGTGTACTTTCTGATGATTTGAAAGGTATCTTGCCCCGCTCCTGGCCAATCCCGTGGACATGGCCGAGGCATCGTCTTCCACTAGAGTGCTCGCCTTTATTCGACTTTGAGCATGGTGCACTTGAAGTTCTGCTCCTTAAAGTTCACTCTGGTCTCCCACGGTTTTCTCGAGCCTTTAGATATGTTCCCTGTAATCGGCATTCCCCATCCAGAGTGTGCTGACGGGAATTCTCCTTGCCCTCGACGACAGACCATGCTTTCCGATTACCTAATACAAAGGTGAGTCAGCACGTCAACTTTGATGGGCCACGTACATACCTCATGAGAAGCCCTTTACCAGATACTATCATGTCAAATACCACCATCCGGCATTGTGTTCGACAATCCAACCAGGTTGTCTTGTTGTATGTCCGAAGCAAGATGGGCTGTGTCAAGTTTCACATCAATACCCAAGCCCGATGGCCTCAAGAAGCACGAATCTTCAAAACGGCAACGACGTCGAAAAGCCAGCAAGATCCGTCATGAATGCAAGATTGTAGCATCACCCTGAAGAGATCAATCCCGAGAGTTATTACGTCTGGTGTGCTACTTGACAGAAAGGAAGAAACCTCACCGACTAGTGGCGCAGCGGTTCAACATCAAGACCACATCTGATCAACGTCCAACCCAAGATACTGCACGAAAACTTGCATGGGAGAATTCCACTATGTACCGCTGCAAAGAAGCGACGGCAGATAAGGAATCAAGGCAAGAAGAGTGTGTCAAGAGACGAGAGGAATCATCAAGTCCAGCCTGAAACCAAGCTAGCCGCAAGCATTTCCTGGGCAATACCTTGTAAAACAGCTCTAAAAGCATAGAGCATAGAAGAATAACAGCTTCTACTAGTCTGTTATTACGCTGGTAGATTCTCCGGTATGTGAGGACTCACTAAGATTGCAAGCTTATTATTCCCCTCCCTCCAAGCCGTTCTTCCCCCTCGTCCTCGAGCTGTCGAATTCTGGACGTCCTCCCACCTCAAGACGATGAATGCATCCCCAGCTCCCCCTGTCCTTTCTTACAAGGAATCTCTCCCATCTTCGATGCCTGTCTGCTGCAGCGAGACATGCAGATGCAGCTTGCTCTATCCCCCTCCTCCGCTCAATAGCAATATCAATCCTCGTCCACTCCTTCCCCCTCCCCCCAATGCACACGAACACGAACCCCTCCTATCCAACATCCTTCTTGCCCGTCACGCCCAGTGGAAGCGATCCCCACTGCAGGCTCGTTTGTCAAAACGGTTTGTTGACAGGCCCGTAGTGGCTTGCATGAATATCAAATCCAAGAACCTCGTCAACTACATAGCTGCCCTCAAACGATGCCTATCTCCTTCGCCGGCTCTCCGACTAGGTATGGTTTGCTGCGGTGAAACATTGGTGTCGCGTGTGGTTTGGTTCAAGATCAAGACAGGACGCGGGTGAGACACCCCTTCGGAAACTGCCAGCCAGCCCATCGCTTAGTTTCACCCACCACTTCCCCTACCCCGGTCGTCCTGCCTTGCCGGCCTCCCTTCCTGCCCTTCTTCGAGGCCGCAGGCGTTGGACTGACGCTTTGGGATTTCTAAAATTAAACACGGATTTTTCTGCTATTTTTTTGGAGCAGACCTGCAGTTTCACGGAAGCTTGTCTCAAACTGGCAAGAACGGCAACGACACACGTCTCGCCGTCACACGGACGCTCGCACACGACATTCGAGAGTCCATAATAACGAGCACCCTGAAAAGTCGGAAATTTGAAATAATTCGCCCTTCAAGGTTTATGAGTTGGTTGATGGGAGTTCCAACGGCAAAGGATCGTGCTTTCGCTACGAATTTACAGCCGAATGAAAGTTACGCTTCTATTGCGTCTGCTAGTCTACAGAGCTTTGGACACCGTAATATTTGTGGACTAGAACGGATAAGGTGTCATGTCGGAATACCCTTCAGGATGATTGGGACAGGTATAGAAGGTTGTCGAGGGAGAATGAACACTGTACGTCCCTCTTCTGAGAACCAGGTTCAACTCAAAGGACACTCCTTCGGGATGCAGTTTCCTTCTTTCAGTTTTAGGGCCTTGCTTTTGGGTCGAACACGGCGCTTATGTGCAAATGTGGCCAGTCTTTTCCGACCAAGTGAGCTGGAAACGGCTCATACCCACTGTCAAACGCAAGATGAGGAATTGGATTAAACCAGACGGACCATACACTTCGGCTCTTTAGCGATTTATTCAAGGAATCAGTCTTCAGCACCCCACCCGAGACTAATGGGATTGTACTGGGCCGCCTTTAAGTTCCCAGTTTGACCAAATCCATGCAGACGATAGAACTGTATCAATGGGATCAAGAAACCCTCCCCCCTTTCTGGTCCGCTATTTCCCCATCCTCTAGGTCGGTTCACTGACACTCAGTGGTGATGTCCTCAGCACCATACCCGCCAGATATACCGTCATTGTAATTAACATGCATCTTCATCTTACAGGGATCTAGCTGCTTGTCTGGAAGGTCATCTCATCCAAAGATTTCTTCTCTCAAATTTTGATGTGGAATTGTCTCTGAATGATCGTAATATCCTGCCTTCAAATTGGTGGAGACGCCGTGCGAATTAATGCTTCCTTCTCGAGAGCAAGAACAGTCTATGGAGCGTCCAAGTATAAAGTCCTTGCTGGTATCGCACGATCAGCTGTTGAGGCCGCCTTTTCAGACATGTGCTGATCGACAAAGCCCGCCTTACCGTGTCCCTGTTACCGGAAAGATCGTTGCTAAAACGAACAAGAAGTCAAACGACAGTCCTAGACTAGAAGAGAGCCAGGACAGTACACTCGGGATAGTTGTCGTTGATGAACGTATTTCAATTGCCGGAAGCAGTACCGTCCTTCTACATTCCCCCCTCGTCAAACAGGACGTACGAAGCATGGCTGTTCGAGGACCAGTCTTCTCCGGAGTGGGGCAGCTTTAGCCCCTGTATAGAGCGAGGTTCACCCCCCGCTTAAATGACGGCCGAGAAAGAAGAGAACCGCACGAGCAGGCACGAAGATGAAGTCTACTGAACGCCTTCAACTTCCAGTCTACCGGCAGACTGATTTTCCCGTTTCCCTAACATCACTAGCCAATTATCTGCTACGTGTCCATTCAAGTTCTTCTCGTAGAGGATCGACCACGATAAGTACAGACGTCGGAATTGTCTGATAAATCCTTCGATCTGACATCACGGACGCACTTCGTTCAGACACACATTGAACAGTCCGCATAATCCGTCTCCTTGCCTCTATAACTGCTGCCATTTGGATCACTTCTTGAAGAAAATGTGCATGTGCAACCGAAGAGTATGTACAAACTTGTATAGATCATTTGTCATAATTATGTAACCTCTTGAAATCTTCTAGACACGGCTGAGAGTGATTGACCAGTAATGTACAGAGCAGTCTGGCCCCAAATTAGTAGCGAATGGATTCTGTGTGCGGCAGGA
This sequence comes from Inonotus hispidus, assembly GCA_024712875.1. Taxonomy (NCBI): domain Eukaryota; kingdom Fungi; phylum Basidiomycota; class Agaricomycetes; order Hymenochaetales; family Hymenochaetaceae; genus Inonotus; species Inonotus hispidus. Next base: position 3,039,171 of record CM045714.1, on the reverse strand, counting down.
TTCTCAAGAAGGAAACCAAGAAAATGAACAGAGTTTGGAAGAGTTTGTCAAAATGTGAACTAGATGCAAAAAAGATAATGTAGGAAACCTCGAAATCTGTGTCGAATTCGGGTAAGATATTTCTGTAGAATATAACCGAATGTGACTCAGTAAGATACACGCCGATGAGCAAACCCGACGAACCTTTGTCCCGTACCACACCTTCTCCGCAAATTTCTCTTTCCGATGGAGATCCAACCGGCGGATCTTCTCCACGATATCAAGTTCAGGTAGTTCAGTCCCATAATTAAGCGGTTCATAAGGAAGGAAATAGCGGACTTCCGCACACTCGTCAATCTGTCATGGTTAGGGAAACATATGAGAACCGGCACAAGCAACGCGATTATCTATAGCGTACCGTCTGCAGACGCTTCGAATCGAAGAACTGCTCGTCGGTACGATTGTCGAATGACGTCTGCACCTGGTGTCAACATGGGTAGATACGATCCAACAAGAAACGCGCTTACCATGGTCCAATCTGTTCCGACCACATAACCTTGTCCTGACAATTGCAAATTGGCATTTCTCCAAGGGAATTGGCTGATTGGGCGTTGCGTATACCGCCTCTGGCTTTTGTAGAATGCAATAGCAGGATAGCTTGGTTGAGGATGAACGGGCACTGCGATGTGAGCGGGAATATGAAAAGCAGGAACGGAGGCTCTATTCTCAGACATGGTGCGATTTGTAACCCGTAAAATAGATGCAGATAAAGCAAGGAACGGAAGGTGAACCAAGAGAACGAGGAGGTAACCAGAAACTGTGCAGAAAAGATGAGAAAATGGAGGACGGAGAGGTGAGGATGGTCCGGGCATATAATACGAAGCGAATAAAATAGGACTAACGCGGTGAGGGCGTCGTCTGTTTCTGGTAACGATTGCTGCTTGTTCGCGGTCGCCAATCCGAAGACAGACTACGATCCTCGTCCCACTTCCTGATTTGCTTCCACTGCTGAGATCCATACGACTCCCTGCATCGATCATTAAGGAGGCTGCATGGATATTTCGGCGAATGCAAAGCACGCCCATGTCTAAAACGAGCAATAGCGGCGGCGACAATATACTCACAAGCGAATTTGGTCCACGACTTCCCTGCTCACTCCCCCGGGTCTCTCTCCCTAACGCGACACCAACTCGATCTCCTAAGCCTCTCCTTCCATATTACCCGCCCCGTATCCCGATACTTATGCATCATGGGAGTTCGTGACGCATAACGAAGAAACGCGTTGCTCTTATTGCGGTGAGCGCTCACCGTCAAAGGCACGGCTCCTCCTGCGTGTTCGAGTTCCATTCCATGCAGTAACAGTCTTTCCAGGATGCCAGACTTGTGATTTGGAAAATCCCTCATTCCATTTCTGCTCAGCGTCTCGCGGACGTGGTTAGAGGTGTCGTCCTCTATCAGAGTGCTCGCTCGTTGGGCCATGTCGAAACGCCGGTGAACTTTAGCTTATTGGATCAGAGATCACTCACGCCTCTCGTTATTTCCTTGAATTTCCCCAAACCCCTTAAATAATGTCCCCTGCAATGTCGTTCTTTACCCATGCCGGGCTGGGCTGGGCTGGGCTGGGCTGGAGGTTATCTCGCCCTCACACTCGACCAATCATGATTACCTAATGCCAAACGTGAGTCAGCACGCCACCTTTGATGGGATGGGGAGCCACGCACATACCCAAGCTGATGAGCAACCCTTTACCAGATACTATCATGTCAAATACCACCGCCTTGGACAATCCAGCGAAGTTGCTTAGTTGTATGTCCGAAGCAAGATGAACTGCGTCAATTTTCACATCAAGTCACAAGCCCGACGGCCCCAAGAAGCACGATAGCCAAGACGGGACGACGGTGAAAAGCCAGCAAGAGTCGTTGTGAATTCAAGATTATAGCATCGCACTGAAGAGATTGATCCCAAGAGTCATTCCAGCGAGTCTGCCACTTGACAGAAGGCGAAAATCTCATCTGCTAGTATCGATATCAAGGCCAACATCTAAGTAACATCCAACCCAAGATATTGCATGAAAGGCTTTCTGGAAGAGATTTACTGTGTCTGCTGCAAGAGCATGACAACAGATGAAGGAATCAAGGCGAGAAATGTCAAGCAAACGACGAAAGGGGATCATCAGCTCCAGCCCGAAGCACCGCAAGCCACAAGAATGCCACCAGGAAACATTTCATAAACTGCTCTGGGAACATGGGCAGATAGTGACTTCTGCTGGGTCGTTATAATGCTGTTAAGTCTCATTGGTATGTGGGGACTCACCAAGGTTGTCAACTAATGTTTCCCCCCTCGTCCAACACCCTTTTCTCCCGTCCTTGTATTGACAAATCCTTCCAACAGACGACGGCATATCACGTACTCCACAATCAAGGGTACCTCCTGGCTTCGTTTCGCGAGAGGCGTCTGTTGAGGAGTCTGTTGCGGCGAGACGTGTCGATGTAGCTTGCTCCATCCCCTTTCTTTGCCCAATATCAATATCAATCGTCGCCCTTTCCCATATTTTAATACAGTCCCCCCAAACCAGCATCCCTCTCGCTCTTCACCTTTGGCCTAGGCGACCTTCGCTGCAAACTGGCATGACTGCCGGCTCGCTCGATCTGAGGCATCTGAGGCAACAGTGGCCTGCATGAATATCGATATCGAAGAACCCAGCCGACTACCTGGTTATTCGCCTCCCCCTCTACCAAGCCTCATGTGTTCTGCCCCCTCCTGGTTAGGTACCATCCGCCACGGTGAAACATTGGTGTTGATGTGACGAGGTGGTGTGGTTCAAGACGGGACGCGGGTGAGACACCTTCGGAAACTGCCAGCCCAGCCTATCGCTTAGTATCACGCACCACTTCTTCAGCCCCAGTCATCCTGCCTCACCGGCCTCCCTTCCTGCCCTTCTTCGAGGTCGCGAGCGTTGGACTCGCGCTCTGGTGTTTCTAGAATTAAATACGGAGTTTTCTGGTATTTAACATGGAGCGGACCTGTAGTTTTCCGGAAGGTTGTCTCATAGCGGCATAGACGAGAGTGGCACACGTCTCTCCCTCACACCGATGCCTGCACACGACACTCGAGAGTTCTCAACAACGGGCATCACGAAAACTCAGGAATTTGGAAAACACGCCAGCCAAGGACAATGTTTTGGTTAATGGAAGTCTCAGCGTCAATGGATCCTGCTTTCCAGACGACTTGGCGGCCGTGTACGTCGGCTTTGTAGTCTATGCATCTTAAATTCTCCATATGCTGCCGCTTCAGTGCATTACAGAGCGAAACGAGACACCCGCGAAGATGTTTGGCAGGGGGAGTGAGCACTGTACGTCCTTCTATGACCACCATCGTAACTCTCAATTGGCTTTCTTGACGCACAGCAATTCTTTCCGGACCCCGTTCCCGGTCGAGCAAGGTGTTTACCTCCCTTTACGAAGAGTACTGAAAACTCTCCGTAGCTATTGCCAGTTGCAAGACGATGCATCGGAATGTACCTGATAGGACGCCAATGCATTCGTTCTTTTTGCAAGGGGTACGCCTGAGGTGTCCCGCCGGTGTTGGGGACCATCGCACTGTGCGAGGCTGCCTTCGGGCATTCTGTTTCAATCAAATCCATGTCAACGGCGGAAGTGCATCAGTCCGCTCTCAGCGCACATTCTACGCTCTCCCGTCCCCCCTCCTTATGATCGCCCAATATTGTTATCCCGGCGGGATAATTTGTGGTGCGGAATACCTTAGACTACTTTGCATCGGTTTTTGTGTTTTATGCGCATCTCTACTGTCTTACAGGTGTTGCGCCTAGAAACTCATGTCAGTCAAGAGTTTTCCGTTCAGAATTTCAATGCTGAATTGTCCCTAGATGATTTCCTCGTATGTTCCGCCTTCAATTTGACGATGATGATGACGCTCACGCAGAACTCACTGTCTACCGAAAAGGAAGCGCGATCTAAAGTAGATCGCGACAATTCTTCCACTAATTCTGCTGTTTCTTGTCTATGCGATCCCTTGTGATTTGTTCAATTTCGTCCTTAGAAAAGTGTAAATCGTTATATAGGAACAAACGCGTTCATTGTTAGCAACCTACAATCCTTAATCGTGTATCTCTTGGAATTTTTTGGTCGAGTTCTATCCATGTGCTGCTACTTTAAATTGATTATCAATTTCATTTCAACTATGTATCTTAGCTAAATAAATAACAGGTGAATATACCGGCGGCCAAGAGAATGCGCAGCCCGCGCGCGGCAGAGATGAGCGTAAGTCGTGGCACGTCACCGTGCAGCATTTCCTCTCTTCACTCAACCGCCATGGCTCGCATACTCAAAATTCTGCCATGGCTGCTGGCCAGCCTGTGTGGCATCGCAGCTTATGAAGTACCCTTTTCTGACACGGACTATTCGCCCCAAGTGTGTAGCGGGATGTTTGGTGGTTCAAACGCGTTCATCAATGGTATGCGTGACGACTCGATTCTTACGGAGCGTGTCATCTTAGGTGTCTGATGTTGTACAACTTCAGTTACGTTTGACGAAGTATCTTCGGGGCAGCTAGCAGTCGTACTGTACGAATGGTCGGATGTCGAATACCTCGGGAAGGTGACCTCAGTAATTGATGACTTTTTGCCAGTGAGTGACTACTTTCTCGTAATTGGACTCCGTTGCATTTGAGCTTACTTACGATAATCATTATTTCCATTTAGCAGAAAACGTACGTGTGCACGAGTGACGCGGTTAGAGGCGGATTTTGCGACGAAAGCACGCTGGGAGAATTCATCATCGACTTACCACAGGGCAAATCGTTGAATGAAACGAGTTTCTGGACAGCGCGCATTGGTTTCCGCTCGGGTTCCAATAACAACGCTGACTCGGGTGCTGGAGACGACGTGCTTTGGTATGAGGAACCTATCAATTATCCAGTCCGAAAGACGGGATTTTATTGCGTTGCGATCGTACCTGTCACTGTCCTACCTGAGGATGCAGACGCTTTCGTCCATCCACCATATAGTGGCGTAGTACTCTTCAAGAATACGTTTGTTGGGAATTTACCTGCTTCGGATTATCCAAAGGTCAACTTCTATTTCGCGATGTTCTTGGCTTATGTAGTAATGGCAGCTGGTGAGTTTCGAAAATTTTCGTTTTTCTGTGAGATGGTAGCCCTGATACATGTTATTCAGCATGGGGATGGCTTTGCTATCGTCATAGAGAAGAGCTTCTTCCGATACAACACTATCTCTCAAGTCTCATCGCGCTTTTGGTCATAGAAATGGTGGCGAGCTACGCGTACTACAGGTACCTCAATGCTCATGGAAGAGGAGCTGCGTCGACGGCTTTCCTCATCGTCGTGGCCATACTTGACGCGGGAAGAAACGCTCTGTCGTTCTTCTTACTCCTGGTCGTATCTCTGGGCTTGAGTGTGGTTCGCGAATCTTTGGGATCGACGATGATTAAGTGCAAGTTGCTAGCCATTGCTCATTTTGTTTTCGGAGGTAAATGAGGAGTTCTTTCCTGTGATATGCAGACGCTGACCTCAAATGGCTCGATCAAGTTCTTTACTCAATTGGCATCGTCGAACTCGAGCTAGAGTCCACATCCGCTCTCGTCTTACTCTTGTTCGTTGTTCCACTTGCGTTCACTCTGAGTGGATTTTTGCTTTGGATCATGTATGCGTTGAACAGTATGTCCACCATCGTAGTCACCTCTCGTCCTTTTCTGACATTGTTGTTCTAGCGACAATATCCCAGCTGGCGGCTCGAAAGCAACGATACAAGCTTTCTATGTTCACCAAGTTACATAGGATATTGCTTGGTGTTGTAATAATTATTTCAATCTTCTTCGTGGTCTCCTCTTTATCCTTCTCAAATCGCTTTGCAGAAGGTAAGTGATACTTATCTGATTGGGGTACTCTGATACTGACGTTGATGCTACAGATTTTGCTGCCAATGTAAGTCATGCCTGCAATTCCTTATGAGATGAGACTGACTTGTCGCAGACTTGGAGGGTAAGATGGTGGTTGTTAGATGGTATGTCAACCATACGACACAATTTGGTGTCAGAATCCTAACAGATCTATTACAGGATGGTTATCCCTGCTCTACTTCTTCGCTTTCGCTGCCATCTGTTACCTCTGGCGTCCAACAGCACACAACAGACGTCTCGCCATGTCAGATGAAATTGCCCAAGAAGAGGAAGATGCAGAAGACTACGACCTCGAAGCACTCGAATCTCGTACACACGCCCGCCACAATGATGATGACGACGACGCAACCCTAGTGGGCGGACGCAGAGGACCAAATTCCGCCGCCGGTGTGGGAGAAGACGAGGTGGTGTTCGAGATTGGTGAGCATGATGACGAGGATGAACCGAAATCTGCGGAAGGAAAGAAACCTACGCATACTGCACTGGATATTGAGGACGATAGACGACTTGGGGATGATGCGGAGCGGCAGGGGTTAATTAATGATCGTTCCCAGAGAGATAGATAGGAATGATTAGTCGTGCAATATTCAACGTACTACGTTGATTTTCTGTATCGGCGCTTACATTATTTTTGGACTCCTACTAGGTTTCACTCTCACTTCTCAATAATTATTGATCACCCTCCTTCCACTCTATCGAGAATATCACAGCCCCGCTTCCTGGACCTGGAAACAGATGCTCTACGGTATTTCATTGGATGTCCAAATACATATACATAAAGCTTGCGCAATGGCGAAGGTGCAAAGGAACGATCACGTGCCACAACGATCAATCTCTGATCCTTCCTGTCGAGACGGTGTACAACCGAGCAGCAATGTTCATAGCTTGCAGCTCCTATATGGTCACGAATTCGTCAGGGAAGAAGCAGACGGAGCACTGCTGTGGTAGCTTACCTGGAATAAGAGCTTCGCAGCGTATGGTATGTACAGCTGTGAGATGCTCGTCTTGTTCTTGCACGCTCGGCACTCGAACGTTTGCTTTTTCTATAGAAACGAGCAATAGTCAGAAAAGTGACCACTGAGACAGCTCATTGCAACATACCAAGTTCGCGATAGCGGTTAGTCCACATCTATCGAAGGCAACAATTAGTCGAGGAAAATGACAGATCAGGGGAGGAAGCGGAGACATACAAATCGCACACATGTAGTCGGTACGCATCGCTAGCATCAAAGAGACGCTCCTTGAGGAAAGACGCGATACCATGTGAAATCATACAATCGCGCTACGGTCTCGATATCAGCACCATTCCACCAATCACAGACAATGAATGAGCTGACCTCCATTTCACCGAACCGCAAGCCACCGTCACGAGAACGACCTTCTACAGGCTGCCTGGTGAGAATCTGAACCGGTCCTCGAGCACGAGAGTGGATCTTATCATCCACCATATGCTTCAACCGCTGGTAGTAAGTTGGACCGAGGTAAACTTGCGCCTGCAATTTTCGCCCCGTATGTCCGTGATACATCACTTCCAAACCTCGCGACTGATAGCCCCTAGCACGAAGGTGGCCCGAGATCGAATCAACCGAGATATCCGTGAACGGAGTGGCATCACCCTCATTACCGACGACGGTTGCTAGTTTCGATAACAAGCATTCGACCAAGTGCCCGATGGTCATACGCGACGGGATGGCATGCGGGTTGATGATAATGTCCGGTGTAATACCTTCAGCAGTGAACGGCATATCTTCTTGTCTATAGGTAATGCCGATAGTACCCTTCTGTCCGTGACGGGACGCAAACTTGTCACCGATCTGAGGAATACGCGTGGACCGGACGCGAATTTTCACAAACTTCAGACCCTCCGAATTCGTTGTTATCACCACTTGGTCGACAATACCCTGCTCTGTACTCTTTAGAGGAGTTGAATTGTCACGTTTCGTGTGCCCTCTCCTTTGACCGAGTTCTTCACTATCTGGAGGAATCGGAGCGGTCTTTCCGATGATGATATCTTCACCCCGAACATTGGTACCAGGCGCAACGAGGCCGTCGTCCTCGAGCTTGTCGTAAGTACCGTGTTTCATGCGAAGGGTGTTTTCGCGTATTGGCTTCTCAAACTCTTCTACTAAGATCGCACCGCTCCGCTTTTCTTGATCCATGTACGTTCGATAATAAAGACTACGGAAAAGTCCACGATCAATGGAGCTCTGGTTCATGATTACGGAGTCTTCTTGATTGTAACCACTGTAACAAAGAATGGCAACGATAGCGTTCTGTCCGGCAGGCAGCTCTCGGAACTTCAGGTATTCCATAGCTCGGGTGGTGGCTAACGGTTTTTGGGGATAGTACAGAATGTTGGCCATTGTATCCTGACGCATTAAGAAGTTGGTAAGGAATATCCCCATGGCTTGCTTGCCCATAGCAGACTGGTAAGTGTTACGAGGAGACTATAACCCAGTAAGAAGTCAAGCCTCGTAGCAAAAGTCCATTAGACTTACCTGATTGTGATCTGGGAATGGAATAATGCTGGCACAAATGCCCAGAATCATGCTAGGATGAATCTCGCAATGCGTCCATGTATGTGTCGTCGGCATCGCTTTGAGACGGGTAGCAGGGTCAAGATCTCCTCCGTCTGCTCGAGGGTTCAGACCTCTGCGCATCAATCGAGATTCGACCAAGTCGTCTGGTGTCATGCAGATCATGACCGTCTCCTCTTCTTCGGCATCAAGGTATTCGATGACACCATCATCAAGGAAGGAGCGCCATCTGAAAGGCTTCCGCTTCTTCTTCATCCGAATCCCCTCTCGGATTATGGGCTGCCCATCCTCTTCCTTGGCTATTGTTTCTCCATCCGATTGCGCGGCATCGGGCGGCTTATCTATAGGTCTCTCTTCGATTCTCCATTTCTCCTGTAGCCATACCAGATGCTGGCGTCTCAACTTCAATTTGTTGTCCTCGACGATGAACAGTGGACGAAGCACACGACCCGCATCTGTAAAGATGCGCACTTCCCTTTCGCGGATATCTCGTACTATAGAGACTTCTCCGCCAAGATCGTTCTTTCTTCGGAGAGTACGAAGCATGTTCACCAGTGTGAGTGGGTCTCGATGGACGCCGATCCAAACCCCGTTTACGAATACTTTCGTCAGGTTCGTGGAATGGACGTTGTCCTCTAGGTTTTCCAAACCCCACTCTTCTAGGAATTCGAGGACAGGCGCCGAAAGTGAACCAACAGAAATCACGGACATTAGCGAAAGGTTTTTCACAAGACCACAAGCCTGCCCTTCTGGGGTTTCAGCAGGACACACCATACCCCAATGTGTATTATGTAGCTGACGGGGCTTCGCAATTTTCCCTTCTCTGCCTAGTGGTGTATTGCACCTTCGCAGATGCGACAGCGTCGAAGCATATGTGTATCGGTTAAGCACTTGAGAGACGCCGGCTTTCGTTGACATAGACTTTTTCTGATCCCCCCAGTTGCCCGTCGCCAACGAATACTTGAGACCGTTGGTCATTGTCTGGGTTTTAATAGCCATACCGATACTAAATTCCTTGTGCGACTCGACGCACTAGACAAGTGAATGTTAGCAGAGGCGGAGGAAGAGTCTGAGTTCGCACCTTTTGTAGATGTCGGTAGACATCTTTGGTCAGTTTTCGGAAGAGCATGCGGAACAAGCCCGTAAGAAGAGGACCCGCTAAGTCCAAGCGTTTTTTTCCGAAGTGGTCGCGATCGTCAAGCTCGCGGCGCTCCAGAGCAGCCAGGAGTAAGCGATGGACCATGTAGCCAAAAAAGTAAGCTTTCTTCGATTCTGACCCTTCGGCCATGGATATGTGCGGCAGCATCTCTTTCTGTAGAATCTCTTGTGCGTAGCGCAAACGTTTCTCGCGATTGAGTCCAGTAGCAGTACCGCGATTGCCAATAAAATCAAGAGCGACCTGAAAATCGTGAGGAATCGGGAAATTATTAAGACAGTTACTACTTACTTCTCGGTCTTGAATAACGAAGCCGTCATCAATGCAGGGTTTCAACATCTCCAGCATCTGTGAATCATTCATATCGAAACAGATACGCTCAAGAATATCTCTATCGGAGATGACACCCAATGCACGAAACACTACCCAGATGGGAATGTCGACCTTGATATAAGGAATGGTCGCCTTTATGACGTTACCAGACTAATAAAGAACATATTAGGCGCTATCATTTCTTTCATAAGAAAATGCACGTACTGCCCGTTCGTGCCCTCTATGGTACATTTTCACTTGAAATTGACTGATCGTCTTCCCGCCCCTCTCCACCGCACTACGAATCTCGGCCAGAAAGTTAATAGGCGACGGCTGGGCTTTCGCGAAAACATATACGTGATTTGTAGCCATCCGTTCCTGGGCAATCAGGACCTTCTCCGAGCCGTTAATTATAAAATAGCCGCCAGAGTCATAGGGGCATTCATTGACGTTGTAGAGCTTATCTTCTCCGAAATCGGATAGAAGACAGAATAGAGAGCGGACCATGATGGGTACCTAACACAGTCGAGCAAGTCAAAAAAGCTCTGTTTCCCCCCAAAGAAATGAACATACTCGACCAAGCATCACCTTCTCCGGTTCGTTAGGATGATCCGTGTTTTCAGGCTCCCAAAGCAAGTCACCAGTTAACGAGTCGGGGTCTTCGTGGCCAATGAGAGTTCGCTTCGTCATCTCACAATACAGCGGAGCGGCATAAGTCAAATTTCTGACACGACAGTCCTGAGGGAATATTAATTGCGTAGAGCCATCCGATTCGCTAAATGTGGGCTTAGCGAAGAGGATCTGGCCAAAGTGAATCTCGTAGCGGCGCTGTGAAGAAACGTTATTGAAACCGGAGCGAAAGGACAATCGAAGCAATCGAACAACATACAGTGGCATCCCTAGCTGAGCCCGAATGCTGATCCTGTTGGTCCAAGATCAAGTCCCCATTCTCCTCGATCAACTCCTGTATTGTATTCTGAACAAACTCGTCGAAGGAGTCCAACTGCTGCCTGACAAGGCCCTTCTCATCGAAAAAAGCGGAGATGACGTTCCAACAATCCTCCTGTGTGAACACCTCATCCTCGTCAAATTCATCATCTTCCTCCATCGCATTCAGTTGGGTGTTGGTATAGAAGGGATTTTGTGTAGATGAGAAACCTCGAGAATGGTCAGAACAAGGTCCTTGCATGAATACCTGAGTCGCTCACTCATTGTCAGCACCCTAAAGCGTGCAACGCGTCTTCACACCAATCGTGCCCTTAGATACGTAGGCAATCCTGCAGCTCGCGTTGACTAAAGGGGCGACGAGGAGAGGTGGTGGACGTTGGCACCGAAGAGATAGTTGAGGAAAGGAGGAAGTGGCTTATGTTATGAGAGACGAAATTGATTACGTACGACGTGTCGTGGACGTCGATCATTGCTCCCCGCCGACGACACTACTGCGCACTGAAGTGCAGTTCTTACTACTACTAGGCCTCACTCATGCTCGGCGACGAGGAAGATGTATTCGAAAGCGTGGCTTGGGAGACTCCATCCGCTGGCTATCATGCAGCTGCAACTAGTACTCCAGAGGAGCCCCCTCAACTAACAGGTCCTGGCTATAAGCAGAGCACCGACCCGGAAGATGCGATACAACAGCGCAGTCCTCATGAGCCAAGGTGGGAAGGCTACTTGATTCCTAGCGTTCAGGACCCCATGAAGGAGCTTGCGGAGACAAAGGATGCATACGTTTCTTACCTTGTTTCCGCCAAGGTTAGAGTCGCCCAGTACATGGAAATTCATAGGTTGACAAGTCACTCTTAGACCAACCTCATTATGTTTTCCTCAAAGAACCCATCTGCGCGAAGACGCTTCCAGGATTTTGTCTTTTTGAGGGAACATCTTTCCAAAGATTTTCCTGCGTGCGTTGTGCCACCACTACCAGAGAAACATCGACTTGGTACGTCACCCTTCAATCCAATTCTTATCTTAACGAGTCTCTTATTCTCAGTCAGAGTATGTCACGGGAGACAGGTTCAGCCCTGAATTTCTTGAACGTCGTCGTCAGGAGTGAGTAAATCAAGTGTACTCTGGACCTTTTATCTGCTGACTGTCATTGATCCGCAGGCTTGAGTTGTTCTTGAGGCGGTTGTGCCGTCACCCAACTTTACAACGAAGCACTCTTGTTCGAGCTTTCTTTGAGTCAACAGAATGGGTATGCCTGTACGATGCGCTTTCCAGGTCAGATAATGACCTTCCCCACAGCACGTAACGATGCACCGACATGTTGCGCATCCTCCGACAGGTCCAGAATCGCACCAGGGCGTATTGGACAACATCTCCGACACACTCCTCAACGCTTTCGCAAAACTTCGGAAACCGGACGAGCGTTTCCTTGCAATGCGTGATGGTGTCGACAAATCCGAGGAAGGTTTGCACTCTTCGGAGCGCATTTGGAATCGCTTGCGTTCCCGTACAGGTGGTGAGTACATCCTTAAGCGCACTACTTGCGCACCCGTTTCGTGTTTGTCTAAGGCTAAAGAGATGGAAATCCGGAAACTCCTGGAGAAGACCTTTCGTCCGACTATCACGACCTTGCAGTTGCTGTCCAGGGCCTCGGATTCTTGGAATCTGGGATCACAGACCCTCTCAACCATTTCTCGAATACGCTGCTCGAGTTCTCCACGTTATTGCGCCACCTAGTGAGTTCGCCGCTTCTCGATCTCAAGAACTTGCATTAATACGAAGTCATTCAAGACGACATCGACGCATGATCCATTTCTCACCCAGTTGCGGTCGCTCATTGCCTATTCACACGCACACCGTGCTGTATTAAGACTACGTGATCAAAAGCAGCTGGACTTTGAGGAACTGTCTAATTACTTGTCCGGAGTTACGCTTGAGCGGGATAGATTATCTGCAGTCATCGCTGGGAGAGCGGGTAGCACGGGCCTTGGGCTGAGTGCTTACCTACGAGACAGAGTTGACGCACTCAGAGGGGCTGACGATGATAGGACACGAGTCGAGCGCATGAAGAAGCTGGATGCCAAAATCAAAGAGGTGCACACAACCTTAATTGCTTCCCATTTATCGAGCTAATTGTGTTTCGACTCAGCTACAAGAAGCAGTCAGTACTGCGCACGAAACCTCCGAGGCTTTCAGCGATGAGACGCTGAAGGAACAAGCCATCTTCCAACGTGCAAAGGAAGCCGAAATGAAGGAAATGCTAGGCTCCCTCGCTGATGGCCACATCGAGATGTATAAATCGGTATGTTTTCCTGCCAGTTTCTCAGCTTGCATCATGGATACAACTCTTCCACAGGCCATCGACGAATGGGAACGGATCATACCAGTACTTCAGCGTATACGAGTTGATATATAACGACTTTGTTTTTGTAGCGTATGTACATTGATATCTTTGTTAATCAGTGCGGAGAGACCAGAGAGACAGTATACAGTATGCTTCAGTAAATAAGAAGTGGTTAGTGCTAGCGTAGTGTTGGGATTAGTCTAATTCTAAGAGAGGCTGACGAATATCAAATGGAGATTTCCTCATGAAAGTTGAATAAGGGATGCGGAAGCAATGCTGAAGGTGAGTATTGCCGGTCCTCTGCGACATCCATTCATTCAGGTCGAAACCCTCGATCATAATCGTCCTTCCATTCTCCAAAGCCTCGGAACGGTACCTCCCCACACAGGTTTCGCGTAATTCGGTGCATTTCATCCAAAGACTATAATAAGTAAGTACCGGAGTTCTTGTAAATCCACGCAATGACTTACCTGGATGATTTGTGTCACCGCTGTGACGCCTGATGAAAAGAAGACGAAGTCAAATGAACTCGCTCGTTCGACGTAGCTCACGTTCTCGAGCTTTTCCGAATCCTTCCGCGACAGAACGTCATGTGTATTATGATAAAGGAGGCGGTCAAGGAGGGATGTCGGTAGGATCTGCTGGATTGGTTCCCCTGTTCGCAAGGACTGGGAAACAAGCGCGAAGATGGACATAACGTCCGTGATCTAAGAACAAGACCCAGTCAAATATGGCAACACCATGCTAGAACCGTATACGCACGAAATTCGGATTCAAAATCGTAGTTCTGCGGTTCAATGATGCCTTCCAAGAGGGATCCAGATGCTGCAGAGCATTGGTTAGCTAACGAAGAAATCGTTTCAGTGAGGTCTTTAGAGAGTCGCGTTCCAGCTTGCTTGCCTGTCCAAGAGCCGCCAGCATGTCTGATTCCTTCTCAAGCAATTTCGCGTAATCCTCCACGGGCCAAGCTCCTCGGATGTTACCCTCGAGTTTTGCCATTGCGGTCTGCGTTTGGACCGTCTGTAACTGCCCCACCAGAGAAAGCATGCGTTTTCGTAGTGGACTAGCCCATCCAGATTTGAGAGTTGTGTCAACTGATAGTGGTATCGACTTCTCTGCATTAGCTTCATTATCATCATTTGGCTTCCCGTGTTCATCGCTCATTTCCTCGCCCTGGGATTCCGGTTCCTCCTCTGTGATCCAGACGGACATAAGCGAAGAATAGATACTGGATAGCTCGTTGATCAACGTAGCATTCTGAAGGCGAACTGCTTTTCGTCCCGACACCGGGGGAAGAATCATGAAAACCGCGGCCGCTGCCATACCTGGGTGGGAGTTCCGCTCTAATTAGTTACATGTAGGGGGGAGGCTAGACTTACCTATCATGACGAGCACAAAACGTCTCCATGCAACCGACCATCCGACTCCCGGGTTTCCGATTGCTAGACGATGATGGACATGTTGATCAGGATAAGTTAGGTGATGGGAAAAATCCGACTCACTATCTAATTTCGAGTCAATCCAACTATATCCTACAATCAGAGCAAGCGTCGCCTGAAAAGCGTTCAGTAATTATATGACCTGACTTTGCCCATTGCGACAACGTACATTGAACATGATTAAGGGTAACAAAAGCGCCGGTGGAGCATTAATGCGCACGAAAAGAATCGGAATGATGATGACTCCGTATGCTGCTGCAATTCCGTAGGTGCTTCCGTTTCCAGACCCATTTCCTGGGCAAATCATATCCGATGTGAGGCAGTGCGATAGGTGAGTGTAGCATTGCGCACCGATATACCAGATAGCAAGACCTAGAAAGTGCACTCCAACAGTCAGTAGATTTCAGTTCGTTTTATCAAAGGACTCGCCTAACACCAAACCCAGGAACGTGCCCAGAGTCCGCGTAACTAAGCTATGCAGGAGATCGATGAAAGGCCTCCTTCACATGTGATGATTGTAACTACCTGTACGTAGTATCCGATACGTATACATTTATCGAAGTCTGCGCCATAATCAAGGCCCTGTATGTTTCAATAAGTTCTTGACAGCGTTGAACTTAGAAGAGGGCATTACCAGACGCCCTTCTCAACATAGTAGAAATCTGACAAATGGTTGTTAGCGGTCTAGACTTCAGCCAAATAAATCACTGACTCGCCGAGGACCGGAAAACGGCCGGTAGCCAAAGCAGAACTGAAAGAATCGCAGTTTTCGCTGCAAACTATCGGCACATTATTCATACATCCGCATTGTACTGTTCATGGTTGCATACCATAGCTTCGGGTGATTTACTCCATTTATAGATGGCATGGATTGAGTTCATAATCTTCTGGATAATGTTCGTCGGAGGTCTACTGTCTGGATCGCGTCCTTTACGAATTTGAGTTGTATTTACGCAATGATCTTTAAAAGTAAAACTCACTGAATGACAGCTCTTCTTTCCTCTCCTCGTCATCCGGTTCAATCACTACGTTCTCGCCCAAGGCCATGTCAAGCGATGTATCTTTTTCCTTTCTCAGAATGAAGTTTCCAAGTGCTCTCAGACCGCTCGGTGCCCAAAGTCGTGCCTTCGGTCGCTTATTAGCAGTCTTCTGAATGAGGTCGAGAAGCTCTATAATTCCATCGGCAGTTACTACTAGCTGAGCAACGAAGGAAGAGGAGATAATAAGAGGGCGAATAGGTAAATGTTTGCGTGATTGACGGTCGTCATCGGCCTTACGCAGCACAGGCAAGAATGGCTCGACTATTGCCATACGATCTCTTGACCTGTAGGAATCCGCGCATCTCCGCAAACGTTCAAGCGCTTTATTCACCTCCAATTCTTTCTCGTTGATAGCAACCGAATTGCGCGCCCATCGTCCACTGTTTATTTGTCGTATCAGACCCTGAGCGGACTCAAGAGCATCTAAGCATGCCAAACGCAACTCCGCCGTCGATGCACAGAGCACAGGTAGGATATCCGCCATCCGAACATTATGCTCGGTTTCGAGAGCATGACGACGGGAAATCAATTGGCGAATGAGCTCGGTATCACCTACTACTTCCTCGGCGGAAAGCATGCTTGATGCCGGTCTGCCTGCATCTTCGGGTCTCGTCGAAGGGCGTGAGAGAGCCCGAGTAGAGGTCGAGATGAGGAGCCTCGGATACGAATAAAAGCTCGCCATACGCGCTACGATAATGCGAAGAGGCTCTTCAAGTTCCCTATAGGAGTCAATCAGAAAGGCAATTGCCCTGGATACAATGACAATTTTCACCTTGCATCTGAACCATTCCAGCGTCCAAAGCTGAATTCTGCGTTTATCAGCCCTCCCTTCTGCTGCACTGGTAGATCTGTCAGAGAAAAGCAACAGCAGAATGGTACAAAGATCTTACAGCTCTGCATGGAAAGGATCAATCCGATACGTTGCTTCACGCAGAGATCAACTACTCCGGCTGCATCATCCTCCATGTCCTCTGGTGACAGCTCTAGCACGGACCCGTACAAACTTCCGTAATTCTTTAATTGGCCGAGAAGCGCATCGACGGCGGCAAGGTAGGAATGGCTCATGGTTTCGGGAAAGATGAATATGCACGATATGATGCCAATTGCGAGATATACACTTGTTGAGATTAGGACCGAAGAGATGATTTCATATTGAGTATTCGGGAACAAAGGACCGAGAGTCTGAAACCTGTGTCAGTTGCACCATCTTTAACATATGTTGAATCTTACGCAGAATATGTCGAGGACTATTTGAGCAAATGTGACCAGTAGAACGAGTTGCGGTCTATATGCCCTTCCGAGTGCGAAGATGAAAGAGAATACTGCAAGCATGACACCGTATACGGCAGTGGACCTGAAACGGCGTTCATAATATGCTATATGCTATTTTTAATGGCATCGAAATGACCTACCGAATATCCAGAAAAACACCCTGAAACACTTCAAGCCTAAATGCCACATCAGGATTCGCTGCGGTTGCTGCTCTGTAGGTCGACGTAAGGCATAGTCAAGTAGGCGCAGCGAGGGTAAGGAGTACACCTACGTTTGTTGAGCTGCCTGGTACGTTGAGCGGAGCAGAATCTGATTCCGCGCACTAGTGGCAGCCTTCATCGATACAGCACCAAGAGCCCATCCCAGCAATTGACCAACGAGTAGCAGTGATATCACCTTATCGGGAGTAAATATGACGTTTAATGAACCCATCGAGTTTGAAGCGACGACGTACAAAGATAAACATTTGCACTGGCATGCTTGGTGGGACCATAAGAGACACCAGGAGGGCGAAGAATGCACTTCAAAGAAATGATTGACTACCATAGGATGAAGGGAAAAAGAGAACGTACGTATTGCCGAGAGTCGTCAGTGACTTGGTGGGCAGGAGTATAATGAGCGATGCCCATGAGGCTACCCAACAGCGCGCAAGGAGTTTCCAGGAATGTGAGGAGCGTAAGTTGGTGGCGATCCATTGAGGAAACGCGCCAAGAATACGCGACAATATGGGAGGTGGAGAACTTGGACTCTCTTCACGAGGATTGATGTTGTCTGCGACCTTTTCCTGTTTTTCTGCCTCTGACATTGTGGGGGGAGGTTGCGGAGATAGTGTGTGTGCGAAGAACCGGACATATTTGATGGTTTGATAATGGCATCTGTGAAACAGAAACGTTTGTTGCGGAGCTGAAATTGGACACGAGCAGTCGCCGATCATAAACGTCGATCACTACCAGTGACCATTCGTTCAGCCTTGTCATTACATAAAATGCAAGATCACTGAACACTCGGGACAAGAACTGGGGAGGCATATCTTCGGCGCCCTGTAATATTGGCACATGTTCAAAAGGTACGTTTGATAGCTCATATACTTGACAAGTGTATGAAACTTCCAGTCAGGGATGGCTTGGCAGAGGCATGAGAATTGTCTTTCCAGAGATGTTCCGTTGAAAGTGCTGATTTTTTCCGTTATTTTTCCTTCGCGTAAGGATCATCCACAGCGGTTCTGGAAACTCGACCCTGCAATGCGACCGCAATGAAGTCGTTCTTTATGACGTTGTGCGCCGCCTGATTATAAAGCTATTCCGAACCCACCTGCTCGACAAAGGACGTTAAGACTTATATTAACGAACATTTGGTTACGGACATCTTTATTCTCGCCTGTTGTTGTCTTGGGCATGCCACACACTCAGAAGAAATGTACCTCGTGCCTCTCCTTTCCGAAGACTTAGCGAAAGTTGCATTCATAGTGCTATATGCCCAGAGAATGGCGACAGTCTCTCTGACCGGGGAGACATTGAAGGCTTGCCTGAGAAGGGTATAAAAGACTCTGTACCATGGTGGGGTCTCGTCAGGTCGGGAACGCACTTCAACATGAAGTCCCTAGCCACGCTTGCAATCTCTCTTGTGGCTCTCATTTCACAAGTTGCGGCTCACTGTACGTTCTCTTGATGTTATCTAGAATCCAATGCGACCCGTTTGACGAATGATTCGATATCCAGATACTTTCGGAACACTTCTTGTGAACGGTAGTCCAACACCGCTGTGGCAGAACGTCAGAAGGACGAACAACTACAATACCCGCCATCCCGTAACAGACGTCAACTCCGCAGACATACGGTGCTTCACTAGTGAGACGGGGGCTACCGCTCAGACCGCAACAGTCAATGCAGGTGACACCGTAGGATTCAGAGCGGATGAAGCTGTTTACCACGCTTCGACTACCGCTATCTATGCTGTAAGAGCTCTCGTGTCATACCTGAACTTATCATTGATGCGGGAGAAATCAGGCAAGAGCTCCGGGTAATGTCACAAACTGGTCCGGCGATGGAGCAGTTTGGTTCAAGCTTTGGGAGCTCCCAGCGGTCACAGACGGCGGAAATTCGATTTCGTTTCCCTCTGAGGGTTAGTGTTGACGATTGGTATGCCGAGTCAGCATCTTGATAGTTTCTTCCCCACTTTCAGGGAGACAGGATTTCACCGTCACTTTACCACGGTCCCTACCTTCAGGACAGTAAGTCCATTCCTGTCTCTGATCCGTGTGTCCCATACGGATTTCAAATTGATATCCAGGTACCTTCTTCGCATCGAGAATATTGCCCTTCACCAGGCACAAAACGTCGGCGGTGCGCAGTTCTATATCGCTTGTGGCCAGCTTAACGTCAACAATGGGGGAAACGGCAACCCGGGTCCTACTGTCGCATTCCCTGGTGCTTACAATGGTCGCGTACGTCAGAATGAATCTACTTTAACTGAATAACTCACTGTCCATTCCTTGGATAGGAGCCTGGAATCCAGATCAACAGTGAGTTTGTTCAGTTCTATAAGCGATTTCTCGTTCTCATATTTATTTCCCAACTAGTATACTACCCTGTACCAACAAGCTACACACAACCGGGACCGGTGAGTTCCTTCTTAACTATTGCATATATTCCTGCCCTGATGCGCGCTCCGAAAGCGTGTCTGGACAGGATAGATACCTAGCGAGGAATGGAGGATTATCAGCGCTCTCGTGGGTTTGTAAGCTGTGCAATACTGACTAAGAATTGTCTATCATATTCAATAACGATGTCCCCAATCAACGTTGATTTAATTAATAACTGATCCTGGCGTCGTTAAGGGATACTTCATGTCCTTTGATCATATAGAAAGGTTCCGAAGCTAGGTGGTAGAACACAGTTCCTGATCTATATCTCAATTGACTGATTTCACACGAGGTGATCCATCGCTGGTGGATTCATCTTCCCTGATTCATGCAGGCTGACGGGAAGAGAGTCGGGGTCGGTAAGATGCAAATCTAGCGCCGAAAGAATCACAATTTCCGCTCAACAACCGCGCCCACGGATACGGAGTCATGCCGTTTCAGCTCATTCTCGCAATGAGTAGACACAATTTCTCCCTTGCCGTTTCATATGAAAGGGAGATGCACCAAATTTTTCTCATAGTCCACCTTCCCCTCCATTATGACCGGCAACGCAAGCTACAAGTGGCGACTGGTGCAAGAGGCTCATGGCGAGGCAGTTTACAGACGAGCTCTCGGGAATTACGAGTCGGCCTTCTATTGGGATTGGGTCGTCTTCGGGAAAGCAACAACGATAAGCGAGATTGAGGTTGTCACGGACCCAGACCTGGAACACGAGCTATTCTCGGAGCAAAACGTGCAGAGAGCGTGGACACGCACGAAGCAGCGATACCCGCTACTGGGGGCAACCGTCGAAGAGCTAGCGGGATCAGAGACTGTCGAGTTTGTCCTGAATGAAGAAATCTTGCGAACATATCGTCCCGGTGAAACCAATCAAGCGGAAGTCGACAATGTTGAGGGCGTCATGAGGACTAGAGAAATGATACTAAATGGCCCTGCGCCTGTTTCAAGTGACATGATCGGAAGGGTATGGATAACAAAGCAAAAGGACACACCTTGTCGATACCACATGATCTTCTGTATAATGCACTGTATTTCGGATGGCGTAGCGGGAACGGGTGTGACGCGCGAGTTTCTTCATGAATTATCGAGCCTGTCAAAGGAAGTCCAGGTTAATGACCTAGACCTTACAGAACGGTTATCGATGCTTGTGCCGATCGAGGAGTTACAGCCAAGTCCCGCTATGACCGCAGCACGTAGGAGGTGGCGAGAAGCTACTGCGGAAATAATAAGAAGTCAACGGGAAGCTAGGAAGATAGTGCGTTCTCATCCGCTTTCTGAATCGGCAGGAATGATGAACAAGTATAGGGTGGGCACACTCTTCCGGTCCGTCCGATGCAGGATCCCGGAAGGCCGGGTTATTCGAATAAACTTGCGTTGTGTCTGTCAGAAGACGTTTCCAGACGAATAACTCACTCATGTCGATCATTAGGCGTCACGCTAAACAGCACATTACCCGTCCTTAGCCAAGTAGCAATGGCTCGTGTCTTGCACAGAAGACGCCACCAAACTGACAAAAGAGGTGAACCCCTACTTGGTGACGACGAATGGAATTACCGACGCATCCAACCCATGCATTTTCGTGGTCCTGTGAACCTTCGACCTTACCTAAACCGCGAATGGTTCAACAAAGGAGGCGCGAACGAAGTCTGCCTTGGCGTCAGCCTCAGCTATTCGATCCTTCCATTTATGCCAACACCAAAGGAACCATGTCAGGGAGACAGCGCTCCATCATTTTCAGATCTCCTCAATCCGGAACGCTTCGTGTATCGTACTCGTCTCGTTCATTCTCAAATACAGCGTCAGCTGAAAAGCCCGCTACTCTATGAGATCCATAATGCAGAAGCACGCCATCAACTCGCCCTGGCCAAGGCGGCGGGACTCGCCTGGCGTGCGAGGGAGGCGGGGAAGTCGGCTGAATTTCCGAATACACATGATCGCATCCCATACATCATTACCAATGGCGGCTCTAGCTTTGGGAATGTAAGCTTCGCCCTGTTTCGTGACGTCCCGACGATTTCCTAATGATGATTCAGCGGGCAGTGATACTACCTTCTGAGTACCCGCTCAGCGGAACCGTAGGCGTCTCAGTCTCGTTCATTTTACTGGTGTTGATCTCTCGCTCCTAGAGCAGGCAAACACACTTGTACCTCGCAGCTTCGGGTGTACACGCGCGTGTCCGCCCTTCGGAGCTGTATCTCAGTGCAATTACTGATCGGAAGCAGCTAGAGTTTTTCGTTTTGTTTGACTTGAATTCCTACGATACGGAACTTGTCAGAGAATGGGTGGAAAATATTCGATATGCTGCTGTCCATTATCTTGGAAGCGATGCGGGACACAAATGCAGGCTCTGATAATAGCATAGGGACCAGCGAGATAACGCTGAGTTAGAGATGAAGCATGTACATCAGCGATGCATTCAATGGAAGAGGCGGCGAAATCATGGGGATAACGAACAGCTCACTTGGACGCTCGGACATCTTGAAGCCGCCGGCTCGCTGCTTCATTGGCAATCTTTTGTTCGTAGCATAATCAGGTGTGGCGAAGAGAAAGAAGTGGCGAACGAACACACAACGTTGGGTAAAGTGACACGTGAGGAGAGGTTTGTTTGTGCATGTTTATTGCTATATAAGAGCATTTAGTCAAGCAGTTTAGTTTCGCCCTTTTCTTGAATGTTTCCAACCCCTGATTTGTCCAGCGACGCCCATCACAAAACTCACCAGTGGCGATTGATTCGGGAGACTCCCAATCATTCGCTTTATAGACGATCTCTTGGAGACTTAGAATTGGGTTTTTACTGGGATTCTGTTTTTGCAGGGACAGCAAACTTGATCAATCAGATTACGCTTGATGTGGAACCCAGTTTAGAGAATGACCTATTTTCAAATCAAAACGTAGAGAAGGCTTGGGTACGCGTGAAACAGCGTTATCCTCTATTGGGAGCATCGATCAGCGAGAGTCCGGATTCCGCTACGATCGAATTCGTTGTTGACGAGGAATCCCTCCGAACGCATCGTCCGAATGAAATTATTCGAATAGACGTTGATGATGTTGGACAAATAGCGGCTTTTGGAGAAGAATTACTCAATGGAAATTCACGGCTTTCAAACGACTTCCTCTCGCGAGTATGGGTCGTGAAACAGGAGAACATGCCCGGTCGCTACCACGTTTTCATTTGTTCAATGCATTGTATCATGGATGCTATGGCGAACACGACGGCGACACGAGAGTTCCTCCAGGAGCTGTCAATGACATCAACGGATGTGCGAGCGGACAGCACGGCTCTCGCAGAACGTTTGAGAACTCTGATTCCTATTGAAGACTTACATCCCATTTCTGGGATGAGTGCAGCACGTAGAAGGTGGCGGACATGCACGGCAAAGGTCATAGCAAACTTACGTGCATCTAAGCAATTCGTGCGTACCTGTCTCCTTCTATTTTCGTGCCACAGTGACACGAGGATTACTCAGGGCGGACATACACTTCCGAGGCATCCACTGGACGACCCGGGAAAGCCGGCACTTTCTCACATGTTCCTACTGCGCCTCCCCCCAGAAGTCTCCAAACGAATAATTGATTCCTGTCGGTTACTAGGCATCACATTTGGAAGTGCATTGCCCGTGCTCAGCCAGGTCGCAATTTCTCGCGTCTTGCACATGAGACGGCGTCAAACCAATGACAACGGAGAGCCTTTGATTAGTGACGATGAGTGGGAGTTCCGGCGTATACAACCCATGCACTTCGGCGGCCCTGTAAATTTCCGGCCCTTTTTAAACCGCGAATGGTTCGACCATGGAGGTGCGACCGACATCTGCCTGGCTATTAGTTTCAGCTATTCGACGTTGCCATTCATGCCAAGTTGTAGTTACCCCATTGACACTGGTGAAGAAATCAATGGCGCACCACATTTTCGCGCTCTCCTTTCTTCGGCACGCTTCGTCCATCGTGCCCGCATCGTCCAAGCTCAGATAGAAAGTCAGTTGCGAAGTCCTCTGAACTTTGAGCTCCATGCTATACAAGCTCATCTTCGCGTTCCTGTAACGAAAGCGGCTGGTTTAGCCTGGCGGGAAAGAGAACAAGGAAGAGCGAGTGCCCCACCTCCAAGCACTTTCAACAACCGTTCATGTGTTTTCACAAACGGTGGTTCAAGTCTCGGAAATGTACGTTATGTCTTGCATGTTCTTGCGACATATTAATAGGAAAAACTACCATATAGCGAGATAAAATGCTGCCTTACGAATACCCGACTCACGTAAGTGTACCTGTCTCGATAATTTGAGTTGCGCTGATCCGTTGTTTGATCATTCACATCATAAGAGTGCTCAAAAGCGTTTGCATATCGTGGACACAAGGCTTTACCTACGCTGTCGTCCGGCAGAACTTTACCTTGGCTCACTTACGGAGCAGGGTCAGCTAACTTTTTTCGCTTACGTTGATATGAATGCTTACGAGGAGAACACCGTGCAAGAGTGGATGGAAGAGATTCGCGACGCAGCCATTCACTACCTTGGTCATGCTGTGACTGGCCAGAGATGCAAGCTTTGATTCAGGTCTCTGAAGTGATGACAATAGACACATAGACATGGTTCTTGATTAGACATGCGATCCAAATCATATGTGTAGATACTAAGATGGAATAGACTACGTGCAATCCAGCTTCTTGCACGATCACGTGGGACGTGTTTCCGGTTATATCGGGTAATGGACTCCTGATTCTATCTTATCAAGTGATCACAAGCCCTTCCATCAAACCACCATGTCCAACTCAAAGGACCTCACACTGGCTCGAGTCAATGACTTGGTCTTAGGCGCGTTTTCACAGGCTCCTACATCTCAAAAGCTCGATCATGCCGTCCGATATCTGAGCACCTGGAACGGAAGCGAGTGCGTTGTCCACGTTTAGTTCCCAAGCGAGAACCAGTTGACGAGATATATTCATTCATCCAGCAAGTTCTTCTCGGTATCGATCTGCTGACCTTCATATATGGACTTTAACTCAAGTGAAGAACTTGTATGGACAGATTATCCAATATGTCTTGAAAATTGTCATCCCGTTTCTCGAGTTTCGAGCGAGGCTTCAATACCGCTACGGGAAACGAAAAGACAGCACTAGTACCACCTCCGAAGCTCTGTCCAAGGTATACGGCCACATAGGGGACTCAAGGATGCTCTATAGGTTCTGGGGTGCGTTCCTACTCCTCACGTACCATCTCCAGTTTGGTGACGGATACATAAGGTCTTCTTCCGATTTACCAATGGCTCACCTCCCTCGAGCGCATGCCTCCTCCAACGCGGAAACTGCTCACGATTGAGCGTATACAAGGATGGTCCATGCTCCTCTATTATCCTTTCGAGCATCTCTATTATCTACGCACTCATGGAATACTTCCCGAGAGGCTCACCGTCCCCATCCCCTTCTCGAAAGAGCTCTCGGTGAAACTAAACACATCAAAGCTCGCACTCTGGTCAACGCGTGCATGGGCAGCTTATGTGTTCCTTCATCTTATTCACCTGCGTGAAGATGCGCGTTTGTTGAGGTTACGCGATCGGGCACTGGCGAAGTCAAGGAGCAACGGAGATACCGAGGCGGAGAAGGCTGACCTTGCGAAGCGGAGGTTTGTACTTCGGAACGAGTTCATCGAGAATTTGGCAAACGTCCCGCTCACGCTTCATTGGTGCGTGTTCACGGTCAAACATACGTTACACTATGTGATATCTCATGTATGAACTTCCAGGTCATTAGAGAAAGGTCTATTCTCGAACGAGGTAGGTTGCCTGTACTTCTCTTTGTCAATGTACGGCTCTGAGGATATTTGAACAGATATGGGTGGGCATATTCGGACTTACCGCAGCCCTTGCGTCGTTCGCGAATGGATGGCAAGCTACGGCTCTCCCCCCTCCACCGCCTCCTCCGACCGATCCGATATCGTCACAGGGACCACCTAGCACTATCGTGAATCTCGACGTCCCCGCAGCTGTCTCATCAGCCAACACCTCAAAAGAATCGTCCGAGTCGGAGAACGACGAGAAGATGGGTTCCGTCGTCGTTGTTTAAGACGGCAAAGTGTTCCAGACCGCTCGATATCCGCTCAGGAATACTTCTAGTTCACGTCCCATGAAAATCAAAGCGTTAAACATATGCATCAGTTGGCGATTGTTTTCCTCTGAACGTGCGATACCGTATTGTCGCAGGTCAAAGTGCCGGACTGACCCTAGCATAGACAAGCTTATTGTAAAGGTCCACAGGTTTCAAGCGAGCTACAACCTGATTTATGGCACAAACCATTGATGAAGACTGCGCTTTGGTGTCTCAACCCAACCTTTCATAAAACACAGACAGTCGTTATCGCAGACTCCGAAGAGATACTCGTGCTACGTGAATTGGACGAGATCATCACCCATTCCCCTCGGGAGTCGCTTTTAACGCGAAAAATGGTGGTGGAAGGGCTTGCGTGAGTAATTACAAACTAGTACAATGTACAGCACTATACGGGGACTATGCAAATTCTATCGAGAGCGAGCTTGAACTGGGTTGTCTACTGATCCTGAAGCTTGATGTATCTGTCAGTCTAAACGTTAGGGGTCAAGCTACGAAAGTAAATTGTCAGCCCTTGAAAAAACAAAATAGAGCTGAATATCACAGTACGTACACATCGTATTTGACCGAGTTGTCGATGTCTTCACTCGTCATGGAGGCATATTGCCGTGCTTCCGACCATGCCCACAACTATTATGCCCAGAGAGTAAGTAACTGATTATGTACAGGGCAGAAGAGAGAAAGTACCTTCAAATAAGCAAATAAATCACTCCTCGGCAACTCCTTCACCGACTTCCCACCCATGCCCTCATTCACAGCCATCTGCCTCCCAAGCGTTCTGAGAATCGGCAAAGCGCTCTTGAACAAATCCAAATCCGGGTTCAAATGCCTTCCAATCCCTTCCAGCAATAGAACGGCAATGATAGTGTTGACGAAATCCGCTTCGAGTTTGACATGGTGTTCTCGAACCGCCCGAAGAACCTCTACAAGGATATCGGAGATTTTAATTTGTCCGAGAGAGAAGGTTTTGCGCTTGACGCGCAAGACGATGTGCTGCATTTTTAACGCGAAGGTCTCTGGATCGCGCGCAAGGTGAGGTGTGCGAGAGCGTTGAACCATGAGTTTACCAGCTTGGTACCCGTCGAATTCGGCTATGGCGTGGAAGAGGTCCAGGAAGTTTCTTCGGTTAGTGTCGTTGAGTGTTGTTATTAACCCGGTGTCGATGAAGACTATTTCAGGGAGATAGCCTTGTTCCGAGATCGAATGTAGTTCCCTCCGCCAGGCAGGCGGGTCAGATATTAGTGTACGAAGATACTTGACAGCATCCTCGTCCTGATCCGACTGGTTGCTCTTCGCATGTAGCGCATCGTCAGGCTCTTTCGTTCCCACCAACGATGACCACGTTCTCTTCAGCAAAAACTCCGTTGAAGGCTTGTAGAACTTGATCATGATATTCCCAGGATGTAAGTCTGAGTGCGCAAAGTTATCCAGCAACAACATGTTCAGGAATGCGTCCAGACCAAGTTCTGCGATGTACTTATCGTAAGGACCTCCGCCATTCCTCAAAAATGCCTCCATTGGAAGAGCAGTCTGGTATTCCTCAATGAGGACATCATTTGTAGAGAACGCCAGCAGTGGGCGAGGGAAAGAAATAGCCGCTTTACGCTGACTGAAGTTCTGCTCGAACGCACGGAGATTGTGCGCTTCATGTCGCAAGTCAAGTTGCTGAGCCATCATATTCCCGAACACCTCAACCTCTTCCGGAAGAGAAATCCATTGCATTCCGGGGAAAA
This sequence comes from Inonotus hispidus, assembly GCA_024712875.1. Lineage (NCBI taxonomy): Eukaryota > Fungi > Basidiomycota > Agaricomycetes > Hymenochaetales > Hymenochaetaceae > Inonotus > Inonotus hispidus. Next base: position 3,011,743 of record CM045714.1, on the reverse strand, counting down.
TGTTAACGATCCGAGCAAAGAATCGCATAATCGACAGATCGCGGGCAACATGACTAGTAACGCGAGGGTGCAAAATCTTGATTGCGACAGTCGTAGATGGAACAGATGGAGGGGGGTCAAAAGAAACGTTCGGGTCAAACGCAGCTGTGCCATGCCGTCGCTGCCGTTTTGGATTAAGGTACGAAGGAGGAATAAGGTCTTTCCGTAAGGTCCCTCGGTACACTTGCGCAATGGCACCAACGCCAATGGGAGTGTCGTCGAATTCTTCAAAGACATCCTCGAAGGGTCGTTGGAAGACACGCTCGATAACTCGGCGCGTGTGTTGAATGGAGTGGGGTTTCCCGTTTGAGTGCAATTGGCCCATCCTGATGCATAACTCGTCAGGAAATATGTCTTCTCGAGATGCCGCCCATTGGGCGAGCTGTGCGTGAATGAGCGTATTGTTCATGAAAGAGCTAGATAGTACTCGCCTTAATGAAACTTGGTCCAGCCCTCTCCAAAGCACGCACCAAAAACTCATACCACCAAAGCGCACCCGCCCTCTCTCCTCCCGCTCTATTCTTCGCCTCCCCAAAAAATACAACAGGCGAGGTAAATATCACCGGTACAAAAACAATCAGTAAGAACGCGAATCGTTTCGCGGTTAACAGGGGTTCCCAGATCCATTGATTAAGAATTCTCCGTATTCGCGCTAAGATAGAACGTTCCTCTTCATCTGGTGAGTTGATTACTAGCTGGGCTTCCGATTGGGTTTCTGGATTTTCCTCGTCGGGGTTATGCGGTGGAACGGGGATGAGGTGGGGTGATGAGAAGACTGAGGGGAGGTGGACCGGTTTATTCTTCCGCGAGAGATACAGCGCGATGCCACCTGCAACGGGAAGTGTCCATAAGATACGTCGACCGAATCTCTGATACGGGATTTTCGTCTTGGTGAAATACGGAAGGAACGACGGTGTCCGTGGAAAGCTTGACGAGCGCCGTACATTATGAACGGTTGGTCGAGAGATTCTCGACAACGTACTGAGGGCAAGATGAGCGTGATTGGCTCGTAGTACTCCTCTGAAAGAAGGAGAGGCGACTGCACGGCGTATTGCTTTAGCCAACATGGACTTGAGAACTACAGTCATTCACTGGTCCTTTAAACACCTATTGACTTGCTCACTCTAGAGCACACCACACTCAATTTTTTTATCTTTTAAATACATGATTGTATAGGCCTCTACGTGATATATTTAATGATTTCTTTCTGTGGCAGAAAATTATGGAATGAAAATTATACAGGGGTATGAAGAAACGAGGTGCTTGTCACGCAAAACCCACTCCTTTGAACAGCTGTGACATCACGTCACACTGACTAAAATGACACAATATTCACTCTCCCTTTCTTTCTGTGTAGCTATGACTTCTGTATTATATGAAACTAAGTCGTAAAGGATAATATATGGGTAGAAAAGTGATGAATAGACATCAGAGAGACTGAGCATACAGCCGACCTGTCCTTCATTCCTAATTAGGTAATTGTGTCGATCATTCAGTTCGTCACATTTCCTGAACTTTTTCACTTGTTTGCTTATTTTTAATTCAACCACTGCATAGATCCTCATGAAATTCTCCCATAGTGTAATCGGTGCATCTTAAAAGCTATATCCATATTTTTTTAATGGTTTAAAAGGGAGAAAACGGCACAGGGAAATTTGCATTTTCCACTCCTATCATGATTTGCCTGTTTTTCGAGATATATTGCTACTACAGAAAGAACCACTGCGTGGATTTCCCTCAAAATTTATATGAGCATCGGCGTATATAGTAGGGGAGCATGTGCAAATTTTGGAGTAGATAGGATCAAAATTGAGTGAGAAATTCCGAGTGTTCAAAGGAACGGGGTATGTTTAAAGGACCAGTGAATGACTGTAGCGTGTACTACAGAAAGGCATAGGCAGTGAGCGCTGCATCGACGCCAGTGGGGATGGATTTATGTATCAGGACAAGCCGCTTTGCTTCATTTGTTTGACGATGCAAAGAATGACAAAGTGTCAGTGAATATTTTTTCTTGTCGCATAATCGCCGATCACCCACTCCCTTTCTTGGACTTTATGATGCATCATAATTCTATCAAATAGAAATAGACCTATGTACGTCATCAGTTTCTCACATAATATCTTACATAATACATTTACGGGGGTATAAACTACAAACAAGCCTGAGCATAAGCATGTGCCGAAGATTTCGTGACTAATCGGCGTGTGCCATTCACACAATAACTGCAAATAACACAAAACATCACAGTTAGCTCGACGCCCAACTAGTTCTTATTACAATCGTGACTGACGCTTACTATCTACATCGCTTTTCCCCTTATCGCCCACCTGGTTTGTACTCGTATTCGACGCGACAGTATCCTTCCCACTCTGCACATACGGCTTCGCAGTGTCAGAAGCAGACTGCGCGTACGATTTGGCGGTCTCCGTGGCAGACTGGGCATAAGAACTTGCTGTGTTCGCGGCGTTCTCGACGTGAGGTTGCCCCGTCGCTTTGACGTTCTCGACATAAGGCTGTACGGTTTCCTGAGCGTATCCGAGAGCTGATTTCGTCACTCCTAGCGCAGTGTTAGCAGCACCTGCGAGAGTTGGTACAACTCCCCCTTCCTGGCTGTTCGCCGACTCAGAAAGCTTGTCCTGGCCAGCTTGCACGTAACCCTGATGACGTTAAGCGCTTTACCGACAAACAAAGAAAAAGGGTACGAACACCTGCGGTTGCGAGCACATTGGCGCCTACAGTTCTCGCTTGCTCGACATAGGTGGTCCCAGTAGTCTTCGCGGCGTCGACATCCCTCTTTCCCTCTTCAGCTGCGGCGTTGGTCGTCTCGCTCAGCTTGTTCTGCAAGGCATCTGCCGTTGATGCCGTTTGCTGTGTTGTCTCGGAGAATTTCTCCTGTAGCTTGTCTTCAACATGTGCATATAGTCACAGGGCGCAATATGCGTACCTGGGCTTTCCCGGCTGTGTCGGCGGTTGTATTCTGTACTTGAGAGGTTTTCTCTTCGGCCCCCGCCTCAGGTCACCTCCCAAATTACTTGTTGCCTGCGCATAGCCTTTCCCTTCTTGCTTAGTGTGTCTATGACTCATCGTCAGCATTGATCGGTAAGTTGTAAGCAAGGTACGTACTCTGCTGCAAAAGTGCCAGATTCGACAGCCTGGGTTGCGGCATTGTTGACGTGTTGCGACATTATGAAGTCTTGAGTTCGAGTAAACTATATGCAAGATACGATCGTTGATTGTTGGTGCGCCATTCTGTGTTGAGGTGTAAGCTTTATATGAGTCGTACCCGACCCACAGTGATCGGCGGCGAGCGATGACGTCGGTCGTAATTGAGCTCTCTTTTCCATGGAGCCAAGCCAGATGATGATATGACGTACGCACTAAACTTTGATTTACACCGCCACGTACAAATACGTCTAACGAACGGAGTGTTGAGTGAGGGGAAGAAACAGAATAATTTCTCAAATCAATCCAATAAGTTGCCCATGGATTGGCGCATCGAATTGATATAGTACTCTACTATCACACCTATCTCACGGCGTAATAGGTCCACTGCTCGCTGGACTAATTGGACTCGAGCTCGCCGATCCAATCTTGTCACTGATGCTAATAGTCCCCATCGACCATGCTTTCTCCATGTCTCGACTCGACAGCTCCGAGTCCGCAAATTCCGAACTGTCCGTTTCCGTGGCAATACCTTGATTTTCTTCGGGAACAGGCATTTCAGACGCAGCAATAGAACGTATCATGGAGACTGAATTTGAGTTTCTGGTGTCTGAGCGTACACCGCGCGAAGCCAGTGCGAAGCTCTCGTTCGTGTATAGGAAAGGCGGCTCTAAGAAGCTCGAGAGGATCTGACTCGTCGCATTCATACTGCTTGTCCAACGGCTCACGCTTGTGTCTCCCCCTCCTGTGGCTGCAGTTTTTGATACTGCTTCCACCTCCTTGGATACCCTAGGCAAACCAGGCGGAGCAATAAGACCCTCTCGTTCTCTCTTTTCCCGCACTTGTGCTCGGACCTGTTCTCGATCTGGAGCTGCATTCGGCTTCGGATCTACTCCAACTTCTGGATCGGCATGTACGCCGTCAATACGCCGCTTGCGTGCGCGTTGATGCTCGGACAGCCCCTTCGAAAGCACGTAATCACGAGAGTTGAGAGTCGCCAAAAGCGAGTTGCAATATACTAGTATATCCCCATCAATAATACGTCCACTTGGACGGGACTTTACTCACTGCGTGAGACGATAACATGGAAAGGTAGGAAGTAAATTCCATCCGGCTTGACAGCATACTACCAAGGGAAAGACTCATCAACGCACAATTCGTACGTATGACAGCGGAAGGGACAACTCACCGCGAGCACTTCCCCTGTTTGCACGATTGCTTGCAACACGCCGCGTTGTACCGAGAACATAATCAACGAATCGAGCATATTATTTGACCTCCTTATACCAGCCTTCCGGGTGGAAAACAGCCAACAAAGGACAAGGACAATGCCCAGATCACATGCCAATGCCGCTCCACGCGCGATATTGAATGCGATATGATTGATAGGTGCAACAACGATCTTTTGAATAGAAACGAGATCAAGTTGAACTGCAGGAAGGACGAGGCCGGAGACGAATGCAACTAATGCGGCAAAGAAGAGAAGGAGTGTAATCGCTACCGGTGCTCGCACTGCTTCGTAGGTGAGCATTGAACGGGCAATAATTATCGGACTTAGCCTAACATGCTCGAATAGTATTGATGTAGAAGCATTGCACTATCAAGGCGAGTATTGTGGTAAGGATGTACTCGGTCTGTTCGTCGTCGTTATTGTTACCGAACTCCTGATTTAGTCCATTCACTCACAGGAAATTCCCTATAACCAAGGCCCAGTCAATAAAAATACCTGTGGACTAATGAATCAAATCTCACTTAATGTCAGGTTCCAGCATCGAGGGCACACCCCACGACAGAATCGAATAATAGTAAATGCAATACATAAATAGCCCCATGGCGGCGCTGTCCAGCACACTGAAAGTAGCAAATATACTCGGTCAATGCTGCATGGGAACGAATGGTCTGACACTCACAATATAATGGCCACAAGAGTTAGCCACCCGGGTCCATCCCTCTTGCCGTGGTGAGAATAATAATAAAACGTCTGAAGGACTGAAATGCCGTAGACACTAGGCACCGATCAGCAAAGCTAGACGATACGATATGCACAAGGGCGACAACGTACATGGCGGCGATGAAAGTGGCAATGAGCGGAGGTCCCCACATAGCACCATAGCTATTCAAGGGTGCCTGAGATACCTCGGTGGAAGACATGTAGGAGTTACAAGAGGAGACGATGATACCGAACGGTAACACGTCGAATGTGCGAGGTATATGTACATTCTTCAAGTTCGCGCCACCCCTGCTTCTTTTCGGCCAGCAGAGTGAAGGAAATACATTTCTGGCTCTTCAGCATGACCTTCTCTGCATTCTGTCAGATTGGAGACGGGGAATGTCGTCAAGCGGACATTAGCACGACATTCATTCGACACTCTTGGCTCACCTCGTGTATTGCCAGCAGCCCAGTAATGGAATAACAAAGCATTGCTGACAGGCATCTGGCAGGATGCAGACAAAAAATACGGGTGGCACTTTATCTCGGTCCCGGCAGAGCAGTGATTCGACAACTTCAGCAAATAGATTTCCAGCGCAGGCTTGGTCTTTGGAGTAGAGGCGCAACGAAAAAGGGACCAAGTTGAACCGACTTTTCGTCTAAAAATGAGCATCGATCATCATTAGTAGTTGGCCGAAGATCGGGTGAGGATAGAGAGGTCCAGCAAGATTTTCATTACCCGGAAACAGACTAGTCTTCGACGAGCAGCATTCTCTCAGTCGAGGTTGTATCAGAATGGAAGTTAGTGATTTTCAATGGTGAAATACGGCATTCTGCAGAACTATACATACAAGAGCTACTGGCTCTGACTGGAAGCCCTGTGTATCTGCTCCCGCGTGCCATTAGTATCCACTCCGATTCGCGGAAGAAGCGAAGACGTCGAATACCAGCGTCAATATAGTTTTCGTCTTACTTCAGAACTCAACTCCAAAAGATGGGATCAAAGTTTGGTATACATAGACGTTTACTTCGTTTCCACAGCGTTCGGCGTCCAGTCTTTCCTGTCGAACTAGGAGCCTCATCCGAGTCGAAAACACGAGGCAGATCAAACCTAGACGAAACAAGCGAAGCCCTAAGGACGATTGGCCTTTATAATTGACTAACATATTGGCCATGCTGGGGTTCGAGAAGAGTGCGGGAGCTCTAGAAACAGTAGTGCCACCCAGGGCAAGGCTATTGGATGAAGTCAGGTTCAAGATTCAAGATCGACGGACGGGATGGTCGCTTCAGTTTGTTTGTACATGTTGATGCCGATTATTTCAAGATCAAGATCGACATACTATGCTTCTCTCGAAGACGAGCTCATTCCGGAGATCGACTAGCAATCTAACATAGACAACACACATATGTTACCGTACAATTTACTTGATAATGTTTGGATCCACAAGATAACAAGTCTTCAGGTGAACTTGGACGCCTAAGCAACGGAAACATGAGCATCCCAATGTCAATCTCACATAATAAACCCCAGATACTCACCAAACTAAGTAGACCACTGAGTCCACCACTGTTGCTTCCACCCGTCGTCTGCGAGAACTTGCTTTGAACCAGAAGCTTCACCACCGTGACCGCAGCACTATTCACCGCGTCCTGTTTACCACCAGACGAAGAACCGCCCGACTTGTCAAACAACTTGGAAGCCTCGGACATCGCCATACTGATCAAGTCCGTCTTTGTGTCTTTCTTCTTTTCCTCTTCCTTGTCTGAAGAGCCTGATACGAACGACTTGAACGCCTGATTATTCGAGTTGATTTAGTAGAAAGACCTTGCCCCGATCGCGTGAAACGATCGAGGGATGATAGGGCGATGGGCGTACTTGGAGAGCAGCTGCTTTGCCTAGAAGATCCGGGCTCGCATTCTGGCCAGAACCCTTTTCATAAACTTCCCTGTGCGCAGATGTCACGCTCTCCTCATCGACCGGTTCTTCCTTGGAGTCCTATATTATCCAACCAATGCTTAATCGATGCATACTGTGACTATGCGGCCTGATCTCACCTTGTTCGACTTGAGGAACCCGAAAGCAGATGAGAACAACGATTCCTCCCCAGAACCCTCCTTCGCAGCTTTCTTCACCGCGTATTCCTCATCAACTATGGTGCGAATTTGATCAGGATACCATGGATCGTCGCGTATAACAAGAGAGGGAGTACGCACAATTTGGACTAACTGATCGTCCTTCATACTGAGAATGCGAGGGACGATTGTACTCGCTCCCTCCCGTCTTCTGCAAGTTTTCCTGGATACCTCCTCCACCTTGGCTCTTCTCATACGCCTCAATACCTTGCTTCGCGAGATTCACAATTGCGTCCTAATCAATGGCGCATATAGTCGATACATAACGCGATTCATTGTCAGGGTCATATTCTTCTGCTCAGAAAGCATAATAACGCGATACGAAAGTTCACGCCTTACCATGTCCCGGGATAAACAGTGTCAGTGGAGCTGAGTTGGTAGAAGAACAAAGAGAGATGAATAGATGGTAGACTTGACTGGAACGGAACCGAAAGTTGTGCCAAGCAGAAATATCAATCCCAATCTCGCTTATTGCCGAGACAGCGTTTATCCAATAAACTATTTTTTGATGAGCACAGATGGACACAATATAAATCAAAACAAATGTGTAGAAAAATTGTCCGTCACAAGCAAGCAAAATTGAACATAGACAAGACAATGGTTGACCAGATATGCGATAAAGGAATAATATAGGGGGAAAAAAGGAAGACTGTAGCATTGACATGCACATATTGCGATAACATCAGAAACGAACAGAATGATAAACGGGGCTTGCAATGACACGGATAGAGTGGTAGTTGAATGCAATACCAGCGGTTAGTGAAAACAATGATTCGCACAGTGGGGTATAGGGTGATGCGTGATCGAGGCCATTCGTTATCATGAAGCACAGGAAACAATTGAAACTACCAAGTGTTCATGTGAATATAGGAGAATTAAAGGAAAGGGAGAACATTCAGAAGGGGAATATCGGACAGATATATCAAACCGGCGTGTCTGATATCGGAGATAGCTAACCATGAGTACGTGTTGATTGTTGGGGGTCGTCTTCCCAAGAACCAAGCCTCAAGAAGCGTGCCAGAACTTCCTCGGAGCTGCGCTTAAATACGTCCACTCCAGTCGCTGGATTCCATCTACGCCCCACTGACTTTTTCGACTGATCTGTTTGCGGCGCATCCACAGGAGATACGGGTCCGAGGGGCGAATCAGCGGTCTCTTGAGATGAAGCTCGAGTTACAATGCCCAAGAGCGGTCGCGCCTGCTCAAAACTGAGCTGGGGGAGTTTCAATTTCTCGGTCTGCCTGCGCTGCGTCGGAGTCTGGGTCCCAGGAGAGACACTCGGTGGACTCTGGTTGGGAGTTCCCTTTGCATACGTTTCGTGCAACCGAGGGGATACCATACCCGACGGTATAATATGCTGCTGTTGGCGAGTGGACTGGGAACGTATAAAGGACTCAATATTCGTAGTAGAAGGCGTTGTCAAGGCGGTCGGTTCTAGCCCCGACTGTAATTCCTCGATTGTTGCTTGCTCCGGAAGATCAATTTTTGATCTTGGAGGCTCGGGCTTGGGGGGTTTCTTGCCATCCGACTTTCCTGTATAAGGCGAAAACGCTTGAGAAACCTGAACGCCAATACTGCGTACTTCTTTAGGAATGGTTTGCACACCATACGAACGATATTCTTTTTTGCCTGATTTCGACCGTACCGTGCCAGAGGGCGGTGATGTAATGCTGGACTTTGATCCTCTCCTAGAACGTCCATTAGTAGAACGCTCGCTGCTTGAGAAGCGACCGCTTGCGTCGGGTTCACTTTCATTGTCATCAATTTCATCTTCTACGTCGCCATCCATACTATTCGCGTCCGATTGCTCTCCGCGGCTGCGATAACTGTCAGTTCGCTTCCGCACGCGAGGTGGCTGGATAGTCAGAGGCAACGATGCTGATGAAGGCTTCACCAAGCGCGCAGCGTATTTTTGTATACTTGGAACTGAGTCCCAAGCATTGGCGAATCCTCTAGCCCCAGGAAAGCCGATAGGAGGTGACGGTAATTGGGCTTGCGGACTGGCGACCTGTACTCTTTCTTCATGGGTCATTTCCGGGGTCAGGACTCCCGGCTCTTGCCCAGGCTCGGTGGCAGGCAAGTTTTCGATATACATTCCGCCAAGTGGTACTGGATCGGACGAGGGAAATACTCTACCTGGTATGTGACGCGGTCTCTGCTCCCAGGGGAATACCGAGGTCACCTTTGAAACGTCCGGCTGTGGTGATTTCTCCTGCTGAGGACCCGTCACATTCGAATAATGGCCTTCACTGATAAGGTGTTGCGGTATTTGGGCATGAGGGGGTGGTTCAAAGAATTGCGAAGAAGTTGGTGTGTACCCAGTGTTGTGTGATCTCGTCGGGATGTCCCAAGCATTCGGAAAGTATGCATCTGAAGGGAAGGCGGAAGACGTGGGCGTCACATTCGGAGGTGGCTCAATCGCAGGATTCCAGCTGATAAGAGGAGGGGAAACAGGCCTTTGTGGCTGACCTGGAGGCGGAGGATGATAGTCTTGACTCGAGGTATCTTGCTGTGCGAAGTGTAGGTTTTGTACAGTTGGCGATTCGTGGCTATGGGGCCGACCTGGAGTAGGCTGAGAAGACACTGGGCTGGATGTAGCTCCTAGTTGATCATACACTCCTGCCTTCGAATCTCTGTAATGATCACGAGTTTGCAGATCACGACGGCTGGCTACTTCAGAGTCTGGTAAGACTTGCATTGAGGGTGCGGGAGAAACGTAGCTGGATGAAGGAAGTGGTAGAGGGGCAAGCTGCGGGGAGGGGGGAACCTCGTTTGGCCCGGGAGTTGCAGCCTGCTGTCGTTGTGCAGAAATTGTCCCTAACCACTGCGCTTGTCCAATACCTGGCAGCTGACTATGATCTCCAGAAGGAACGGGAGAGCGAGGGGGCTCGCCTTCCGCGTATAGAGTCGGTGCCGTGTGTTCGATAGAAGGCCCTTGCTTGGGACGCATGAGATCGATCCGTCCTTGCAAGGGAAGACTCCGATACTCTCCTTCACCCTCTTGTCGGGAAGCTAATGTGCCTCCTTCCATTGCTAATTTTCGCAAATCCTCCAGCCCAAGAGCACCACCAGGGGTGATCTCTGGAACTTCCGGGACCTTATCATCCCAGACATTCTCGTACTTTCTCGCCTCGAACTCACGTTCCATAGTTGGAGCAGGCTGACGGTAGTTGCGATCGTAAACGTCAAACCAACGATCTACCAGGGACCCATAAGCATATGATTGGACCGGCGCTGTGGCGGTCATAACAAGAGGGACCTCTTGAGTCTCAGTTGTGGAGGCCGTTTGCTGAATCGAAGGGGCTTGATGCTCGTGCCCGTACGCCTGAGAAGCAGATGACGGCGCACGAAAAGGGATCTCATTCCAGGGCTTATTTGTTCCAATAAAGTGAATCGCAGAAATTTGCGACCCGAAACGTTCGTAAGCAGGTGCATAGCTTGGGAAAGGATGAGCCAGAAGCGTAATCAGTAGGATATAGAACTTACGTGTATGCTGCAGTCGGAGTTGTATTATATGTGAAACTCAGGCGGTTCCAATCACTTCCACGCCACTCGTTAAGCACGCCTTGGTCACCTCCATCCCAACTTCCCTTTTTCTTCACAAGATTCATGATTTCATTGAACTTATCCTCGCCTGGTGTGAGCACCATCATTCCAGAATTAAAAATGTCCGGCCAACCAACGTCCGGAACGGCGGAGAACTCATGTGGCAGAGTAAATAGGTGCGATAGGGGACGTACAGGAAGTACATCTGCATCAAGAAAGATAACCTTGTCGAATTGTACGAGGCGGAAGACATGCAGCTTCGTGAGCACGTTATGTAAGTCAGGTCGACCTACAAGATCCGCAAAGAAGTAGTCAGAATTACATTCATGTGGCACGCAGGAATACAAAAGGTGTGGGGCATTATGGCGGGAGATTGGACGGCGCAACTCTCGATAAGCATATATGCTTCCAGCAGTGGATCACGGGTTATAAGTTATGCTGCAGCTCCCATATAAGGTCACCCAGTTGGCGGCATCTTCTGGTGGCATTGTGCATGATCCGAGACTACGTCAACGGACATTCACAGAGATTGGTCACGCAACCATCCAAGAAGAAAGAGTGTCTGACCGTAAGATGAAGGAGAGGGCACTCACCAAGAAGCTGGAGCTCCGCGGCTGTCTGACCGTCGATGACCTCGACGCCGATGACCGAGTCAAACGCTCTGCGAAGATGTTTAACCGTCTTGACATCAACCGTCTCAGGCGTGACTATACAAACGGTCTGAAAGGGGACCTCCGGGTCGACTGGCGGCGAGGTGTGTATCTCCTTCAGCGCCGCTGCCACAGCAAGTGCGCCGGGCAGATAAGTGTCGGACGTGACGAGGGTCACGAACGCGAAGCGACCGGACATCGCGTTGAGCGGACGTGCCTAGGAGGGCGACGGCTACGATGAGCGACGTCGAAGTGGGGGAGAAAGAGGAGAAAAGGGAAGGGAAGATGACGCGTAGTCCGTAGGAGATGAGGTAAATCCGAACGAACGAACGAAAATAAGTTTGAACTCTGCAGAAACCTCCGCCCGTCTTCGGCTGCAGCCGAGTCTCCGCTCAGTGTCAAAGTCAACACCGCTCTTCCCTCTCTCCTCAACGCTCAAGGACAACACCGTCGAGCGATGGTGAGTGTCAACGCTGCAGAGAAAGAGGGAACGCTCGGGTTGAAAACTGTAGATCAAAATGGGCTTAGATCGGACCGAGGAGTCTTTACGCGATAGGAAGACCGCCGTGGTAATTGAGGGTGATTGGTACTTCTCTTCCAATAGAACGGTTCGTCATTGCTCTCCCGTGTAATAACAACAGAAAAGTAGATCCTTTATCTCAGTCCTTTCTTTGCTAATTGTAAATGTTCAGATGGCAATAATAATGAACAAGTAAAGCTCTAGGGCGAGTACCGCACCGCGAAAACATTGATTCAGCGAATTGAATCGCCGTTCAGAGTAGTTTTGTCTTGGGAGGTTCCCGAGGAAGTTCGAGAAACTTCTGTAGGACAGACGAGAACATCCGCATAGTGCTTACTTGAGCAAGACCCTCAAGTGATAAAGATAAAAATTCTGACTATAGGAGTCCAGTGAGTAAATCAGGTACGTCAGCAGTGACTGGAAGAACGTAAGAGTCCAACTCCGATTCAAAAAAATCAATTCAAAGGGCAAAGACGGAAGCCAAGACATTAACGGGCTCTTGGGCGGCGGTCATTTCATCAAGCATTCGATTGGAATGTGACGCGTGTGCTTGGCCTTATGAGCATGGTAAATCCAATCGATGCGATGCATGCCGACAAGCCCTCCGATCTAAAACCGTTCCTGAGACAACACTCAGCGCCGTGCAGGCAGGTAGACAGGACTCCTCTTAGGTGGGAACAGGAATTCGATGTCTTCTTCTGAGCTAAGAACATCTCGTGTGGTGTAGGTACGACCCAGGACTGAGTGAATGACCCAAAGAATTTGACCTAGCAGCTTTAGCAACAGAAAGAATCAGATTTTCGGTATCAAAATGGCATACATGAAATGCGATACCGAAGGAGAGATTTCGGCATGCAGGCATGAAGGTAGACCATCCATCCCGACCATGTTGGACAACATATCGAGGGGCATGGAAAAAAGCTGGATATTACAGATACATACTGGACTGGACCGACGTGCTTGAATCAGATTTTTGCAGGCGGTACTGGACAAGCTAGGATCTTTGGCATACCGTGGGGGAGAAGGTAAGAAATGGGCTTTTCGAGTTTCTCCCTTTTGTTCTGCTACGCACTCGACACTTCTCAGACTTACTAACATGTTACTAATCGAATTTCGCAAGTGCAAACGGCCGTAACCCCGCATCCAGAACTGTACCAGCAAGTCCGTGTTCAAGTACGAGTGCTTTCATTTGTATCGCCGTTTATCGGTCCCACATGACCCACCCGGGGCAGGCTTACATCGGCAGTATTGTTCCGTGGATTTACTGCAAAAGACATGTCGGAAATCTCTTGATCATTATCGAGATGCGCGACTTCGCGGATATTCAGGAGAATCCGAGCGGAAAGGATCGAATGCAAAACCCTTTGGAACCTTACGTTCAGAATCAACATTTGCCCAAGGACGGAGTGAGGATCAAAACCAAACAACTCACAGGTATAGCGAGTCTGGTAATATTGCCTGTAAAGTGTAAGCAAGATTGCAACGAAGTGCTTCAGAAGTTTCTTACAGCGGCAGTCATGACGGCAAGTACGTTTGCAGAGGAAATTGCTGAGTAGATAAAGTGAGGTTGAAAATGGTTCACTGAGGGAATATTCTGTACGTACCAAACAAGCATACGAAATATCGAAGACTGTCTTCGAACATAGTCTTCGCCAATGAACCCTCGCAATGTCTCCCTACCCAGAAGTCAGCGTCAGTATGATGATTAAAGGCATAGTGAGAAGAACTACACACATTCCGAAAACCATTTCCAAAATGTCATGGCGGCAATTACTGCAAAGTATACTATGAGTCATAATCTCGTTTTCACGAAGGGAGGGCGACACTGACTGAACTCAAAAGACATGATGAGAACGTAGACGACGTAGGTATAAAACGTGCCATTCACGCCTGGCGGATCTAGGCAACAAAGCGAAGACGTTGACACGTAGAGAGAATCAGTCTTATTTGGTATCCAGCCGGATTCTGGACAATACACCCACCTTCAAGGGAACGAAGTCTCTTCTCAAGCCAAAATGCGCCGAAGATAGAGATGCTCTGATAATAGTCAGCCCTATCACCCCTTGAGTTTATTTTATATCACGTACCAGAAGGACAACAACAAGGAATGCGAGAACGCCTCTCTTCGTACCCCATATTGCGAGCACTCTCACCCCCATAATAACTACAGAAAATACGTCAGTACAAGCCCTTGATGAGGCAAAAAAGTGGACCTTACTCTCCGCAACAATAATTCCGGTAAACGATAACCATGCACGTGCTTGGTCCAGTTGTTCGTGATGTCTTATCGTTCCTGGATATATTGCATGCTAGTGAGGCATGAATACTAATGGCGTAAAAGCGACCAACTAACCAAGAAACCCGAGTATCATTTCAAAGAAAAGCAAATAACGCGTCAAAAAGAATAGGATCTTAACAATGGTCCATCTCGCAGGCCAGATGAGTCGAACCTGTGCCAGTTTTAACTCAAGAATTAAAAACAACGACAGCGACAGACCTCATCTGGAAATGTAAGAACATAATCATAGGCCTAACGAATCACTGAGTAAGAGTATGTATGGAATCGTAACGTTACTCACACCAAGGGAAACAACGGAAACTTGAGAATCTAATTAGAAACACGTCTGATCGCGCTCATCAACAATGAACGGGCATACAACAGGCACACTGGGAATCCTTTAGTACCATTACTCAAGTCAGGTAAGTATCTGACGTACGTTCAACGTCCATGCGTAATACGCCCTGCCAATCGGGTCGGTGGACATGGCTCACGATAAGAGAGGATGCGTCGAAACTTGCAGATGTACGTGAAGAACTGGCTCGAAATTCTGTCTATCCTCAGGTCTTTAAGTAATAATCAACACCATAGCTTCCCCTATCAAAACTTCAAATGTTCCTGCGCTCATCGTCCGTGTCCAGGCCGTGTAGAGCGCGGTATGATTGGGATCATTGATGGAAACGCCAATGTTGCATCCAAGTAACCTAGCTGTAGAAAAGGAATAGTGTGTAGCGAGAGTGGCTGTAAAAGGTAAGAGAGGGAGCGGAGATTTGCAGTCGCGGACTCGCGGTGATCGGCTTCTTCGCACTTTCCAAATCCAGTATTATACTACCAGTTTCACCTTTTCCACGCCACACGCGCGGCTGTCGCAACACCAACATAAATCGCCGTCGCCAAAGTATAAAGTAGTTTCACGCAATGTTGCGAATTGTCAAGGGCGCACGATCCACAGCCATCAACTAACAGGACAAATGGCTTGCCGAACGGAACCGCAGCGCCTCCATATTCCGACCTGGAGTGGATACTTTCATCCTT
This sequence comes from Inonotus hispidus, assembly GCA_024712875.1. Taxonomy (NCBI): domain Eukaryota; kingdom Fungi; phylum Basidiomycota; class Agaricomycetes; order Hymenochaetales; family Hymenochaetaceae; genus Inonotus; species Inonotus hispidus. The sequence goes on along the minus strand of CM045714.1, from coordinate 2,996,450 downwards.
GAATTCGGACGCATTGACCTTCTCGTTTGTGGTCAGTTTTGGACTACCATAGCCGTGCATTTTCCAATGCGGACTTAAAGAATAAATACCGGATTAGCTGTCGAATAGTTAATCCTGGGCTCATGAGATGCTTGTCACTAGTTTTCTGCAGGTGGCTCTGACTTATACAAGGTGGTTCTCTCCAAACATGCAACGTACACATGTACGGCCACTTCACACTCTACTCCCGAGTCTACATATCGAAATGAACATTCGGTATTTGGAGCGCACACCTACTTCGGAGGGAGCATCTCGCCTTCTTCCATAACGTTGCTGAGGTCTGAACACAGCTAACGTTCTCGCACCCGGATGAAGGATCGCAAAAACATGAAGGCTAAACTCAAACATGCTCTTCCATGCCGTGAATCACTTGACACAGTTCTTTATTCCCGACTGTCTCTCCTACAGGCTGAACTGGATCAGCGTTCTCGTCCTGCACAAAATCATTCTGTGAGTCTCGGCAATCCGACCAAGGAATCCAGACATACCTTCATAAAAACTGACTCGGGCCCTGCAGTCCATGTTCGATTACCAGTGCCTTCATAGATGTCGCTGTCTGACTGTTCCGTAAATTCCATTCGGGACAAGGTAGCATCGGCAGCATGGATCTTGTGATTCCCCGCAAAAGACGTGTCGGAAATCTCTTGATCATTCCCGAGATGCGCAACGTCGCGGGTATTCAAGAGGATTCGAGCGGAAAGGATTGAATGAAATACCCTTTGGAACCTTGGGTTTAGAATCAATATTTGCCGAATGAAGGGGGGGGATGAAATTCAATTGACTCACGCGTACAATGAGTCTGGTAATACACCCTGTAAAGTATAAGCAGCGCTGCAACTATATGCCTTAGGAGCTGGAATTTTCTCACACTGGCAGTTTTAATGGTGAGTACATTTGCAAACGAGATTGCTAAGTAGATGACAGTGAGGTACGAAAGTGGATTGACGAAAGGAATATTTCTCACCGAACAAACATACAAAGTATCGAAGACTGTCTTGAAATATAGTGTTCGCCAATGAACCATCAATTTGCCTCCCTATCTAGTATTCAATACGATGTCCCAAGACAACGTGGCTTACTGCATACATTCTGAGTACCATTTCCGAAACGTCAGGGCGGCAATTACTATAAAGAGTGCGGTAGGTCATTATTTGGTGTCCATGCAAGGAGAACAATACTCGCTGAACTCAAAAGACATAACGAGAATGTAGTCGAGGTATGACTCAAATACGCCAATGTGTGCTGGATTGAAACGACAAAACGAGGTATAATTACAGTAACATGGAGAAAATGATTAGCCTTATTTCATATCCAGTCGGAGTTCATGCGACGCACTCACCCTCAAGAGAACGAAGTCTCTTCTCAAGTCGGATCGCTGCGAAGATAGCAATGCTCTGACAATATTCAGCCTCGTGGTCTCATCATTCACTGCACATTATGTACCAGACCGGCAATAACAAGGAATAGGAGAACCGATTTCTTCGCACCCCAAATTGCGTGCACTCTCACTGCCATAATAACTACGGATAGCACTTCAGTACAAGCCATTTGCGAGATCGAGAAATGGACCTTACTCTCTGCAACGGCAATTCCGGTAAACGACAGCCATACAAGTACTCGGTACAACCGATCATGAGACTTTGACGTTTTTGGTCAATTAGGCCAATATCGCACTAGCAGATGAGCACGCACTGCAGGCTCCATACCCGGGTATGCATAAGCTGGATGTATATCAGTAAGGCATGCTTACCTGATTGCGGACAGAGAAACGACCAACCAAGAAACATAATCGTCGCCTCAGATAGAATTGAATACCGCGTTAAGAAGAATAGAACCTTTCCAGCGTTCCATCTTGCAGGCCAAATGAGTCGAACCTGTGCCAGTTTTAACTCAGAAATTGAATACAATGTCAGTAGCGGACCTCATCTGGGAATGTAAGGACATAATCATAGGCCTGAGAACCACTGAGTAGGGGTATGTATCAAATCATAACACCACTCACACCAAGGGCAACAGCGGCAACTTGAGGATCCAATTAGAAGCACGTTTGATCATCAACAGTAAATGGGCATACAATGGGCACCCTGGCAAATCAATTAGTATCGTTGCTCAAGCCCTATAATTAATTGACGTACGTTCAAGGTCAATTCATTACTCAGTGAGATAGTCGCCTTGCCATTCGAGTCGGTAGACATCGCTGATGAGTAGAGGGAGAGGGAGGATGTGCCGAGACCAGGTTGATGTAAAGGACTGGTTTGAAGCTCTACTTGTCCTTTAGAATTGCACTCCAGCCCTTAAATAACCTCGTCAGGGACAACCGGCACCTTGGAGAAGATTGCTTTCCCCATCGCAGTTTCGAAAGTTGCTGTGCTCATATCCCAAGGGTGAATGGGAGATCGGTAGTCTTAGTTCCCAACTAAATTTCCTATGTGCGAAGAGAATATGTTCAAACAGTAATGGAGAAAAGGTGCGGCGGTCACGAATGTCGTATTCGAGTCAATAACCTAGCAGTAGAACGAACGTGTGGCTGAAATAGGTGGTCACGGAGATACGCGGTCCCGGTGATCGGCTACCTTCCTCCTTCCCAATCCAGCATTCACTACCATTCCAGTTCTTCTCCAAGGCGCACCCCATTCGAGTATACGGAACCAAAGCACTACAATTTTATTTCCTGCGAAGGGGATCGAACTTGAATGAAATGCCCCTTGGATCCTTATGTTTGGAAACAGTATCTCGCCAACGGCGTTAGCATGAATCCGGTTGACTCGCGAGTACAATGCATCTGCTAATAATCCCTGCAAGGTATAAGCACATACCGCATCAAGTGCTTCAGCATTTGGTTTGTCTCTTACACCGACAGTGGTGATAGCGAGTACGTTTGGCAGAGAGAAACTGCTGGGTGGATAATACTTACTGAGACATTGTCGTCTCATGCCAAATTGAGTACCACGTCAAAAGAGCCTTTCCGACGCTGCATTTTGCGGGCCAGATGAGTCGTACCTATTCCAGTTTCAGCTCAGAAATTGAGTGCAATGTCAGTGGCGGTCCTCAACTAGACTGGAAATGTCATCGACGGCAACTTGGGTATCGAAATAGAGAAACGTTTGACGACGATGATCAACAGTACATGGGCGTGCAATGGGCACACTGGTAGTTCTTTAGCAGGTCTTCAGCATTGTTGTTCAACTCACCGTAACTATCCGACGTACGTTCAACCTCCGTGCATTGAAGCATCTGGTTAATCAAGTCGGTCGACAGGGATAACGAGCAGATGAATTAATGTAAAGAACTGGCGTGAAGTTTTGAATGTTGCCCAGTTACCGTGCTCGAATGTTACCTCGCTCATCTTTCAAGGGTGAATGAAAAATTGGAGGGTTTAGATAACTCCTGTACCGAACGCAATAAACTAGGAATGGAGAAATTTGGGTGTGGTGGACTCATGTCATGAGACAAACAGGAGCACACAGAACGGAACGGAGATATGCGGACGCGGTGTTCGGCTTCACCTCACACTTCCTAAATCCGGCGCTACCGCTATTCAGGTTTGTCTCAATTTCAGCACCATTCCAGTTTCCACCATTCCTTCTTTCTCTTCCGTCCCTCTTCCGCCTCATTACACATGCCAACACACATATCGAGGCGCCAGATGTTGGAGCAGCCCATAAGTACGTAAGTTTTCAGTTCGGTTCATCATTCAACACACCCACACCAGCCAGAATAAATGTGTAAAAGAAACTTTGAAACGTCGCCCAATAACACTAACAGTGCTCAACAATCTGATATCTGACTTCAGACATGCTTGTCCGTTACCTCCGTGCCGTAAACTACCTGACACAGCTCATCATCACCAATCGCCCATCCCGGAATCTGAACTTCGAGTCGCGGGACGGTGCTCTCGTCCTATGCAAACAAACACATTCAGCGAACCCTAACAACCCACGGGAAACCTCAAACGCACCTTCAAAAGATTCGAACCAGGTGCTGTAATCTGCGTCTGGCTCATAACACTCGCATAACTATCACTATTTACCCGTCCCCCAAATCTATCTGGGATAAACTAACATCCTCAGCGTAGTTCTTGCGATTTCCCGCGAACGACATATCGGAAAATTCTTGGACGTTATCAGGGTCTGTGACTCGGTGGAGATTTAGGAGAACTCGGGCGGAAAGAATTGAATGAAACGCCCGTTGGATCCTGTATCCTCGTAATTAACACATGGTCAAGTTGCATGAAACAGAGCATCCGGTTGACTGACATGAACAATAGCATAGATAGGCCTGCCTGTCAAGCATAAGCACGGACTGCAACAATGGGTTTCGGAAGGTTCGTTGATTCTTACACTGGCTGTTGTGATGACGAGTACGTTAGCGAACGAAATCGCTAAGGAGATAAATAGTAAGATACGGAATTAGTATAATGAGAGACTATTCATTACCGAACAAGCATACGAAATACCGAAGGCTGTCTTCGAATATAGTCTTCGCCAACGAACTCTCGTTGTGTCTCCCTGTCCAACAGTCAGCATGATTTCACAACTCAGCGTGACGAACTGCGAACTGCGAACATTCTGAAAACCATTTCCAAAACGTCATGGAGGCCATTACTACAAAGCAATGCAATGGGGTTACACTTTTGATTCTCGCGCAAAGGTAAGGAATAACGATACCGACTAAATTCAAAGGCCATAATGAGAATATAGTTAATGAAGTATCTATCTTTATTCCCTAGAACGCAAAGTTGCATGCCAGGAAACGGAGGAAGTGTAACTGCGCGGAATACATGAGCATCTACTATCCAGCCGGATTCAACAGAGTACACTCACACACAAGAGAACGGAGTCTTTTCCCAAGTAAGAACGCGTTGAAGATAACAAGGCCCCAATGAAATTCAGTCTTCTTGACGCCTCGCAATTTCGTTGCACATCACGTACAAGACTGCTGATAATAAGAAATATAAAGACTCTTCTCCTCGCTCCCCAGATTGCGTGCACCCTCATCAGAATGATACCTGTGAATTGATTGAACAGTCTAAGTCAGAGACGAAGTCAAGGGAATGGGCCTTACCCCCAGCAATAAAGACACCAGCAAACGTGATCCATGTCCGAGCCTCGAACAGTGGTTTACACAACTTTGGCGTCTCGGATAAGTAGGTTTGCTACTGCGCTATCCGAAGGACACGCACCTCGGGACTCAGGTTAGGACGTACATAATCTGGATATGTATTAGTGATGCGTGGATCACCAAACGCGGAAAATTGAACAACTGACTGACCAACAAGAACGAGTGCCGACTCAACGAAAATCAAATATCGCGTCAGGAAGAACTTGGCCTTTCCAGCGCTCCATTTTGCACGCCAGATGAGTCGAACCTGTGCCAGTCAATTTCTAACAGTCGTACACAAGGCCAAATGACTAACCTCATCTGGAAGGGTTAGAGAATAGTCATAAACCTAAGAATCGAATCACTGAGTGAGGAATGTACATGTACATGAAATGAGCGCTGTGTCACTCACAATAAGGGCTGTGCCCGCGACTTGAGGACCTGATCAGAGGCACGTTTGGTGACGATTATCAGCAGAGGACATACTATTAGCGTACTAGCGATCCGTCAGCGTCATTAATATTGCCCAAGTCTAACGTGAACCCGACATACTTTTATAGTCCATAAATAATTCAATGAGATAATCGCTTGGTCAAATGAGTCGGTAGACATGGAACAACAGTGGAGGACTGGCGCAAGGAGAGGGTGGGGTGGGGTGGGGGAGCGATGTGCGTGGCCTGCACGCAAAGAGGACTTCCTCTGTCACTCAGTTGTAACCAGGCCATTAAATACTCTCATCGGAGAGTGTGGTAATAACCACCGTCGAGAAGATCGCTTCCTACAGCATAGCTTCAAGTCTTGCTGTGCTCATCTTGCGAGAACGAACGTGGAAAATTGGAGATCTTGGCGTCTACTGTGTGCACACGTCTAGTAGCCTATTGTAAGGCGGCTTTTGATTAACGGCTGAGAAGAGTGCAAGGAATCCCAATGAATGAACGGTAGACAAGAGTTCAGGAGTGGTTCAAGCGGTATACGCAAGTGGAGAGGATGGTGGGAAACGATGGACTGACTACCACTATTCTGCAGAGCGAAGCTAAAATGCTGTATCAGTTATTCGGTAGCAGCCCGGGTATTCTCAGGTATTCTCATGAAAGAATGGCGCTTACACGATTCAGTACTGGAGATATACCGTTCTAGGAGGGGAAACAGTCGACGGCGGGATCCTATTATGCAGTGATCGGCATATCAGAACCACATAGATCCGAAGTGCCAGCCACCTTCTCTGTCCAGCGTCAGTCTAGTCCATTTGCATGGTGAGGCACCATGCCACTCCCTAAATTTCTCACACATAATCATTTTATTCTCTTCCTGGACTAGTCTGTACATAGGTACAGGTTTTGACGCGCCACATATCGGAGCGGGCTAGAAACAGGCAGCAGGGATATATCATACACGTTCGACATTGGACAAATACTATACGTCCGACGTACCTTGATTGTTCAATTGTCACTCCAGGATAAGAATCTCTGCGGGCGCGCTTCGGAGTCAGGACGATACTCTTCGCTTCATATGGACCGCTATAAGTGGCTGTATAGAGGTAACCATGACTTTTGGGATGATTAGATGAATGGAAGAAACTCAAAGCAGTTCAAGGCCGAAGATAGGAAAAGCGCAGCTTTATGTGAATTCCAGATGGGTAACCACGAAGGCATCCATCGAGCAGTTTCCTAAAGGAAGTCCTATCAACCGGAACAGATCATCCAGAACTGTTGACGTATTAACCAGCCCTCTTGCGGTGCTGCAACCATAGCATTGCGAAAAGCCAATAAAAGAGATGGATTCAAAGCAATATCATCTGACTGTACAATAAAGATAGAGCACTCAACAACGACAAAACAGACGGTAGAGGATAGAAAGATCGGAGATCATTCACTGATGAGCTCTGCGACGCTCCAATCCTCGAAACTTCCATCTGGGAGGTAACGTCGGATGATAAGTGGGATTTTACGTTGCGACAGCTCTTTAATCGCAATCTCGAGTGCGTCCGTCTCACCATCGAGTTGGACAAGAACGGGTGCGTTCATACTAATCAAATCAACGGGATGTCAGTCAGCAAAAGAAAGATGGACTAGGTCAAGGTGATGCGATGCGGAAGAAAGCCGCATACCTGATCTGTAAAGCTCTTGTCCCTAACACTCGTGCTCGTTCGTACTTCGTCAAATACGGCGTCGTAATCCGCACTTTATTCGGCTGCCGCTCGCCTTGGATAGGTAACGGTTGTTGAGCCTCTTGCGACCCAGCCGTTTCGCCGTTGACTTCCTCCTCCTGCTCGTGTTCCACGCCATTCGCCGTGACTTCCCCATTCACTTGCACTCCTCCCTCCGCATTTTCACCACCCTCCATACCCATGTCCGGTTCAGTGGGCATCATATCAAATTCGGTGTCCTATAAGCCGTGTTCTTCAATTTGAACATGTTGAGTGGATGATTTGGAACGAACAAATGTGTCTTCATTTTCGCCAAACCTTGACGTCTGGTCAGTTCAGATGGTAGTACCGAACGACAACAATGCTCACCCTGCACCATAGTCATCAAAGTCAGCTCCTCCTCCGAAGCCATCATCAGACATCTTGGATGAATTATGAAGACAGAAGAGCACGATTCCAGTCTAGTAATGCGGCAAGCACGCAGACTTTCTTTCTTTGAATCACGTGACATCCGAGGATAAATTTGTGACTTATCCCATAAATGGTGTGTATTGCAATAGTAACGTTCGCCAAAAGGCGGTTCCGAACTGAATAGCTATGGATACAGCAACGAATTGATACACAGAATGAGGGTGTTGTAAGGATAGGGGTCAATTGTTTTCCGTTCTGTCAAGGTTGGCAAGGGCTTTGGCCACGATGTCCCGGAACAACGTCCATGAAGACGTCTCGAGATAGCGTCGCAACAAAGGGAAGGAGTCGTCAGCCGGACCGCCATTCTGACCATTTACCTGAGCGTCGAACCTCTTTTCGGAACCTTCTGCGGCATCCAACAAGGTGACGAGTTCTGAGTCCACGGGTAGGCTTCCGAGGAAGGACAAGCGCTCATTTTGAGCCATGGAAGAGCCGCCTCCGGTCGAGAAGATGTTGCTAATTTCGCCGCAACATGGACACACGTACCCGCTCATGTTTTCAATGAGGCCAAGAACGGGCAGTGAGACTGTGCGTGTAAATGAAAGGCATTTGAGTGCATCGGCAAGTGCAACTGCTTGGGGTGTTGTTACGATAACGGAGGAAAGGCGGTCGTGAAGAGGAGCGAGGTGTTCAAGCAAGGAAAGATGCTCGTCGGAGGTACCTGATTTGGGGTGTGTGAGACCATCCGAATAAGTAAGAAGAAAAAAGCGGACCTGGAGGAGTGTCGATGACCAAATAATCCAAGTCTCCCCACCGGACGTCACTCAGAAATTGTCTAATCATAGCATTCTTCTTCGGTCCTCGCCAGACGACTGAATCTTCCCTCTTCTTTAGCAAGAATCCAACACTCATGCAACCGAGCCGACCAGAAGATCCGTCAGCATAAACGGGGACCCAACCCTCGGTGCTTTGGTGTACAGGGTGTCCATCGAGACCGAGCATCCGCGGGATCGACGGACCCGTTAGATCGACGTCAAGAATTCCGACGCGTGCCGTCGTTGACGTAGCATATAGAGCTAATGCAAGTTGGGCCGATACAGAAGACTTTCCGACGCCTGTCAATCAAACAGCACAGCGAAATGCATGAAAGACGACTCTCTTAACGGACATATGCCAACACACCTCCTTTCCCGGAGAGAACGATGATAATATGCTTGACTGACTTGAGGCGACGAGAAACTGCCGTGTCGTTCTGCATGAGAGTAGGTAAAGTACCGGCGACAGATGGTGACTAATTGGTTCCTTTATCGGAGATAACCCAAAGGTCATATGATATGAGCAATTTTGGAAGGTCCGGCGGGAAGGGTCCTTTGGCCGAGGAGGGTCCATTCCGGGATCGGCGTCTCCTTCGGGGTTGTAACTTTGCCCGCTCTACGCAAACGTATCAAACACAGCTACATATACGGCCATGATGCCGTACACGCACAACTCCCATGGTACTCTTCCAAGTTCATTGAAGTAAGGAAGTGCTCCAATGTCTACTAGACAAAGATTAAGCTGGCAGACAGTAGGTGCGTGTTCCTCCCCCAATTGGCAAATGGGCGGCGCAATCATGTCTTATTAGCTCAACCGCCCCACAGCAATTCTCACATGACGCTCGAAACAAGACAGCCGGGACGAGATGAATACTGGTCCGACCGGCAGCTGGCGTAGGACTGTCTGACCGGAATACACACGCTTTCCTCATATTGACTGCGGCGGCGCCATGGTATTTATATATATTCGGAAAAGAGCGAACAAATACAGCCTCGTGCTAGCGTTAGTGCACCGGTTGTGCAGAGGTAAAGTCGATGAATTGATAAATTTTACCAATTGAAAGATGGCACGACCTGCATGGGACGTAATTCCTCGTTATCTTGATTTATCTTCAACACGTCCGGTCCGGGCAAATCGTACACGGGGCACTCAAAGTCGGCCTTGGTAAAAATACTGTTATGTAAACCTATACAAGACTGGACCGAATAACGTGGTATCGAGACGATGGATACGGAAGAGGTTGAGACGGGAGAAGAGTGAGATGATGCGTCGCGGATCGGAAGTAGCTTGGATTGGAGGAGTTGATGTCAACGAGGTGTACGGGAATTGTCCAAACTGGGAAACGGCCTAAAGTTCGGATTTCCACGTGCGGGAAGCGTGCTGTGTTGGCTTGTGTTGGCTTCAACGAGCCCTGGTCCACACCCGCCTTTCTTCCATCATATAAAGATGCCATCCTTTCACATTCCCCTCTCTGCTTCTCCTCGTCCGCCACTCGCCTCCTTCGCTCTCCCGTCCCCTCCTACAGCGTCATCTCGCGTCCCTTTGCCTCCCGAGGCCTACAACTGCCTACCGATTCAATCTTGCCACGCGTCTGGCGCGTCTTTTAACTCCGGTCGCGCCCGATTCATATGTCCTTAACTGGAGCCAAAGAGCGTAGCCACAGCACAAGTGCTCAAAGGAGGATTAAGTCAAAAAGGGTCTCGAATGACTCGGGATTAGGTGCGTCCTCCCCTCCTCCGGTCACGGTCTCACTGGGACGCGTTCACCGACGCGTCATTTTCTTGATAGCTGCGTCGACTCCGTCTGGCGTTCCCGCGACGCGCGACGAGCGTACAAGAATGCCGTCTCCTTCGACAAACGAACGCGTGGCGAACAACGTTAAATTACCATCATTCCACCGAACTCATCAGTCAGCAAGTGCGGTCGAGCTGGGTCAACTTTCAACTGCTTCACATCCGCGCAGGAAGATCCGTCGCGTAGAGAGCTGGCTGAAGGAACAGCAGCGCGTAAATGACAGCGTTGATGCTGCTGCTGCGAGGCAACTCGTCGCTAGAGCGGCAGGCACGCCGTGTAATCCGTATCTCGCCTATCCCGGTCTCTCGTCGAAATATACCTCGTGGCAGGATGGCGATGTTGATGATGATGATGATATTCTTGGCAGCTTCGTTATAGTTGAAGAAGAAGAACCGGAGGAGCAGCACCTTGGCGGTGGCAGTCCTGACAGTGCCAACAATTTCGAGGTGGGTATCCTTGCCAACGGAAGATGAATTTTTTTGCATCAGCACTCATATATGCTTACAGTATACAGCAAATGGAATTATGAGGACTTCTTCCACATCCCGTTCAAGCTCGACACGACCCTCATCTCTCAGCGCTTCTCGTCCGGCGAACGTACTTTCCGTCTCGCCGTGGCGAAACCTTCCGTTTTCAAAAACGTTGCCTGGACGCAGATACCCATCGGCTCCTGGAGAGCCTGTTGATCTATCTACGCCGACTGCATCACTTCATATCGGTTCCGTTCGTAGGCGATCTCCAATACCCGAAGACTTTTGAACGCCGATGGGCCGGGAAACGTAAAGCTTGAAAAGGCAGCTCAGAACAAGGCAAGCAGTGGAACCTTGAGAGCGCCGAGTTCGCCTCGTAGTACGGTGAAGAAACGACTGAGTAATCTCATGCGTCCGAACGGACTCTCCAACACGAACTTGGTATCACCAACATCAACGAAAGCCTCAACCAGCCCGCGTCCTTCTCTAAGTGCATCGGCAACAACTGCAACAACCTCTACTGCAGTGGAGAATGACCTTCAATCAGTGGGCAGAGGCACTCCCAAGCGCTTCCTGCCCAAATTTAGTCTTAATCTCTCGAAAGCGAGTCGGCAACCAGCAGAGAGTATCCGGCTCGATTCTCCCACTCGATCCTCCTTCTCGACGACGGTACACTCCGAGGAACCGGTTGAACCGGTTCCGCTTCCGGAACAAACATGGTCACATCCGGACCTTACGATTCCCTTGTCCAAGCGACGATCGCAGCAAAACATACTTTACGACAAGCGACACAATGCCTCGAGTTCTGCCCTCAGTACGCTTAGTATAGGAAGCCTTGGTACGATTGCCTCTAACATCAATGGGCGAGCTGGTAGTGTCTTCTCTGGCGCATCAACTGCGAAACGGAAGCGTCTTGTTGTGAGTGGCATTGAGCCGGACAACACTGCAGCTCTACAAGGACTTCGTAGATGGTGTGAGGTACGTCAAGATCGGATCACATGCGCCGGCATCCGTTGGGGTTATGTTATGTGCTGACATCAATTCCTCGGTCACAGGGATTTGGTGAGCTGCGTCAAATCACACGAATGCCAAACGGAGATTTGCATATTGATTTCAAACGTGCCGATGTTGCCGACACTGTATGTGCATCATGCACCTCCACTTACGGACTGACTGACCGGTGTCTAATCTTTTCAGGTCTGCCGAATCTCCGCGCGAGTTCATATCGCAGAAGTGGGAAGCGTCAATCTATCATGGATCTCAGGTAGAAGGCACTAAAACTGGCTTCCTTCAAATTGTTTCTGGCGGATTGGATCAGCGAAATTCTCATTTAACCCTCTACAATATTTCCTCCTCCTCCTCAACGACTTGTGACGACCTTTCTGTCTGCTTTTCACGTGCTGTCATTTCGGCTTTCTCGTTTCCAAGAGGTTCGTCACCGCATTGGTGAGTGGCTAGCGACAGCCAAACATTTAAGGCAGCAGCTCATTTCTCATCGGCAGGTCTGTGTAACATTACTACCCTTCGGATATACTGTACTATGCTGTGTACAACACCCAGATTGCCTTGTTCTCGTCCCCACGACTGCCAGTTGTATCCGGCTGCGCCATGCATCACCCATATGCCTTCAGAAATAGCGCACACGCTCCTTATGACCATCCATGCGTTCTCCTTTGCCTCGACTCCGCAAACACGTGCTTAGGTATGCCCCTTCCATGTATATTTGCCTTCTTTGCGGACAGATGTTGACGTGTGTGGTTTTCAGCGTCTCACGCTCGCTTAAATTCCTGATGACTCTCCCCCGACCCGGGTTTCTCGACTTCTTTCACTTCTTTCTTCGACATTCCTTGCTTCTTCTCTGACTTTGCCCTGGCTCTCCCATTCAGGCCACTTGTATTGAGTTCCCCGATTACCTCTATCGAAAAAACAATTCTGCATCTTGACAATGGTTACCTCATTCAATTATACCATCGCATCTGCACAATCAAATGCATTCCATTCTGTAGTGCTACAATGAACCCGCTGTGTAGTTGCGTATCCATATTGAAAAGATTCCTGTAGTATATGCATGTATGACTAGTTTTCCACATTCGAAATGCATCACGGTCTTTACATTATTGCGTATTGGTCGTTCCTGAACGTGGCAGACATGGATAGTTCTGTGGCGTACTATCAACAGGATCGGCAAATATGAGCGAGTACCAGGAATCGGCGCTGCTTTATTCGTACAAATTCAAGCTAATTTGTAGGTGAAGTGTGTCAAACCGAGGAAGACGCGGGAAGAAGATGGAGACATATCACAACGTAGAGTGTTAGTGCGAAATGTAAGTTACATGATATCGTACGATTCGATTTGAACGCTTTTGGAATTTTTTGCCTTCTTGAAAGACAAGGGAGCGACGACGAAGCCCATCGCAAATCATTCTCATTCTGACGGAATGATCCCACGCTGAACCCGAGGGTAGGGTGATCAATATCGCACGTGACTCCGGGAAGTCAAAGTGCAACACCGCCACGGATCATCTGGTTTTCACCCTTCTTGGATGCTGTCTAAAACCGCGTCGCTTCCATAACCGGCTGCATTACCTGCTCAGGCAAGAAAGCACCAGTATAAATCGATAGACCTACTACTGGACTTTTGCTCTGGTTGTACTCTTTTCAATGTATCAGTGCCTCGAGGAAGCTTCCTTTTTTTCCCTCTGGATCTGTGACGATGTGAGACTTGGACTTGGGATTGCACAGCCTGCTGCTGTTGGTTTTGACTTTGACGTGCATCTAGAAACGTCCGGGTTGAGGGCGGTCTGGTTCTTTTTATCCTATCCTGGATTGGCCTTGCTTTCTTCTGCTTCTTTGCATATCGGGGGACGAAGAAAAGAAAGTACAAGAGATAAAAGGGGGAGGGCGATGCTGCGCGACTAGTACTAGTACCCGCGGGGGGTCTTGTGTAGCTGGACCTAGGAGGGAGGATATATGTGAAATTGGATCGCAGGTGCAAGACAAATACAGATGACTGGGACTAGTTATGACTTGGGTAATTCTCTGGGAGCATCTTCCGAGATTATGGATTTCCTAGTGGAAAGTTGCTTCTGTGAAATAGGCGCTATATTCCGAGTGGATTGATTGATTGATTACTCACGCGTCATGTCTGTGTCTGTGTCCGTGATCACCACGGCTTCTTTCAGTTATCTCACCCACTCCGGTGGCGCGCGTTTTCTTATCCTCTTCGTTATAATTACCCATCTCTCCCTCCTCCGCTCCCCATTCATCTCATCTCTCTCCCAACCATCACAAACGCTCATCTTCACTTTGGTTTACTCGCCCCTAGCCCACGTAGTAGCAAAGACAGTAACAACTTTAAGCCACCCGAACATCATCCACCCCCATCCTTCACATTCAAATCTCCTCTCCTCTATAATCTCAAATCACCAACCCACTTCGTCTCTTGTTCTCTACTTTGGAATACTTGGATCAATGCGTTCAAAGCACCCCTCCCGCCCACGCACTCGCACACATAGCCGCGACCAGAATCTGCAGTTGCGTCCCGGGGGAACGCGTTTTGACTATCTTAGTACATCTCCACCTCCAGCTCGGTCGTCTTCTCCTGTTCCTTCCCACACCTCCTCCCCCACCCCGGAAGCGGCGGCTGAGCAGCAAGCGCGTGCATTGAGTCTTGAGCTGTTTGGTGCAAATGCGCGAGCCACTGATAAGCGCGATTGGGCGGACGATGATGTCCCGTCGACTCTGTTCTCTCCTGGCCGTCTCCCTCTCGTTCTGGATGTAGCCGGTGGCTCCACTCCGGGACGCAAAGATACGGCCAAACAACCGCATAACGCCAGTGTCTTTGTCGGAAGGTTTGTCTTCCCTTTTTTTCCCCCGCAATATCGTGTGCGCAGCATCCTACTCCAGCTGACTCGATTTGGATGCGTCTTTTGGTATGTCACTTAGCCTTCCACCCGATTCAGACGAGGCAGAGATTGCACAGCAGCTTGCGCAGCATCTCGCGCGCTTCGCGAAGGTGCAAAGCATCAAGATTGTGCACGATTCAAAGGGTGGCCTGTGCGCCTTTGTTCAGTGCGAGGTACGCATATATGCACATTGAATGAGAATGAGTCTTACTAAAGGGTTCTGTGACTGATGGAAAATTTTCATGTGGCCCCTTTATTTTGCCTCTTTTGCCAAATTAGAATGCTACTCAAGCTGCGCAGCTCGTGTCGCAGGCGCGAGCTAACCCCCAGCCATTCATGGGTCGTTATCTCCGTTATGAAAACGCCCGAGCACATCGCACGCTCTGGATCTCATATCGAACTCCAATGTGCTTTCTACCATGCGCGTCTGATGACGGTAAGGCATTGAGCATAACTGCCAATGGGTTTGCTGAATTAACTAGTACCTGTAGAAGTAGGAGCAGATATCGTCACTGACGACGACGGCGTGAGAGGACGGTGGATCGAATTAGATCTTCCGGATGCTCTGCGCATATCAAAGCCTCGAGATGCTCGGTCAGCATTTATTTTCTGAGTCAATTCCGAATACTCACCCCCTTCGTCTTTCTCAGCTTTCCTATTGTCACACTTCGGGGGGAGGCGCGAAACGTTCTCGATACCTCTCGTTTTGACAAAGATATAGTAGCTTCAGGCGTACCTCCTGCTTTCCGTCAGAAAGGCGTCTTGTTCACAGACCTCAAGTTTGATTCACAGGCAAGTTCGATTTTGTCCTCCTCACTTACCCTCACCCTTATTGATTGGACACTATCCATAGACGATCAAGAAGATGGCAGAAGCATTCGGGCCACTTGAGTCCTTCAAAGCATTGACCGGCAATGACACGGGGGAGATCCGCTTCATTGTCCGCCTGGTCACAGGGTTCGTCGCTCACCGGGTATGGATGCGGGTGCTTGGGAAATAAAGTGGGAGCATAGGGATGACTGCATCACTGCCCTGAATGTTTGTTCTCTACTCAACCTCCCGACCTGCGATATTAGCGTGCTGACCTATTTCTCGTCATTGATTAGACACTAGGACGCATATCACACCTGTCAGTCACCTGGGCCAAAGATTCCGGCCAATTACAGTCTCCTCGCCCAGGATTTCCAGGTACACCCATATCACCACATTTCTCGGCTTCACACATAGCACGGGAAACTAGTTCTCCTATCGCTCGCGGACGCCCGTTCCTTCTGCTTGATTGTACTCCTAAGAAGGATGATGTGTTTCGTGGCATGGATTCACCGTTGTCGTCAACACTATACGAACAATCGCCGAAGTTGGCGTCGCGTCGAACAAGCGCCTCCAGTCTTAGTCCGCTGCTGACGCGGCAAGGAAGAGAGCTTCCCGTGTCGCAGCTTCGGGTGATGAAATGGACGAGGGCTGGACTTTTGTACCTCCTCAACAAAACGCCACTCGTGGAATCAATTCCTCCTTTTCTGAGCGTATGCCCGGCATACATGATGGTATGAAAGAGGATACACAAGGATGGAATGAAGGTGACTTCCCTCCCTTGAGGAACGATCATGGACTGTCCATAGAGGTTAAGAAGGCTGACAGAGACAGGTTTGTTCCCCTACCCTGACTCAGTCAAAGTCTCTAATCCTATCCTATAATCTATAGGACCCCTTCCACCGTCATTTCGTTGAATGATTGTGTCGCTGCAAACACTAACGTTGGACAGCCTGCTGCTGATGGAGCAACGGATGGTCATACACCTGACCCCCCTCGGCCTCGAATCAATCATAGAAGGTCGCTTTCAAATCCTGTTGATAGATCCCAGCTTGAAGCAGCTCAGACTTCACCCGGGGCGCAAAGGATAGAGATTCCGTCGGCCCCTGACATTACTAACGCATCACGCTCCCCGACACCGACATCGGGACAACCTGAGCCACAATCTCCGGTACTCCCAGACATGATGGCCGTCGCTTTACCTCAGCACTGTCACCGGGAACAGATGCTTCAGGACAATAACCAGGAAAGTGAGAGTGCTCCATCAGAGTCCGAGCAAAGCTCCATTGCCAGTGTTGCAGTCGGCAGGCGAGAGCACAGAAGACAGGCGACCGTCGATCCTAAGACTGTTTTTGTTGGTGGGCTCGAGCCATATGGACCACGTCCGTGGGATGAATCAAGACTCCGGGAGATCTTTGAGAAGTATGGAGAAGTTCAAAAAGTGCACATGGTCAGTCCTAGCCCTCGTAAGTAACGTCATTACACCTTCCAAGCATGATGCTGAGACAAGATTTAGCCT
Source organism: Inonotus hispidus (assembly GCA_024712875.1). Taxonomy (NCBI): domain Eukaryota; kingdom Fungi; phylum Basidiomycota; class Agaricomycetes; order Hymenochaetales; family Hymenochaetaceae; genus Inonotus; species Inonotus hispidus. Next base: position 2,979,440 of record CM045714.1, on the reverse strand, counting down.
ACAAGAAGGCTGGCTTTGCATTTGTTACCTTCGCTGATGAGCAAAGTGCTGCAAGAGCCGTATGCGAGGAGGTGCGTTCACTTTTTATCTCTGTATTCCCCATTCCTGATACACTGCCTAGCATAATCGCATGTACGATCGGCGACAGATTCGCGTACAGATTCGCGATATATTTCCTCAGAGAGGAGGATTCAAATACCGTGGCCGTGGTCTGAACAGACGCCCGCCAGGATATGGCGGGCATATGGACAACATAAACCGTCAACCAAATATCTCAAAGCCACACGACCGTGTTCCTTTGGCATTCGTTAATGGAAGCAGACCGTTTGGCCATCAATTAGCCTACACAGGCGGGGTACCGCCGCAAGTGGATTCACGCGGCCTCGGTCAGCTCTTTCCTTCAACGTCCACTGAGACTGAGTCCTCGACACTACATTCATTGAGTAGTTTTGACGCGAAGGCAGATGTAGATACGTCCCATGAGACAGATTCGAAGACAGCTATATCGGCTTCCCCGCCTCCAGTCGTCTCTACCCTATCAGCTTCTGCATCGGGTCTTACTGCCTCCGCCTCTCCGCAAGGCGTACCCTCGGCACAATACAGTTGTTATACACCGCACTCGTGGACGTCGTCACCTTGCGGTGTCCAGATGCATTACCCGACGCCGTATGGAGTATATGGTGGGATGTTGCCGCCCGCATCTGCTTCTTTCACAACACCGAACCAGGGTGCAGATCCGACCTCTGACGCGACGGTGCAGTGGGGAAATATGTACAGGGTATGTTCTGTTCGCGTTTCGAAAGCACCGGAAATCTGACCGCCGTACAAATAGCCATCCCTCCCATTTGCACCGTATCCATACGTGATAGTACCACCCGCTAGCACGGATACGTCTCATTCAGCGACTATTTCGTCTTCGCAATCCGCCTCACCTCTGAAGGGACAACCTCCCCTTCACGCAACCGCTTTTATCCAAGGTGAACGCGGAGTGCTCTTCCCTGTGTACCAACCAGAGGCTTTGAGCAACTACATGCACAGCTCTTCCCCACCGCAGAGCGCAGCTGCTTCCCATGCGAATACAATGGGCTCTGCCCCCACCTTTTCTGGACAGCAGCAGTCGATAATCAACGCCCCACCGGTGTGGCCATGCTACCCGCAAGGCCCCCAATTCTTTGCGTACCCAGTTCCACCGGCAAGTATTACCTCAGCAGCCACACCGCCTTCGTCGGCTCACCAACAGGTTATCCATAACCACGCGCAGAATCAATTTCTTCATGCTTCTGGCACCTATTCCGGATCGAATGCTGCCCAGGGCCTTGGCGGTACAGGAGGTATAATCCCTGGGCAGCAGTCGACTTACCCACAGAGATCATCCAACGCGGGTGTGCAAAGCATGCAACCCGTCTACTTCATAGGGCCTCACCCAGGCACCACAAGCGTCCCATCTGCCGTGCCACGCAATGGCTCTCATGCAAGCCACACGTCGCATGCGGTTACGCCAGAGCGATCCGGCGCATACTACAACAAGTATCCACCGCGACGCGACCCTGCGTTTCACCATGGCCGGGGTGGAGGGCAATACTCACATAATCGTGGATCGGACCTCGGTAGTACTAGGTCTCCGTCTGCTGTCCGTCCAACGAGCGGATCGGTGAACACAGATGCTGGACACCCTCATTGCAATAATAATGCATTTCAGCAACGCCAGCGGAGCACATCGGCTGCTCCTCCCCTTCACCTAGGATTTAATATGCATATACAGGGCCATATACAAGATGGTGGACAGTCTCAGCAGCAGCAATGGATGGGCAATTCACAGCAACAATAGCTTGGAAGAGAACAAATTCATCTGCCAACCGATCAATTGGATGAGAACGAAATACAGCATGCTTTTCTTACTCCGCCTCCGCATTAATATCATCTTCCTGATTCGACGACCAGTACTCCTGGCTTTCTGTTGTTCATATTCGTCACTGCCGCTCTTTGACCTTGCCCACATTTACACGGTTCATGTCGGGAGGTTTAGTCGGTCTCTTGCATTTCCAGTTCCTGCATTTCCTTCCTGTGTTTTCTGGCACACTTAAGACACACTACCCTCCTGTCATTTCTTGGCCGGCTCGCTCTATTCGCTCGTTTATCTGCTCCTGAGGAAAAAATATGAAACAAAATATATGTATTCCAAGACGTTGTCCGGGTCAAATCAGTAGGAAAAGTTAAAATAGGAATAACAAATATAAATAAATGTATATGTATGCGATTCCGAGTCCGTGAGTGTCTCTGCGCGTTAGCGCCTTCAAAGGTTAGACATCTAATATCCGTGTCTGCTGCTGTGCGTCTATACTATCCAAGTAATCCCCTAGATCTTCCCAGAAATTCTCTTGATATGAGGATCCAACCCATAGTGGAAGAATCGAAAGATGGTGTGCGTCTTCGAGAGTGTATACGTTCCAAACGCCCGGTTCTAATAGCTCTAGGCGCTGTTTTTCGGAATCGTGCCGGAGTTGATGGGAGAGACGGGGCGATGAGAGCGCTTCGTGGTGTATGCAGCGCGTGGCTGCGCATTCGCGTGGGTGCCATTGGGAGAAGACGGGGACGACGCCGTCGTTGGCCCAGTAGTGCTCGCTTAGGGATGGTTGGGTGGTTGTGAGGTGGTGGTTGGGTGTTGCATGTGTACTATAGGGTTTGACTGGGAAAGTGCAGCACTGTTCGGAGTCTTCGTCGATATCGGCATGGCCATCGGTAACGCTGTCTTCGGCTTCTAGGTTTGTAAGTTTAATAGGGTCGCTATCATCCAGGATGGGGATGGAGATGGGGATGGAGATGGAGATGGGAGAAAGGAGGGCTGAGGTATTAGGGTGTCAAAGTCGAAGGACCCGATGGACATTGCTGTGAAGTAAAGCGGTGGAATTCGCATATGTGTCAAAGTCGGGCTGTGTTTCCCGTCTTCTGAGGAATAGCCCTCGTCTACGTAATAGTAAACCCAATTTCAGCGTCCTCTTCAAGAATCATAATAACGAGAACTTTTCAAAAAAATAACTTACGAAAAACGCAGTGTAGCTCGTGTAATAAGTATTCGGATTACACTCACCCTCGCCACACGCATCCCGTTCGTCAGCAGCTTCGAACGTGACGTCGAACGGCGTCGCATCGCGGCCTTCTGCCCAGTCGCTTTTCCAGAGATGGCGCAAGAACGACGGGAAAGAGCATTCTTGGTATGATAAAGCGCGGCTGTCTGCGTGAACGTCTAGAGCACTAGGGAGGAGTGGGGAGAGGTAGGATAGGACGTGTACTGCTTTTGCGATTATGGATCCTATGGAGAAGGGACGGACGGCTGGGGCGCTGTCTTCTCGTTCGCCGAGCGTGTACACGACTTGGGTACCTCTGAACGGCGCTGAGACTATTCAAAGAGGCAAGATAAGAAGCATGAGAAAAACGGGAATGTGGAATGTGGATTTACAGAAATGTTGACTGGATGACTTACCTGTAGTTACGGAAAGCAACATATCAGGATGCGCATCCTGACCATGCCCAAAAAAACCGATCGTCAACAAATGTTGCAGTTTGGTAATCGTCGCTCCACCCTGCATGATCAATCCGTAAACCCAATCCAATTTAATAGATTGAGATAATTGAACGGGAGCGATTAATGAGATGAGAGATGAACGAACAATTGAATGACCGATGGAGTGCAATGGGTTCGAAGCCGACCAGACCGGATAGAGTCCCGTGGGATGATGCCGGCCATATCGCTTATGACCGTGTTGTCTCGCGTGCTCCTCGCCGTAATCAACTATTGTTGTGGTCACCCATCCGAGATCACCGTTCAGCAAAATCCCCTTTGATACCATCGGCAAGGCAATGTCCACGTACCTGTCCCTCCCTTGATCGTATAGTACAACTCGCAAGCTCGGTCGTGAAGGGAACTCACAGGTCCAACGCTACAGTACATAAACATACAGCACATTTCCCAAATAGCCAAATTAGCTTGATTCCAGTGATATGAATAAGGTACGGAAGCAAACCTTGCAATCATGACCTTACGTTCACCAAGCTTGCTCTCGTAACCGCCCACATATTTCCTAATTGGCGACCACGCAACCGCTCCCGTAGCTGACAAGAAGCCTTCGACAATAACTAGTGGAACAGGAGCCGATAAGTCACTAGTACATTCGGGTTTCTTCATCTACCGTTCAGTACGAGGTTGGGTCCAAGTCGTATCCGTGGTCGTGGTTAGCGTGAGAGTGAGCGAGACGTGTCTTGGTGGGACGGATGACGGAGACATGGGAGATAAATATTGATTTGATTGTGCTGGCGACGGATTACGGAGTGATTTCGATGGGAGGCGAAGATCTCTGTGGGTCCGTTATCTAATCTATTTGGTAATCTGATCGACGCTCATGCAAATCAATCAAACCTTATCTACGCGGATACAACGGAAGCAGAAAATGGATGGGAATTCACCTACGACTACAAAAAAATGTCCTCAATCGAAAAAGAATAATAAATCGGGTGCCATCAATCTAGAAAAGTAGTAAAATCGGCGAAGAGTGTAGAAATATCGGAGAGCTGGATGGGAGAAGAACGCCATCAGCGTAGTAAATTATAATTATATGCGTCTAGCTAGAAAAGGACCAATTGAGTAGAGCGTGGGATCGAGATGCCAATTCACCGGAGGTAAAACGGAGACAAACAACGTTCCGATTAATGAACTCCTTTCAGTAGTCGCCTTGCTCATTCCTCCAAATGGCCTTGAGGCGATACGTCAAAGAAAGTCCGGTACGCATCAAACCAAAATCAAGGTTATTCTCTCCAAAAAGCACCCGCCGGAGAAACCATCCGTCCGGAGCCTATTCGCCATTCTCGACGGCTACTGAGGGCTACTGTTGTCGCTGCTGGTACGTCAACAACTGGTCGCCTTCCGTTCGGGGGTACGTTTGTTGACTATCCATGTAAATTTGCGACAGCGTCATCTCGAGTGTTGCTATGGCAGATCCGGGTACAGGATAAGTTCGTGCGCGAAGCCGTACTGCTTGAAACAGTGTCTCCAGCCGATTCCAGCGGTCTTCATCGAATGCATAGAGATCGGCCGGATGATACTGCTGCGTAAGGATCGCGCGACCATCGGACGCCACTACCGGCGGCCCCTGAAGAGCCTGTGTCTGCGGAGTGACGGGAGAAATGGGAGAAGCGTGTGAGCCATTCGGTATTGGCGCCGCTTGGTTGTGTGTTTCCGCCTCCCGTCGCTGGGGCGCCTCAGAATATGGTTGAGGATAAGGTTGAGAATGCCAGTTTTGGGGATGTGTTGATGGCGTTGTCGGCGTTGGCAGGTACTGCGCATGACAGTTCATCGGTTCCGTTTGCGATTGATAAGTAGGCTGGGGCTGATGAACTTGAGCGTTGGAAGTGTATGTTGGGAGATGCGGAGGTAGCGGTCGACAAGCCTGATTTCGACCAGAGCTTCTCGCTATAGGCGGGACCACAGAAGCTGGCTCGGAAAAACGGGCGAGGTCATTGCCATAGTTCCTATCATAGCTTTCGGGATGATGTGATATCGGCGGGGAAGCATATACTCCATTTTGGAATGGTGCACAGGAGAAGCCACTTTGTGGCGGCGAAAGTTGCGTGTAGCTAATAGAGTGCTGCTTCTGCTGATACCCCACAGAAACAGGGGTAGTATTCTCCAGCGATGGATCGGGGGGCTTAAGACTTGCCATCGGAGGAGGCTCGATGCTCAGTACCTCCTGGTTTCGCATTTCCCTATTATTAGATTCATTTGAATCATTCGCGGTAGGAAGTATCGTGCCCTGCGTTGCGGGAGTCGTGCGGGAGAACTCGTCCTGATGATGGATCGAACGCTCGCGTCCCGTGAATTTACGTCCACGACGTGTGAATGAAAAGTTCTCCCGACCAAGTGGGTGGGAGTGCTGGTAAAAGTCTTTTAGAAGACAAGACAGATTCAATTGAAACCATACGTAATGAGGGAAAAAAGGGAACGCACACTTTGCTCGTATGACCGAAGAGTCAAAATACGTCTTGTACCAAATTGATGCCGGACAACCGTCTCCTTCGATCTATACGGCAGTCAGTTCTTCCCATGACTATAAATCGAAGTAGATAGATCGAACAGACATTGCGATTCGGCACAGTGCGATTTCTGTCCGGAAGCGCGTTGACGTACTTCTGCCTCGTGTTTTTGATATTTCGCGAGCATGTCAGCTTGATGAGCTCGTTGAACCCGGGTGGGATAGTCTCCGACCGGCACATCTCGGCTTTTACGAACTCGACCGATTCTTGGTCCTCGAGCTCTGAACGCCAGATAGTGAACTCTTCCAACGACGAAAATTTGAGCGGATACTCTTCATCAGAATTCTCAGGGCCATACAGCGGAGGAGCTTGGCTTTGGAGCTGCTGAAGGTGAGCAGCCGTCATCTGTGCCTGAATCGTCGGCGGATGCACGGAATAGACTGTCGGTGTGCTAAGAGAAGGGCAAGGAGATTGGGACGCGTGTGAGATGGTATAGACGTCCTGGAGAGATTGAGGTGGTAAGAGAGGCTGCATGAAGGCTGGTTCGGAGTTGTTGATAGGAGTTCCGTGGACCTTTGGAATGAGATGGGAGGGAGGAGGGTGAGAGTGTCCATGGGATGGAGAAGAGGTGGAGTAGTGGGAGTTCATTGGGATTGAGCATGTGTGGTAAACGTGTAGAAGTAGTACATGGTGGTGGAAGGGAGAGGAGAGGAGAGAGCAGGATTAGCCGAGCCAATATAATAGAGAGGGACCAGTTAATCTGACGTACGTGTGAAGTATATATTTTTATTTTTATTTTTCGATCAACAATCCTAAACTCAGTGGCAGTGTCCGCCGTGTCTTTCGTGAGCCACGAGGCCATCAAAACTTCTTTCGGAACCTTTTCTTCTTCCTTCCCCAGCCTAACCTCATTCTCCCGCGGCATGTCCTTTGATTATGTAAATAACAGGATTCAAACTTGTCCGGCAAATAAGTACATGATAAATCGTTATTCAAAAAATACGGATTCAAAGAAAAAGATATCTCCAATCCGTGTGAGTAGATCCAATCCGCTGTCCGTTCCTCTCCTTTAAGTCCGTAAATAAGTCCTTTTATAGAATAGTCCATGCTCCCAGTATCGTCCCCACAATAATCGTCCCAGTCCCAGCCCATACTCCTTGCTGTAGAGAGAATGTCGCCAAAGTAGAACTGCTGCTGCTGCTCGTCGTTTCATCTGTGTCCGGGAGTGGTGTAGCAATCGGAGACGTTGGTGCGTATGTTACACCGTTTAACGTTGCTGCGACCTCAAAAACAGATCCACCGCCGTACTCATAGAACTATATGTCATATCAGTCGCACTGAACCGTACATAGTCGCAGAAATCTGACTCACGTCAACGAGCAAGAAGTTGGGGTTACGCCCATTCAGACCTCCGCAGACCTCTACATGCTCACCAAGAGAACCTGGGCCACTTGCAGCATTCGTGGTGTTTAAAGCACCCTTGTTTGGTGCTAAGGACGTAGCAATGACTTGAACCTCCTCGTAGAGAAAATGATTAATTGTGTACAACTGCGTCGCCGGATCACCGCTGGTCCGATTGACGCTGCAATCGAACAGCGCAGGATCCGTGATATCAAATGCGGTCTCCCACATGTTCGAGAACTCTGTGGGGACAATCAAGACTTGGAAGCTTCAAGCGAAAAGTACAACAATACTAACCGTCTATGAGGTACGGAACTTGAGAGGTATCAGCACTCGTACTCAAGAAGGTAATTAACCGCTTGTTAGAATCAATAAGCTCCCCAAGTGTTGGCCAATCAGTGTATGCTAATGGCTGAGTCGTAGGCACATAAGATATGTCCACTAGATCAGCCGATTGGAACACGGTATCGAATTGTGATGGCGGTGCATTATCCGAGTTGACTATGAGTAGAGTGACAACTACGAACATCCATCCGGAATCAGCGATGTAGATCAGGACAGCTGGAGACAAGGGCACAGACCTTCATCAGGGTTGTCATCCAACCAGCTTTTGACTGATCCATCCCATCAGTCACCTCATCAAACTAGATCGAATCAGTTAGCTCACCTTTGCCAAGGTAGTCTTCCAACGGTCCACCATCGAATAGAATGCACGTCGTATGGCAAAGGTGAATAATGTCGTTTTGAAGATGGGCCTGACTTTGCAGCATACGGACACCGTCGTTGAGTTGTTGGATAACTATAATTATAGTCACGAATATTAAAACACCCGTCGGATCTCGGTCAGAAAGCGATGAGGAGTAAAACGCAGGTGCTGACTTACTGTCGTAGTCTTGATTGGCAGCCACTATTCCGAATATAGGCCGAATTAGTTCAAAAGACGGCGATTTCATGGATGCGAGGACTCACAGTTGTTGGTAGCAACGGCATAGCTGTTGTGAGCACCGACAGAGGTAACATTTCCGTAGCCTCTGTCGCAAAACTGCACAAATGAAGTGAGGCTGTCAAGGCACGGACAATGTAACTGAGATGAAGGCTTCTGACCTCTGCATGGCCGTTACATACGGTTGCGCGTCTGTCGAGAGCGCGAGCCAAGGAATAGGGGAGCAGAGAAAGAGAAGCAAGACATAAAAGAGCGGCCTGCGCGGTTTTGAGATGCATTGTTAGTTAGATTAGATGATTGTGTGAGAGAGAATGAGAGTATTAGAAATGTTAGTAGATGAGAGGGAAAGGTAGAAACCAAGAAGGGAGAGTGATGAAAGAGGAGAAGAAAAGGGGTGAAGGAGAGGCTATTGTGGACCCGGGCAAGTTGGGGGACAAGAAAGCTGCATAGCCACACAGGGTTACTTTCGCACCGCACTGCACGCAGCGTGAGACTTGCCGTTTCGTCGATCATGTCGATCATTGCCTTTTCTCTTAAACCAATCACCGTTGTTCATCTCACTCAACTTGACTACCAGCCAGAAAGCCTCCACAGCGGTAGGTAGATGGCCTACACTAGTCCTGATGCCGTCGGTCGATGGATACTCGAGAAGGTGATCTTTGTCATTACTCATCGAATTCAAGTCCGGTCCACATCGGCGCTGACACACTCTGCTTTACTCTTGTACATAGACAAATCTCATCGTCACCGGGCTTACGGCCTGCTGCGTACTCTACACGCGTTCGGCAGGTGTCGCGTACTTCGCACTTGGCGCTGTTAGCTGCTCCTTATCTGTCAAGGCTGTAAAGCGCATCATTCGTCAGGTCAGTCTAGCCCTCTGTCTGGTTGATGCTCGGATTAATGAGCGGGAAAACAGCCCCGTCCTGTGCATCCCATTTCTAAGAAGAAAACTTATGGGTACGCATTGCTTCCTTCAATCCAGTGCTGCTTTTTTCTGAATCGTGCCACTTTTGCTTACAGCATGCCTAGTACGCACTCAGCAACAATCACTCACTTCGCCGTCTACATCCCTCTTGCTTGTCTATTCCTACCAATCCATCCATCGTTTCCTCAATCTCAACTAACGAGATACCTCCCTCCATTCATTGTGATACCATGGGCTTCCGCCATAGTACGCTCCAGGATTTGGCTGGGCCACCATACTTGGCAACAATGTGCAGTAGGATGCGTGTATGGCAGTGCATTTGCGTTGGCTTGGTTCGCTCTTTGGGTGAATGGTGCCAACTATTACGGACAGATTATCGAGGAGCAGTTCAATGCACTGGTGCCATTATAGCGTCTTTTCACGGAATTCTGGGAATTTTGCATATGTTGTACTTCGCAATTGCGTATACCCTATCCTCCGTCGTCACAGCTTGATTACCAACGCATTATCGTTCTTATACTTCTCAACCCATCCTTTAATCCCACCTTCGAGGTACAATGCCTTACTCGTCGTGATACCCCTCTCGTTGAGCGCGTCCTGGTAAAGGGCTGCCACCTTCCGTCCTCGCGACGCCGGAGATCCGCAAGATTGGCAATGGAAAATTACAAGCGGGATGTTCGAAAGTACGGATACGACACCGGCTCGAGTGGCGTAGAAAGAGTGGGCGGGTAGGTTGATGGCACCGGGAATAGCGTAGTCCTATCATTGGTCATGATCAGAAGGAGCCCCCGTGTGCTGATGAAAATTGGATGTCACCTCGAAATCTGTCCGACGAACGTCGACGACGATGTAGTCTTTCCCCGGCCTCTTCGACCCCTCCTTGATAGTATCAGCTAGTACTTCCGCTGTGATACTTTCGGCCGAACTGAGCGGTTCCGGAAGTCCGGCTGACCAAGAGGGTGCAGGAGCAAGGGGCTGATCCGCCATAGTATAGGAGGGCACTGCAGTGTGAGTGTAGAAACCGGCGGACGGCAAGGGCAAGTCGGGCTCAGAGATGCGACTCGATCACGTCATTAATATCGACTAGTAAGTATATTAGAGCACATGACTAGCCTAGAGTAACAGCCAGCAGATGAATACAGTCTATAATTTGAAGAAGTCTGGGTTCATATTCTATACATGTTGTAACGATTAGCATGAATGGGTTGAAGAGGACAGTAATAATAGCGCACCATTTTACACAAACGCGCTATTAGTCCGCCTAGCTGTACAAGTGTACCAACTCCTTCCAATACTCGCATGTGTGTAAACCCGATTTCCTGGACCCAAACATTGAGACTAGTAAGTTCCGCGACTATGACGTGAATGACTCACTTTGATGTACTCCAATTTCGTGTATTCAGGTAATCTACAATAGAATGAGCATCATTCTTGGAGAGGTAATGGAGTACATACTCGTCAAATGTCTTCACCACTCGAAAGATCGTAACCACAATATCAACCGCACTGTACCCTTGATCCCAAAGGTCCGTGAGCTTCTCCATCGCGGTGTTGATGTCACCCTTCAAACAAGCCCGAAGCATAGCCTGAACAAGAATCGGGTGTGGCTGGTCGCAAACTTTAAATACATTGTCACCAGAGATGAAGCCGAAACCTGAGTGCGTTGACTGCAGGTTGTTGATAGCTTGCCGCATGTCACCCTCAGACGTGAATATGAGGGCTGTTAAACCATCGTCGTTGTATTGCACCTTCATTCCAGGAAGATTGAGTAACTTGGCATGGCTTTGAAAGAAGAGACGTACCTTCTCAGCCTCACATATCTCTAGCAAGCGCTTCAAGATTTCCTGGTCTCGTAGCTTTGCGTATCGTAAGATTGCGCAACGGGATTGGATAGGCTCTATGATCTTGTTCGACATGTTGCACGCCAGGGCAAATCGTGTGGTGTTCGAGTAGATTTCCATAGTTCGCCGTAACGCTTGCTGTGCACCCGCTGTCATACTTCTCAAGAGGTAAGTCCAATAGCTCTTTTGAGCAATATGAAAAGTGCACACCTGTCCGCCTCATCCAGAATAACGATCTTGTGCCGTCCTGGAGGAAGAGTCACTTTCTTCTGAGCGAAGGCTTTTATTTTATTTCGGACGACATCGATACCACTTTGAAATAGTGAGGATTACTAGTCTCAAGGTACGAGGGGGGCAATTACCGCTCATCCGATGCGTTCAGCTCAAGTACACCTTCCTTGTACGCGTCCCCGAGAAGCTGGTGAGCAAGACAGTGAATACTCGTCGTCTTCCCAATACCCGGAAGGCCCTAAGTTGCAACGAAGTTAGCAACTGAAGAATGTAGAATAACCCGCGAGGCGCACAGAGATGATAATGTGTGGACAGTTCCCGTCCTTCGCAATGACCTTCAAACGTTCAATGGTGTCTGAGTTTCCGACGATCTCGTCCAAGATTCTTGGTCGGTACTTCTCCACCCTGCATGATAATAAATCACAGAGGTACCCTAGACAGGTATTCGAGTACATACCATGGTAGCTCGTAAGGGATCTCATTAGCAGACTCTTTGCCTTTTGAAATGGACATGATTGTGGATGGAAGAGACGCGTTGTTGACGTGTATTTACGCGATGCTGCTGGAGGAAAAATACGCGTGACACGCGAGACGCGACTGCGCTGAGGTCCTTTCCCTAGCATGTCTTCCGTCAGACTTGCACGGTTGCGACCATGCACCAGTCGACTATCTCGTTCTGAAACTTATCATTGCCCGAGAACAATAGTAGTAAGTTTCTCATTGTGACGTTATTTTGCTCGATGCGCTCATGCAGTTAGAAACGGCTCTTCAGTTCGACTCACGTACGCTGTAAAACAAAGCAGCCTCAAGTCACCGCATCATCTGGTCTTCCGAAGCTTTTCTCGATTATCGAGGCATCTCAGAAAACATTCTTTATAAATCACACAATGCATTCAATAGAAAGGCGTCCATACCGGTTGGAGCAGTTCAATCGGTCGGCCGACTCTACGAAGAGCACAAGAGAGTTTCGTCTACGCTGAACGCAAAACGGTACGCTCGGTCGACAATAGGTGACAGGATACGGAACTCTGATGGCAAAGTGAAGCAAGCTGCGTTGGAAGAAGCGAAGTCTCTCAAGGGAGAGATTGCGTCACTAGAGCAACAGCTCTCGGAGATTGACGACGAGTTATACTTGCTCGCGTTGACGATACCGAATGATACGCATCCGGACGTCCCAATAGGCGATGCACCAAACGAGACTCTCCGAATTAACTCGGATCGGGAAGCTCCCGCGTCGCCGTCGCGGGATCATGTCCTCGTCGGCCGAGCTTTGAACCTGCTTGACCTGGAAGCCGCTGCGGTGGTCACCGGTTCTTCTTGGTATTATCTTCTAAACGAAGGCGCGAAGTTGGAGATGGCTTTGTCCCAATACGCTCTAAACAAGGCGCTTTCGCAAGGGTTCAAACCCGTGACAACCCCAGATGTAGTGAAGGCTGACGTTGCAATGCGATGCGGGTTTCAACCTCGGGACCAAGGTGACCCACCTGTACAACAGATGTATCACTTGCAAAGCGCGACTTCAGGGCAACCGGAATTGGTCTTAAGCGGAACGGCGGAGATTCCTCTAGGCGGGCTGTTCGCGAACAAGGTCTACGGAGAAGACGAGCTTCCGTTCAAAGTCGTCGGTATTGGCCGAGCGTTCCGCTCAGAAGCTGGTGCGAGAGGGACAGATACTCGTGGACTCTATCGTGTGCATCAGTTTACGAAGTTGGAGTTGTTTGCAGTATGCACTCGGGAAAAGAGTGATGAAATAATGGAAGAAATGCTCCAGCTTCAGCTTGACATCTTCGGAGGACTTGGTCTGCCCTTGAGGTAAAGTAGTATTCTCAAGATTGATCTCAAATGCTCATTCTCCTCTCATGAAAGGGTTCTCGATATGCCGACCGAAGAGCTCGGCGCAAGTGCCTACAGAAAATACGACATCGAAGCATGGATGCCAGGCCGAGGCGACTTTGGCGAGATTTCTTCCACGTCGAATTGCACCGATTATCAAGCCCGACGATTACACATTCGCTACCGACACAACCATCCTCCTCAAAACTCCCCGTCAACACCTTCCGCCATACCCAACAACCCCATAGCATTCGCACATACGTTAAATGGCACTGCCGCCGCTATTCCCCGATTAATTGTCGCTCTCTTGGAGAATGGAGCACGATTTGATGGGAGTGGGAAGGTCGTTGGGCTCAATCTGCCTTCTACATTAAAGCACTTCTGGCCGGGGTCAAGTGAAAGTTGGATAGAATGGGTTTGATTCGCCATATTTTCATTTACGGGAACCATAATTCACGATCAGAATGAAAATAGATTTAGCTTCTTGCATTATGTAATCATCTGTGCATCAAATTTTGGATAATCATCCTTGTTTGTACTGACCACGATTGGTACCACAACCCTTCACCTCTTTCCTCCATCTCACCTAGCACTGTATCAACACATACCCTATTTCTTGAGTCGCATACAAAGCATCCAAGATGTCTCGCACTTTCTCGATCCGCGGACAAGGACTGAAACTCGATACTCGAGCTGATATCGAGCCACACCTGAAAACACTTCGAGGGTTGAATGATGTTGAGGAAGTCCATTTCAGTGGGAACACGTTGGGCGTCGAAGCTAGTGAAGCGTTAGCGGAAGTCTTGAAGGACTTAAAGTCTCTGAAAGTGTGTGTCTCTGAACTGTATGATCGAGATGATATTCTTACAATGACCTCAAGGTTGCCAATTTCGCAGATGTCTTCACAGGTCGTTTGATCTCCGAGATACCACTGGCGCTAGCCGCCATCTGCAACTCCTTAAAGGATCTGACTTCCCTTGTCGAACTAGATCTGAGCGACAACGCGTTTGGTGGACGATCCGCTGGCCCCATCGTACCCTTCCTCACTCAAAACCGCACGTTCCAAATCCTGAGACTGAACAACAACGGGCTTGGTCCTTCAGGTGGAGCCATAATCGCAGAAGCCCTCCTTGAATCCGCACGACTTAGTAAAGCGGAAGGGAAGATATCCAGTTTACGAACGATCATATGCGGAAGAAACAGATTGCAAGATGACTCAGCGCCGTTGTTCGCGAAGGCGTTTGCTGCCCATGGAAATCTCGTTGATGTAAGGATGCCACAAAACGGGATTCGGATGGATGGAATTGCAGCTTTGGCTCGGGGCTTGTCTGGGAACCCGCTTCTGGAGCACCTTGATTTGCAGGATAACTGTGCGAAGGGGGCTGGAACGCGTGCACTCGCCAAGGCGTTATCGTCATGGCCAGAATTGCGAATTTTGAACTTATCCGAATGCCTCCTTGGTGCCCGTGCCGGTATTGCGCTAGCTACGGCCTTGAGTCAAGGGTCCAGTCCCAAGCTCGAGACGCTCAAACTCGAGCTGGGCGAGCTTGACCATCGATCGTTGAGTATTCTCGCAAGAGCGATCCACGAGCATGGTTCTGACATTACGACGCTCGAGATAAACGCCAACCGCGCAGATCCGGAAGACCAATGCATCCAGGATATCCGAGCTGCGCTAACCGTGCACGGGCACGAAGATGCTTTAGACGAACTCGACGAGATGGAGGAGTACGAAGAAGAAGAGGAGAGTGAGGAAGAAGAAAAGGGTGCTGAAGAGGAGGAGGAGGAAGTTCAGGAGAAGAAGGAACCTACTATTAAGGATAAGAAGGAAGATGAGGAGTTGGCGAAGGAAATGGCAAAGACGACGCTTAACGACAAGTCATGACGACTGACCCGACAATTCTCTGTATACCACCGCAATGTGTCTGTAGAGGCGATGTGCAACCTGTTTGTATCAACGACAATGATCATGTTTGTCTAGTATACTGTATGTATTCTGTATGTACTTGCTTCATGCTCATGCCGAGGCATTAGGGCAATGCACGTGACCGTGTTGAGAGCGAATACGCAAGAGTTACTTCACCCGATCCTCTCTGTCTCGAGCAGCACAATCACACTTATCTCAACGTCAGTATGACATCGCGTTACCCATCCTCTCTCACCCCAGATGCACTAACACCGGGTTCGAGAGCGGCAAAGTCCCGTGCAAGGCGAGAACCGTCAGGGGCTTTCCAGCTCTTTCAAGCACCTCAAATTCAGCAGTTCAAAGAAGCGTTCTCCTTAATCGATCAGGATGGAGATGGAATTGTGGGGGAGAAGGATTTGAAATCTGTGTTTGCGAACCTCGGTAAGCTCTTCCAGCATTGACAGCCGTTAAAGATTCGGTTGTTCACGAAAGGGGCTCTCGAACGTTTAAGGTCTAACACCAACACCTGCAATGCTCGATGGACTACTCAACGCCCGTCCTGGCGCGCATTTCAGGTCCATATCTGGTGCTGGAGGTGCCGACTCTGAGATGCCAGATAGAGGCGTCAACTTTCCTATGTTCCTCACGATGATGGGCGAACGTCTCTTTGAATTCGATAGCGAAGCGGAACTTGTAGAGGCGTTTGAGTGTTTTGATGAGAATGACTCGGGGACGGTTAAGGTCGAGGAGATGAGGAAGTGGTTGAAGGATTTTGGCGATCATATGAGTGAGGAAGAGGTATGGAATTCTCATTCATGATGGGTTGATTGAGCCTTTGAGTGTATGCCTTCTGACATACATGAACTTGTAGATCGATCGACTGTTTAAAGGCCCTTTACTGATAGGCAAGGGAACTTCAAGTATCGAGAGTGGGTAAAGATGGTTCGTGTGAATGAGGACCCTGAGGACGGCGACGCTCGGTGAAGCTCTAATGAGACTGCTCTCTTTCATATGACTTGTATGACTAGTCGTAAGCAGCCTGATTCATCTTGTGTTTATTACAACTGACTCCTATCTTAGCTTCTTTATCCTTTTGTATTATCCGATAGCCGCAGATCATGAGATGTATCGCAGAGAACGGACATTTCGTTCTGCGAGATTGCTTGCACCGATTCAGCATGCCTTCCACAACTTAATTATGCGTTGCACGAGTTTGAGACAATCATCTCCTTACTTCATCGGAGCCTAAGGAGGGGGAACAGCCGAATACGAGCATGGTAGCATTCTCGCATATGGAATCAGGCCTATTAATTAATGCCAGCCCATGAGCGAACCAGTCGCTGCTTGGCTAGTGGGAAGGAAGGACCCGATTCCCTCTCCTCACAGCGTGTTGAATGAAGTGGGTTATAGAAATTACCGTGCGGCACGTACTGCATTGGGTACCAAACAAACCCGTCTGCTGTGCAGCAGTATGAAGTACTTGACCATGGGCATGGGGTCAAATTTATTAACGAAGTATATTCGAGCGAACCAGAAAGGGGTCTCAATTCCCGCTGGCTTCGGGCACGAAGTCATAATATTGCTTCGTTATGAAGTCTCACCCGAACTGCGACGTGTAATCCTCACTCTGCAAGCAAGCTGAATCCGCGGGTCCGTCGTACACCATTTGTTGTATGCGTCGCTTTTGCTTTGATGTTAATGCCTTTGGGTCTTGTTGGGATGAAAACGATTCTCTGCCCGTATACCTGTCCTGGAAGACGAGAAGTCGTTCCAATGATACACAACATTGCAACGGATTTACCGGTGATGGTTTTGCTTGAGTTAGACTCTGAGAGGTCTCCCATTCATGTGACCGTCGCGTCTCGCGTTTTTATTACGTATTAAAGTAATTCTCCCACGGTTGGTTTGGTTGTGGTTGGAATTCGATTCGACTAGGCACAGGACAGGTCAACCTGGGATCGGCCGTGTTCACTTTCAGCTCATCCCCCAGTCTTCCCTGTTCCATTCTCCCTCTCCCTCTCCTCATCTCCCATCTATTCCCATTGATCTCCTCTGTACAACCCTCTGAGAATGGTTAACACGCTCTCTCTAGAGAGCTCGTCAACAGACGCGACAATCCGTCGCACTCTTTCCAACTTGTCTCTTGGTGTGGCGAAGAGCAAGAAAATCGTCGTCGTCACCGGGGCTGGCATATCTTGCTCCTGCGGTATCCCGGTCAGTTCAACACACATGGACAACTACACCAACCGGAATCTAACTTGGATCTGAATTTGCCAGGACTTCCGCTCAACAGATGGACTTTACGACCTTGTGAAACAACAATATCCTGACGTTGTGTTAAAGGGGCGGGACCTCTTTGACGCGTCCCTTTTTCGTGATCCAACGACGACGTCTGTCTTCTATACCTTCATATCCAAGCTGAAACAATCCACCGACGGCGTCTCTCCTTCACCGACACACCATTTTATCAAGGCATTGGATATTAAAGGCAAACTCCTCCGTTCTTATACTCAGAACATCGATGGCTTGGAGGAAAGGGCTGGCCTTCTTGGTAGCGGAAGTGAAACGGCGAAGATTGATAGCGGAAAAGGAACGGCCAAGTTGAATTGGAAGGATGTCAAGAATGTACAACTACATGGTGACATCCGTCGGGTTCGCTGTACACTTTGCTCAGCCGAGTATTTGTTCGCTGAAGAACACATGCGTGCGTTTCTCGAAGGAACAGCCCCTGACTGTCCCGACTGCGCCACTCGCTGTGCGTATCACATTCCCCAGGTCATGTATGAAAAGTCAATTAATATTCTATTATTAGCGGAAGCGCGCGTTGCACGGTCTGCTCGTGCGTTGAAGATAGGGAAACTGCGTCCTGGTATTGTCTTATACGACGAGCCGCATCCACTTGGGGATGATATCGGAAGCATACAGTCTGGTGACCTTTCTCGCAAACCAGATCTTCTGATAATCATGGGGACCTCGCTTAAAGTGCATGGTCTGAAGAAGCTCGTAAAAGAATTTGCAAAGGTTGTCCACACGGTTGCACCTTCCAAGCCTCCATGTGCCGCAAATTCTCCCAAGCCGATGACTAATAAGAACGCAATGAAGGGCAAAGTGATCTTTGTAAACAAGACTGCACCACCCAGCGAATGGGATGGGATCATCGATTACCACGTACAAGGGGAAACAGATGCCTGGGTAGAGAGAGTTCTCGAAGACTGGAAAAGAATGAGGCCCGCAGATTGGGAAGTTCAGACGACTCTGGACGGTCCGGGAAAGGAGCTTTTCAAGGCTTCGAAGGGAAAAGCGCATACGAAAACTTCCAAGACATCGAAAGGTTGGTTCTTATCATATACGCCACGATACAAAAGACTGATAATCGATTGCTCAGGTTCGAAAGAAGGCCGAGAGAATATACCCCCAGTTCCATCGCCTGCTCTCTCAAAATTGGATAAGCCAACAATATCGCAAGCACCATCATCGCCCACCAAGCGTTCACGGGCAACCTCGCACTATTCAAAGCATGAGTGCAGTCCATCCAAGAAGAGCCACACTATTGCCCCCGCGGAAAGGAAAAATCTACCAAGCGAGGAAAGAGGGCTACTTTTTGAGAGCCGAAGTGCAAACCACGTGCCAGTGGTTGAGGTCGTCTCCCGAGCAAAGCGGAATCCCGGGCCCAGAAAGAACCGACCTACTCTTGTTGACGCTGTTTTCTCATGACCGACCGTGACCGTTTGATTTCGCCTTCATCTTACTGTTTATTCCTTGCATTTTTTTTCTCCGTGCTCTTCGCTCGGGCGTTCTCTCTCTCTCTCCGGACAGTGAGTATCGGACAGACGGACGAACCTCAGCAATTTCTTTCATCGCGGCACAACACTGTAACCAAGACAATCTTAAAGTATTGTACATTATTGGAACAACACCCTTCAGCTTCGATACTGTAGAACTTACACTGCGGGCTAATTACCAGTCCATTTGCTTCTTACTTGTTATACCTGGCGTAGCCACCTCTTGCTGATCACCGAACGGATCTGCGAAAGGATCCTCTTGCGTCAACGTCTGGCGTGGATCTGCCCGGACGTCATCCTCGTCAGAATTGCCGGTATAGCGCTTGGAAGATGAAGCTCCGTAAGGAGCGCTCGTGGTTCGTGGTTCAGCTGCCCGGCGGTTGTGTGATTCTTCATCGGAAGACTCGTAGTCACTATAATCAGAGAGCGAGCCCCGTGCTGCAACGTCTTCATCATCTGAGCTATGTGTATCGGGTCGAAGCGGTGGTGGCAGATTCCTATGAGCAGCTATCAATTGACTGAATCAAGTCGAGGGTGTCAGGAATACACACCCTTGTGAACCAATCCCACTAAAGCTCAGATCCTGCAAATCCGGATGTAGTCCAGCAGAATTAGGAGGGGACTCATATGTGATACGGTTGCGTTCCCGTTCCCTATTGCGCTCGACTTGCCGGTTTATCGCTGCTCGTTGCTGTTCTTGTAATCTATTGACTTCGCTATCGCCAGTCAATTTTGCCGCCGCCATATGTTGTTGCATCTCTTCCACATCTTGCTCCGTCATTACAGGCTTTATCAACTGGAGCAAATGGTCGGATAATGAACAATTTACTGATACCTGGGGAAACGGGAGCTCACCTTTGTCATACATCTGCAATGCGGCAATCACTCGTTCATTGGTTTCAAGCAGCGTACCAATCAGCTCCTCCTTTTCAACAAGCTAGAAAAGCTTGCTCGGTAACTGAGATGGACAATGAAATACGCTTTACCCACCTGGATATAGCGAACGAGCCGCTTCCGGGCTTGCTTAGCACTCTCTATGCATTCTTTAACCCTCGCATTATCCTGGACACTCTCGCGCTCCGGGTTTACCAGCTGCAAACAAGTAGATCATTGAATAATTCTGATACTTGGAAACTGTTTTGACGTACCGTCAGGGCATTCACTAAATTATTGGCTGCCTGCGATGTTTCAGCAATAGCTTGTAAAATCTGCGGCTTCTCTTTCTCAAAATTAAAAGGCGGTCGCTGTCTCCTCGCAGCGCGCTGGCGTGCTTCCTCTTCTTTCCTACGTTTCTCCTCCTTCGCCTGCCTCTTCGCCTCTTCCTTTGCTTCACGCTCTTCTTTCTTTCGCCTTTCATAATCATTCTCAAAAGAAGTTCTGGGAGGTGCTGCGTGTGGTATAGCCTTGTAAAGGTTCGCTGCCGGTGACATGCGCGAATCACCTTCGAACTGTCTACGCCACGACCCAAGCACACTGATTAGTTTCCGTTTCACTTTCGGATCTGTACCAGGGTCTTGTACAAGGTGCCTGATGGCGTCTGTAAGTTGACCATCGGCAAACGTAGCTGCGGTGGCGATGAGGAAGATGGAATAGAACAACGATAAAGAGGATTTGTACTTTGAAAACGTTCTCCACCGTTCTCCACTGTGGCTTTCAAGAGCTAGCAGGTAATGAGTGATTGCAGTGAAAGGCGCATGTGAAGAGACTCACTACTAACGCTCGATACTGCCTGTGGGCGTCACCGTGTTTGAGCTTCTTTCGGATAGCCCGAGAAGCTTCAGCCGGCCTAGTAAAGTCATCCAAGCCCTTAGAATTTCGGAGAGAACACGACTTGGCAAATGACATACCCTGTAGGTTGTATATTGATAGACTCGACCAGTTCCGGTATCCTGTAACTCTATGGTCACATTCAATAGAACGGATGTGGAAGGGGAAAATTCAAACCCATCAAAAGCCTCATCTTCATACTCGGGGGAAGTCAATATCTCCACGAGATCTGTAATGGATGACTGGAAATCATATGGATCATGTCATCTCCATATACACAAAGGGACATCAATAGGCAGCATACATGGGGTTTCTCGCTCCTGAGAGCTGATAACGCTTGCTTCGCAAGACTGAGAGAGGTCATGACAGAGGGTTGAAAGTAAGTGGGTGGTGGTAGTACTGGGGATATGCAGAAACGGAGCGGAGACTGTGGGTGGAATGATGGGATGGGAGACGATTGTTAGATTAATGGCTTGTCGGTGGAACGCGTGCCGTATAGCCATGATGACGTCAGCTCATAATCTAATCTACAGAATAATATTATTCTATTTTTTCCTCTCAAGTCGCCATCGGTAAATCCGTGGCTTATACGCCTTCTCCTTTCTTGCTGCCAGTCTCTCAGATTTCTTTATCTTCATCGAGTCCAGTTCATCTTCATTAAGTTCGTCATCATCATCATCGCCCCCGACCTTCTCAACGCCACGCAGCTTTAGACTACCCCCTTCCCCATTAATGCTCGTTGCATTTCCAACTCCCGTTCAGCATAGCGCAGCAGTGAATCACGCGTCAGACGCACAGACAACTCCTTCAGTAGGCGAGTGCGGTGCTCCTATAGAACATCAGGATAGAGTATCTCACAATTATTTGGATGCTCACCTTTGCCGCTTCCCGTCGCTCCGATTTCTCCGCTGATTCACTCATCTCGTCGACCTCCATACGGTTAGATTTTCTTTTCCCTTTATACTTGGTTTCTTCCTTCCAACCTAGATCCAATGAGTCATCATTCCCGGCCTTCCGTTCCTCACCAGGTGAATCCAGTTTGGTCGACAACGGGCAGTTAGTTGCGTAGCTTTGAGCTGGGATCATACGTATTAGTTCCATACATGAGCCCTGCGCGTTCGAGCGCTTACCCTCAGTCTCATTCTCCACAAAAACGATATGTTTTGAGGCTCGCCTTGATGTCCGTTTTGAGGATTTCGAATCCTTGATGATGCCAGCTTGTCTAAGGACTTCCAGCTCTTGATCATCAAGCCCTTCTAGTTCTCCATTTTGATCCGAGTCGCCTGAAATATGCGGTGCGATTAGGTCCGCTAGCTCTGTGAGCTGCGCTTTAAGTTTCTCGATTTTCTGTTGTGAGTTGCGTAAGTCAAATGAAGTGTGAACTGCAAGCGGAACCTTACCTTGAGACCCGCAGCCCGCATGGTTCTTATATAGTTTTCATCCTGCGTCTTCAATATCTTTACGAAATCTACAGGTAACGATGCGTTTCCCCTGTCTTGAACATGTACTCCACCCTGGACGAAGTCGCTTCATCAACTTTGCGGAGAACATACAAGGGTCAGTTGATTCACCTGCGTCCTCTGTCTATTCATTCCAAAGTAAAATTCATCCTTATTTCTGTCTGCCGCCTTCTGCCGCAGCCTGTTGATACGGTCTTGTTTGGAATGGTAGTCTCGCGCTCGGAGGACATAATCCTTGTGCTTCTCGAGAAGACCGAGCCTGGTACGATGGGATGGTTGCGGGCGTTCCTTGTGCTCACGCCGGTGCAGCGAGTTCTTCAAGGACGACATTTTGTTTGGTGAACACGGTCAAAGCTGGTGCGGTAGGTCGTCCAAAAGGGAAGGAAAACTTGCTTTTGAGTCTTTCTGTTTCATGATCACGTGCCCCAGCTTATCCCAAAAACAAACTCAAATCAGAGTGAAACTCGAACATGCTGATAACGAACTATCTTGACCATTAACCATTCTTTCGTCAACATGGACGATGCGACAGAATCGTACATCATGCTCCTTCTTGCAGATGGAAACTTGCCAACAGGCTCATTCGTGGCATCGTCAGGTCTTGAGTCGTACGTTAAACACGGTTTCTTCGGAACGTCGCTATCAAACTCCACCAACGCGCCGTCTTCAACAACAGCGCGCTCAAACCAAGCAGTAGTCGACTTTATAGAAGATGGCCTAGGGAACTATGCGCATACCGCGCTTCCGTTCGCTTCTGATGCGCACATTACTGTCTCGGAGCACCGCGATGGACTTTCTAGTGAAACGCGCCCTGATTCTTCCTGTGCTCTGGGGCGGTTGGGAGCGCTGGATGACTTGTATCATTCCATGACGCTCAACGATGTCACTCGAAGAGCTTCGAAGGCTCAAGGCGTTGCCCTTCTGACGCTCTTCTCAAAAGGGCTAACGAAGCCTCAGCTTGCAACACCAGAGGATAGATTAAGATCTCGGACTACTGAAGAGGATGAAATTCTGCAGCTCGTTGATGAGTATAAGCTGAGGATACGCAGAGGGGATGTTCATGGACATCTTCCGATTTGTTGGGGTATTCTGACTGCAGCCCTCGGCTTAAGCTTAGGTATGTGTGTACTCGATCCCTCAAGTTTACTGACCAACCAGAATTATACTTCAGAACGATCCCAGTACCTTCACTTGTTTCTCCAATCTCGATCGCTCCTCTCTGCGTCCATCCGGCTCAACACATTAGGTCCTTATGCGGCTCAACAGATCCTGCTGCACGTCGTCAAGGGTATCGTAGAACGGCAGATGACTTTCTGTAAAGGTCTAAGGTCCGGGCTGCAGCCTGCGGCCAGCGATGAAGACGGGGTAGTACTTGATAACTTACAATGCGCGGCGACGACCTGGCCGCTTGGAGAACTCCTCGCTGCCAGACATGACTTACAGCATTCAAGGATTTTCAACAGCTAGGCGAGAATTCTTGGCATGTCGCCTCGCCCTTCACTTACATCCAATAAGATCAATGTTGTATCTCATTAGAACACTCAATCGAGAAAGTGCAGCTACTCGGTCACCTCGAAGCGATCCATCGACCCTCTGGCTCATTGATCTCTACTCGGTAAATCGACTCTGTCGGGTTGCGGAGGGTTTAACCCATCCCGGCCAGTTATTTGGGCGGTTGGTCATGGACCTACTAGTTGCAATCTCGGATGCTGCTTTTCAGAACTTGGTTCTCTGAATAATTCGACTCAGGAGTCGAAGGAGCCTCCCTCTTGCGCAAATCGAATTACGACAACATCAGCATAAATCCGTCAATCACGCTTCTACCTTTCTTCAGGACCGTTGGACAGCGACACTCATCAATCACATCCAGCCACCGACTTAATCTCTACCCCCGGCACCTTCAACCCACCCGCTTGCTAGGATCCAAGCCTTTCATGGAACTGCATCAATCTGCGGTAACTGGCCGCGATGAGGGAGTGGGCCTTGCCTTGCTCTTGGAGTAACATTGTTGGAGTGTGCGTGCTAGGACAGACTGGACCCTGCACCCTGGAACGGATTAGTGGAAGTAGAGTGAAAACTCCGCTTACCGACGCGGTATCCTATGCCCGGGCGGATGTACTCAAATTCTAACTTGCGAATTATTCCGGCACTCTCGGAAAAGATTCCGATTCCCTCTGGCCGCTTTCCGTCGTCCTCGGAGGTTAACTTTATTGTAACAATGTAAGGACAGGGAAAACCCGACGTTGTGATATTGTCCATCCATTGTCATCTCTGCAAGGGTTAGGTTTCGGTGTCATTACCAACCTCTCGCAGAATCCGCCTGTCGAGGACTCGGACGATGTATACTCGCACGGATGCGCTTCGGTCTATCGAGGGGATATAGATATCCTGTATACTGGGCATTTTATCCCAGAGCGAGGCTATATATACACGAAGCACTGCCCTCTGAAGACCGTGCGTGAGATGTGATACTAGCCATAGTCTTGGCGGTTCTCGCGGCTGACCAGTTAGCAGGAAGTCTTGCCACAAACGGAGAATGACGAGTCTAACTGGCAACCCTATTGGAGTAACGGGTGTACCTACACGTGGGCACCGGGTAAAACTGACACTTCCAATGGAGCTGTTTTCCTCCATTCCGGGTGATTGTAGTCAAAGGATCCAGAGCCATTGAAAGGCATTGACTCCTTCAGCTACGATGTGCCAGGAGATGGTTGCGACGTGTTCATAGCATTGTAACAATTATTAGGCACTCAGATGTTCTGAGGGTCGTCTTCGGTGAGCTTCATTCTACCATCCCCCAGCCCAGGAAAGATATACTTCACCCAGGGCCAGGGATACTGTCAATCGAAGTTGACGTCAGCGACATATTGAGGTTGCTTCTATGCTTCGATATTTCTTAAGCGCTGGCAACCGTCGCGGTCAGGCTAGCCGACCACCTCACTGCGAAGCCAAACCTGCCCCTGGTTTGATCGGAGCTGATCGACGCGGATCACGAAAAGAAGCAAACGGGTGCGTGCTAATCAGCTGGTCGAGTCGATAGTGTTGGATATGACTTGGTCCTCTGGGCTGGGCTGGTTCGCACAAGTGGCTAGGAGAGGGATATAATCCAATCACTAACTTCTATCCTGAGTCACATACTCTTTCTATTTCTGCAGATGCTGTACGTCCCTATGGTAGAACATCGGGTTAACTGGATACTCAACATATCCATATTCACTCACGCAATGATAGAAGTGCTCACGAGAGGCAGAGGGATACTAAACTTCCTCCTATCAGTTTCGCCTTTCCTCGAAGGGTCCCCCACCTCCAGGCAACACCAACTCCATAAACGTCACATCCAGCCACTTCCCAAACTTATACCCCACCTCCTTCATCATCCCAACAATCTCAAACCCAAACCTCTCATGAAACCGGATCGATCCAGCATTATCTGAAGTTATCGTCGCAATGAGCGCGTGGATTTTTCTGTGTTCTCGGGCGTGTGATAGTAGGGATTGCATGAGTGATGAACCGATCCCTCCTCCGCGGATGGATTTGTGGATGTAGAGCGTGTGTTCCGCGGTAAAGCGGTATCCCGCTCTCGGGCGAAACGTTCCGTAGTATGCGAATCCTAGGACATTCGGAGTCGAAACGTCCTGGTCCTGGTCCTCATCGCCATCATTCCCGAATTTTACTCCGTTGTTCTGGATCTGGAGCTCCTCCCCGGATTCCCCACCAGAAGTCGAGTTGGAAGGAACGGCAACGGCAACGAAGATCGGGAATCCAGCATTCTTTGTATCGCGCATCCATTTTCGTCGATCGTCAATGTCAAAGGGATCGTCGCGAAAGATAGCAGTGCTCTCGGCGATCTGTTCGTTGAATATTTCGAGCATACCGGGTAAATCACGCTCTTCGGCGTCGCGGATCGTGTACGCTGGTACGGATGTCGTTGAACTACTTGTCATGGTAACAAGTTGGTACAGTAGGCTTGCTCACGGAAAGTCGGATGAGGCCATCTTCTTATATAGAAAATGACTCATGGAACACAGCACCTTATCTCCCATATCAGTACATAACGACCTGGCATGGCGCATGAGGAGCAGCAAGGTATCTTCATAAGTACATACAACGAATAATTAATACGCGATTATAGCATTCAACTATTTCGACGAAAACGCTCGCCAGACGAGCCAAAGAACGAGTCCCCTCGGAAGCCATTTCAGCAATCTCAACTGAAGTGTATGTCCACCCAATAGCATATACCCCGGCGGACCGCCCCTACTCATGACCTTCGACACAACCTTCTTCGCAAACACGCTCGTCTCCATCGATTGAGGTCCCTGACTGACATACATCCGGCGGTATATATGTTGAAGGAACGACTTGTATAAGGACGTGGGAGGGAGGTCGAAGACCTTTGATTGGTTGTCTGCGAGATTGGATTTGACGGAACCTGGTGCGACGAGTACGACGGAGATACCGAGTGGTTGGCATTCCATTTGGAGGACGTCTGTGATTGAGTGGAGTGCGGATTTGGCTGCGCAGTAGATTCCGTTCCATGGTGTTGGGCTGGCAACAGAGGAGTAGTTAGACGATTGGGATTGTAACGACCAACCGAATATGTGTCAATGAAAAGTCATCCTTACATTTCTCCGGAGACAGAGCCGATGTTGACAATGATCCCCTTTTTACGAGCAGCCATATGTGGCACTACAGTCCGTGCGGTTCGCAATGCACCAAAGACATTCACATCGAACGATTTCTTAACCTGTTCAATAGGAACGTCTACGATTGGTCCTGAAGAAACAAGAATAACGAACATCTCGTCAGTCATACACCCTAGTATATCGCGAAGATTTAGAACAAAGGCTCGCACCTATACAGATTGCACCAGCGTTATTAACAAGTATGTCTATCCGCCCTTCTGCAGCAATAACACCGTCAACAGCGCTCTGAACACTCTCGTCGCTCGTCACATCAAGTTGAAGGCGTCGGATATTCGGATGTGTCAGCCCTTCTATAGAGGCAACATTCCTAGCAGTAGCATAGACTACGCATCCTCTATTTGAAAACTCCTCGCATCTACATATGTTTTGAGTACACACTGCGAGCGTGGAGTACCGGAGTTTTTGACTCACAAGTGGTAACCAATCCCGCCTTTGGAACAACCAGTAACGAGAACGACTTTAACGGAGGTCATTTTCTATACTATACGAAAAGCTTGAAGTGCACCACAAGAGAGACACGCTGCGCGTTGTATATATATACGAGTAATTAAGCGGAAACGTGCACGTCGCGCGGAAAGCACTGCAAACTCGGTTCGGGGGTATCCAGCACGACGTCAGCAGTGAGCAGACCAGCTTTGACTAGTTCCAAGACGCCTGGTCGGCTCTGAGGAGCGACAGTAACGAGCGAGGTTGTGTTGGACGACATGGCGCTCAGGTGTTTTCTTTCCCCCAACCAAGTTGACCAACCCTCCCCTAAATTTCACATGATTGGCCAAAATCAGGTTTACATAATATGCATTTCATGACAATCAGAATCAGAGGCCACATTTGATGCACGCATGCATGCTGACAAGCATGGCTTGAGCCTACTAACGTAAATGTCTAGAACATAGAACAAAAACAAGTTCTGTGGGAGATCCTTTGCTATTTGTCTGCTCACATGCACATGAAGTGTCTCTAAAGGAACTATCAAACCACCGAGAAGAAAGCAGCTCTTATACCGTACACCCCATGAGAAGTCCCCCACGACATCATTCAAGTCATATGAGACCAAGCAAAGATATTCTAAACCCACTAAACGTGGAGATTGAGCGGCGTGAAGAGTGGTTATATTTCATTCAATTACAACAGGGGCAAGAACAAACAAACAAAAGTCAAATGGAAAAGGAGAGTCCGAAGAAAGCGAAAGCTGATACAGTGATACGACTCCATTCTAAAAAGGCTTACTGAGCAGCTATCATCTCGACGTCCCTATCTATAGTCCGTCTTTCTCTCTCGCCCAACGGCGGAGGCGTCCCAAATCGCTCACGATACGTCGTATTAATCTGAACCAGCAAGTCCCGAATCAGTCCAGCATGGCGCTTGCGCTCTTCCTCTGTAATCACGGAGGCACCGCTCCCCCTGCTCCCCAGACGGATTTCAGACAATCCACGAGCAAGTTCACCTTCAATAGAGCCCGACTTGGAAGAGGGTCGGGAGGAGATATCGAGATCAGCGGTGAGCAAGCGGAAAGATGGGAGAGTCAGAGGAGAGCCTCCGGGCGAGCTCCGCTCACCGGTCGAACTGCGAGGACGACGTGGGGAGCCACGACGCGAGGATGACGGGGGTGACCTTCGTGAAGAGGAAGACGAGCCGACGAGCGGAGGCAGGCGGAATTCAGCATCACCTGCTTCTAGAAGAGGGTAAAGCTTTCTATCCTTTCTCCTCCCCTTCGCGGCGTACCGAGGCTGACGAAGAAAGGCGCGCCGGCGGGCCCCGCTGTGCATAAGGACGTATACGGGGCTCGACAGGACCTGGCGGTGGTAGGACATAACGTGTCCTTTGTTCCTTCTCGCGCTCACCGTCCTTTCCGTCATCCCCGTCATCTTCACGTCCCGGAGCAGTCTTTAAAGGGACGACCGTTCTGAGAGTCCGCGCTCCAATAACGTCGTATGGACCAAGCTGCGGTTGCTCCACCGCAACGCCTGACCGCGCTAGGAAGTCGAAGTTTGAAGCGCCGTCTGGAGGCTCACTTATGCTTGTCGGTCGGTGTTGCGCATAGCCCTGGCTTGATACACTCAAGGGAGACGGCGAACGTGTCCCAGAACCTTCGGGACTCGACAAAGGTGGAGTCGGACGGAAGGATGAACTCGCCCCAGATGGCATACGTCGCTGGTACATGCCCGTCGGTGTGTTGGACGAAGCCGACGAAGGCGGAGGTGGGTGGGCTTCCGCAGGAGAAAGCGCGATTGTCTGCAAATAAGAGCTTGCGTTCGAGCTGGACCGAGGGGATGGCCCTGTACGACCGGAATGGTCATCAAGCCCAGGGTACAGTCCAGAGGACTGAGGCCCTGGCCGCGTACGAACCGGGGGTGAATAGTTCTGCTGGAAATCATTTGCACTATACGCCGACATACTCGAAAGCGAAGACGAGGCAGAAGCGGGAGACGGAATTGAAGATATGCCAGGCATGTTCGCGAGGCCCAACTGTGAAAGACTAACTGGATCGAAATAAGCAGACGGGGAACTAATATCGGCACCGACATGTTGGGACTGGCCATGTTGACCGCCGAAGCCTTGGGGACGTCGAGACGAGCCGTTCACACCTGTGATGTCCCTACCCAACGTAAGGAGGAACTCGTTGACCGCTGCAAGCTCTTCTGGGGAATGGATGTCGAGGGAGATGGATCGGGGATTGAAACTCGATTGCTGCTGTTGAGCGCTCGTAGACGAGGAACCATATTGCTGGTGCGCATACGCGAGACTCGAGAGACGTTCTGCCATGTCTGAACAGAAATAGGAGGAGCGCGAGTTAGTTTACTTCATTCAAAAAGCAACCATGCATCAAAACACCGATCGCGACTTTGGAAGGGGATAAGAAAAGAGATACTGACGCGGATCGTAACTCGGAGCCACACGTCGCTTCTTCATATCCGAGAAGAAATCTTCTACCGAGTCGTGCCCCCTTTTAAGACTCGTCATTCCGGCCAATGGATGGTTGGATGGTACGTCGTCGCGGAGAACCTCCCAGGTCGGCAACGCACTGAGGCTGGGTCCATGGTGCGGAACAGTGGTCGGCTGTAAGAAGATGTCGGAGGTGTGCGGGTGCGAGATGGAATTCCTATGTACGGCAGCATGTGGATGCGAATAACCTAGTTCAGGAGAGGGTGTTGGAAGGAGTCCTGCGTCTGAAGCAAGTGATGAGAAGGAACGAATTGAGGACGAAGATGGTGAGAATCCTGGGATAAAAGGAATATACGGGGAGCGAGGGGATTGGAATATTAAACAAACAAAAAAATCATGAAGCGCAATGCTCACCTGGCGTGCTCTGTGACGAAATGGACGGAGCCTTCTGACGACCACCATACAATAGCTCAGGTGCCGTTGCGCTGATACGCCTGTCGACAAGCAGCTTTGATGGGTCACCCTGCACGCGCTGCGCAAAGGCGGGGTCGGAAACGGTGATGGCTTTAGAGTGCTTGTGCTGAGCATGGTGCTCCTCCGTGTGGATCTTCTCGTGCTTCTTGAGATCCTGAGGACGCTTGAACTTCTTGTCACAGACTTCGCAGCTGTGGGGCTTTAGAGGGACGTGAACGCGAAGATGAGAGGTGATATGGTCACGCTTTGCACAGGTCGTGTTGCAGTCCTTCCACTTGCACGTGAGAGTGAGATTGTTGGTGGACTTGCGGCCTATGTGCTGGTTGCAGAGATGGTTGTAAAGTTGTTCCGCATCCGTGAAGGGCGGCTCGTTGCAGCCCTGCCAACTGCAAGCATGAGCGGGAGGTGAAGGAGAGGTTGGCTTATCCGCCTCTGTTGAGGTGGGTGGCTGGTTAGAGGGCTGGGTGGAGGAAGATGGATTGTCGTCTGGCATGAAGAGATAGTTGTGTGAGAGGGCGGCAAGACGGTTTTCGAGATGATGGAGAGGGATGAGCGTTCTTTCAGAAGAAAAAGAAGGAGGAGAGGAGAATGGTGAGGGGTATTTATTCGGGGAACCATGCTGATGTCCGGCCATTCGAATATCTTGGCAGGACTTGGAACCAAGCTCTTCCGCATTCTCTTGGCACTCGCAGCCCATAAGCATTACAAGATAGATATAACTGCTGCGGCTTCGGCTTACATCATCATTTCTCCTCTTTAAATTCATAAATATCATCATGCCTTTCTCAAGCCTCTTCCTTCGCAAAGTACACTTCAAGTAACTCGCAAGCTTGTCTGTAAACTCAACTTTCCTCTCCTATTCACTTCGGTCTCAATAGAATAGGCGGTGCAAGTACCAAGACTGCCGAGAAAAGTTTGGGAGCGTGAGAACCTCTTGGCATCCATGAATGTCTTCGGTTGATTCCGGTCAATTTTCCCGGTTTAAATTCCGCCCAACTGCCGTTTAAGGTCGTTCAAACGCCGAGTTAACCCACCAGCTCCAATAAAACAACGCGTCAAATTCAATATTTATGCTGTCACGTCCAGCTGGCAAACTTCAGCGACATAAATGTGTCTCACGCTCGGCATAGACGTTATCACAAGTTTTCGGTGAAGTGAAACAACCCACACGAAGAGACCGATTGCCATATGTTGGTCTGTCTTGTCTCATTACTAAACTATTCAAAACTCAGCATCTCGGATTTTCAGACCAGAAGTTACTTATGCAGGCCGGCCCCGTACAGATGAGCTTCCTATCAAGCGACGAAGAATGTCCTCTTGCTCAGGGCCGCAATCCTTGGCTCCGTCGAGATACCCGTCTCGCTCAGCAGCAAAAGGTGCCAAAAAATCTTGGAGCCGTAGCCTGAACATCCAAGACATCGTGCTGCGTAAAGTTTCATTATGTAGGTCATCCGCTTGGCTCAGATGACAAAACACATCCATGTGCCAGCTGTCTCAATCAATCAGAGAATTTTACCCCCTTTCGTTCAGCAACTCAGACCAGACGCCAATTCTTGGTTGTCGCCTAGACTCTTTCTTAGCTAGCGACGAGATCATCCAAGGATACCAAGCATCCCGAGAAGTCTTGTGCGGGGTGCACTCTATCATCGACAAGCTTGGAAAGAAGTGATCTGCACACCTGCACAATCAACTCGGCGGTCAGGAGTGCCCAAGAACCCGCTAGCGTCGAGCATAACACCAGTTCGCACGCATCAGCATGCGGGATGCTACTGCGCATTACGGCAAATTGGCGCCATTTGAGGTAAGTTTCTTCCCTCGGAATAGCGTCAAACTAGTACTTGTCTCTGCGCTCGGTATGAAATAAACGTGGGTGGGGGCATTCTATTTTCTGGTGACATTCATCCTGACCCCCACGCGCCACAGGGCAACCCCCTAAGAATCGAGCCAAGCTCGCCCAGGCAGATTAGAGTTGGGAGATGATCATGATTACGATGATGACGCAATTATAGGGCAGACCGAGTAGCGCGTGACTGCGGTGTGACAAGAAAATGATTCATTGTAACAGCTCTTGGTGTGTCACAACTGAGAAGTCACTTCGAATATCTGTTGAGAACCTTGACATCTGAATATGGATCAAAATGTGGGGGCTGTCCATAGCGGGGCTCCGGCAATTCTGAGGTATCGCCGGTCAGATTCATGAGTAATCAAGCAATGAAATGTAAGACCAAGCAAGAAACGCACTGAGGGTATGTTCATAGATATCGCTGACAGTCTCATCCCACAGCTCTCGCCACATGTGCGCCCCTCCGCCTTTGCTTGCATCAAGACCGTACTCTTCGCAGAACGCACGAACACTAAACCCAAAACGAGCTTCGTCCGAAATAGGCGGAATATGGAGCTTCTCCCTCGGGTTCACATGCGGCAGAACGAAAAGACAGTACCGATGGTACGGAGTGCCGCGTTGTGGGTGCGGTGGAATATATTTCGTATGTGGTAGAGTAGGAAAATGCCCGCACGAGGCAGCAGAGAGGGCGATATTCGGTCTGAATCCGAGCTCCATTAGTCATAGACGCCCTTGCGAGTGTGTTAAGAACGTACTGCATCCAATGAAGGTACGATGTGAACGTTTGGTTATCTTGATCTGGTACATCAGCGTCGATCAATACCAGAGTGTAGTGACGCATCTCTGGGTGGAAGACACTCGTATAAATCCGAGGAGGTCGTCTTGTCTGAATGGTCATGTATTAGATCGAATAACTAGCAAACGAATTACGATCCAGACCTGTTCTGGCAATAGGAAAACTCCAGGATCCACCGGTTGGTATTTTCTCCTTGTTCGCGTCCTAAGATAAATGCTTTGAGGAGGTGGCTCCGGGAACGAGACACGTAGATCAAGACTCGGGTGAAGTGAAGGCAGCAAGTCAGGAACAACATGCATTTGATGAATGCGCTCCATCTAGAAAAAAAAATAAGGACAAAAGGAAAAGGTGGAGGAATGTCGGAATAATGACTGCTCACAAGAAGGTCCAGAGTTCCCTGATTCCTCCATTTCTGCTCAACAAGATGTCGATACACCGGTTTGGATAAGTCGGCTGGGAAAGCCCAGTAAATAAAAAACTCGTCGCGAAAGACATAGCAACATACCCATGCCGTTCGCAGCATACCAGCGCACCCAAGGGAGATTAATCTCGCTTTGGACTTCCAGGATTCTCGCCTTTTCATTCAACCCCCGAAGTTCCTCCTCGAGTGCAGCTTTCGCCTCGCCCTCTCTACTCGGAAGCTCCGCTTCAATCTCCATTCACGCGTGGCAACACAGTTCTAAGCTCCCGTTTCAAATTCATAGAATCTTGTTTAATGAGCTTCACAGCTTCATCGTAGACGGGTAATCTCCCGGGTTTCACTGGAGGGTTCCATTTTCGTGGATTCGTCAGTGAGATTTGCGGACGTTTCTTGACGATACGTCGACGCCTTCGACCTCGAGATCTTTCTTTTGCCGTCGCCGACTCATCCTCAGTTTTTGCCGTCACTTGTCCTGGTGGGCTCAAACTGGAAGCAGGAGACTTGGTCGGAGGGCGTGTCGCAGCAGTACCAGATTTAACAGCAGAGGCAAGGGGCGGAGGGGTTGCACTGCCCGAGGTCGTACTGCTGGTGGATAGTGTTGCATTCGCACGGGAGAGCAGAGGGACTACCTGGCGACGAGCAAGTGTCCGTACCGCCAACATCGTAGAAACAATCCGTGTCCCTGTCCGTTTGAGCTGTTCAAGTGAAAAAAAAGGTAATGTGACCACGTTATTGTCACGTGTTTTGAAGTCACGAAGGGCGCTCATGAGTGAACGTTAGTAATACTAATGGTGACTGGCAATCCCTTGTAACGAATGGGGACTGGCAATCCCCTATGAAAAAAGTGGTCAGTTTTTTTTCGGGCGGAGCTCAAATAAAATCCTAATTTAGCAAGTGCCGTCGATCTTTATGTCCCACTTCGCTTAGAAGGTCAAGGTGACTATATGCATCAAATCACTCCATTTTTTCGACACTGTTTGGACTATCCACGCTCAACAGAATCTCTCAGCACTATAAAATTTTGCACAGAACCTTATTTTATAGGTAGGAACATCATATGAATTTTTCAGATTTTTCTGTTCAGCAGGAGAGTGGGTGTTGCATTAGGTGGAGGTGAAAAGTGCTACTTTCATCGATTCTCCCCTTTGTTTTGACCAATTTTACTCTTGGTCGGGATTCTTTGAGCTCCTTCCACAGTGATTCAAAAAATCTGATAAATTCATATGATGTGCACATATATCATATTATCATGAATCCCGACACTCTGATCTGTTGGATATATACGATGTAAAGAGTTTCCCACTCATTTTCCCTATATACAGTAATTTGACACCACAAAACTGCGTTTTGAGCACAGATCCTCACCGTTCCACACAAAATTTGGAAGGAACAATTTTTCCATAGCCAAAGCATGCTGAATTTTTTTTCAAGCAAGAAGATAAAAATTGGAGGAGAAAATCACGAAAAACATGAAATTGAGGCAGCAAGAAACTTTTGTCAGGTGACTGTACCTATCAGTCACATGCTAGGTAAATTTCTTTTTCTGGTAATAATGTATCGTGTCGCACTCCCAACCTGTATCTCCTCCTCCACTTCAGTCATAAACTTCAAACTAATTGCATAAATACGTTTTTCATGAGATTTAGAAACATTTGGCCGAAAAAAACTTCGGAGGAATTTCTTAGTTTCTGAGATATAGTATTAAATGTAATATATCTCTGTCATTTTTCGGCGAATTTTTTTCATTCTTGGTCAGGGTATTCTTCAGTATCAAATACATCCGATAAAAACACTTCCAAAAGAAAGAATTGTTGAAAGTTTCCCGACCATTCAGATGCTGGATGCGCAGTGGGACAGGATCTGCACGCGCGTCGATCACCAGGAGAGCTAAGCGAAACCGTGGGAATGACCATTTTTTTAGTGGGGCTTGCCAGTCCCCATAACGAAGTGTCTACGTCCCACGGTCCTGCCGAGTTGTGCCGATGCCTCGCTTAACTTAAGCGATTTACCGGTTTTTGAGAGTCGCATTTATCCACACATATCTCCTTCCTCACCCTTCCTCACTGCGAAAACAACCAAAATAAATTGTAGATAATTGTAAATCATGAACATGGGTGAACTGGTCAAAAATTCTTTCAAAATTCCATTGCGGTATAGTGGTGTTCTGGTCCATATCTCAGGAAAACAATTTCTATTTTTTTGTACAAATTAGAGACAGGCATGTCACCCCAGCCATTGAGCTGGGTGATTCTTCAGACCGCTGTTGAGATGGAAGATATGGTGCAAAAAAAAGGAAAATTAGTATCACGTGACTTGATACAATTGACAGTCGAAACGGCACTAGATGAACTACATTGAGCAAAAGAAAGATAAAACAAGTATCAAAAGTGTTTATAGCTCTTGTATGCTGTAGGATGTCACTAGAGTATACATGATATGAAAATAGAAAGCCGATTGATACTAAAGGCTATATAAGATATAAACACCTCAGTGAGGGTGCATAAGTGACATTAGGTGAAGTGAATGATCGGATAGATGGATTTGGAGCTTCAATGATAAATGAAAAAGGTACCTACTACCGGAAGAGCTGGTAAATAAAAGGATGTTGCTAATACTAAAGGCGTTTCCGCAGTAAATAGCTCCTCTGAGCTAGCTCAACTGTTAACGAAAAACTACTAGCAAAACTTATTAGTATTATCATTATTCCATCGATTCTGTTATATATATGATGCATATATTTACCATGGACTATTGTGGTACTTGTTTTGTGCTGAAACAACATGTATTCTCGAGAGAGAAGTCAGGCATTATGAAAGGTAGGGCGGTAAAAACGGATCGTCGTTATTAGCCATATATAGTAATTATTCGAACTCCGAACGAAGAAAATTGTCGACACTTTCGTATAGGGGATTGCCAGTCCCCATTAGTAAAGTAATAAATTGCTACTATAGAAGTACATGGAACGATTGCTAGAGCTACACAGTACGATGCGTCGTGAGTGATATCAGGATTTTGACAGTTTCAGCTTCACTTTCGTAGAGCCAGCGGCCTGGTGTTGCAACATCGGGTCGTCCTCCATAGCGGTGACCGGCGGACTTGTTGCTAATGGCGAGGGAGCAAACGTGCTGGATTGACGGGCAAGAGTTGATGAAAGCGAGAATGAATTTGATGCCACAGGAGGCGCGGGGAAAGAGTGACTGTGCAAGCTTGAAGGAGACAACGCGCCTGGAATAGCACCGCCAGGACCAGGTGACTTGTTGCCGAAGGGGTTACATTTATAGGTGGTGCCCCTGAATTGAACTCTGCCCACCGAGGACACTTCCTGTTTGTTTCTAGAGAAGAAGTTAGCCACAGAAAGAACACGAAATTGAGCTCGACCTACTCATGTGTCCCATCTGACCACAATGACCACAGCGTCTTGTAGTATCCGGCTTCATCGGCCTGTTGAGCTGTAGAGGTGTCCCACCCTCCTTCGTGATCTTAGCATTCTTGCGATGTAGACGACGCTCCTGGTTCTTCTTCATACGTGCAATCTCTTCTTCCAGCCTCTTCCTCGCACGCTTATCCCTCTCTTCATCGCCGGTCGGTGCCAGCTGATCAGCAGTCGCAGATTCCTCCTCAATCAACCTTCGCCTTCGGACGTACGCTCGAATGACAGCAGGGTCTCGCACAATCTCTGTCTCCCACTCTCCATCAACCAGACGTTTGATTCGAAGCACCCGTTGACTAGTTTCCGGCCCGAGACTGGTTTCCCTATCGAGTGACGACGCGCGACTCGGAGACGGAGACCCTGGAGGAACCGAGGAACGAGAGGGTCCAGCGAGCGATGCAGCAGTAGGCCGTGCGTCCAGATCCTCGAGCCTCGACTTCTTGCGCTCATTTTGTAGTAGTTTATGAGCGGTTGCTCGATCTTCATCCTCCTGCGTCAACTGCGGTTCATCTTTGCGACTGAGAGACCTGTATTGCGCTTTCCATATACGTTCAATCTCCGATTTGTAGACATTTTGTTGTTCTGCGACGTTATAACGATGAGCTGATTTCGGACGATTTTCTGCTTCGGCTGATATGACATGTCAATCTGAAGTTCTATGTAACTCAAATGCCGAAGAAGCTCACCCATTTTCTGTTCATAATCTTCTCCAGCCCGAACGAAGATCTCCTTCATTGAAACGCGTACAAAGCTGAATGCTTCGCCTCGTCCGGTCGGGTCACCTTCACCATGGAGGCGGAGCATAGCTTTCGCTTGAGTCGCCTGTAAGAAGTTCTTCGTGGTGATCCACGGAGCCAGTTGTTGCTCAATAGACAAGTTCGATTCGTCATCGTCTTTTGTCGTTTCCGCTCCACCATATCCGGCATCCTGCAGATGTCTCATTCCAACCTGCATACTCTCAGATAGGACAACTTGTTCGGGCGTCACCATCTTCAACATGTCTGCGTCGGAAGGGATAGTTACGAAATCTTTCAGGCGCCAGAAACCCTGGTGCGGTCCCCGACGATGATACTCCATGAATTCCTTGATGCATCAACTATATCAGGATGGACCTTTGGCCAATGCCGCAGAGCTCTCACCTTCAACCTTTGCCTCATCTGCAATTCATTTTGGTCGGGAAAGTACTTCATCAATCGAGATATCTTTAACCGCTCTCCTTGGCTCTTCTTCAGAAGCTTGAAAGCTATGACCTGAAGCCTGTTCTTAATTGTCGTGGTGATCTTTCGGGAATGAGGACCGGGAACCTCCGTAACAGGGTAGGTCTGCCCCACAACAAACAGGGACTTGATCTCCCTAATCGAATACGTTGCCTCCCCCCTAACGGTACTTCTGACAACGAGAAAATCTGTAGGGTATGGCTTCTGACGAAACAGCGGCGCACGAATCAGGTTGTTGTAAAGGGCCTGGACAGTCTGACCGGCGTATACGTAACCGAATTTCATAAACGGAGAATCGTCCCCAGGTTCGAGTACGAACGGTTCACCAAGATCAGCTTTGGGGATATACTCGTCCTTGTCGCCCTTCTTTCTGTAGTAATTCACAAGGATGCTACCCATGCCGAAGTCGGATAAAATTGGTGGGTGTTCTTCCTAGTGGGGAGGTATCAGTGCTCTGCAACTTTCATACTATAAACCTATATCGCACCGAAAACTCCCAGAGAACGAAATTGCTGGTATCTTTGAGGGACAAATCGTTCGTCCTTCGCAAACCTTCAGCAACATCCCCTCCTTTGCCAATTCTCCTTCCAGCCTTGTCTTTCTTCTTTTTCGCCGTCCGAACCTTGCCAAACCGAAGCTCCATGTTCGTTGGGAACTGCAGAGCCGGTCGGTGGAATGATCGGGCCTCTTGTTTAGAAAGCCGAGTTTTGTACTATGCAAGCCGATTGATATTTCTATCATTCAGACGAAAGTTAGGAAGACTCACAAATGGCAGCTGAAGCTTCTGGGCCGGATACGCGTGCTGTACTACCAGCTGTCCAAACGTTTGCCGAACACGGTGTCCGGGCTCCATCCTTTGAAACTTCATAATATTGATCGTTAGATAGGTTGAACCTGTCACGAGGCTGTCCATTGTCCAGACGTGTCCGCTTCCGTGGCCGTACTTCTAATTAGGACGTTAATGATGCGGTTTAGCCACCACATCCGGGAACATACCCGCAAATTTATCTTCAGGCGTGTCTTCTTCAGCGCTAACCTCAAGCTGAGTGAAATCTCTGAAGGGGGTCTTAGAGTCCCATATAATACTCTGCATCCAAGAACCATCCTCTAGAGCATGGTTCACAGGGGCGGTAACCATCTCTTTAGGTTCGATATGACGGTGTTCCTGATCATAATCTGGTTCATATATGATTTGGTCCTCCCAGTTTGACAGCAATACGAGATCAAATGAACGATCATGCAAAGAGAGCGTCGTAGGGATATTCGCCTGAGATAGATGCTGAATGTAGTTCCGTCGATAAATGCCAACATCCATAAGATTACAAGACTGACGGACCTCCAGTGTTTGAGCAAGGTCGTCTTCAACACTACCTGCGGCAACCTCTTCTTCGACACGTTTCGTCTCCACCTGTCGCTTTGCCTCACCAACGACCGTCCTTAAATAGCTCTTCGGGACGTCCCTCTTCCTCGGATTAACCGTATCGACTGCGATGTGCTCAGCCACTTTGCAGCAGTAAGATTAATTCTACTCACCTAGAGGAGCCTTCCTGATATTCCGTGGCTTCTTGACGACTCGTCCTCTGAATAACTCCGTGAAGTCCAAGACCTTTCCCGGCTCAAACGCAGGAAATCGTTCATATACTGTCCTCGGCCTTTCAACGAGACGTTTTACGATGCGAGTTCTCCTCTGTCGGGGACGTAATGCCCCAGGTGATTCTGCTTCCGTCTTGACGGGGATAAGACCTTCGTCATCCTCTTCATTCTCAAGTTCTCTATTGACTTCATCCTCCCAGTCCTGACCCTCCTCTGCTCCTATAGCCTCTTCGTCATCCCATTTTTCATTATATATTTGCTTAGCATTGAGAGACGGAATTCCGGAGATGCCGAGTTGGTTCGACAGGTTCTGACCGGAAGGGAGTTGCAGACTGTCCAAGACATGGTCTAAGGAAAACCCAGTGAGTGCTGAGACAGCAGAATTCTCATCCTAAAGTGATTATGAGCATCGGTATCTTGTTTTTGGAAAAGCGATACGGACCTGGTTGGCCATGGTGAATGGAAGGTTCAAGGTCGCGCATCGACCGGAACTGGAATAACCATGCTGACTAATCGACACGTCCATACCTTAATTCCATGCCATAACGCCGCCTGCGCGTCTTGACCTTCACTTGCGAACCTCGCTCGCTCTCTGTCATCTTGTCTCTCTCTGTGCTATCGTATTTCTGTCATCTTTCTGTAGCTTCTTGAGATTGAGTGGTTATCGATTAATATCTTGATTATTCGTCTCGGAAGCTGAGGATACTACCTCAAGTTCCATCATGTCTATGCCACCTGAGCTTGCTGAGAAGCTCGAGGTCAGTTTTCATTTGCCGTGATATCTGTGTGCTCATCCTTTCGATTCAGGCCTTTCACAAGAAGGTGGCTTCCAAGGCCGAGGATATTGTCTTCCAAGTATTTCCACAGAAGGTATCCATCGCTATGCGCATCGTTTCGTCTTATTGATTCTGACTGTTTCAGATACTGTACGTTACCGTACTCCAAGCGCACGAAGATTTTCACCTAGTCACAATTTCTCAGAGATTTACAAGAAATGATTGATGCGAGCTCCAAGCCTTCCTCACCTTTCCATTTATCTCATGCATTAAATTCGACCGATGTCACTGTCTATCCTGATCCGTCTTCCGAACAACGTCAGGACTCGAAGAAACGGAAAGTCGTGGATGATGGAGAGGGACGTATAAATGGAACATCTCCCGAGCATGTGCGTTATACTGAAGCCGTTCACTCAAACAAGCACATCGAGAAAGTGCATGCTGTCTTGAAAGAGGAATGTGACGTGCTTGCACGACTCTGCGTACGTCCAGTTAACTCTATCTTCGATCGCGAACTCAGCTTGTACTGTACTGCAAAGGATGACGTCTCAATATGGATCCAATTGGCTATGCCAAAGCGAGTTGTTTCTTCTGCTTTCAACAAGGGTAATTGCTGACATCTGCTCCTTACAGAATTGAAGAGTAAGCAATATTTGCCGACAGAGTTCCGTTTAATGCTGACACCCACCAGCGGAGACAATTTTGGTGTGGCTGTTCAGCAAGGTAGGATATATAAAGCTATTTGCCGCAACTTACTGACTCCCTTCTCCATTCAGAGGCTTTGGCGGAGTTGAACCGTTGCCAACAGAGTGCGTACAATCTTCGGGATACTGCAAGACAGCACCATCAAAACAGGGCGAAGCTCTGTTCCAAGCTAATAAAGTATCCAAATGTGGAAGACTATTCTGTGAGCTTCGCACTCAGCTGCACCAGCCCACAACACTGAGTCCATTGCTAGCTCGCGCTGAAAGAGCACGACGACAAAGTACTTCATTCTGCACGCTCAAATCTGTTTGATTTACGAGACCTTTATGCCGTCATGACGAACATCTTCCAGAAGAACATTGCAAAGGTATCAAAGCAACTCTTAACGAGTGTATGAGTACTGATGCTTCTGGTTCCGCTAGATCCGCGCACCAAAAGGCAACAACGCCGTCGCACTTTACTAATTACCCTGTACATACAGGCGCTGCATAGATAATACACAACTCTAAGATACACATTGCATTCTATACAGAAATTGTCTTGAAGATATTGAATCCATCCAAAGCAGTACTTATGATAGTACCAGGGATTTGCGGGTGCCAGTGAAGTTCTTTGATGTCTTTTTGACCCTGATGCACGAACAAGAGCTGCGGCGGCACATTGTCTTGGTTTCCGTCGTCCATTGTTGTGCCAGCCTCATCATCATCTGGTTCGACACCCAAATCCCACAATGTAACTTGATCGTCAGCGCCAGACGCGGCAAAAATGGAGTTCTCCGTCGGATGCCACTCGATCGAAGTGACAGGCGCCTTGTGCCACGTGAAAGCTGCTGCAGGAGAGGGCGTTGACGTCTTGCTGTTGTACGTAGTCAATGAGTCATTCGCCGAGGGCTATGGAAGAAGATATTTGCGTGACTTACGCAGAGAAGTTGCGCATATCCCAGACTTTTACGCCGCCTTCATCGCCACCGGAGAGCAGTAAATAGGTCGTGCATTTGTTCCAGCTGATGACATTGACGTCGCTCTCGTGT
This sequence comes from Inonotus hispidus, assembly GCA_024712875.1. NCBI lineage: Eukaryota > Fungi > Basidiomycota > Agaricomycetes > Hymenochaetales > Hymenochaetaceae > Inonotus > Inonotus hispidus. The sequence continues at coordinate 2,937,453 of CM045714.1, read as the reverse complement.
GCAGGACTGACTGAGAGAACGCTTTTCCTGCCTTTCATTCGTACGTCCCATATTCGGATGCTTTGGTCTGCAGAGCAGGATGCGAAGACGGTGGGTTCTGTTGGACTCCATTGTAGGTCTTCGACGCTTGATGTATGCGAGGTGAAAGGTTGGTTTTGAGTGACGAACCCCGTTTGTGAGGTGACTGTGAGGAATATTTTTGAGTGGATGTCTCCGGTGAGGAGTCGTAGTGCTGCGGGATTGGAACTATCAGCGGCCCAATCCATCGCAAACCCTTCTGTGCGGCCGTGTGCGTTGATAGTGTGTGCGGGTGTGTTTGTCCGCTTTTTGTCGAGTGAGTAACCGGGGACGTCGAGTGATTCTATCAGAGGTCGGACATCCCAGACGTGTACTTTGCCGGTTTCTGCCCAGGATGCGACGTAGTAGGGGGAGTTGACGGGAGGTAATGGCGTTGAAGGTGGTAGAGGTTGGGCTCGGATTCGGTTGACACCGCCGAAGTGCGGTACGGAACGGAATTCTAGGACGGCGTCTTCGTCTAGGTTGTCGTCGTCGTCTTCGTCCTCATCTGAATCGGAGTCGTCTACGAAATGGGTTGAGTACTTGAGCGGCATGACAACAGGTACAGCGATTACTTACTACCGTCCTTTTGGGTTCGGTGCAACGACGACATCTTGTAGACTGTTAGTTCGTTATTCTTGGCAGAATCTGCTTGGGTTCCAGCGACGATGAAGGCGGTTGTGGGGTATCGTTGTCGCTCGTCGCCGAGATTATCGCGTAAAACATCGAAGGAAAGGCAAGGCCAGTTAACGTTCATCGAATGTCGCATTTCGTAAACTGAGTCGTCGGGTTCGAGGATTTCGTCCTTCGCGAGGACGTGTCTTCCAGGTATGTAGACGTCTTTTTGGTCTGGTTTCTGTTCTTCGGACTCTTCGATTGGCGGAAGGACTTCGTCGACATCCATTCCTGTCAACGCACATCGATACGATCTCCACATTATATTGACACGAAAGGATCGTACCTTCCCCGTCATCACCGTCTTGTCTACTGTCGACGACTACTTCTTCATCACTCTCGATCTCGTCTTCCCAAGCATCTTCGAATTCACCCATCTCTGTCTCTGCAACATCGATGTCACTGACTCTTCGCGCACCGTTCGGCTTGGCTTTTGAGAATGGTTGTCCATCAGTGGAAGTTTGGAGCTCTGTCACTGTTCGCTTCGACATGGTCGCAGCTATATGAGGATCACAAAGCAAAGAAAAACCAAAAAAAGAGTGAATGGGGCACGTGGCCAAATATGACTTTTTCGAGCGACCGCGACCATTAGTAAATTCCAGCTCTTTTCTTCCCATGGCCAACAGGAGATTTCCTTCTTTGCCCACGGGAGTGTTCTCACGCACGCGCAAGCGAAGCCGTCATTCTGCTGACTTTGTGCGCTGTCCTCACTAAGCTTCTGACAAAGGAAGGGATGTGATTTGACTGACACTGACGTGGCAACTCGTTCACAACGGCGGTTAATTACTCACTTTAGTAAGTAGTTTACTGTGGGAAGCGTATCGGACACGTTTCCGTGCATCTGACGCGCGAGAAGACAGTCAAAATACAGAACCGAGTTGACTGCGCTGTCTGCATGCCGCGGAGCCGCGTCCGTCAGGTACACGTACTCTACTACGGCGCTCGTACGTTTAGGGAATCGACTGGAAAATCCCTCATAGACGCACTTGGAGATACCCGTCGAATATTCCATCTGGCAACGCGCTCAGTCTTATAAAAACCGGTTAACTTCGCACTCTACATTCTTCCTTAGAACCGTTGCCACTCCCTCTTCCGTCCTCCACTTTTTCGACATGTCGTCAATTCAACTCCTGAAGGGTATGTATGCTCTCTCCATCCGTATATGCGTTCAATGTTCAATCCATCTCCCAGCTTTTCTTATGTCCTCGCAGCAGCGACGTCAACACTATTCTTGAACGTATTTCAGATGAGAAATGTTTCAAGGGCTCGCAAAGCAGCAGGAATAAAGTATCCCCAAGGTCGGCATATTCGATTTGCTGAAATGCTGAATGCTGAGTTCTTACATTTCGTTGTAGCCTATGCTGAGAGTGCCGAGGCTGCTGCAAACTCAGCTGCTTTGAAGTTCAACTGCGCACAACGTAAGCATGAAACACTTCTCGTGTACTTAGTTTGTTGTTGAACTATCTGATAGGTGCGCATCAAAACACGCTTGAGCATACACCCTACGTCCTCTACAGGCGAGTCGAAATCAGTTGGAAAACAGAATCGAGCTCGTTGATCTCATTAACAATTTTTCGTAGTTTGCTTGTCACTGGACTGAAGTATCCGTTGCTGAGTGCAGCGCTAGGTGGAAGTTGGGTTCTTGGAAGAATCCTGTACACCATTGGCTACAGTACTGGTAATCCGGCCAAGGTACGTGTAGCTTGTCTTAGCCCTTGACAGATACTGACCAACCTTTAGCGCAACCAGCCGGGCGGCATCTTTGCTGGCATTGGTCAATTTGGTGAGTGAGAATTTCCATTCACTGGACATACGTGTCTGATTTATTTTTGAAAATAATAACACAGGCTTATATTTGTCGGCTGCTTATGCTACGTTCCAATTTGTGAAGGAGGGACTGTAGACTGATATTTAAAATTATTTCGAGAGTTGATCTCTGTGTATTTCCCTGCCTGTTTATTTTTCCCTTGTTTTTTCAACAAATATGCTTTGAGTTTTAACCGTTGAGAGCCGATTGCCGAATACAAAGTGCTATAGATGGAAGGATAGACGGCGATGCCCACCAGTGTACGGACTCAAATGACCACAACCGTGCTACACTTCATTTCGTCTATTTCGTTCACTTTGTGGCCACTTCCACTCAAACTCATACAGGACTATGGCTAACAGTACCGCCAATGACGACGAACGCCCAAGTCCGAGCTCATCGTCTCGGAATATTATCGTCCAATCATCCTCGAACGACTCGGCAATGCTCAATACGTCCACACCCCCTCGGCCGTCCCTGTCGACGTCCCTGTCAGACTTCGCGCTATCCTCGAGCTCATCATCTTCGTCTGCAATAGATGACTCAATGCAGTCTAAGGACGATGCCACTCCTCTCTTGAAGCGGACGAGGCGTCCAACGAGCCACAGTCTCTGGCTCGGACTCGACCAGCGTGTTAACTCGCCACTCGCGAATACTTTCACGCTTCCATCACCAAAATCTCGCAAAGGGAAAGAGAGAAGTACAGATTGCGATGGAGATAGTAATGGCGAAGATGTTGGAGGTAGTTTCCGGGACAAGGATCGAATGAACACAGAATGCTCGTCCCCCTCCAGCGAGTTCGAATTCACTATGCCTTCTATGCCAATGAGGTTTGATAACCAACGTGCGGAAGAGGCAGGTGAGCGGCCGAAGTCGTCCCCTATGGACATCTCGCGTTCAGCGAGCCCCACATCCGCATTGAAGCCGCCAGCCGATATACGAGACACGGTGACTTCATCTCAATCACTCCCCCGACGGTTGTCACAACCGGTTAGTCTACCCTCCTTTTTTTCACTTACAGTCGAATGAATCATTTCCTTAGCCTAAACCTGCTCGACTTCTGTCGTTGCGAGCGGAAGCGCATCCAGAAGGTAGGTCCAGTGTATTAAGTATCTAATAAATCAAGCTAATCTATGAATCTTATAGAGCTAGAAGTGAAACACGAGGCCCAAGTCCAACGTCTTCTCGCCTCTTTTTCTGGTCTGCCTCCGGGTTTGGGGTCACGGACCCGTTCCGCTCGTAACCGGGGTCGGTATCCAGAAGAAGCCGTGGATGACGAGGAATTTCAACGAGAGGAAACACCCAGTGATGACGAGGATCTGGATGCTGCCACTTCATCTGGATTGCTAGATTACAAGGTTCCCGCGGGTAGCGATCCCATTAATATTGCAAAGCCGTCGACGCCGGCTCCGAGCGTACTTGGAACACCAGACGACTACCGGGGCTTTAGAGGGGTCTCGGAAAGTCCGGGCAATGTTATGGATATTGACATGGTATACTTGGTATCTGCCTCGTCCAGGCAAATGGCATCTGACTTGCCTCTCATAGCCATTGTATCCCATTGGTTCTCCTGCAATGGTATCCACTATCGCTCCGCCTCAAAGCTGGCGTCAGACGCCCCCTCCCACCTCAGGCAGTAGCGCAATGAGGACGGCTAAGCGTAAATGTATATATTACATTTCTCTATTAAGAGAAGTACTAATTAGTGTTTTAGATGACGACCGTTTTGAACCCTATGCACCCGCATCCAAGCGCCGGGCCGTGTCGCCGTCGATATCACAGCTCAAGGACCGAGAAATTATCTCGCCCATCGTTATCCCGCGTTCTCCGACCCTTTTGCCGCGGAAATCGTTCAGCCAATCCCAAGCGAATTCTGCAACGTCGTCACCGACAATTTCCAATCCCTCAAGCTATCTGTACAATAATGGGAGCCCTTATCCTTTGCCTTTGTCCAGCAATGGTCATCATAGATCCGGTTCTTCATCCTCTGTCGTGTCTTCACCAACCGTAAGGGCATCTATGATCCTTGCGAGTCCCATTCTTCGACCGGTTCCACGTCTTGCGGTTGGGCTCAAAAGAGCAGAAGATGAGGAGAAGATTGTTGACGGCGCGGGTGAAAACCTGAAGGAGCTGAATATCGGCCGAAGCTAGATGTATGCTTGACATTTTATAAGAGTATCATTGGTCTATCTTATCTGTAGCCTAATTTAGTAACAGATTATCGTTATCTACATTCAGATGATCTTTGAAAAAAATTCTTCGCAGCACATCTTTAGCTCTTCATCCCATGGCTGCTGATCAGCTCACGATTCTCGTCGTCGGCGCAGGCGGGCGGGAGCATGCGCTGGCCTGGAAGCTCGCTCAGTCTCCTATCGTTGATCGTATATTCGTCGCACCGGGAAATGGAGGGACTGCACGGCTAGAGAAGACCACAAACGTGGATGTACCGACCGGGCCAGATTTCGGCGCTCTTGTTGCTTTTGCGGTTCAGAACAATGTTTGTGGCATGTCAGGCTTCAGAGTGTGAATTACTTGGCGACTTAAGGATGATAATATAATATGCCAGGTCAATCTGGTTGTTCCGGGGCCGGAGCAGCCTTTGGTGGATGGGATTGAGTTTGCGTTTCGGAAAGGTTGGGTCTTTTCGTTGGACTATATGCTATGTTTTTTTGTCGTCTTACTGATAGAAATATCGTAGTTGGTATTCCGATATTCGGGCCTTCTGCACGGGCTGCTACGATGGAGGGTTCGAAAGCGTTCTCAAAGGACTTTATGGCTCGACACAACATACCCACCGCTAAATACAAGACTTTTGCCGCGTCGCAGTTTGAAGAAGCTGTTGAATATGTCAGGAATTGTGGGTTTCAGGTTGTACTGAAGGCGGATGGTCTTGCTGGTGGGAAGGGTGTTCTGATACCTCAGACGACTGAGGAGGGGATAGCTGGGCTGAAGGATATCTTGGTGTCGAATGTCTTTGGTAAAGCTGGTGAGTCGGACGGGTTGGTCTGAAGCTTTTCGATCGCTTGACGGAATGTTCTTAGGTAGCCAGGTAGTTATCGAGGAGTACTTGACGGGCTCGGAACTATCCATCCTTGCTTTCTCCGATGGGTACACAATAGTCCCGCTTCCTGCTGCACAAGACCACAAACGTATCGGCGATGGCGACACAGGTCCTAACACAGGTGGAATGGGTGCATACGCGCCCGCTCCAGTTGCCACTCCTCACGTCATGAATCGTATAATGAAAGAAACTCTCCAACCGACGATTGACGGAATGCGTCGAGAAGGATTCCCGTTTGTCGGATTGCTATTTACTGGGTTTATACTTACGGAGTCGGGCCCGAAGGTTCTGGAGTATAATGTCCGCTTTGGGGATCCTGAGACGGAGGCTGTCTTATTACTATTGGAGAGTGACTTGGCTTCCATCTTATTGGTATGTTCTCTTTGATTACTGTTGACACGATAAAAAGATGAGACTGACGCTCGTAGGCGTGCGTTGAACACCGACTAGACTCGGTTGAGGTGAAAGTCCGACCTGGTTTCGCTGCTTCTATCGTCGTTGCTTCGGAAGGTTATCCAGGCTCGTACACCAAAGGGAAGCAAATCGAAATCGATGAAGTGCCCGCAGGTAACGCCCTTCGTTTCATCCCTGGTGTTCCGTATGTACTCATCGATATGACGTGTACTGAAGGCGTCCAGGTCTTCCATGCAGGCACTGTGCAGAAAAACAACAGCATCCTCACGTCTGGGGGTCGCGTTCTCGCTGTCTCAGCAGCGGCTTCGTCAGTGAAAGAAGCCGTAGACCTTGCCTACGAAGGTATCAAAAAGATCTCATTCGAGGGCGCTTACTACAGAAAAGACATCGCATACCGGTATGTAATAAATTCCGCTGTGAGCTTTCATGGTTATTTGATAATATCACGGTGAACTAGAGCTCTCCAAGCCGAATCAGCTCCGAACAAAGCGGGGTTGACGTACGCCTCAGCGGGCGTATCGGTCGACACTGGGAACGCGTTCGTAGAGGCAATCAAGCCATTTGTCAAGTCCACCCGACGACCAGGGTCCGACGCAGCCATTGGAGGCTTTGGCGGGACGTTTGATCTCAAGCCGTTAGGGTACAACGACCCGGTTCTTGTCAGTGGGACTGATGGAGTTGGAACAAAGTTGCGCGTTGCGATTGATTCGGGGATTCATCGTTTCGTTGGTTAGTCGCTCTTTCATTCCATCATTCCATTCCATACCCACCATTCCTACTTCACTGCGTACCCACGCCTCCCCCAAAATACTGACATTTTTGTTTCGTGACTACTCAGGAATCGACCTCGTAGCAATGTCAGTCAACGACCTCATCGTCCAAGGCGCCGAACCGCTCTACTTCCTAGACTACTTCGCGTGTTCCCGCCTCGACTTACCAATCGCAACTGAAGTCGTCAAGAGTATAGCTGAAGGCTGCGTTGAAGCCGGATGCGCTCTTATTGGTGGTGAGACGGCTGAGATGCCCGGGATGTATCACGATGGTTCGTTTCATTATCACGCGATTCATCCGTTACGTCCATGCATTGATTTAAGTTCATTTTAATCGATATATAATATAGGAGATTACGACCTTGCAGGCTTCGCCGTCGGCGCCGTCGAGCGCTCCCAACTCCTCCCAAAACCCGACATCTCAGCAAACGACATCATCCTCGGCCTCCCCTCCTCAGGCATCCACTCAAACGGCTTCTCCCTCGTCCGCAAAATCATCGCCCTCTCCAACCTCACATACTCATCCCCCTGTCCATGGGACACACAAAAACTACTCGGCGAATCTCTACTTACACCTACACGCATATACGTCAAGTCTCTCCTTCCCGTGTTGAAATCGGGAAGCATAAAAGGCCTCGCGAATATCACAGGCGGGGGATTCATCGATAACATCCCTCGCGTCCTTCCTGAAGGACTCGGTTGCATAATCGACGTATCCCACTGGACTCTCCCTCCCGTTTTCTCGTATTTGATGAAAACAGGCAGAGTTGAACCTCGAGAAATGTGTCGTACTTTCAACTGCGGAGTCGGTATGGTCCTCATCGTCGCTCGTAAAGATGTCGAAGCTGTTTCTCGCTCCTTGCGCGAGAATGGCGAATCTGCAGTGTACGAAATCGGGGAAGTCGTCCCGAATCAGGGTAAGAGCGTCGAGCTGAGAGGTCTAGAGACTTGGGTATGATGTAAGGCGATAAGGCAAGGCCTACAAGATATGCATACACTCGTCATTTTTAATGCTCCTTTTTCGTGTGGGAAAACATTCTGGAGGTCATTCCAGACAATGCTACATTATCGTATAGATATGAAGAGAAGAGAGAAGTAAAGGAATAAAGAGTAATGCCGATGCCGGGTGATTTTTCTCCTACTTATGATGAAGGTTGAAGTAATGATAATGAAGAAGAAAACGAAACAAAACAAGAACGTACAACGTATGAACAGAGGCCAATGGCGTGCTTGGCATGACATGAAATTGTAAGAGTAAAAAAAAGAGACACGAGACGTGTAAGTAAGCAAGCACGGTAAGAAAAAACGGAAAAACTGAACAGGAAAGAGTATATGCCGGGAGTAGTGATTATGCGTGTAAAGATGAGAATAATGTGAATGTAGGAAAGAAAGACAAAAACAGTAAGATAGGGAAGAAACGGAAAAGCAGAATGAATGATCGATAATCTATACCCAAGAAATATAAAACACAAGAGGCCAAGACAGAGTGCATACAATCAGATAGCAAAAGAACAGCGAGCAATGGGAAATAAACTGTAAGCGGGTGGATCCTACATAGGAAAGGTAAGGTCGTTTATAGCTCTGGATAGAGCAAGAGGGGAAAAGGGAGCATGAGCATCCACAAATGAAGGAAACCGACCGACTACAAGCGGGACTGCCGAAGTGACGGGGATGCTAAGATGAAAATCATGAAGGAGGAAAATCATGAAGCGAAATGTACATGCTCCCTCTCACGCCGAGACCGATACAGTAGCAGTACTGGCCGACTCAGCGGGATTGGCCGCGGGAACTGTGGCGACGGCAGCAAATGAAAGTGGTTTTATGTCCGAAGTGGTTTCGGATGCATTTACGTCGGTGTTGATGCCATTGGTAGTAATATTATGTCCATTAGGCATCTCCTCATCGATACTATCTTTTGCAGCTGAAGAAGAGGCGCTCTCCGAACGGCCCGATGGTGTGTTTGTACCGTCAGTGGATGATCTCTCGCCTTTCAGAGGCACGGGAGGGGGAGCCTTCAAGATCTGTGCAGCCGTCGGACCATTGGGTTGATTCGTAACGGGGCCCCAGGACGGGGGTGTGACGGAACCACTTAGTACCGGAAACTCGTCCGCACCCGGCACTCGTTGTGCGTGGTGATTAGCAGAACGGCCGTTAGCGCCTCCACGTTTTTCGTGGCGTGCCCCGTTAACCTTTGCACCATTGACGCGCTGGCTTTGGCCGCCTGGCGATCCGTTTGGTGAACCATCCTGTGTTTGATAAACAATAACCAAAATTAGTACTTGAGGTGCGTGAAAATTTTGAAATTTGTAAACAAACTAACCGTTCGTAGATTGAGCCCGGCCATCTTCTCAGCGAGATGATCGCCCTGAGGCTGGGTCTGTGCGCGAGCACGACCTCCATATTTTGCCACATAATTACCTTGCGGCGACTCACCAGCTTCCGGCAAAATATGTGGGAATTTACAGGAATCACTAAATTAAGTCAAAAAATACACATTATGTCAGATGGCAAATTCACACTATCATTTATTCTGCGTATCACGGAGGAAATGGACTCACCCGTTACGACATCTGCCTGACGGGAAGAATGCACATGGTGGCTTCCGGTTGGTTGAGCCAGCAGCCGACATGCGTCGGACGCTCCCGCGTCGCAGACTATTAGGGACTTGGGAGCGTGTGGTATTTGGGTAAGCATCCTGTTGAGACGGGGCTTGCGCATTGTTCGGCGCACCACTGTCAACTTGCGGGTACTGTGCAGTCCCATTGAGAAAGGAGGCATCGCTTCGGTGTCCTGAAGATTGCACCACAGGCGATGTCGGGGAATAGATAAAGCCGTTCGGTTGGGGAGCACCTTGTTGTCCAGGAGTAATACCTACAGGCATGGGTTGCATATGCCCTGGGCCTGGAGGTGGGTAGCCTGCTGGTACCGGAATACCGTACGGGATAGGCGGAGGAGCATTTGCCGAATTGTACGGTCCTTGCACAGGCGAAGCGATCTCCGAACCGGAGCGTAGATGCTGCGATGGAGACACGGGTGAGTGCGATGGATTTTGAGGTGACGATGCCGGATTGGCAGAGGGGGGTTGAGAATAAGGCGTCGGAGGAACAGCATAGTATCCAGCATAGGGTGGATGAGCCATCGGATCATAATGAGCGGAATATTGCGCTGGAGGCGGTAATGGACCTTGGAAGTAGGGCCCTTGTGGGTGAGCGAATATGCAGGATGGTCCATAACGGCATGCGGGGAAATAACTACCAAATCCTTGTTAGTATAAAGACCTTATTATAGCATCCGAGAGCTAGAGAATGCCACCTACCGACATGGAATTAGACGCGCAATCTCCAGTGGCGGCAGTGTACCGTTGCCCATGTTTTCTGGAGGCTGGGATGAACTGTTAGCTGGGGGAGGGGGAGGAGGATAGTACGGGGCAGGGGAACCATCGGGAAGCATCGCGCCGGGGAACGGCGCCGGATAATACATGTATGGGCCTGGGGGAGGCACTTGACCATACCCAGTAAAATTCTGTTGGTAGCCTTCCGGTGCAGGATGCGCGTACGATGGTTGCTCTGGACCAGACCCAGGGGTGGCGGGATCGGATGTGGTCGCGTTACTGGCATCTACCTGAGCTCTTTTGTCGCGGGCAGCGGAGAGCAACTCGAGGATAGTGGAGTCCGTGGTGAGCTGCTCGATGCTCCCATGGTTAGAGGAGACCGTGGGGTCGGCACCTGCATGACGAATAAGCATAGGCGCAAATTTCTTATGCGGCACGCGAGGATAGCTCACCTGCATCTAAGAGGGCCTTGACGATGTCTCCGTGACTGTTCTTTACGGCCTGAACGAGTGGCGTGGCACCTGCTTCATCTATTTGAGACAATGAAAAATCATGAGACATCTTCAACATCGGGGGGTGAATTTTCCTTGAATAAGGGACGACATACCCTTGGTCTCAATGTCAACTGAAGTAACTTCCTTGAGGAGATTATGGACCTGCTCGATGTCTCCCGAGTCGGCAGCGAACCAGAGGGCAGAGACCATGTTTAATTAGACTGAGGGAGGAGGAAACAGGGAAAAGTGCCGTGGGGGAATAAAAAGCTGAGCGGTGATAGTGGAGATGTTGGTAAAGATGAGAGGAGGTAGAGCGAGGCGAATGCAGGCAGAGACTTTGAAAGCAAAATGACCGCCCGGAGTGGTGACACACAAATTTTTGTGTAAATACTGATTATGTAATTATGTACGCCAATCATCTTAATATCTAAAACACATGGCTGACTAAAATTCGGACTTTGAATTTCTGCACCATACTAAATTAAGTCGGAAACTATACCAAATGCAGTATAACGATCTGCAAGGTGCAACCATACTAAATTAAGTCGCAAGCTATACCACATTTAGTATAAGATCTGCAAAGTGCAATGCAAAGATTTCCCGGCCCCACCCGTCTCAACTTTCCCCCCCCTTTGCCCCCTCCCTACCCGTCCCTTCCACCCTCCCCTCTCCCTCCCTAAAAAAAAACAGAAAATTTGTTAAAAATTCGAACAAGCCCCAAAGTACTTATATTAATTATTTTCCAGAAAATTTGCTAAAAATTCGAACAAGCCCCAAAGTACTTATATTAATTATTTTCCTCTTTTTTTTAGAAGAAAGATCGGCAGAGATTGGTAGAAATTGGTGTGATTGTCCCCCTAATATTCTCTGTTTATATGATTACATAATCATAAAGCAGTTTGCATTGCACACTCTCAAACAACTCAAATTCTGCACTTAAAAATCTAAAACAATGCTAGAAAAATGGTAGAAGTCCAATAGATTTATATTCTACCTTCACAAAGGAGTCTCCCTTATGCAATAAGAGAACCTTTCTGGAGTTTATGCTCACCTTTGTTAATCATCTAAGGGCTGTCAATCTTGAATGATTATTTTAGCAACCATATACAGCTTAGAGATGGCACATTTGGACTATATGATGACATATCAGTATGAGTGACATATCAGGCAACATTACAAGTAGGAGCATTTTGGTCAGAATGCAATATCAGCCAACTAGAGCAGTTTTCTTCTATTCCAACCAAAAGTCTTCACCCTAAAATAATATTTTTGCCCAGTGTGTGAGCTCCTTGCAGGGCATGTAGTTATATCTACGAATGTACAGCTTCTCTCAGCCAATTGTATAATGTATAACTCAACTGAGAATATATTATTATAGTAGTTTTGTTACGTACATAATCTACTTTGGTAGGATTAGGATAAGCTAGGATAATATTGTGTATGCTTGGAAGAGATTGTAGTGAAGAATATATAATAATATAATTTATAAATGGACATTACTCAGACCTATGGCCAGCGGGGTTTTCGGCGAAGCCGAAAATGCCAGTGCTGGTCTTAATATCTAAAACACATGGCTGACTAAAATTCGGACTTTGAATTTCTGCACCATACTAAATTAAGTCGGAAGCTATACCAAATGCAGTATAAAGATCTGCAAGGTGCAACCATACTAAATTAAGTCGCAAACTATACCACATTTAGTATAAGATCTGCAAAGATCTGCAAAGTGCAATGCAAAGATTTCCCGGCCCCACCCGGTCTCAACTTTCCCCCCCCTTTGCCCCCTCCCCACCCGTCCCTTCCACCCTCCCCTCTCCCTCCCTCCCCTCTCCCTCCCTAAAAAAAAACAGAAAATTTGTTAAAAATTCCAACAAGCTCCAAAGTACTTATATTAATCCTTTTTCTCTTTTTTACCAAATGTTCCAATTGTCTTCATTGCACTTTGTCATATTACCCAAATTAGAAATATGATCTGCAAAGTGTGCAATCTTCACCCGGCTCACCTATAGCCTGCTCTGCTTAACTTTGCCCCTCTCACTCCCTGTATAAAATCCCCTCCTTTCCCCTCTCACATTGTTTCAGCACTTAACCACCAATTCCTATCATCTTATCTCTATTTCTACTATTCAATGGCCTTTAACAACTCTCCACCTGTTACACCAAATAGGCAAAGAACTAGAATTAGACAAGAATATCATTATGAATTAGAACAAAGCAGTCCTAATAGAAATAGAAGACGTGCTCCAGGAAGTACTTCTCAGTATAATTATAATATGGTACCCCCAAGTCAGCCAGCTCAGCTACAAGATCCATTTTTGGATGATACTATATATGCACAATCACAACACAATATTATGCCTCCTCAAAGAGATTCTCAATATAATATGCCACCTCCTCCAATGCCTCCACCCCCTCCTCCACTATATCCACCTCCTTCTCCACTATATAATCAGTATAACTTTCCACCACCTCCTTCACCATCACCACCACCACCTCCTCAACAATATCAAATAACAGTACCATCTATTGCTACATCAATAATACCACCACCACCACCACTACCACCACCACCACCTCAACAATATCAAATAACAGTACCATCTACTACTACATTAATGACACCTGAGTTGCAACAAATTTTAAATGAAAGAGAGAGAATTACAAATTTGCCTTTATATCCAACACGACAATATAGACGCAGGTCGTCATCCAGACAAGCACAACCAAACCAATATATATATTCAAATACTACAACAACATATGCACAAGATAATCAGAATATTACTCAAGGACATCATCAACGTTACTATCGTAGAGCAGAAACTCCATATATGCAACAAAATCAGGATATATATTCAAATACTACAATATCATATAGACAAAATGAGAATAATACTACAGAAAGACGTCACCAATATCATTATTATGCTACATCTGATATACAACAAGAGGTGATTTATAAACGTTATAAATATGTAAAATATAAATATTCAAATTAAATTTGTATAAATTTGTAGATAAATGCTCAGTCTACTGAGACTAATAATAATGAAATAAATAATGCTATACATAATATAAATGAAATACATAATACTCAAGATAATATAGATGAAATACATAATGCTCAACACACTTCTCAAGATATAAGACCTATAGGAGAAATATATTATAGGCGATATATTAAAGAAGGAGAGAACTATGCAAGAGATTCAACAGTTCATATCTCAACAGTTAATATCTATGACTTAGGCAGAATGAATGTTTTGTGTTCATACTGTCAGGCATTACACTGGCTAAGTGAACGTGTCAATGCGATCATCAAAGAGAAATCCAAAGTTTGGTATTTGCTGCCTTACTGGAAAAATACAAGTTCCTTTACATCATCTTCCACCTATAACATTATCAAATTTATATCAAGGTGAAACACAAGAGTCAAAACACTTCTTATCATCAATTAGAAATTTTAATAATGCATTTGCATTTACAAGCTTGGGTATTGAAAGAAATGTTTCAATTACTCATGGAGGACCATTCTGCTTTAAAGTAAATGGAAAGTTGCACCACTGGATAGGAAGTCTTTTACCTACATCTGCATCAAATAATACTACTCCACAAAAACAATTTGCACAAATTTATGTTATTGATGGAAAAGAAGAGGCTCTCAATCAAAGAATGCGAAATAATCCAGTTCCACTACGAAATAATGAATTAGATATTCCAACAGAGACTATAAGAAGAAATATTATGTCAATAATATATGATATACTTATGCAAATTAACCCTTGGGTTAATACATTCAAGATGGCTTTTCAAAGAATTACTCAAAGTACTGCAAATCATATTACTATGCGTTTAACTTTAGATCCAACAAAAGATAGAAGACGTTATAATCTACCAACCTCAGGTGAAATTGGCTTACTATTACCTGGCGATACAGATGCACCTTAAAGAGGTGAGCGGTGGAGAGATATAATAATTGAACGACAAAGCAATGATAATCAGTTTCAACGTATCTCTGAAATTAATCCTTTATATCAACCATTGCATTATGTTTTACTCTTTCCTTATGGAGATTTAGGATATGCTCCAAATACAATACCTTATCAAAGCTCGTATATTACTTCTTAATAATTTCATAATTCATTTAATAACCTGAATTATTATCTTAGGTGATAATATAAATGAGAGTAATATTGCTGAAGTTGAGAATAATGAAGAAAGAAGAAGAAACTTTGTTACACAACGAGATTTTGCAGCATATTTATTATTTCAACGTCCTACACGTGATACAGATCCCTTATTTTTAGCAAGAGATCTTTTTCAAGAGTATTTAGTTGATACCTGGGCAACAATTGAGCAAGGTAACTTAAACTGGATTCTCTTCAATCAGCAAAATATACGTATGGAGACAGCCAGAGGTTTGATAGATATGCTTCCTCAAGATAATTTAGACTTGAATGAAGTTGGTCAAAAGGTTATTCTTCCTTCCAGTTTTACTGGAAGTACAAGACATATGCAACAATTATATCAAGATTCAATGGTCATTGCTCGATATTACAAGCATATTGACTATTTTATAACAATGACAGCAAATCCAAACTGGATTGAAATTCAAAGAGAATTAAAATTAGGACAAACTGCAGCAGATAGACCTGATTTAGTAGCAAGAGTCTTTCATCAAAAATCAAAAGCTCTTCTTGATTGTTTATCAAAGCAATTCTTTTTAGGCAAGACTGCTGCTAAAATTCATACTATTGAATATCAAAAAAGAGGTCTTCCTCATATGCATCTACTTCTTATTATGCAAAATGAAGCAAAACTTAGATCACCTCAAGATGTAGATGATACAATCTCAGCAGAGTTACCAAATAAAGATGAAGACTCTGAACTTTTTGAATTAGTTGCATCATTTATGTATCATGAATGTAAGTCAGGTCTAACAGGCTGCTTAGAATCAGATCAAAAGTGCAAGAAGCATTTTCCCAAGTCTTTTAAGAATGAGACTACATTTGATGAAGACTCATATCCAAAATATAAAAGAAGAGATAACAAACAAACTTGGATTAAAAATAATAAAGAAATACAACTCAATAATGATCGAGTTGTTCCTTTAATAAGCTTCTATTGAAAATGTTTCAATGTCATCTTAATATTGAAGTATGCAGCTCAATTAAAAGTGTTAAATATATTCATAAGTATATATACAAAGGTATAATATAATTCTATATCTTATATATTATTCTAACTTTTATATATATTCAGGTCATGATCGTGCAACTGTTGAGCAAATACAAAAGGATAATGAAGTGCAACAATATATTGATGCAAGATATATTTCTGCTCCTGAAGCTGTTTGGAGAATTTTATCATTTAGAATGCATTCTGAAGAACCTCCAATCTAAAGACTTGCTGTACATCTTGAAGGAGAGCAAAATATTATAATTGATCCAGATACAGATACAATAGTAGATATCAATCAGCGTATTACTGGAAAAGATACAACTTTAATGGCATTTTTCAAATATAATAGAGAACATCCAAATGATCTTAAATATGTTTATCAAGAGTTCCCTCAACACTTTGTTTGGAATAAATCTACTAGAAAGTGGAGTCCAAGAAAGAAAGGATTTTCTTTGGGACGCATGTACTTTATTTCTCCTAAAGAAGGAGAGAAGTTTTACTTGCGTCTCCTTCTTACTGTTGTCAAAGGACCTAGATCCTTTGAGGCTTTAAGAACTGTAGATGGACAATTGATGCCGACATTTCAAAGAGCATGTGTTGTTCTGGGGCTACTAGATGACGACAATGAGCTCAAAGAATGTCTCCAAGATGCATGTCTTTATCAAATGCCTAATCAATTACGCAAATTATTTGTTTTAATATTACTTGAATGCAACCCATCAGATCCTACAAATTTATGGAACTCTTACAAAGTACAACTTTGTGAAGGTTTAAATAGAGAACTTCAAACTTTAACGAATATAAATGAGATATTTACTCAAGATCAAATTGAAGACTATTGTTTATACCTTTTTCAAACATGGTATGAAAATAGTACAGATCGTATATACCCCTCTGCAATGTCAAAGTCAACTATAGATTGGAAAAGCAACTAGCTTTGGGCAATAGATTAATTCGTACTCATAGGCAGTACTTATACCATACAGAAGAACTAATAGCTCAAGCAGAAGAAGAGTATCAAAGTATGAATAATGAACAAAAAACTTTTTTTAATGCTATTATGCTTTCAGTTGATCAAAATCTTGGTCAAGGATTCTTTCTTAATGGTCCTGCTGGAACTGGCAAGACATTTTGCTATAATGCTATCTGTCATAAACTGCGTGGACAGGGACAGATAGTACTTTGTGTTGCATCTTCAGGAGTTGCAGCACTTCTACTTCAAGGTGGACATACAGCTCACTCAACCTTTAAAATTCCTCTTGAGCCTGATGAAAGTTCAACATGTAAAATTAGCAAGACCTCTCAATTAGCTGATCTTATTAGAGAAACAAATTTAATCATTTGGGATGAAGCTCCTGCACAAAGTCGTTTTTGTGCTGAAACAGTTGATAAGACTCTTAAAGATATCCGACAGTCTGAAAGAGCTTTTGGAGGAATAACACACATTTTTGGAGGTGATTTTAGACAAACTCTTCCTATTGTTCATAAAGGTTCAAGAGCAGCAATAATTAGTAAAACACTAAAACGTTCAGAGTTGTGGCAAAATTTGCGTATCTTTCATCTTACTGAAAATATGCGATTAGGTCTTAGTGAAGAAGATCAAAGATATGGAAAATGGATTAGAGAAGTAGGAGAAGGCAAGCATACTGCATCTGATAGCTTAATAACCTTATCTGAAGAGATAAGATGTGGTAATACAATTGATTCACTTATTCAAGTAATTTATCCTCTAATTCAACTAAAGAATCCTGATATTGAACTTTATGAACCTGAATATGATCAATACTTCTTAGATCGAAATATTCTCTGTTCAAGAAATGATGGAGTACAAAGTATTAATGATCAACTTCTTGAAAGATTTCCTGGAGAAGAAGTTGCATACTTTTCAGTTGACAAAGCTCTTACAGAATCAGGAGCAGATAATATCACAGTGTCTATCCAAGAGAATTCTTAAACTCAATAACAGAAGGAGGATTACCGCCATCAATTTTGAAAGTGAAAAAGGGTGTACCACTTATAATTCTCAGAAACTTAAATATTGAAGATGGTCTTTGTAATGGAACTCGCTGTATTCTCTTAGACTCAACACGTACTCAACTTAAAGTACGACTTATTACAGGAGAAAAAAGAGGTGAAGTTCATATCCTTCCAAGAATTAAGTTTCACCCTCCAGAAAAACAGTTAGGATTTCAAATGGAACGTCTTCAATTTCCAGTACGTTTAGCTTTTGCAATGACTATTAATAAGGCACAGGGACAGTCTATGAAAAATGTTGGAATTGATCTTAGAAGTCCATGCTTTTCTCATAAACTTTATGTTGCATTGTCTAGATGTACTTCAGCATCTAAAGTTAAAGTCTTATTTCTACAGGAGCAGCGTACAGATGGTCAGCAAAATGTTACTAGCAATATTGTATTTAAGGAAGCCTTAGTATAATATTAATATAAAATATTTTGCTTTAATTTACTCAGATCTATGGCCAGCGGGGTTTTCGGCGAAGCCGAAAACTCCAGTGCTGGTCGATTGTTTAATTCGGCATGGATTACATCATGTGGCAGGCACAGAGCTGTTGTCTTCAATCTGACTACTCCCGATTCTATCCGAAATAGAATACTACATATCTAAAAAGTCAATAATTTATTATGCCTACTACTCTTCATTACAATTACATTACAGTCATGCATATACGCAGAGTCACCAGGACAGACGTAAAGAGTCAGGCATCGACGTGTTATTCCGCCTAAACACCAGATGAAAAGCACCAATGAAATCGAGGTCGTTCCGATTCGTCCGAACTCCTTTGCATGATTACTAGCCACTGATGACCTCCTTCCGTGGAACCCTCGATTTCTCGGTCTCAGTCAAGTGACTCACGCTCATACTCGCCCAGACAATCAACATTGTAATACGGCAACACTACGGCACGCCGTGCGGAATTAGCGCGCCAAACGTTTCGTATCGTGTGTCTAACCTGTCTATTGAATAATAATACATTGGATAAATGTGCAAGAGATACTTGACTTATGAGACAGAATGTAATGCGGCAAGAATGAAAGACTGGTCCAAGGGACCTTTTCGGTGGGAATTGGAAAGAACTCAACTCTCACGACACCTTCAAGTCGTCCAATCCGAGTTTGCGTTGCAGCACGCTTAGTGGTCCGTCTTTGGCTGGTTGTGGTAAATCCAACTCAAATCTCGATGGGCGCGCCATTAACTCCTGTGCTCGGACCTTCACATCTGTACCCTCGTACAGCACTTCGTAAATTCCACCTGCAATCGGTGCATTCACGCCAAGCTCCTGAATCAGTCTATGGAGTGCCTTGGCAGTCGTGACACCCTCCGCAACAGATCCGAGCGTGCGAACGATTTCCTCGAGCTTCTCGCCCTTGCCTAGCCGGTAGCCGACCGTGTAGTTCCGCGAAGTCGATGATGAACAAGTTAGGAAAAGATCTCCTACGCCCGCCAGCGTGAGGAAAGTGTGCGAGTTCGCGCCGTAAGCTGCACCAATACGCGTCATCTCTGCTAAACCACGCGTGATGAGCACTGGAAGGTCATTTTCAGTACATGTCTAGTGGTAATTTCACATGCAAGTACGTACTGGCTCGCGTGTTGTTTTCGAAGCCCAAACCGTCGGAGATACCCGTAGCAATCGCGTATACATTCTTCAGTGCGCCAGCAAGCTCGACACCAATGGGGTCGGCCCAAGTGTAGCATCGGAACCACGGTTGGTGAAAGACCTGGGAAGCACGCTCCGCGTGGAGGGCAGAGAAGGACGCGATCGTTACGGAAGTTGGCTGCCGTCGGACAATTTCTTTCGCGAACGAGGGTCCGGATAGGAAAGTCGCGGCTCTGGCCACATCAGGCCCACATGTATCGGCAATGATCTCGAGAGTAAGGGAGCGGGTTTTGATTTCAATCCCTTTGTTCACGAAAATGAGGAGCGGCATGTTTTTTGGGTCAAGATGAGGATGTAGTTCCGTGAGTATTCCTCTAAATGAGGACAGTCGTAAGTATCAAGTCGTATAAGAATGACTACAGGTACTGACCTTAATCCCTCGGTAGGTATGGCAAATAGGAGTACATCGAGACTGGCGATCGTTTCTGAAGAAGGTAGCTCCGGACCAATGGCAGTAATGATTTCAGGGAACTCATGGTCTCGAAGGTAGTCCTTATTACGATGGTGCAGGTTGAAGTACTCGACTTGCTCCTTGTCGCGCGACCACAGGAGGACTTCATGCTCAGAATCACCGAGGTGGTCCGCAAGACAACTACCAAAGTTTCCAGCGCCTAGCACGCAAACCTTGGTCTTTGGCGGGGATGAAGGGGGTGGATGGGACATGTCGAAAGTCGCAACTCTGTCAGAGGACAAGGCTGCACGGGGACGGGGACGATGAGGGCGCGCAAGGCGTGCGTAGACGGAGTGTGGTTTGTGAATGAGAGCTTGCATAGTGGAGACGCGTCAATGTCCAGCTGTAAAATGGAGAAGTGTTTTCGTACCTTCTGCCCTGGATACGGACGAGCTTAAATACCTGAAGGATAATAACGATGGACGTAAGAAAGTAGAAATATCTACGCGAGCACACAGCATGCAACTGACTGGGAGTTACTACAAAACGTGTGGATCCTCCTGAAACGCGTTAAACCAAGAAAAAGCGCGCTTCCCTTTTTGGGACACGCGTCATTCATTGGGGCTCTTCAATTCCCGTGCCGGGTCCATTCCGAAATCCATGCCGGTTAGGACGATGCTTGCGATGTACCCTTGAAAATATCTTCACGAGGAAAGAAGTCCGTCTGTGGAGTCGGATGCATCTATTTGCAGCCGACTGCAATACGCTCTCTATATTTGACTTAATGCACCTTCTTTTCTTTAACTTGATGAGGAGTGAAAATTCCGGAGCGCGGATCCGGATTGAGTCCGAAGTGAACCGATCGACGCGGCTAGTGACCGATGGCGGTGTTTGTCACTCTCCACGTCACTTCCGCCGCGGGGATTACAACCAGTGGTGAACCAGTGCTTTCTCGCTCACCGCTGCCTATCTCTTTCTGCTTTTACTTATTCTCCTATATTCTCGACTCCTCTGTCTGCCCCTTTGCTCAAGTATACATACCTACATCATATAATACTGGCTTGAATTGGTATCGTAATGCCCATCCAAGACCGCACAAACGAATTCAGAGCCTGTGTCGAGTCCATCCGCAGCCGTTCCGCTGCACACTCCCGAGTGGCCGAACAACGACAGCGACTGTTGCAACAGCGCGGGAAAGAAAATGTCAAGAGCGAGTTTACCAGTATGGCTACTGCTATTGGGAAAGATATCAGTGCAACGACGCTCAAGTTGAATAAACTGGCTCAACGTGAGTTTTCCCATTCTGATTCTTCAAGGCCCCATTGTTACGACGCAATTACTCATATCTGTGTCTGATTTTTTTTCCACCCGAGAAGTTGCGAAGCGAAAGACGTTATTTGACGATAGACCTGTGGAGATCAGCGTATGTTCTTCCGCTCCGTTTACTGCCCCAATAATTTTTCTTCGCGCTACTCGTTTGCCGTGCACCACTTTCATTTGCCGAAAGTTCGACAAAAATACTTACCCGTGCCGTATTCTTTTATCTAAACCTTGACAGGAACTCACGTACATCATCAAACAAGATATTGCTGGGATTAACAGGCAGATAGCGTCCTTACAAACATATCTGAAGCAGCAACAAGCACGAAGTGGGAAACATACTGCGAATAAGCAGGTTGATGAACATAATGGGAATGTTGTCATGTTGTTACAGAGCAAGCTTGCGGCGACAAGTATGGCGTTTAAGGATGTGTTAGAAGTAAGGACGCAGAATATGAAGGAGTCGAAAGATAGGACGGAGCAGTTTATGTCTTCGACGTCTGCTGCTGCAGCGAATCAGACACCAGCAAGTACGTCTGGATCACTTATTCTTTGAGCAGTGTTCTAAGATATTGTACAGACTCTTTACTATTTAATGGTCCTCGAGCCGGAGACCCAATGGGCGATGGCAGCGCGACTCGTACAGATACAAAGGGCAAAGGTCGAGCGCGCCCTAACGGGGACGTTCTCGCCCTCGACCTTCTCTCCGCCGAAGAAGGCACAGCAACGACGGGGTCTAATTCCCAAGGCCCCTTTGCGCAAATGCAGCTTGTTGCCCAACAAGATGACTACATCCAACAACGTTCCTCCGCTATCGAATCTATCGAAGCTACCATAGCCGAGCTCGGACAGATCTTCCAGCAGCTAGCGCATATGGTTGCGGAGCAGCGGGAGACTGTGCAGAGAATTGATGCGGATACGCTTGATATTGCCGATAACGTGGGTGGAGCGCAAAGGGAGCTGTTGAAGTATTATGCGAATATTTCGAGTAATAGGTGGCTGATGCTGAAGGTGTTTGGTGTGCTTATCGTTTTTGTGAGTCATCGTTTCGCGTGTTTATTTTTTTTTTCGCTTCTTTTCTCGTGTCCGTGTAATGCTTCTTCCTTCCCGCGCCCTGACTTCGTCTTCGCTTGCTCGACGGCATGAGTGCCGAAGCCACCTGTGCTCCAACGCCTCCTGTCGCTTCGTTTTGGTGTTGTCTTCTTTTTCTGTCATACTGTGAGACTCGTGGAAGGATACTAACTAACGATTGTTCCCCCTCGTGTTCTTGTCCCCTGTAGTTCCTGGTGTTCATCCTCGTATCATAGACATCCCTATCACCGTCGACCCCGAGCTTCCATATTTCGACTACCTTCACCGCACTACACCACCATACCACTGTTCCTTATTGCGGAATTTATTACTTTTCAATTTCGAGGACACTTCGATCCCCTTTCTCTTTCATTAGCGTGTTTAGTCGCTATTGACGTGCCGGAACACGTTCTTCAACAAAATGTAAATGCAATACCCGACCCGAAAGTAGATAGAAGGGACATCCAAAGAACTCAGTACAGTACTAGTGCGGAATCATCACCCAACCGGGATAGCGTTAACACCAGTCCCTAAATCTTTGCTCTTCCGCTTCTTTGACCCTCGTTTTTTGTTGCTACTGGCGTTGGCGTGTTTGATACCACCGCGATGAGTGATGCCTTGATCGGAGTCGCCGGGTTCGGGTATGGACCATGTACGGTTTTTGGTTGATTGAATGGTCGAACCCGAGGTTGTTGAGTGGCGTTGAGAATTTGAGGGTGTTGATCTTGGTTGGTCGAGGTCGGTAGAATCAGGATTGGAGTCGGCATTCGCGGAGACCTTTTGGAGGCGCTTCTTCTAGGGGGATGTGAGTGAGCGAATAATATATGCGAAGCGCGTTAAGAAAGGTTGGAAAATGGAAATTAGGAAACGTGTTTCCGTAAGAGCCGTTGATAAACGCTCAGACTCACCCTCTGCGAGTCCAATTTCTGATTCCGACCCTTAAGTTTTTCAAGTCGAGTAGCACTCTTCCCTCCACCTCCTGCTGTCAGCTCGACGTTAATTTGTCGACCGTCAAGAGTGGAGTGATGAAGTTTAAGGGCTTGCTGGAGGGAACTGCGGTTGGTGAATTCGAGGAAGGCGCAGCCTTTGGATTTTGAAGTTGTCGACGGTTTTGATTGGGATGATTTGGAGGGCTTAGGTGTTAGGAGGCGGATTGTCGGTGGTGAGTCTGATAGTCATAGTAATCGATCTTCAGCATATACAAGGAGAGTTGGGTAGCTGGATAGCACACCTATATGCGCGAAGTGTTCTTGGATGGCCTCCTTTGAGGTTGTATATTTTAGATTGCCTGGAATGAAGTAAGTATTATGTATGTACATTATGCATGAAGGTACACGGGCAGTAAAATACGTACCGACAAATAAGATATATCTAGTCTTGTGCTTTTGGGATTGTTCATCTTCCCCTTCGATATTCTCGACTCCCTCTGAGGCCTGCCGTTTTCGTTTCTTTAATTTTAATGATGTGGTCGGAGCATCTTCATCTGCCCGTGGAGCAGCGTCTTCCAGCTTGGGGGCGTTTCCGTTTATTCGATGTCTGCCCAGCCGAAGCACTCGCGTCACCGTCAATGTCATTGGTCTTTTCTCCTTCATCGTCGTGACTGGCACCATTACTCTGCTGTTGCTGCGCTTTCTTGCCTTTCATCCTCCTGTCTGAGGAATTCGCATCTAGATTCCCCGAGGTTCCCAATTCGTCATCGACGATAGCGTCGGCTTCCGGAACGTCCTCCGGCTCATCGAATTTCGTTCCCTTTGTTTTCTTGTTTGATATTTTCTGACGAAACGCCAGACCCTTGCGCTGTTTCTTTGTGAGTTTCTGCTGCTGTGGTTGCGGCATAATCCGATTTCACGACGACGAAACTGTGGTGAAGACGAAGCGGGAGCTGAGGTATTCCGATGCGATGAGACAGGGGATGAGCAGTTGCCAGCGAGCGCAAATGAAAAGTTGCAGTGCAGTGAAGTTCTTTGCTTTATTTATGCTGTGCAGAGTATGGATAGGACAAGGGGGGAGCAGGAGTGAAAGTTCTCAAGCAGACCGGAGAGATGAAAGCCCCTAGGATACACGAGGCAGAAGGTAATAATTATTATTACTTTCAGCTTCCAGTCGTGCTGTTTCGCTAGTCCCTTCTTTATGGTCCGTAGGGTGTTTACCCTGGCCACGCCCTGGCCGTCGACGCAGCAATACCAGCAGCAGGTAGTGAGAGAGGGAGGTAAAAGGGTGAGAAATTACTTAATTAAATAATACGATGGAATCCAAACAAAGACACACAAACTTAATCTTCTACTTGTTTCTAACTCTAACAGTTCAAAGTACTCGTACAGTCCACTTCGAATGCCCACGACGGCGTATTTATGGCAGACAGAGCTAAAGAGCACAATGATGCTCAAGCCCATCTTCATCCTCCATCTGCCTCGAGGTGGCGAAGGCTGTCCTCCTCAAGACGAAAGGACGACAATAACCCACCATCTCAGACGCAACGTCCAGTTCCGACGCCAGCGCCTGGTCCAGTCTCAACTTCGAATTCCACTAATACAGCTACAACTAATACGAGTGCCTCGGCCGCTTCGACGAACGCGGCAAGCTCTTCTCCGCACCCCGCCCTCGTCCCCGCACCGGACAGCAAAAAGGAGATTAGAAAGCTGTTGCGCGACAGGAATAGCGACACGACTTCTACGACCGCCGCAAGCGACAAGGATAGCGAGTGTAGTAGACCAATGAAGGCTATTGAGGAGCAGGCGGCCCGTCGGGCATTACGTGCAACCTCTGCTATTGACCTGCGAGTACCCTCAACGCTCGTGCCTGACTCGTTGCCTGTGCATCCTTTGCAGGACATACCAGACGCGGCACAATTCCGTCCAAAATATAACTTATTCAACCCCGTGGGGCCTAAACGGTACATTAACCACCACCTCATCCCTCCTCATACCCGCATCCCGCTTTCATCAACGTTCTCACCAGCATTCGCGCCATCAAGAACTGCGATCGGTTCTAGCGCAGCCACAGCGGTCGATGCCGGACGTATGCCCGTGCTCAACAGAACGCCTTCTGGCTCGCCACTTCCAACGCCAACTGCTTCACAAACGCGCCTTGGTGAAGGCTTTCACCCGAAGCGGGCTCGGAAGCTTTCCAATACTGCACATGACAATGTGGACTTGCTCGATGGTTCCGATCCGTCCGGTATGAACTGGCATCATCAGTCCCCATATGACGTCGGCGTCCCCAGTGGCACAGCACCGCAAGAGGTATGTCGGTCTTTATATAATTAACAAATTGTCGACCAGAGCATATTTCGTTTGTGTTTCGTATTACTTACTCCCATCGTTCTTCTTGGCAGCCTCCGTCATTAGGTCGATTGCGAACCACGAGTGCAACGCGTCAGAACGGTCAAGCTGGTCGACCAACCAATCCTTCGCCACTTTCACAATCTACCCCAGCCGTACACCTGACTGAGCTCACCCACACCACCGTTCCGCCTCGGAGACGTACGCTAAGTAAGCCTGCAGCGGGTATCAGACGGTTCTTCTCAGCTTCATCAGAAGACGTTGCAAAGGACGAGAAAACAACGTCTGGACCTACGAACCCTGTGGATGCTGAAGTCAGCGAAGGAATTACCACGCAACGCAAGCTTTCGAAGCGCGGTCGGACGGCGCCGCCAATACTCATGGCGGAATCTACCGCTACGAACTTACTGTCGATACCTTCTTCCGGTACGGATAGGAAAGAAAAGCGCTCCAGCTTCATGGGTCGGATTGGGAAGAAGTTCAGCGTACTGCGCAAACCCATAAGTGAGCACCACAGCTTCATGGAACGGCGAGTCGAGCATCATAGCGATTACAAGCGAGAACGTAGGCCGTCGTTGTCCTCATCAATCAAGGATGGTACTGTTCAAGTTTCCTTACCACGAAAACTGAGCAAACGAGCGCCTCCGCCTGCACTCGAGCATAGAGAGCAGATTGCACGTCGCACATCAGCGTCGATTGACATTGATATCCCGATCACCATGGGTAACCTCATGATTACAAATCCTGACCATCCGAGCTCGGGAGCGCCTTCACCTGTCAACCTGAAGATGGCCAATGCTTTGAATGCTTCACCCCAATCATCCGTCGCACCACTTCCACCCCCGAAGGACTCACCAAGACTTTTCCTGAGTCCTGGGACCGATGATGATGAGCCGCGCGGGAAGAGCGTATTGAGAGTCAGGAATACTCCCGATGGGTCGTCAGATATACCTGAGCAGGATCAGAAGGTACTTCAAACCACCTCTCAGCAACAAGCTCAGCCTCAGCCGTCTGAACCCAGCCGTCCACCTCAGCAATCCGTGCAAGCCTCTTCCGCCGCCTTACCCAGTCAAGACCGCCCTCTTTCCCCCTCCTCCCTCCTCCTCCTTTAACTCAACTTAATATTCCCTCCATACCCTCGTTCTTTTCCCCTGCAGTGGTTTCCGTCTCCCTCTCAACTGCGGATTTCAGTAGCCCTCCCCAACCTCCGTCCAAGATTTTTGTTGATCCTGCATCACTGACGGAGTCACCTACAGCATCCCAGATGGATATAGACCGTTTTCCTGATATCGCGACTGAGCCAGATTATGATCGTCGTACCGAGACTCCAACCCCCGTGCCACCTGTACCGTCTCTCCCTGCCTCCCCGTCCGCGGTAGCTTCGTCCGCACCATATCGGCAGTCGAACCTGCGTACTTCTCTCGTACCTTTCCCAAGTGGTGATTACACACCACCAGAAACGTCCCCACGAGCACCTGCTCTGCGGCCGCACAAGGATAAGGGCAAAACCGCCGAGACGGACGACGAATCTCCTTTAAGTCGAGCCTCGCTCTATGTCAACCCTCCGACGCCGATGGCGAATCCATCGACAATTCCTTTCGTCGCTCCGCCGCCACCTGTAGGTGCGCGTGGGGTTCCAGCTGCGCAGTTGGCGGCGATGGAGGCAGCGGAGGAAAGGGAACACGAAAGGGAAAGAGAGCGAGAAAGGGAAAAGGAGATGGAGAAGAGAAGACAGAGCGAGCTGGACCGCGAAAAGCTGGAGAGAGTTAGAGAATGGGAACGTGAGAAGGAGAGAGAATTGGAGCGCGAGCGGGAGAGGGAGCGGGAGAGGGAACGCGAGAAGGAGACGGAGAGAGAGCGGTTAAGAGAGCAGAGGGAGAGGGAAGCCGCTAGAGAAAGGGAACGAGAGAAAGAGAGGGAACGGGAGAGAGAAAGGGAACGGGAAGGGGAGAGGGAGAGGCTAGAAAAAGATAGAAAGGAAAGAGAACGTGAGAGGGTGGAAAGAGAGCGGGAAAGAGAGAGGGACAGAGGTGCTCGTGCTTCTCGAAGAGAATCGAGGCGCGAAGAGAGGGAGAAGGAACGGTCGTCGCGATATGACGATCGTACCAGAGGGGAGGAAAGGGATTCCCATTATGATGATCGCGGAGGGTGGACGAGAGGGCATCATGGTATGAGGATAAATCCAAACACGAGGACAGGGACCGTTCGGCTCGTTATTCTAAGCGCGACAGCGTGGATAGGGAGCGGGAGCGGGAACGTGACCGAGAACGCGATCGTAGGTCGCGTAAGGATAGGAAGGAACGCTCGTCGACGACGGAAACCTTCCGCCTCGTGCGCTCACCGTCCGAGAACGCTCATTCTGGGCCATCGACCGCTATTCCTGTCGGCCAAGAACAATGGACACTTGTAGAGGCTCCCGTTAGACGTGAAAAGGACCGTGGCTCGCGCAGAGAAAAGGACAGGGACAGGGACAGGGACAAGGAAAAGGAAAAGGAAAAGGACAAGGAAAGGGAAAGGGAGAAGGCCGAAAAGAGTTCCCGGCGACGCGAGAGCAAGAGGGAGGATAAGCGCGAGAGCATGCAGGGATCAAGTCGTAGTTATCACCGACAAAGTAGTACGAACGACGCTGTGACAACCACCCGCGCACCCCTTGAAAATGGCCTACGCCACCAACGCTCGCAAAGCCTCGATGATCGACACCTTAACGGAAACTCTCACGTGTATGACAAGGGGAAGGAGAAAGAGAAAGACAAGCGCCGACATTCGCGTAGGAGAGAGAGTAAACAGGTGAACGGCACTGGACACTCGTCGGACTCGCGCTCATCGCATACAGGTGAGAACTCGTTCACAAATGGAAACGTAAATTCTGGCGCGTCGGTGGAGCGACAAGCCTCGCTGCGCCGCGCTGTTTCCGACGTCCCGGCTGGAGCTGAACAAATGATGTCGATGACGGCTCGAGACGCTTGGGAGGCGGATCGTATCTGGAAGGGCAAGAGCATGTACGATCCCGATGGTGGCGCGTCCAACATTCATAGCGGCGGCTCCACCTACGACCCGCGCCATTCTGTGTACAGCGGGGTGGTGTCGTTCCGGGAGCCGCGTACATGATCTCCAGTCCGTATTACGATCCAAGTCGCGCTTCGCTCCTTCACCAAACCTCTTTTTACGCTATCCCTGTCTCTGTTGGACATCATACTTCTCCACCTGCTACGCAGTTTTACCCCTCGCAACCAGCCTTCTCTCCAGGACACTACGACCGTCCTAGTACATATCACTCATCATATCCCGAAACCCTTGACATGAACTCTCCACCGATGCTTGCGAACCCGCTTCCCGATCCTCCGCGACAGTCTACTTACTCCCCGGAGCCTCTTGTCCTAGACAACCCACTAGCTGATGACCCTACCCTAACCTCCGAGTATTGGAGCGCCTATGCTGGCATTGCGACGCATTGATTCAACAATTTATTCAATTTTCTTGCCCATGCATTGGAGTGTCGTAGGGCGCATTTGGACGCTGAACATGCCTGATACGTTAGATGTATTTGATATTGGTATTCGATTTGCATTTCATTCCGTCCTGCGCTGCATACCCCACAAGGTGTTTTGTTTCCTTTCATGCACTCTTACGCAATTGTTCAGATTCGTCTGTATATATCATTAGCCTCGCTTTCTTATTCTTCCTTTTCAGCCGTTACTCTCTTATCTGCGGTTTTATCGTTGTATTTGTTCCTTGTTTTGATCGTCTATTCCTTATCATGACCAAAGTCGAGTGTATACCGTTAATACTTTCTCGATTACCTTATTCTTTTTTTTTGATTTATTTGTTTTCTTTTCTCATCAAACATTCGTTCATGTATGAGTCCTAAACCATCTTGATGTTTCTTTTGTTTCTCGTTTCGGAGTAATAATTTGTCGAGTAGGAAAGAACGATGAATCGGAATGGAATGGATTAACTTTTTCTTCTTATTGAGCAGGATGTGTTTGAGATGATTGATATTGAGAGGGAGTACTCCAGAAAACTAATGTGATACAGGACCAAGTCCAAGAAGAAAAGAGAACAAAGTGTATGTGGTATGAAAAAACATAATGACGGAGTAGACACATGATGGGTTCCCAAGAACAGCGAGAGACGAGCGGTGAGTACGTGCGGTGAGTGCAGGCCATGGATTATCCCTCTGCATGATAGATGAACGTCAGATCCAGTAATACAGCATAAGCAAAGCAAAAACAAAAACCACGTGGGGACCTTGAAATGACGAGACCGAGGAACAGCAGCAGACCTTGGTAGAAGAAACGAAGCGGAAGCGGGAGCAGGAACAGGAACAGGAGTGGGGGTATAACAAAAGGGTTGATATCAACTCGCCCATTCAGTATACTGACGTGTCTCGACCGGAAAATCAATCTCAGGATAATCATCATACGTCGCATCCGCGTCCAAGAACCTTCTTAATCGCGCTACTTGGGACGAGAGGTACATGACGATGATTTGCATTTTGATCTCGAGGTTGAGTCTGAGAATTTCGGCGCAGGTTTTGAGGGCTTGTTCGCGCGCGGCGACGAACATGTTGCCGTCGAAGCCGAGTTGTTTGAGGTTGTCGATGAGTTCGCTGAATTCGGAGCACCACCCTAGCACACCTAACTATAAACGAATCAGGATGGAATCAGAATGATATTTTGGAATAAGGAATTGTTACGGGAAAGATGGGATATGTGAGATACTCACTTGCCCGTATTGTTTGTACCGTGTGTACAGCACGTTTGGGGCGTTCTTGAGCGCATATATGAATCGCTCGTTCTCTTCAACGACATTAGGGGCTGGGATGTATGGATCCTGTGGTACGGACGGAGTTGGGATTTCGGGCTGGAAGGAACGTGTATCAGTGATCCAGAACTTCTTAAGAAGCATAGAGGATGCTTCATTATTTCACCTCGTGTTGTCTGGGTGGTGGATCCTACCAAAATCGCATTCGCCGGTCAACATCGAAAAGCAGACGCAAGCAGAGAGGGTGACTCACCTTGAACCATTCATAATTCTCAAAATCCGGCTCCTCATCCGTATAATCCCAGTCTAGCGTCTCTCCATGCTTTGTATGAATCGGCATTTTGCTCTTTTCCGATCCCTTAGAACTCGCAGAGGAAAGCCGTCGACGAAGAGTGTCAAAGACTCCGCCGCCTCCTTTCTTGCTACTACCCTTCTTGTTCTTGGATACGTTAGAATTCGAGTTGTTGCTATTCGTGCGGTTGGATTGCTGTTGCGCAAAGAGCGAAAAAGATGAGTTGGAGGAGGTTGGAGAGGCGGGATTGGACCTCTGGTAGCGGTACAGCTTGAGAACCGATAGTGGATGGTGAAAGAAAAGCTTGTGTGTGTGCGTCTGCGGGACGCTAGATAGGAGGTCACGGGTGGAACGTGGCTAGGGAATGCACTGGAAAGGTATAAATTATTGGTGAGCGTCTCTGGTGGAGAGGATTGCAGCAGAACAAAAAAAGTGAAATTAATGCAGGTTGCCTACTTGCACTCTAGACCGCTCATAGTAGAGATACTGAAAAGGCTGGGATACCAGTGGGAAAAGTGATCTTAGAAATGACTTACATCTTCAAATTATTTGCAGGACCACAATATTTACTCTCTTTCGACGCTAATAGGCGTTATTGCTGGTCTTGTGTACTAGTCAAAGAGCTTCAAAGATCTATGCTGATGACCAGATTTCGACAAGGACGTAGTAGATTGCTAGAAAGGGTGACTTCGCCTCTGCGCCTGTTTTCGCCGCAGTGACGTTGGGCGGACACGCTCAAAAGGCGTGCCAGAGGATGCCGTCCTCGTGTCGTCCGTCCCAGGCACTGGTAGAGGTGTGGAATCTGATTTTCTGATTTCTCCTCGGTCGGAAACTGATGATCGACGTTTCTAAAACAGTAATCTGGACATCAAATACTACAGAAACAGACAAGCAAAAAAAGCAAGAAGCACGATATAGGCGTCAGTCTGCTTTGTTGTATAGCACTTAAAGCCTCAAATTAGATGGGTGTGCTCGTCTACAGCTCCATCATCCACCTGACGACCCCTCCTCCACGCATGATACGTATCAATAATCTTCTTCCGCAACCCATCCCCTGCAGAACCAGCAGAATCCTGGCCCTTCTTGTATTTCCGAAGGCCCATTTCCGTCATTTTCTCCGTCCCGAAGACAAGCCACATAAGAATAACCGAGAGCCAGGGTCCAATGAACGTGTATATTGTCTTCTTGAATTCGTCTTCTCTCTTCAGGCCGATGGTCCGAACCCATGAACCAGGTCCGACTTGGATGACTTCTCCGCCTTCCATACCTCGACCGCCCACACCGCTTATCCCTTCTTCGCCCCCATCACACCAAAGGACAATACTTCCGACTTCTTCAGCCCGCGCCTTGGCCTGCTCCCACATTGCTAGTCCAACGCTGGGGTGCCAGGTATGAGCGGGACCTAGAATGAGAGACGGACGACGAGCAAGGTTGTTAAAGGGCATTGGATGACCGAAATCCATGCAGATTGATGCTGTTATAGGAACATCCAGAAACTCCGTCGGTTTGTTGCGCGAGTTTCGCTTGGTGACTAACTGATAGTCGAATACTGTCGGAGGGGAAGAATAGGCGACCATGACACTCGACTCAACGACTAAGGATAATTGTCAGGGATTTCCCGCTTAATACCTTTGTGTACTCACAGGGTACGAGGTGGCGTTTGAAGTACTCAAACACTAGTCCGTCTCTGTCGATAAGCATGAACCCGTTCCGGAGCCTTCCACTCCGCTTCGTTTCATTTGCATGATCCACGAAGGAAACACCAACTATGGATCCGGCAGCGCTCTCGGCGACCTTTTTAATCGCTTTTGTTTTTGCGTGCTCTGAATCAAACTCGACGGCTCCTTCTGGCCAGAGCACGACTTTCGCCAGATTGACCAGCGTCGTCGATTCGGACAGGAATTCGTCGAATGACGGCAATCGTGTTTTGTTCCCGATGTAGGGTAAAGCACATGCGACGGGTATGGGTACAGTAAGATCCGAGTTAACTAGCCTGGGGATGTCCTCCTGGAAGTAGGATGGCAGGGTACCGAGGCAGAGACACACGGCTGTGCATAATAACCATGGATTTGTGCTCGATGTCCTGGATATGTCGGCGTCGCCATCGCTACTTGTCGATATCAGTGAGTCCCGCGAATGATCATTGCTCTGATCACTCGACGCCATTATCCAGGTCGCCATTAGTTCTGAAATGACTGCGGCCCATGCCCCAACGAGCCAATCGATTCCAGTGGGACCAAGTATGGGACGTACCCAGCTGTAGCCATTAATGCCGACAACTGGATTCCATATAGCAATGTAGCCCAGCGGACTGATCGATGAAGCGATCAATAACACTGTTGACCAGACTGTGGGAAACAGAATGAATTGCGACCATTGATGGCGAGTGGTGGAGCGCAAAGACATATCAAGGAGAATCGCCGCCACGATGAGGGTGCTCGTGAGAAGCGTCAACAAGAAAAGAGCAAAGATAGCCGCGGACGTATGAATTTCTGGAATGGCATGTAAGGAAGAACCAATGTTTGCCAACGTAGTCGCGAAAGCAAGGCACACTGTGACGAGCGCCAGTTTGAGCCCTGCATGCCTGTGGGTAGTTACGACGATGACGAAGAGTCTCAAAACTGCCAACAGCAGGATGAGGGGCACGAACGAAGGTGAGATTTGTAGCGCGAAGAACGCTAGAACAAATGTCGCCGCAGTATAGATTGGAGTCGGATAGACGACCAGAGCGCGTTGTGTTCCCTCCGGTAGCATTATTGAAGTGAGTTCCTCTGTGTGTTCGACTAAGTGGCAGCCAAGGCACAGTCTTAGGGGAAGCGCTTTATATATCTGATGTGACTGAGAGGGAGGGTGCTGCGCGTTCAAGAATCGGGGCAGCAGTACAAGCGCCATAACGAGGCAGTCGTCCTTGTCGGCTATGCAAACTTTACGTCACTGGATAGAAGGTGATATGTACGGGAACAACCCGAGGAGGCTACTTGAAGAAGAACTTGAAGAACTCTGGAACAAAATCTCATGATGCAGATGCGAGCGACTAATGGGCGGCTCCGATGAGATGATCGAAGAGTCCTATTGAACAGAAAAGCAGTGCCATAGTATGTTGCATGGACTGAGGTGGAAAGCACCCTAACAGAACAGATATGATACTTCAACTTGCTGCTTGGCTGGTAGACGTGGACGGAGGAACGATGCTATGCAATGGATGAATCAGATGATGATTGATCCGGAGCTTTTTCCGCACGGTCACGCGGACGGGATGATTGCGATCACATCCTCCAATTAATGGCCAGAATAGTTGAGCACCTCGGTAAACTTTTTTCCTCCCCGTACGTATACTATAAATTCACTCTTCAATTCCCAAGCATTTATGTCTTGTCTTGTTTCCCCCGTCCTCTCTTCCCAATGGTCGACTTCCGCTCACCAATCCCCTGTCCCCCCATTCCCGACAATCTAACAACAGTCCAGTTCTTGCTCGACTCGCACCACTCGACCCGTCCCCTCCGCACTGGAAATACACCATGGCTCATAGAAGATAAGACAGGAAGAAAGGTTGGCTTCGAAGAGGTTCGCAATATGTTGTTGATCAAGCGCAGCATGTTCTCGTCCTGAGTCTATCTTTACTTGTTTAGATACGTCTACGGACCCGTGCTCTGGCAAATGCGTTACATACCCGATGGGGGGTTGGTACGTTCTACCATTGTCTCTTTCCTTTCGGCAACGCGCTCATTTTTGTGTAGGTGAAAACGACGTTGGTGAGTTACCCGAGACACACCCTTTTCTTCGTTGGAACTTATTCGTGAGCTAGTCTGTATTTTCTCACCGAACCATGTCGGTGAGTCTAGAGTCGGACAAATGGGCCATATTGCTTTGTTTTGCTGATTTATCTGATATAGATTATCCTGTCGCTATATGGGCCTCACATAGGCTTGGGGCCATCGTATCGTATATCTTATCTCTCAAGATAATCTAATCTCTCACTGATGCGCCTTCCATGTAGATGCGCCAACCCGGCCTATACCGCCGAAGAGCTCGTCCATCAGCTCAAGACCACAAAAGCCTTCGTCCTCGTTTCGCATCCTGACAGTTTGAATACGGCCCTTGCCGCAGCTAGGCTATCTGGCTTGGCAGCAGATCATATTTTTCTCATGGACGAACTTTCGACATTAAGTCCGATACCATTGCCTTCGATCTCGGAGTTAGTAAATCAAGGCCTGTCAAAGCCGCTTTCCTACGTGGAGCGAAAACTTTCTCCAGGGGAAAGCAAGACGAAGCTCGCGTTCCTGAGCTTTTCCAGCGGAACGACTGGAAAACCAAAGGCCAGTCCTATGCTTGGGTAACATGCAATGAGCTTCTTCTGACGCTCGTTTTATTAGGCGGTCGCTATACCTCACTATAGCGTAGTTGCCAATGTCATTCAGATGTGTGCCTTTCACAAGGTGAATGAAGATTACACGACATGGGACAAACGCCGCTTTCGTCCGGGTGACATAGCAGCAGCTGGTATGTATTGTCCGTACGTCCCCGTTCGTGGAGAAGCGTCACTGATGGCAAATCAGTTCTTCCGTTCTTTCGTAGGTACTACGTTCTAATTACCGGTCCTGAGTCTGATGAGCCGCTTATTTAGACATATATGGATTGGTTGTCAACGTAAGTGGATGATCAACGTCATCAAACAGTGCATGACCCTTTGATTTTTAGTTGCACTGGCTTCTCTTTTCCGGTGTAAGTCTTTGTTCTCCAAAAGTTGCATGCACCGATGTATTTACACCGGGTGTGATTAGTTGACCCTCGTCGTTATTCCGAGGTTCAATTTCGTCGAATTCCTGAAAAGTATAGATAAATATAAGATTCAGCATCTCTTGTGAGTCAACCTTTCACCAATGTACTGAAGGAAACTAATCACAACGCTTTAGGCTCGTTCCGCCGCAAGTTGTGCTGCTCTGTAAAGTGAGTTATCTTATTCTCTTGGTGCAAATACATGTAGTCAATCAGCATCATACTTCTCTAGCATCCCGCGACCAAGAATTATGACCTATCCCATGTCCGGTTATGTATTTGTGGCGCTGCTCCTTTATCAAGGGAGTTGACGGAGCAACTCGTCAAGGTAATCCCAAACGCGCACGTTGGTCAAGGGTATGGTGGGTCGGCTAAAGCTTCAACCGTCATTTATGGTTCTGTACTGCGCAGACCGGCTTTTCCCTGTGGTTTATCGAATGAATGGGTTTGGATTAACTGATTTACCTCTTTGCAGGCATGACCGAGACTTGCACAACTGTCACCATGATCCCGATCACTCAACAAATCGGAACACCTGGGAGTGGAGGCCAGCTCATGCCAGGTTGCACTGCTCGCGTTGTAAAGTCGGATGGATCGCTAGCTGATTATGAGGAGGAGGGAGAATTGCATGTCACCGGCCCCCAGATGGCGCTTAGATATACTAACGATGAGAAAGCGTGGGTGGTCTTCACCCATTCTATGCGAGAAGTCCACGCTGATGACAAAACAAGTACCCAAGAAACGTTTGTAGACGGCTGGGTTCGAACCGGCGACGAAGTCAAATTTGCCAGAAATGGGGATATCTTTATTGTCGATCGCTTAAAGGTGGGCATTCGGTCTCTCGAACCTCATTAATGGCTATTGATTCCTCGATAGGAAATATTGAAAGTCCGCGGCTTCCAAGTGGCACCTGCAGAGCTGGAGGGGCATCTATTGGGTCATCCAGACGTGACCGATGTATGCGTCGTAGGAATCTCGGACGACTACAGTGGTGAAGTACCCTTGGCTTTCGTCGCGCTGGAGGCTACGGCTGCCGGGCGTGCGAAGACAAGCCCCACGGAGGCCGAGAAGATCAAGGAGTCCATCAAGAAGGTATGGAATGAACTCAGCTTCTATCTTTCTCGCTATCTGACTTAAAACACGCGCATCAGCACGTTTCCGACGCGAAGGTGCAATACAAGTGGTTGAAAGGTGGCGTCGAATTCGTTGATAACATCCCAAAGAATCCTAGTGGGAAGTTGCTCCGACGCCTAATGCGGGACAAGGCAAGGGAAATTGTTTCGAGACGCGGCGCAAAAAAGGCGAAGCTCTGAGGACCAAATCATTTAAGCGATGCATTATTTCTTCTCTTCTTAGAGTAACGGGGCCATCACAGACCTAGCATCTGTTTTTTTTTTTGTATATGATCCGATTGGATAACACGCAGATGCATTTTGAATAACGGCGGCCGATATCATCACCGCCAATTTGTCTTAGAGCTTCAATAGACGTGCTTTAGGATAATATTTCTTCAGACGCAGAGCGGGATAGAGGGAATATCAGTCAGGTGACAGGAGAACCACAATCAGAAACTGCCGATTGGCTTTTAGAAGTGTGACAGCGCGATGGAAATTCTCTACCTTGGTTCCCTTTGATACGATACGGACAGGAAGAACAGTACACCGGCAGCACTAGTCAACTTTGGAAATGTATGGTTGATAAACTCGCAGCTAATGGCTGCTGGGGCTATCGCCATCAACTTCGTTAGAAGTCAGTAGACATACTTCAGGGTAATAGTTCTTCACCACGGAGTCGCTTCGCGAGAAAGTCATTCTTTCATATACCCATAAGCGAAATCTCCCACCAGAGAACCGTTGACCAGACGTTCCCATTGTTCTCTCACTATGACTGTATTCCGCTCTGCCATTCCTTGCCCTCCAATTCCAGATGATGTAACGATTTCTCAATTTATGCTTGATATGCACCATCCAACCAGGCCCGTTCGTTCCGGTACTATTCCGTGGTTTGTTGAAGAAAGCACAGGCCGGGAGATCGGATTCGAAGAGGTGCGTTCCCAGGCGTGATACCCAAGAGTCTTTTGCCCAATGGAGATCATCTAGATACGGGCTCGGACGTATGGACTAGCAAATGCGCTGCACAGGCGATGGGGAATAGGTAAGTATTTCAATGATGATTATTCTCAGATTATCAAACTCAGTGTATTGTACTTTCAGGCGAGGACGATGTTGGTCAGTAACAAAATTCACAGTCTTGATGTTGTAAATAATACTACTTACGCCGAATCAGTCTGCATTTACTCCCCGAATCACGTCGGTACGTGGTCATCATGAATGTCCGAGCGTGATATTCACTTACATATTCAAGATTACCCAATTACTATTTGGGCCGCTCATAAACTTGGAGCAACGGTTTCGTAAGTTCCTAGCGCTTATATTTACTCTGAATCGCTCAAGATTGATACTTTAGATGCTCCAATCCCGCCTACACTGTAGAAGAACTTGCATACCAACTCACGACGGCTAAGGCCGTCATTCTGATCTCGCACCCTGACAGTCTAGAGACAGCTCTCACCGCTTCCCGAAAATCCGGTCTAGCAGCAGACCATATTATTCTTATAGACGAACTCAGGCATAAGAATCCAATTCCATATCCTACAGTACCCGGCCTTGTAAAAGAGGGATTGTCCAAATCACAATCTTTCAAGGAACGAAAGCTTTCTCCGGGTGAAGGGAAGACGAAGCTTGCATTTCTCAGCTTTTCCAGCGGAACAA
This sequence comes from Inonotus hispidus, assembly GCA_024712875.1. Lineage (NCBI taxonomy): Eukaryota > Fungi > Basidiomycota > Agaricomycetes > Hymenochaetales > Hymenochaetaceae > Inonotus > Inonotus hispidus. The sequence goes on along the minus strand of CM045714.1, from coordinate 2,899,321 downwards.
CCGGGAAACCAAAGGTACTCGTCTGAAAGTGCGGCATATACGACCTCTCTGCTCTAACAGTGCGCTCTAGGCTACTGCTATCTCTCACAGTTCTATCATCGCCAATGCTGTTCAGCTATCTGCCGCAAATCGAGTGACCGAAGATTATACAAGTTGGGATAAACGCCGCTTTCGACCAGGGGACGTTGCTGCTGGCGGTATGATCTCTGCACGTTTTGCTAATGATACTCACTTATGTAGTCTAGTTCTTCCCTTCTTTCGTGAGTCAGCGCTTTTCAGCCCAGGGGACTTCGTTATTGACCAGTTGGGTAATCAGATATCTACGGGCTGACTGTACTTGTGCGTTTCTCATTAACGCGAAAATCGGAGTTGGAGTAGTCGTCTCACTGACGTTTCAGCTGAATAGCATGCTATACGTCGGTGTGAGTAGTGAATACTCCCTGTGATTGTCGATAAAGAACCTACCCACTCCTTCAGCTCGTAATCGTCGTGATGCCCAAATTCAACCTTGGGAGCTTCTTGAACAGCGTGGATAGATTTAAAATCACTCATCTTCAGTGAGCATAGGAGCAAGAGACTCAGTTTCTTTGGTTCTCAACGTTACGTTCCGAACAGCCTCGTACCACCTCAAATAGTTCTGCTTTGCAAGGTAGATCCCAATGCCGCTCCAGATTTAAGACTCACGTTGTCCCTAGCATCCTTTGACTAAGAAATACGATCTGTCACATATTCGTTACGTGATAAGCGGCGCTGCTCCCCTGTCAAAAGAGTTGACGGTACAGCTTACCAAGGTTCTACCTAATGCTGCAATCGGTCAGGGATATGGTAAGTAAATGAGTCAATGCCACGCTCCTTGGGTTTGACGTACGGATTCACAGGAATGACAGAGGGAGGGGTTTCAATGTTCCCACTTAGTCAACACGTCGGCACATTCGGTAGCGCTGGGCAGCTTAATCCGGGTACCACGGCTCGTATTCGTAAGCTTGACGGGACATTTGCTGACTACGAAGAGGAGGGTGAGTTAGAAGTGAGTGGTCCTCAGCTTGCGCTCGGATACACGAATGATGAGAAAGCGTGAGTGTTTCTTCTGGTCGTTGTTACCAACATCTCGTGACGATCAGATGTAGAACTCGAGAAACCTTCGTAGATGGTTGGCTGAGGACTGGTGACCAAGTAAAAATTGCAAGAAACGGTGATTTATTCATCGTTGATCGGCTGAAAGTGAGTCTATTCGGGTAAATCCGACATCTGTTAGTTCATCCGATTTTCCACAGGAAATGATTAAAATTAAAGGTTACCAAGTTGCACCGGCTGAGCTGGAGGGACATTTGCTGGACCACCCCGAAATAGCAGATGTATGCGTTGTTGGTGTACCAGATGATTATGCCGGTGAACTACCTTTCGCCTTCGTTGCTCTGGGACCAAACGCGGCCGCGAGAGCACGGCGAAGTTATGCAGACACAGAGCAAATCAGACAGTCTATTCTGAAGGTTTTCTTTTTAAGAGTTTTGTGCCTTGTTCAGTTTTCTGACTGTTGATTAGCACGTATCTGACGTGAAGATACGATACAAATGGCTGGACGGAGGCATCGAGTTTGTGGATGCAGTCGCGAAGAATCCCAGTGGCAAGCTTCTCCGCCGCGTCATGCGTGATAAAGCCAAACAAATTGTCGAGAGCAAGGCCACGAAAGCAAAGCTCTAGTAGGGACAGATCTGGAGTCGCGGTTCCGAATTAGAATTATATCCATTGTTTATGTAATTATTTGCCTGTGTTATGAACTGCAAGTTATCGTGGGATATGATTGGCCTTGACTTCCGAGTCACATATTTAGATATGAAAATCGATATCTGTCCACTCCAAACTCCAGTTAGTGGTTCCCCTTGCCTTGGCTCCAACTCTTATCTGGTCCCCTTAGGCTTGAGGCTTGATGGCTTATTAGGCAGTTGCTCTGCAAACGAACTCTGCCGTGAACCACGTCCACCCTCACTTCGTAGCTATACGGATGACAACGTCGGAGAATACTCCGTTACTTCTGAATCGACATTTCTCAGATCCGTATGAACGATTCAGCTCGTCAAGAAAGCGGTTGATTGCAGCTATCGCCTGCTTGACTGGGGTTATACCTCGCAAGTCATACTTCTGAGTCAATGGTCTCGTTTTGCTTCTGAACTTGATTTTTTTATAGTCTTCGTTTCTGGCTCTTTCGTTCCCTCAATCCCTCAGATCGTAATAGATTTGAATTCGACGGCGCCTGTAATCAAGTAAGTCTGCCACATACTATATGCCGTACGGAGTTCACTCGTTATCTACTCGACAGCCTTGCCGTCGGGCTATCGATTTTCACGGTGTCTTGTAGCAGCCTCTTGTGGGCCACATACTCTGGATATTGTTAGTGCTTGTATAGCTACTTCAGCTGGTGCTAACGGATGTCGTAGATGGCCGCCGCCCGGTCTATCTTGTATCCCTTCCGGTCTTGTGCCTCGGATCACTGGGTGTGGGGTACTCCCAGAGTGTCCCTGCATTGATGTTGTTCCGAGCCATACAGGCCTTTGGATCCTCTGTCGGATTGACTGTCGGCACTGGAGTGATCGCCGATATCTATAGACTAGAAGAACGTGGTACCGCCATGGGTATATTCTTTGCGGTAAGACTCTCCCGTCGAAAATTTAACCATCGCATATAAACAATTTTCAAAACCTAGGCTGTCCTAATCGGTCCAGCTCTAGCTCCAGTGGCAGGTGGATTTGCCGCCCATTATTTTACTTGGAGGCACATGCATTACTGGATATTTATGTTTGGATTGGTATCTTTCTTGCTTGTCCTGTTTTCTTGACGGAGACTAGCCATCCGGGTGCTCGTGGAATTGAAAAGGCCGAGAGGAGCGGGGTCAATTCAAAGCGATTTGTCGTGCTCAACCCCTTCGAGAGTTTATGGCTTCTTCAGAGCCCGAATTTAATGGCCATTGTCAGTTCCAAATCTCTGCGCAGATATAACACAGCTGCTAACTGATTGCTGCTAGACTTACTCGGGAACGGTTGTGTTATTAACCGACTATGGTAGAAGAATCGAGTTTGGGTTATCTCCGAAACACATTGCTTATACCCCGTTTTACAGTCCTCCTGATTCCATTAGCATATACCATTGTGAGTATCCTGTCGTGTAACTCCTAGGATTTCTGATGGCGGTGGTTAGGGCGTGAAGTATAGAATCGCGAATGAAGCTCTCGTTGGCGCATGCTTCATTCCTAATGGCCTCGGTAACCTAAGTGAGCCAAGTGTTTCTTTCATAAGTACCAAACTTAAGGATATTCCAGTCGGTGCGCCTCTGGCTGGCCGTGTGTCTGACAAGATTCTTGTGAGCTGGCGTAAACGCAGGAACGGAGTATGGGTTCCTGAAGACAGACTACGAGGAACTTTAGTCGGCGCCGCATTCATGGTTCCAGTATCCATCCTATCCTCAGGCATCATCACCCACTTTGTGCCTGGAAGGATTGGGGTCGTTCTGAACCTTTGTTTACTATTTTGTAACGGCCTTGGGGTGAGTTCATCGAAGTTACACGATAGCGAGGGCTAACGTGAGTGCAGGTCGATCTTGTTTTGAGTCCGTCGACGGCATATATAGTCGACATAATGCATTCACATAGCGCCGAAGTGATGGCCGCAACCAGGTAATTCGAGTTGTTCTGACAAGTTGGCATGTCTTCATCCATTTCTATCTCTAGTGGTCTACGCGGTATGCTCCTTGCTTTGGCCACAACGATCATACTACCGTCAATTAGTTCTATCGGAGTATTATACACAGACGCCATTGCCGCATCTCTTGCATTCTCCGGAGCGCTGTGAGACGTCTTGTTGTCCGATTAGTCTACCGCAACTGACCAGAAAGCATAGGGTAATGTGGGTGCTCATACGATACGGAGACCGCATGCGGGCATGGAAAGATATGGGTTATTCGACAATAGATACTGCGTAGAAGGGCATCTTTACACAGATACATTTGAAAGTAGACTAATTGCTTACTATGACAGACCCTTTATGTCACTACACGGTATCCCTTTCCGTCAACCCATGTTGTATCTATCAAGCAAGAACCGACAGGATAGAGCAAGACCGACTCCCCGCCTCTGAATGGAACGGTCCTGTAACCTCTTATAACCTCTTATAAGCGTTTAAAAAATACCGATCGTGGACAGACTCGAACTGTCAGCCTTTGGCTGGGATCTTTGTGAAGAAGAGAACCGGAAACCAACGCGATAACCATTTCGCCACACGACCATCAAATAAAATTTTCATTCGTGATAAGTAAGATTCGGACTTTGAACATTGAGATTTATTTATGGAAAAGGAAAGTGATCGCCGTTGATCACGTGCAAATGAGTCTCTTGAAGTCCGAACGAACAATTCAATGAACCATCAGTCAGTACTATTGTGCTTGCAATCTGGGTAATGTCTACAAGGCGAAGAATTGGTGTCAGTACTGCGACTACGGAAGCTGCACGAAGGCAGCTTATGCAACCTGTCTCATGCTGGGAGAAGGTCAGTATACCCCACGTCCTCTTTACGTAGAGCGTGTCACAATTATTGTTCTAGGTTTGGGTAAAATTACCGGATGCACCTGCTGGATCGTCACTGAAGGTCTACAGATGGGTAAAGACAGATAAGAAACAAGTAAGTCAAGTCAGATGGTTGAGTACCTTTCATTCACGGAGCTCCCCGTTCTTTAGAACTTCAGTGATGACGAAGAAGAACCAGATATGCCGCTTGCACCTCTGCCCGATCTTGAACAGGAGACAAATGAGGGCGACGAAGATATGGAACAGGATGACCAGGCGACCTCAGCGGCGCCTGATTCGGCGTCGCGAGCCGTTTCTGAGCCTGCTGCCCCTCCTCAAGAACAAGAGGAATCCACTCCGGCTCCTCCGAAGCGACATCCTCTTTCCATGTCACTCGTGCCCGACTCTCCAACACCTACGCCGGAGATAGACGACTCGGCTTTGGATGCAGGACTTGAATCGTTAGATCCAGCTGTAAACGGTGCTGAAGGAATGGACGAGGTACCAGGAACGTCGTTGCAAGTGCCTCCGGAGCTCAGTAGCGAATTGAATGCGGACCTTGACATGACCCAGCTTGGACCAGATGGCGAGCCATTTGAGACTGCGGATAACTTGGCGCAGCTACAGGCCACGGATACATTGTTGGGAGCAGATGCGATGGATGAGAGTTCGGACCCATTCGGTGCAGCGGAGATACCTCAATGAGACTATGCTGTTGGTGCAGCTAGCTGTGTACGTAATGCAACGCTCTCCGAGCTGGAACAGCTTTGTTCTTCCGCCCTGATTATCGGCCAACGAATCACCTTCAGCCGGTTCCTTCGTATATCATTCTTCAAACAGGCGGGATCAATTTGGGGGCTAGTGTACATTAGAACACACAGAGTGCAGCGTCTCTTCAGCTGTTCACCAATGTGAAGAATGCATTATAGTTATATACTTTCTTCCTCGTCATCAAACCATCGCTCCTCTTCAAACCTTTCGTTATCCGAGTCCCATTGATCATTCCAGTCGACAGAATCGTACATGTTAGTCTAATTGAATGCAGTTAACGTTAGATTGAACGAAGCTGTTTGAATGTGACTGACCTCAAGGAGCCCATATATGAAGCGCTCGCGGATCAAGCGTTCGAAGTTTGCCCTGACCTCCTCAGGAGAGTCATCTGGAATATTGCCTCCTGTCATAATCTCTTCGTCCTCTTCGTCCTCGTCCTCGTCGCTTTCCTCTTCCTCAGGAATGAACTCCTCTGTCACAGGCTTTCTTGAACCCCGCAGCCGTTCAGCCGTCCTTTCTTCTTCATAATCACCTAAATCGAGAGAACTTAAATATGGCTAGAGCAAGAGAGAAGACTCTCTCTCACCTAATAGCGTCCCTAACTTCCCAACGTGCTGCTTCTCCCCACCAAGAAATTGTGACTGCGCCCATGCTTTTTCATCTCTGATCTCCCGCTCCGCCACCTTGCGCCAATCTTGTACGTTCCTTGCCAGAGATCCGGCCAAGCATCACGAGCACGTTCAAATTCAAGTTCGGCAGGCTGAGAGTTTGTGTGTTTCAATCTCCTGTTTCGAATCGTAGGGATGGCGGTACGTTGTTTTGGTGTTGTAATAGCTGAGAATGAAGAGATCAAGTGTGGAGGGAGACGCTTCAGGTGTTGGTTTTGCCGAAGAAAGGTGACAGGATCTGTAGATGGAAGTGGCCGATAGTCGTCTCCCAAGCGTAAGTATTCGAGAATTGGCTTGTCGTCAAAAGCCAGCTGGGCATCATACGTCCTGGACGCCGATGACGACGGTGCAGCACCGTGACCGTTCATGGGAGTCAAGAACAACTTACACTGCTCGGAATAAAATAATTCCAGCGCATATAGCCACAAGATAAATAAGTGCGTGTATTTATTTTTCCTACACATTAATCAGCCCTTTTAAATACCAAAATAACTATTGCTCATTTCTGTCCATCGGGTAGCGCTCAGTAATGCTCTGGCTGAGGGAAAGCGGGGGACGATACTGCACTAGGGGTGTTCTGCTTCGACGCCTGTGCCTGGAAGATCTCCTCTGGCGTAATGCTGAAGGAATTTTGGTTGTGGTTGTCGGATGGGAGGCCGCTGCGGCGGTTGATGTCGTTAGCGGAGGTAGAGTGTAGCGAAACGGAAGAAGCAGCTGCGCCAGAAGCACCACTTGGGACTCGGGAACCTGATGGTCGTGCCGCCGCAGCGTCCTTGCCTGCCAATGAGAGGCCATGCGCTGTCAAATAGCTCATAGCCAAACGAGTCGCGTTCTGGACGTATGAAGCAGGCCTCGCATCGCCGTTCTGACCGGCCGGGTGCTGAGCGTCCGTGACCTGCATCCTTCCCAAGACCTTGTCGAGGATCGCTTGAACGCGAGTCTGGAAGAACTCCAAGAAGTTCTCTTGCGCAAGCTGAATCTGCTCGTCGATATATAATTCATTCTTGGAGAGGAAGGGGGCCAGCCATGCATCGTACACGTATACCGATCCCTGAAGTATTCTCAGCGAAGAGCAGATATTATACTTAGTCGAGAACAAACCTGCAGTTGGGGGAGCGATATGAACAAAAGGAAAAGTAGTTTTATCTCCCAATAGAACGGGAACCTAGCGGAGTCGTGAGTTATATCGTGTTTGTTGGTGGCACACGACCACTCCAGCTCACCAACTGATGAGAAACTCGACAGAATACTCGAAGACCATCAAAGCCCCGATGACGATCCAATATTTAGACAGACGCTCAACATCCGCTTCAGATGCAGGCCGACGCTGCAAGGCTTGGAAAGTACGGAACAGAGGAAGAGCGAACACGAACCACGAGCTGAAGAGATACCAGTTCAGAAACCTGCTTCGAGCAAAAAAAAATCTACACATACGAGAGAAATCTCGAAAAGAGATGAAGCACTACCATTGTTTCTGAACGTGTGATAGATGAAAGCGAGAGAGAGTGCTGATTGAGGAGATGAGACAGCTGAGCCAGCGACGTGGCCACTCCTCGCCAGCTATTCAATTTGGCACGTGCTTTGATTTTCACCGCTTTTGATGAATTGATGGGCCCTGTTGTGGCAACTCTGAAAATCTATTCTATCTAGCAGTACAGATGCGTATTTGACTTGTTCTATATCATTTATTTACTCGAGTCCACCTCTCGCTTTCGAGGCAAGTCGTATATCTTCCCATATGATAGACGACTGATTGCACATCCCCCTGAAGATGCTATCCTCCTTCTGGAAAAGGTTGCTAGGTGAGTCAAACTCGGCGACCCTACCTGCATCGAGCACGCAAATACGGTCGTAAGAGATAATTGTGCGAAGTCGATCTACGACCGGTATATGAATGATTAGTAGATGAATCAAGCGGGATTAACTCACGAGCAATGCAAAGTATCGTTCTATCCTTGAATTCGCGTGCAATTGTGTCTTGGATGTTCCTATCCGTCTCATAATCGACAGACGCGGTCGCTTCGTCGAGTACAAGGACCTTTGAGTCCTTCACGAGTGCACGAGCAAGCGAAACTAGTGATCTCTGAACGGCGATGGACAGGAGTCAGTAAACACGCTCATATATTCACCGTCCTAGTTGATCAACTAACCTGACCGACGGATAAATTGCATCCTTCGTCTTCAACAGGACTGTCGAGTGTAAGTCTCTTTACCGGAGTTTGTGCTCCGCTACCACCCCCATCCTCTGTAGAATATTCCAGAGAAGTCGGTTTCGCGTCCTCCACAAGATATGACCGCTTGAGAGCATCCCACAACCTGGCATCATCATGAAGTCCAAAGGGATCAAGGTTACTTCTAAGAGTACCAGAGACTGCCCTGCGATTAGATAATACTTATCAGAATAAACTATGCCCCAACTTACACAAGAGCTAGAAGAAGGATGAGGCGTCAGTTCCCAAAATCAAGATATTAGTCGAAGACTTACAGGATCCTGCGGAATTATAGCGACACTGCTTCTCAAATCCCTCAGACCCAGCTTGGATATATCGATACCATCGATATGTATAGATCCACCGGACAATTCTACAAGCCGATACAGGGCTACCATGATAGAAGACTTGCCAGCACCCGTCCTACCCACTATTCCAATCTTTTCGCCTCCTTTAATGGACATTGAGATGCCCTTCAGTACAGGGGGAAGCTCCGGCCTATACTTCAGAACAATGTCTTTGATATCAACCCTCCCTTCAGACGGCCAGCCAGCCGGGGGCTTGTACTCGACTTCGTGAGGGGATTCCTGTTCAACACGACTCGCATAATGAACAATGCGCTCCACGCCATTCATGTCATTTTCGACTTCAGCGCTTTGTCGGACCATCCATGCGAAGGACTGCATTGAAATTAGGGTGTTATAATTTCAGCGTCACGTAAACCCAATATCTTACCTGCTGCACGAGCACGATATACGATAATGCCACACCAGTCTGTGCTGGGGATATCGAGTACCGCGTTGCGACGGCCAAGATGGCGACAACGAATGTGAGCAAAGCACCCAAGCAGTTCAGACGTATTGCCAACCACTGTTGGTTTACTACAGTCAACCAGTACGCTCTAATAAGGATAGCAGACTGAGTGTTTGGCACACAGGCAACATGGAAAACTCGAACCTATTCTCGATATCAATACGTCGCTCATTCTCTCCAAGAAATCTTTCTGTTTCGCCATATGCTCTAATCGTCGCAAGGCCCGAAAGCGACTCGGAGAAATGAGAGTACACGGACGATCGGAGGAGGGAGTCCAACCTCTGCAAAGAACTTTGGGACTGAGCAAGAATGGCCAGTGATATACAGACCCACCTTCAACTCGCGCGCGCTCGACCGATAGAACAGGGCCATATAATAATAAACCACCATAGTAGAGAAAATGGCGATCAGGAACCAAGGCACGACAATCTTTAAGGGTCGCGTCAAACCTGACCGCTATATAATTGTTGCAAAGAAGAAACACTCACGCTAACAAGAACGATGGCTCCTATCATCTGTGAAAAAGTGTTTGCGAACATCCTCATTTCGTCACTCAAGACGTTGTCAATCGTATCGATATCCTTTGCAAACCGATTCATAATTCTTCCCAGGGGCTGGCGCAGCAGGATCAATTACTCTAAGCGGCTCACACAATTAGAAGAATACTCACTGTCGTCTCAAAAAATGACGTCGGCGCATGCATGACACGTTCAATAGCCTGGCGACTGAAACGTTCTAAGCTTCTGAGAGACAGAAAGCTCAAAATTTATACTTACTGCAGTGTCTTGGAAGCAAAATAACTCAAGAAGGCGAACATAGCACCGCTTCCGAAGAACCAGAACGCCTGTGACAGACCAAGCGCAGCATAGATGCCCAACTATTAGTTATAGTCATCAGCGACTGCCACTGGGATTATACGCTTAAAGACACCTACATATGCACCTTGAGGTATATTAAATGTTCTACCGAGCGAGGGAATTAGAGAGCGATAACCCAGAAGAACATTTTTTCTTACGATTCTTGCCAGTAAACCAGCCAATAGGAAGACAAGATGCTGGAAGCCTGCATCATCACCAAGCCAAGCAGGAGAAAAGGTAGTACGATTCGGCCGTTTCCCGCTCGGAAGTACGCGGCGTACACCGCACCGCTCACCGCTCCGGTAACTCGCTCCTCTGCTTGCATAAGTGATGCACCCGACACCTCTGGTCTTCGTTTCCTGTCGCCACCTTCCATGGTTTCGGATTCGCCCGAACGGTGTTCGCCTGTGTCGTGAGTTTCATCATTACCGAATTCTTGAACGAATTTAGCGAATGCTCCGTTGCTGGCGAGCAAATCTGAGTAGTGGCCACGCTCCACGATACGTCCGTCTAGCATGACGTAAATATAATCAACATAAGGGAGGAAATGCAAGGCGTGGGTGACTAGAATTCGTGTCTTTCCTTCCTGGTTACCTTGGAGAACGCGCTGGAAGACAGCTTTCCCGACATGTGCGTCCAAAGCTGAAAGTGGGTCGTCGAATATTTGAATATCCGTATTGCAATAAATTGCGCGACAGATATTCAGTCTCTGCTTCTGGCCACCGGACAGAGAAATGCCTTAAATCAAAGTGAGTCAGATAAACAATCACACGACCGTCGGACGAACCCTTTTCTCCGACTTCCGTCTGGTCATAATGAGGGAGAAGCTCGAGGTCACGTTCTAAACAAGAGTCTCTAACGGCGCGCCAATAGCGCTCTTCGTCAAATGGCCGTCCGAAGCAGATGTTCTCTCGTATAGATGCGTTTTGTATCCAAGCCGTCTGAGGACAATATGCAACAGATCCACCAAACTGAACGGACCCGGAGGTGCATCTCATCTCCCCGATCAAGCCTTGCAGTAGGCTACTCTTGCCAGAGCCGACAGGACCTAAACTTACTCAGTTAGAAGGTTTCCGGTGGTAGTAAAGTGTCCAAGGGAATACGTGCCTACGATGGCGATCAACGATCCACGGGGAATCTCCATGTCGATGTCCTTTATAGTGAATACTTTGTCCTCTTTGCTTGTGGGTTTCTCTTGATTTGCGGTAAGTGACTTCTGGCCTTTCTTGTCTTTCTTAGTATCTTCAGTTTCCGGCGGGGGGTTATCCCACGTAAAAGAAGCAGAGGTTGCCTTCAGCGCAACGTCGAGCCCCGCATCAGGCTGGATATGATCCTCCAAAAGCTCTGCAATGAATACATCGTGAAGGCGACTCGCAGCGTTAGCAGCGTCAGTGACCGAGCTGACAGCCATCGCTGAGTGACAATTTCAGCACTATTTCCATAATGTCATATCGTGTCTGATTGGGCTCACGGAAGAACATCAAGGGCATCCGCAATAGCTGAAAAAGCGTGAGAGATGAAAAGATAACTGCTGGATCAAGACGGTGCCCCGACAAAGACCATGCGACGAACGAAAGTACAGAAGCAAATACGGGTAAGGTGAAGGCCACGGCATGATTTGCTGAGCGAAGGATGAGGAGCGCCCTGATATAGCTACAATAGAGTTAGCACCTAGCAGTATGTAATGAACATGGCATTTACTATATCTCATAATGTCTGTACTCAGCGATCCGAGTTAGGAATGGAACCTCCCAGGCGAAAAACTTAATAATCTTTATCCCTCCAAGGAGTTCTTGTAGAAGCTTGGCTCGCTTGTCTAGTTCACTGTCAGTAAGCCATCGAAAGTTGAGGTCGAATATCTTACCTGTCCACACCATGCTCTTCTTCCGGAGTTTGAAAAGCATTTTCATTGCTTTAGTCTGTAATGGCGTGAGGAAAAGGAAGAAAGCATAACCAGCCAACGCGCTGGGTCCGAGGTTGATGAGCAAGAGAATTAAGCATAAGATCATCATAACCAGCGCCGTCCACAAGAAATGGAAAAATTGACACGCAAAGTCAATACGGGATACGTCGGTGGAGATATGATTGACCAGCTTTCCGTTCGTCAAAGTGGAGCGTGCGCGTGTGCTGAGATGAAGTGACCGATCATATATGGCTGTGATGAGTCCTCCGCGAAGGAGAACTCCAGTGGTACCAGCACGATACATGAAATGACCAGTACCAAAGAAAGAGAATGCTTGAAGTAAGAAAAGGCCAAAAGCCAGTCCGATACCTCTGCCGACTGGTGGGTTGGTGTTTGGATCTCCCCCATGTCGTGAGAAATATGCCTCCTCGGCGAACTTTATGATGGCCTGAAATTGGTTGAGCAGTGGCTCAGTCCAAAGTATAATAAACCGCTCACTTTGACTAATAATGGGCTACACATGAGGGCACTGTCGGCAAACACTTTGACTATGCCAGCAGACCAGAATCTCCAAATGACTGCGTCATTGAGAGCAAGCACTAGGCTGGGCTTCTTCCTGCCATACTCTTCCCTCCATTTCTTTTCCCTTTCTTCGCGATGCCCTCTGCACGACCACCATAGAGATCTGAAGAACCCCGGAAGAATTTGTCCGCTTATTAAGCGTTCGTTATATGCATTCGCAATGTCCAAGCGTCGTTTAAACGAAGTCGTAATTTTATCTGCGATGACCTTGGCGCGTCTCGAATCATCGAGTTTGTACAAATCCGCTGCCTCCAAAGGTCGACTGTAACCTAAGCGAAGTACTTCCGTGACCCATTCGAAAAACAGGCGGCTGAAAATCGACCTGGAGAACGAGTCAAGCGGACCCTACGGGAAATTGAATTAAGTGCGCGTACGCAGAACTTTCGGGTAATAAAGGTGCGGTTTCTATCGTATATTTTGAAGGGGGCGCACTCGTTGGGCAAAACGGGACGCGCAAATACCTGCGAAGCTGTCAGACGAAAACATCGGAAAACATGACCACTGCGTTACTCAACCAAGGAGCTGGATCATAGGACAGAAGCTGTGTTGGCTCTGTAACATCAATACCATCACTATCCAAGGCCGTTTGATCCTGTGAAACTTTAGTAGTTAAACGAGAAAGTTTGGAGGCGTCGAACATCTTCGGTGAAGACTGGTCGTCCGCGCGCTTCTCGGAGATGACCATTTGTTCTTGTCTACAGTAACTGTGGACTAGAAGAGGAGGTGGACGACGACGGGTGAGCGTCGTGGGTCGTAGGGTGCCAATATATGTTCAACGGACAGTCTCACGATTAGTTTTGCATTATAGTCCATATGGGACCGGGACATGTTGATGTTGACAAAGATAGAACGAGCCGAGGCCGAGGCGCGTCGGCAAAAGGCGCCGGCAGAATGACTCCGATTAGAGTTTTTTTGGGACGGGTCGGCGCCGGCACGGGAAAGGACGGAACGAGATCTAAATGATGAGATTGGGCCGGCTTATCCGGAGCATCTGCCTCCGCATATAGAGTTTTACGTAATAAGAGACGGACTCGCTGTGAGTTGATGGTGATGTGGGTCCTCAACGGTGAACGGAGACTATTATGTGACATTTCCTCTCCTTCTCTTCCCATCCAAGTGTACTATATATTGAGTATCCTATATAACGCAGCCCAGCCAGCGCAGCGACTTAGTGCTGCTTCGTTCTAGACCGGCATTCATCTTCCTCCGAAGCGTTCAAGGTTTGCCCAAAAGAAATCATCTGCCCCTCCCGCTTCTCTTACTCACCATCACTCCATTCAACTCAGCCCACCCTTTCCGTCTTCTTTTTTTACTAACCCCCTCTCCCCCTCTCGCCTCTTCCCACCATCGATATGAGTAACGCTCTACCCGGTCCCGCAATTCACTCCTCAGGCAATGGCGTACAGGTAAAACGTCAGGACCAGTCCCTCCGCGACGATCCTTCTCATCCAATCAAGCAAGAAAAGGAGGAACGGAAACCGAAACCGTTAAATCGCGTCCCTCGTAAGCCCATCTCATCAACTATGGATATTTCACCCTGCCTACCCATAAGATCGTTACTGACAGCCTCTATCAGGTGCTTGCGTGCGTTCCATCTTGATCAACTTGTGTTTCGGCATGCATTATCTTACTTGTCGTGCCTCAGAATGCCTGTAGAAAACAGAAAATGCGCTGTGAAGGCGCAGACCAGCCGCCCTGTCGTCGATGCCGACACGCTGGCTTGGAGTGTCTGTTCGAGAAACCCTCTAGAGAGCCGACATTGACTGGTGAAGCTGGTTTGGAGTGTGTCGCCTTTCTCTCCCGATCGTACTTCTCCTGCTAAACACAGTCCCGTTTTTCGTGGCAGGCGCATCAAGGCCATCGAAGCTTCCGTTTCCGATCTCCGACAGACCCAGATTGCCATTCATCAGACATTGGCTGACTTGGTTAACCAATTGCGCACGGGAAATATACCCGCTTTACCACAGAACAATTTCCCTCCCCACTTTAGATCCTCTCCGGGTACATACGCGGGTGGGTCGCCTTCTTTATCAACTTCAAGTACATCACCTATGGTGATTGACCCGGGCTACTCTATTCACCATAACATCACGCATTCAGACAGCTCGGGGCCTACGTATCCGACTCCAAATACTCTTCCTCCAATGATCAGCCCGACACAGTCCAGGCAAGCTCATCGACCTACAGCACCCCTGCCGTACCGTAGCCCTTCTTCCGGTCCGGGGTCTGTTCAGCGTGCGCCGGGTGATTTGCATCCACCGCAGCTGCCTCCTCCCAGTATGCCATACTCTAATACGTCGGGTGTGATGTATCCACCCGGATCCCAGGGTACGACTCTCCCACCAATCTCCACATTTCAGGACATCAGCGGCCGTCAAGCTACTCAATCGAATGTGTCGTCTTTGCGTTACCATTCAGGAGAAGGTTCAATGACATCGCCGCGTCAACATGCGTTGAAGCCAACAACTTCTCTTCATGTTTCTACAGGACTTCGTTCACCGAAGCGCAAAGCTGCCGGTTCCTCCAACGTGACGAGTTCCAACAACAGTGACATAGAAGAGGATGACAATGGAGAGCTCCCATCAAAGGGACTTGTCGCTCCATGGGAAGTGCTACGCGGTCTTGCGGATGTCGCCGCAGAGAGGGCTGCAATGGTAAGTTATAACTGCTGCTAGAATTTGTTAGAGTCTAAAGCCGTCTTTGACAGGAGAACGGCGAGGCTAGTGAACCTGGAAGTCGTCAGAGATCTCCCTCTCCAGACTCAAAGCGGGTCAAAAGTATGAAGCGCCGCAAGACAACGCAACGTCCACGCGTTACTTTCACAGACGGTACGCAGATGACTATTTATGGTATACGCATTCTGACTCGTAACGTGGTTTAGTGGTTACGAAGAAGCTAATTTCGGAACACGAAGCCCGCGAACTATTCAAGATGTAAGCAAGGCAACTAAATCCTATCACCCTTACTAAGAAGCGGACAGTTACTATGCGGGATGCTCCACGTTTCTACCCGTTTTCGATTCTCTCTTTGATACATATGAATCTCTTCATGAGAGATCACCCTTCGCATTTGACGCTGTCTGTATGGTGGCTGCCAAGGTCCGCGACGGAGGAGGTTCGTACACTTTGTAGCATAATATCCCCTGTCTTACACCAGCGTAAATCAGGTCCTCCCAGCGAGACGTACTTGAAGTGCTTGGAGGAATGCCAAACTATTTCATGTGCTACGCTTTTCGCTCCCGTCACAAGACAGGAAGCTGTCCAGGCCATGAGTACGTCTTGCACAAACAGGTTCGCTTTTCTTGCTCGTTTACTGACGTGGATAAACGTCAGTACTTGTATCTGGTTGGTCAGACAACGGATGGCTAAGTGGCGGGCATGCCGTGCGGATGGCGGCTGAGTTATGTGAGGCAGTATCGTCCATAAGTGCGTGTATCGAGCTCATTGTTTCCACCGTATAGCAATGCACCAAGCATGGCCAAAACTACGAAAACGCATTGAAGCCGGAAAGGCAACTACCTCGGCCGAGGATAGAAAACTTATCGTAGCCTCTCGTATTTGGTTTTGTCTGTACCTCTTTGAGCATCAGTATGTATATGTTGCCTCCATTTCTTTCCCGGATCTAATATGCCGAATCAGGATGTCATACGGTACTGGACGTCCGGCGATTCTGAAAGACGATGATAGTATTTGGGGTTCACGCTTACTGCTGAAGCACCCTCTTGCTATTCAAGATGATATGCGATTATGTTCTACCCTCGAACTCATGGCTATTAGAGAACGAATTCATAATAGGTTATCGCCCGACCATCCCGTTAATGAACAGACGTTTGAAGTTCTTCGCGAAGCCGATGCAGAGTTCCGGAACTGGTTTAACACCTGGGATTCTGCCTTCTCGCAGAAGTATGAGGATGCCGGTATGTCGCGTTATTTGTCTATTGGACTCCCCAATATTGATAGTGATCGTTCTGTGTCAATAGCATTTTATCGCCAGAGTCTGCAGATCCAGCAGCTCTTAGCCGAGTTATTTCATAATGCATATGCATTACGAGAAATTGAGGGACCAGAGGACGTCGAACATATGCACCCGTATCTAAAGCAGCTTGCTCAAAAATCCTTGGCTGTTGCGAGACAATGTCTCACTATAACTATTAGTTCCAGTTCGTATAGAGAAGGCCTAAAATACGGTGAGTCTGGAGGTTAGTTTGCACTTGCCCAGTAATAATTGCTTTGCAGCTGTTCATTACACCCATGCAACCGCGACCTTCACTGCATCGTTCCTACTTCGTTTGGCTAGAATATTGTGAGTCCAAGTGTAGCTGTCGTATGCATGCTGATGTCCAGACATATGTCCAGCCCGGATCAATGTGACATCGACCATATACATGAACTTGTTCAGCGATTGATTGATGTTCTTTCTGAAAGTGAGTAGCGAATGAGCTACAATTGCAACCGATGAAGCTTACCGTCTTGCCAGTTCCCGCACGGCGTTACGCGAATACCCTCACCCTAATGCTGAAGAAATCCAAGAAGCGCAAGTCGAGTCGTTCACCAACGCTACCTCGCCAAACATCAAACGTTTCAACTCCGAACGCTTCGGGGGAGCGACAACATTCACAAGCACTCACGACTCCCGTTTCACCTACATTTGACCGTAACTATTCCCAGCATGGATCCATGCACAGTGCCCACATGCCCGCCAACTTTCAACCTCAGCTCAATGCGGATGCGGTAAACCTGGACCAAATCTGGCGTGGTTTTGAAGGCACTGCGAACGAACAGCTCCCCGTTTGGCTGTCTGATAACCTGGGTGGTAATTCTTTGTCTCAGCTAGGTCTTGAAGCTTTCATGATGCCACCTGAGTACGATCCGCGTACGACATTCCCTGCACCGCAGATATGGTAATGTATTCAAAAGTTGGTTTCCCTTTGATCAGCCATCTCCAAGACTTCCAGACAGTAGACAAATGGCTGTACATGCGTCCCTCGCTATCCGCTTCTGGAATTGCGTCTGCTTATTCGTTTTTCTCGTAGTGCTTCCATATTACTTCTCTTGGATGATCTTGATGTGAACTGACTGGAATTTTCGTACCCTTGGATATATACCGATAGGAATTTGATGTTGTTTGGTTACTATGCCCTTATTCATCTATGCTCGAGTAAGGCACTTCTTTCTCACGCCTTGGCGTCGTTGCGTACGTAATTCATATAGGCAGTCTGGGACGCGACGAGCGTTGAAAAAGTCTATTAGCGATTTCTTGCATTTTAACTCTGAAATTTAATAAATAGACATATTTTAGTGTATAGAGTGAAAATAACATGCTTTCCCATAAAGCATGGCGGATACTTCTGATGATCCGACACTGCTTTTTACACCGGTTAAAAGTGCAGGTGAATTAGAAGAATCGGGGCAGACAGTCCCACCTTTTGAATTGGAATCTACGCGGGACGCGTCTAGGGACGCGCCTCGGACGCGTTTCTCTGTAGAGGTGCCCAAGATGAACGAAATTCTATTTTTTTTTTGCAGATTCATATTCCTTGGCATCGAAAACATGGTACCAGGAGTTTCTGCGTTGTGGACGTGAGGATATGAAGTCGAATGCATTTTTCATTGAATCTCAAAAACCGGTCATCGCTTATGCTTAAGCGAGCGCCGGCATGGCACGGCATGGACCGTGAGAAGTCTCACCTACTCAAGGGGGATTGCCACACCCCATTCCCATAAAGCATGGCGGATACTTCTGATGATCCGACACTGTCGGGGCATCAGCCATTGGAGGACGATGGACGAACTTGCCAAGTATCAGCCATTGGAGGACGTGGACGAAAACTCGGACTCCGACGCCGATGCAACGTTGAAGATCGAAGAAATAGAGGGACAGTATATCTTGGGCAGCAAGCGTTTTCTTTTTGCGCGGTATGGCGATGGCATTCTTCGTCGCGTAAGTAATGAGGCGCTTTACGCGTAATAGTCTTTGACCACAGTATTAGAAGGAGGATTGGGAATTCCGTGCAAGCCATCCAGATCTTTATGACGAATACAGTGAGTGTGTTGCCGCTTTGCTCCCTTCTTTCGCGCAACTGCCTCTCACCACAGTGAAGAGAAAAGAAGAAGGGACTCTGCCTGAATTTGACCCATCGTCCGTTCGTATCCACCCAAGGTATCGCCTTTCGCTCGTGATCAATCTGCAAAAGCGGAAGAGCGGTCGGTCAGCAGACAGAGACTATGTCAGCGACTCGGGTTCCTCGGACGAAACTGAGGAAGAGCCTGACAGCGATGATGATTACAAAGGAACATATGTTCGCCGCAGCGCGAGAGCATCTAAACGCCAGGCTAGTAAACGCGTTAGAGCTCTTCCGTACAGCCCGCGTACAACACGAATAAGGAGAGGCAGTCGAGCCAGTCGCATCACCATTAGCGATGATGACTCAGAGTCGGAACGAAGTCTCCCACGTCGCCGCAGTTCCCGCAGCGCGAAGAAGAAGTCATACACAGTGAATGATGATAGTGACTATCAGAGCGAAGTGGAAGAGTCGAGCGAGGACGAGAACGAATCGCTTCACCGGCAGAAGCAGGCTAGGAAACGAAGAGTCCCGAAGCCTGCTTATGGCCGGATTCGTAAAGTTGGGGATACGTACGATTCCGACTCAGAAACTGCTGCTCTTCGAAGGCATCGCGAGGAATGTGAGAAGTGTCACCGAGCTCCCGCTCACGTACTCTTGAGACGACTAGGCAAGGGGACTAAAAAGAAAAAGAGGAAAACTGACGAGTTTTCTGAAGACGAGGAAGAAATGACCGAAAGGCTAGGAGGTTGGGTTAGATGGTAAGGCTCACAAACCAATTCCGAAGCAATCTGACGCATACTATTAGCCTCAAGTGCTGTATTGCTGCTCATTGGGGCTGTCTCGCACGTACCCAACGGGCAGAGATTCTGAAGGCGGCTCGAGCGAAGGACGCAGACCGGGAGATCGAAGTAACTGGCGCTCCTGCAAGAATAATGGACCTCGGGATTGACGAAACCACGGAATTTTTGTGCGGTTCCTGTTCGAGAGGCGGAATATGCATGGTATGCCACGAGGTTGCCGTGGAGCAGGAACAGAAGCCCCCTGAAGCATTCTCGGGAAGCACTGACAATGCTTCGGGAAAGGATGAGATTGTAAACTCCAAAGATTCTTTCATAGGACTAGAACCTGCTCGGGAACTCGTTTTCCGTTGCCGAACATGCAAGCGATTGGCACACTACGCTCATCTTCCGGTTGATGATGACGACCTCACCCCAGCGGAAATAGCCCGATTTTATCAGGAGGAAAACAAATGGCAATGCGGTGATTGTGCATCATTCATATTTCCCCTTGACAAAATCATTGCCTGGCGCCCGTTCCCTGCTGGTGCAACGGATCCTTACATGTCTTCCCCGGAAAATGCAAATTACAAAGAGAACTTACCGCGCGAGTACCTCGTTAAATGGGTGGGGCGCAGTTATCGACGCGTGGAATGGGTGCCTCATATGTGGCTAGTCGCAACGAATGGTGCAAAGCTGAAGCATTTCTACGCTCTTGGAGCCAGGCTCGACCTTTTGGACGGACCTGCAAATGAAGCAAATGATTGGACCAAAGTGACTTCTACTGCTTCGCTTTTCGCTGCCACCGAAGATGAACGCTCTCGTGCTCCCTCCGCCGAACCCAACCATCTGGTCCCTACTATGGATGGACCACCATCCCCATCATTGGACGCTGAATCGAGAATACCACCTTCCTGGAAGATCGTTGACCGCGTCTTGGATGTGCTGATCTGGGCACCGAGGAAGTTGAAAGGGCGTCCTCAGAAGAATGTGAAATCGTCGAGAAAAAGGATACAGGACGATGACGAAAGCGAGGTCGAAGCTTCAAAAGAAGCCCGAGAAGAGTACGACAAAGCCCTGGACTGGGGTGAAGAACCAAGCAGCGAGGCGACTGAAACTGTGGAAGAGTTCGAGAAGCGCACCGGGAAAGAGCTTGGAGAGGAACACATCGGGCGTGTCATCTGGGCGTTCATAAAGTGGGACGATCTCTTATATGAAGACTGTAAGCGCCAGTAGACCTTCCCTTCTATTTCTCGATCTGATCTCTCGCTATCAAGCAACTTGGGATTCACCTCCCCGACCGGGATCGTTTGGTTATTCCGAGTTTGAACACGCCTTCAAATACTTCTTGCGGTCTCGGAAAGTCGTTGTCAACAAGAAGACTGCGACGGAGATTGCGAAGTTCGAGTCGCGCAAGGGCTGGAGTGCGACAAGATTGGGCGTTCCAGAGGATGGCTCATACGATATAGGCCAAGAGAAGCATCTGAAACTCATGCCTTTCCAAGTGAGTACCTATGCACTATGGTGAATGGGCGATAACAACGAGCTGTCTGCGAAGGTTCAAGGCGTGAATTGGCTTTGCAGGAATTGGTTTCATCACCAACAATGCATCCTTGCTGATGAAATGGGCTTGGTAAGATAGGATGGTTTGCTACGGACAGGGTGAATACTGAAAGACAGCATAGGGAAAGACGATACAAATTATTACCTTCCTTGGTCTGCTTTATGCCAGAATGAATGCCTTTCCATGCCTAGTTGTCGTACCAAATTCAACCATCACTAACTGGGTACGCGAGTTTGCTCGATGGGCTCCTGAGCTCCGAGTGGTCCCTTTCTACGGTGAACAGAAGTCACGGGAGATCATCAAAAAGTATGAATTGCAACATCCCGTGGTCACCTCGGGTACGACTGGTGCAAAGTATCATGTCCTTGTAACGACGTATGAAGGAATCACAATGGCGAAAGAATTTAATTCTGTTTTCAGCAAGAATCCACGGTGGGAAGTGCTTGTCGTGGATGAAGGACAAAGATGTAAGGACATATTCTGTCGAGCTATTCATGGATGTTGATACTTCAGCAGTGAAGAGTGATTCTTCCCTAATCTTCAAGAAACTGAATGGACTCAACTCTATTCACCGGATCATCATGACTGGGGTAAGCCATAGCCACATAGAGGGGAGTCATTTTCTTACTGATTTACCAGACCCCCTTGAATAACAATATTCGCGAGTTGTTCAACCTCATGAACTTCCTGGATCCCGAGAAGTGGAATGACCTTGAAGCTCTCACAAGAGAGTTCGAGGATCTTGATGAAGAGCGCGTAAAGGAGCTCCATGAGCGACTACGGCCGTATTTCTTGCGCCGTGTCAAGGCAGAAGTACTGGACCTACCTGCAAAGGTGTGCCTAGAACATTCCATGCTGGGTAGGGTCAAGCTGATTCATAATCAAGAATGAAGTCATCGTCCCGGTGTCGATGGCACCATTACAGAAGGAAATCTACAAGTCCATACTCAGTAAGGTTTGCTGCAAAGACGTACCGTTTTTCAACTGAAACGAATTGTTCCAGGCAAGAATTTGACAGTTTTGCGTAGCTTGAGAGGAATAGCATCCTCCAAACTGAATAAATCGGTTAGCAAGAGCACAAACTTGAAAAATATGCTGATGCAGCTTCGCAAGTGGGTCGAGTCTGGTTCATTCAACGTGAGCGATAATGCTAAGCACTCGACTTAGGTGCCTGCAACACCCGTATCTTGTGGCAGACGACATTGAACCGAAGGGCCTTTCGCCGATAGAAGCACATTTGAAGCTTATCGACGCCAGCGGAAAACTCAGGTTACTGAAGATGCTGCTTCCAAAACTGAAGGCTCGTGGACACCGTGTGCTCCTGTTTAGTCAGGTAAGCCAAGTTTATCTGAGTTATGTCAGTACTTATGATGGACCCAGTTCGTAATCGGATTGAACATTATGTGAGTCTTTCGATCAAGTCACAGCGGGTAATTCTTACTATCCCCAAAGCGAGGATTTTCTTCAAGGCGAAGGTTACAAATTCCTACGTCTGGTGAGTAACATTATCACATCCTGTGACGCCTCTCACGGTACCTCAACCTAGGACGGGAATACGAAACAAGCAGAGCGGCAGAAGGACATGGACGAATTCAACAAGGAGAATTCTGATATTTTCATATATATTTTGTCTACCCGCGCCGGTGGTGTCGGTATCAACTTATGGAGTGCAGACACTGTGATCATCTTCGACCCAGACTTCAATCCACACCAGGTGTGTCCAGAGCTATTAAATCTCGATATGACTACTTACTTTGACTCAGGATCTTCAAGTCCGTCTTAGTCCCTGCTACCTCTACTACCTTGGATTTTAAGCTGAGCATGGTTTAGGCTATCGCACGGGCGCACCGCTACGGCCAGAAGAAAACCTGCCTGGTCTTCAAGTTGATGACGAAGGACTCTGCAGAGGGTAAGCTCTTATTGGCACGGTACTGGAGATCAGTTCATTGATGAACAACAGAGAAGATCATTCAGACTGGAAAGAAAAAGCTTGTTCTCGATCACCTCATCGTACAGAAAATGGACGACGACGAAGACTCCAGCGAAGTGCAGTCAATATTGACATTCGGTGCGAGGGCGCTGTTCGAAGAGGAGGGCGCTAATACCGATCGAGATATCACGTGTAAGCGTTAAATTCGTTTTGTTTCCCATTCGTGCCATTTATTTGCTAGATTCCGAGCATGACATTGACACACTCATCGCGAAAATCGAGGCTGAAGAGGTCCAGAAAACCAATGAGGTATCAAACAATGCTTTCTCTTTCGCAAAAGTCTGGTCTGCACAGAAGGACGATCTCGACGAGATTCCGGATGAGGCAGAGGAAGACAACCAGGACGATTCTTGGGCCCAGACACTTCAGAAAATTGCTACTGAGCAGGAACGAGGCGAAGCACGGGAACAAACAGGTCGCGGAGCTCGTCGAAAGGCTGCACAGATTAAGGTAGGGTCCTCAAGGGTACTTTAAAAAATTGTACTCACAGGGGTTCCTTACAGAAGACGTATTTTGAGGGCCTAGATGTAGATGGGAGTCCTGACAGACCCCCGGAGAAGAGCAGAAAAAAGCGCAAAACGAGTTCTGCCGCTAGTTCTGACGACGAATATAATCTTCCTCGATTCCGAGAACCGAGTGAACCAACTACTAGCGCAGGCAGCATTTCTTCACTTGACGTCGAGCGGAAGAAGCGCAAGCTAGATATAGACGATCGAGCGCACTGCAACTCGCAGTCACGACTAGGAGATGTCGTTTCTCTGGATGTCCCCGTATCGCCATCAATGAACCGTGACACTGCCGAGTACTGTGGGCTCTGTCTTAGACAACATGGCCCAGGACAATGCTATATGACTGTTAACTCATTGAACTTGGTTGAATATCGAAGGATCTTGATCGAGTCTGACCAAGAATCATACAAGGATAGGGTACGAGATATGTCTTCACTTTGAATGTGGTTGCTAATTCTATGACTAGGCCAGAGCTCTTCAAGCTATTGACGAGACATTGTCGCAGCGGGGCGTGTTGCACTTGGTCGCAGGGCAGCCTTCTAAGCCATTGAGAAAAAGCGATGCGAACCGGACGACCAGGTCTGGTGAGACCCCAGGAAGTGGAGGAGTAATAGCTTCTCAGCATCTCCCTGGCCCTCTTAATCGTCCTTCAAGTTCGTTGGGCGGGGCTCACGCAACTGACAATCGGCGCACTATCGAGTCGTCTGAAAATCATCGGAAAACCGGTGATGGTGTGAAGGCAGCGACGCCTATCGCTTCTCTGATGCACGATGCCCCATCTTTTCCGGCGAATCCTGTCAAGAAGACGAGGATACGAACGTGTGATATCTGTAGAGCGCCATACCACCTTCCCGACCACTGTCCTGTAGTCATGGAGGGCCCACCCAGGTGCGAAAACTGACACATGCGGCATTGTGGTTCTCACCACTTTTAACAGCATATTGAAAGCGATTGTTCGCTTAACAAACGAACAGGGAAACCCGGAGACGCTGGCAACATTGCGGGGTATATTGCGGAAGCAAAGAAAGGCATTAGATATGGGCAGGCAACCTGATGTGACTCAGGCGGCGCGTTCTCGATCTAGCCTAAGTTAATATTGAATATTGAAGACATAGTATCATTCATTGCTTGCTAGCATAGCAGTCTTGCGTAATCTCACATTAGATAGTTCCTTCGCAGATCTCGCATTTTTATACCTGAGCGCGCTTCTTCTAGATCACAGCGTCTCGTGTAGATACTCTCTATCTAGAGATGAGATTGGGCTCCTGTTCTCTGTTCAGTTCAGTTCAGTGACACGTGAGGCACTCGGCTGTGGCCGGCATGGAAGCTGAAATTTCGACACTGGACTGGAATTCATCTTGTCACTCCTCAATAGCTCTTTGTGTACCGACCTTCAGACGACCATGGCAGGTGCTGCGCAGAAGCTTGTTCGACGGTCAACAGCAACGAAGATTTTTGTCACGTCGCGGAGCACCACTGATTTCCAACATTTGCTTCTCGTCCCAAGACTACGTTCGGGTCCCATCCCGATCCCGCGTACTCCTCTCGATAAAACGAAGGAGCCCGTTTTACCTAAGGATCGAATCAAGTGGTGGAATATCGTTCCAGGGGACCAGGTTCGCGTGATTGCGGAGAAAGAGGTGAAAATCAGAGAAGTTAAAGGAATCAACAAGTTTAACAATCGCGTTTTCATTGAGGGTGACAAGAAGGTCCGTGTTAAACTAGATCATGCCTTTTTCTACTATTCTGATGTTGAAGAACCAGAGAACTGACATCGCGGAGACCGACGTAAGGAGCGTCTACCAAGTACGAAACCCATACAAGAACGTACATTATTCGGGTTTGCAGCTTTACTTGGGGAACTACGATTTCCCGCCCCTGCCTGGTTCGACGGAACCGCGGAATCTCCCGTGCGTCCACTCTTTGTCCATCTTCTGCAGGTCCTGACTGGTGATATTAGCGTCTTCGCCAAGAGAATTGGTACTTCAGAACCGAGATGGGAGAATGGACGATGGGTTTGGGATCGGTATGCAACCGCAACGACACCGCGTCTACCTACGTGGTCGCCTGGTGCTCAAGAGCATTTGCCAATACCCTGGCCGGAACCAGAAAAGCCTATTCTACCAAAACGTATGTACTCAGTACTTCGAAGTGAGAAGGGAAACTTGAACGGCGCTACCCTAAATAGGCACCAGCTATGACACTGAAATCGATGCAGTTGCCGAGGTGACATACCTCCCGGCAAAGTTACCTCGTCGCTATGTTCATGCTTCACCACCGATGCCCACTGAAAGGGCTGACAACTATGTGCGCATGTTACGTGGCGAGCTAGAATATTCTCAAAATTTTCCGATGGAGCTATTCCTTGCGCGGGAATTGTCAAATCCTCACTCTCGGGAGAAGAAGCGCCAGCGTTATCTTGCAACCAAGGAGCGACAGAAGAAGTTGTTGAGAAATTATATAGAGGAGGAGCTCAAGAAGTCTATCGAGGGCCGCAGCAAGCGCGAAGCAGTCGCGGAAGCTACGTTCAAATGGCGCGAGCGTCTACGTATGGACAGAAAGGCGGAACTGAAGAAGAGATGGATTGCAAGAGGTTTGCAGGCGAGGCTGGAGAGAAGGAGGAGACGTGCACAGGAGAAACTGGATCGGGAAAAGAAGAAGCTCAGGGAACTGGTTTTACGAGTAGCACCAAACCAAGTCATGCCGAAAATTTGACAATCGCTATTTATACAGAGCTAATCGATTCCTACGGATTAGTGCTATGTAGTACTGGTAGCACTGTCGACGGCTTTCTTGGTTTCTTCCGCGTGCGAAATATAATCTGTCTTTTTTATCATAATATATATCGACCTTCACAACCACGTGCTCAATCACTCTCCTTTCTTTCTGACTTCACTACTTCATGAGTTCACCAGAGTGTGTCCTTCCCAAGTACCGCTACAAGCGCCGTCGAGATCCGTCTTCTTCGTCCACTCGCTCTACTAGCACTGCTAGCCAGATGACTGTGTTGAAATTTCCCCCATTACCTCTGATTACTGGGGATCTCATACTGGAAACCTTCTCGCATAAGTCACTCGACCTTGGTTATGACCCCGACATGTCAACGGACAACCAGAGACTTATAGAGTTGGGTAGAACGATGCTTGAGCTTGCAGTTACACATTATCTCTACTTTAAACGGCCAATCGTAGTGGCTGCTGAGATTCCCGTACGCAGTCGCTTATGTTGGGAAACTCCAAAAAGGCTCTGAAACTACGCCATTGTTTTCATCAGGCTCTCCGAAATGATATTTTATCCGCTGAAAAATACGAGACTTGGGTCACACATTACAATCTTCTGATGAGGCTGCGATATGTACCTTCTGATCCCGCCGACATTACAGGCTTAGAGGTGGGCGTTTTTCCACACTCTTCCAACTGCTCCGTTGATTAAAAGGATTATTCTGTGATTCTGGGTAAAAGGAAACTAAGCAACTTTTTCAAGCTTACGTAGGTGCCGTGGTAGCTCAATCAGGACCACAAGTAGCTACGAACTGGATTACTCAGCTCATTGATCCAGAGGCGCCCATCCTTCCTTCTCCAGATGAACATCAGGAGAATGAGGAACTTCGGGCAAGCAAGAGACCGCGTGCGCAGCCAACCCCTCCGGAGACTACACCACCGCCATTACCAGCAGAACCCGCACCTGCAGTGACTCATGTTCCGCCGAATATCGCCCCCAACCCTACAAGCTACGACGGAGCACAGACTCTTAAAGCGGTGCCAAATGTGACTCCCGTAATAGGACCGCAGGCCTTTCCAAATAAGATGACTTCAACTCCAAAAGGGCCGGGCTATCTCCTTGCCTTCAATCAGCGGTGCTCGCAGCAACACCTTCAAGTCGAATATCAGGCAATAAATCATGCTAGCCCGCACGCTCCACTTTGGGTAACCAAGTGCCTTGGTACGTTGGTTGATTCAGTGAAGATGCATTGCACTTGCATTAACCATTATGTATCTGTAGTAAACGGAATGCAGAAGGGTGAAGGACAAGGATCAAGCAAACAGGCTGCGAAGGAAGCAGCTGCAAAACAGGCGTACCATGCTATGGGATGGATTGCTTACTACGGTTTGCCTAGCTGAGCTGGTGAGTATTGTCTTCCTGGCTATTGATGACGCATGCTGAGTTAGTTGAGTCAGTTTTGCGAAACAGACATGAGATGGGATTACGTGAAATATGCATGACCCCAGGCGTTGTACTAATGATCCATATAGTCACATACACATATTGATTAGTGATTTCAGTGCCCAAAGAACTCCCTTCCCTCCCAAATATACTATCTTACGAGTAATGCGTTGACTAACAATCGGCTCATCCTTGCCACGGGTTCAGACGGATAACACTTACAACTCACATCGCGTAATCACAAAGGAAAGCAATTGGAGAAATGAAGTCTGGCGCCAAATCTGCGCCTATCGTTCGGGTTCGGCGCCTCTCACTCACTGACTGTTCCACGTGGACTCTCACGACCAAACAGCGTGTCCTGATTTCATTCGACGGTACAAGTCGAAGTGGACTTGAAATTATGCCTTTCTCGGTTGCTAAACTTGTCGCTGGGTAAAGCGAAGGTAGACCAAACGGTCTTCTAGTTCAATATTACTCGGATGTTGTCTCGCAGTTACTGTTCCTCGGGGTACATGCAAGGAGGCATTAAGAAGCACCGCATTGCAACCAGGAAATGGTGCGGACCAGGGCTAAGGGCGCGATGATCATCCATATGTATAAGTTCAGCATCCTATCCTTTGGGCACCGGCGGCAAACAGCCTGAAGGTAAATGGAAGGACGAACAATTTTCTTCATCTTGGTCAAACCGAGTCAGAACCACAGCGGGCACGGACGGACCTATCTCAGTCCAAATAGGTATATGTAATGAAAGGGAGTGCCGAGTGGTTATCTACAAAGTGTATGTCGAGCACGGAAAACAAACGATGAAATATCGGGGGCTACGAAGACTGTGTTCGACATAAGAAGTTGAATATGAGGCAAGATAAGCATCACGAAGAAATGTACGGTACCGCCGCTGAATGTGCATGACTAATCCGTTTCCGTGTACTCACGTGCGTCAAAATATCTGAAAGCACGAATACCAGGTTTCTCATATGCTGCACTCTTCCAAGCCAGGCATCCTTCTCCTCCTGACGCCCTCTAGCTAACACCATGGCCACCCATCCCCAGACTCGCCCTGCCCACCTTCCTTCAGGATTCTTTGACCAATCCTTCCCTTCCTCGCGTTCAAATCCAATCGACTTGACTCTCGATGATGAGCCCAAAGAGCGTCTGAGGCAGGTGAAGAAACCGCGCACTGACCTTGACGTAGAAAGCACACCGTCATCTAGCGCATCGACGCCAACCTACCGGTCTCCTTCTCCTTATTCTTTGCCCAGGATGCCCCTGCCAACCCGGCCGGCCTTGTATAACAGTCCGCGAGACTTTCCTCCCCGTATCATGCAATCCGAAGGCAAATATAGACCGCCCTTTACAGGCCCCTCGGACTCGTCTGCTTTCTTTCCCAAAAGGGCTACTCAAACTGAAATCACACGGTCATCGTCTGTGTCCGGTCCAATCTTTACCAATGACTCTCAGCAAATGCAGCGAAATCAGAACCAGCACTTGCGACAAGACCAGCATCAGCGCCATAGTAATCAGATCATTGATCTGACCTACTCTCCTTCACCACCTCCATCAAGTGCGCCCGTAACGCCGCATATTCAGGAGCCAAACAAGGCAACCTCACAACCTGGAATACTTAACGTGCCACCTAAGACTCCGGTCTGCGTAGGCCAACTGACGGTCACTGCTCTCGTTTTATATCCTATCTCTTACTTGCAACCTCAGAGTTCTTTCGCTGAGGGAATTCACGAAGCGGATTGGGCTCCCGTTCGCCTGCAGTATGATGCTACCGCAAAGCAGCGTAATCCAACAGCCGATGAGACCATTCACATCAAGGCCCCTTCCTCTAGGTCTATCACAGGGGAGATTCTACCTGGTGAGGGTTTCGGTGTAGTTGAACAGAGAATTGCAACGGCACTAGGCCCCATATTGGGAAAGGGGCTCATCAGGCTTGATGCACTGGTCAGACGGGGTGTTCCGAATGTGGGTCCGAGGCTATATGCGAATTGCTAGAATACTGACTTAATTTATGCAGCTGCCGATTTTGCCCTTACAAGTGCTTGTACATACACCAAACGGCAATATTCCTATCGTTTCTCGTTACCTGCAGCAATTTGGATTACTTCTAGATCATCCTTCCGGCGCCTGGGACATGTCATGTCTCCGACAGGCGTTATATCTTAATCCTCACAACCCTCCCCCGGGGGTCACGCGAGCAGCTTTAATAGCGGCCCATCTAGATCAGGACTCGCGGGGATGAATAGATGGAGCAGTCCGATCGTCTCAGGCAAGAGCGTGGAAGTGCAAAGGAGTCAGGTGGACGAGGTGTTTAAGACCATCAGGAGCGGTGATGAGTTAGAGGAAACTGACCCTGGTGCGATTTAATTCCACATAATTCCATTTTTGCGTATGAGCTGACCCATGTACAAGGCCCGGACATTGCAACGACATTATATCCTCACCAGAAGAAAGCTTTGACCTTCCTATTGGAACGTGAAAGGGAAATTTCGGGTCCAGGGGGGAGAACATCTTCTTTATGGCAACCTCGAACCAACTCTCACCATTCGCCAAAGTCGTGGGTAAACTTGGTCACTCAGAAGGAAGTTTCAACGGAACCTACGGATTGTAAGGGTGCATTACTTGCTGATGACGTAGGTACACCCTTCTTCAAAATTTCAAAGTATTCACCCTTTTTAGATGGGACTCGGGAAGACGATAGCATGCCTCGCATTGATTGCAGCAACCCTGCCTGCTGCTCGAAAATTTTCTCAGCAGCCATTACCACCGCTTCCTAGACCGCCCCTTGAGCAACGAAATTCAGATTCTAACATTTCGGCCTCTCATTTTGCGGGAAGCGTTTGGGGAATGCCTGACGTTGGTACCTCAGCAGGTGAATCTGGCTCAAAGAAGGCAGCCCAGAAGGAACAGGAAAGGTTCGAGGCAGCGTATGCTAGAGCTAGGAGAATCAAGGCCAGGAGTAGGGCGACTTTGATAGTGTGTCCCTTATCTACCGTGGTCAACTGGGAAGATCAGTTTAGAGAGCACTGGGCCGGAGAAGTTCAGGTCATTGGAGGTGCAGGGACAAGTTGTTCGGCGTTAAATTCCGCTTCCCAGATCCCATCCGAGTCGCAGCTCTGCGTATTTGATTCCCAAGACAATGAGGAAGCCGGGAAGCCAGATGTCAAGAAGGAGGCGTCCTCGAGTTTCCTACCAGTCAACGGTAGACACAAGGAAGGAAATCCGTTGAGGGTTTACGTCTATCATGGAAATGCACGACGTCCTGATCCAAATTTTCTTGCCGACTTTGACGCCGTGATAACAACCTATGCCACTCTTGCGTCGGAGTTCTCGAAGCAAATGAAGAGCATCTCTACGGTTGATGGTGATGATGAAGAAGCAGAAAATACTGATTCAAATGACTCTCCTTCAACCGAGTTCGACGATAGCGGGAACCCGATCATTCAGATTCCGAAAGCCAAAGGGAAGAAGTGCCTAAAGAGGAAGAAACACGCGGCTCTGTTCTCTGGAGTAGTTGAAGCAACGAGTGCTTTACAGAGTGTCTACTGGTTTAGAGTTGTCCTTGACGAAGCACAGTATGCCACGTCTTTTCCTCCTTCCATGAATTCACATGATTTACGCGATCAAAAATAGCTCAATAAAGGAGACTTCAACTGTTGCGAGTCGCGCGTCTTGTGATCTTGAAGCGGATCGCAGGCTTTGTCTAACAGGAACGCCTGTTCAAAACAAATTAGACGACGTCTACGCATTAATTAGATTTCTTCGACTCAATCCCTTCGAAGACAAATCTGTGTGGCAGGAATTCATCGGAGTTCCCGTCAAGTTCGGTCATCCGGCTGGTGTAGCGCGTCTGCAGACGGTGATGAAATCAATTACTCTTCGCCGAACGAAGGAGTCGAAGACGGAGAACGGGCAGGCCCTTTTTTCGCTTCCGCCGCGGCGGGACGAGCTTCGTCTGCTCAAGTTTGACGAGGAAGAGCAGCGCATTTACGACAACTTCTTCAAGGAATCAAAGGATGAATTCAAGCAACTCTCCAACAAGAATGAAGTTCTGAAGAATTATGTTGGTATCCTTCAGAAGATTCTCCGCCTTCGCCAGATATGCGACCACTTCGAGCTCGTGGAAGGAAAGGACCTATCTGACACCGTGCAGAGTTTTGAAGAGATAGTCAACGCTATCTCAAGGGAGGGAATCGATCGTGGCCGTGCCAGCGCAGTATTCAGTATAATCCGCGATTCTGGGACTGCTCAATGCGTTGAGTGCGGCTGCGAACTTGGTACTCCCGTTGATGCAGCTCAGGCTGGGTTGGACGATGAAACTCCCGGCGCCGGCAAGCGGGGTCGAAAGTCCAAGAATTCGTCTCGTGTGCCAACTCGTCAAAGTAGCCCCGTCAATTATCGACCAGTTTTGACGCGCTGTCAGCATCTTTTCTGCATTTGTTGCTTCCAGAGCAGTATCTTCTCTGGTTGGCCGGAAGTGGCAAACGGGTCTCCTCGCTCGTGTTCGGTCTGTCAGACTGTGCTTAACCCGTCTGATGCTGTGGAAGTAAGTCCCGATTGCACATTTGGAGACTTCGCTGCGAAAAATCCGGCGAAGAAGGTGAAACGACAGAAAGGGGTAAATCTAGCGAATTTCCGTCCCTCGACAAAGGTCAGGGCCTTGCTCGGAGATCTAATCCAATATTCGCGCATGAATCCTTATTCGGCCAATTTCGATCCAAGTTCATTGGAGATTCAAATGGTTGACGAGAGGGGGAATCTTATCGGTGACAACATTGTAAAGACCGTTGTTTTGTAAGTCGCGTGCTTTTCGTGATGGTTTTTTTTGCTCATCACCTTCAACTCGTAGTTCTCAATGGACGTCCATGTTAGATAAGTAAGATCTGTTTTGCTTCTCGATAGTGTCGATCTAACAGACGTTCAAGGGTTGAGGATGCTCTTGAGGCCGCTGGTATTCATTATGAACGACTCGATGGAACAATGAAGCGGGACGATCGCACAAGAGCGATGGAAGCCTTGAAGGACGATCCTACTTGCGAGGTTCTGCTTGTTAGCTTGAAGGCTGGTGGTGTCGGCCTAAACCTTACTGCTGCTCAGCGAGTTTATCTCATGGATCCATATTGGTAGGAGATCACATGCGTTCATTGACCGGACCCCTAACTAGCTTCCTTTTAATAGGAACCCTGCCGTAGAGAACCAAGCGGTAGATCGAATTGTAAGTCATGACTTTTCGTCACCGCTGTGAGTAGTGTAGCTTAAGATATGTTGTTTTTTGTTTAGCACCGACTTGGGCAGAGGAAACCAGTGACGACGGTTAAGTTGATCATTGAGAACACGATTGAGGCGAGGTTGCTTGAAGTGCAGCGAAAGAAGACCGAACTTGCGAAGATGACTCTTGGATCCCATCTGAGCAAGGCAGAGGTCCAGCAAAGGCGCGTGGAGGAGCTCAACCAGCTGTTCCACTGATGGATGAAGTGATATCTTCCCTTTAATTATTATATTATTATATTCCCGTTCTGTTTTGTATCGCTATCGTCAGTTACCTCCAAGTTTTGGTTGCTAGTCCGGATGAAACGCACCTTTTTCTGTTTCTATCACTTCTTGTTTGTTGGTATTGCCATCTAATTGTTACGTAGCAATGATTCTCGTTGGTGATAGTATATTTACATGATCCTATTAGAATTCTATAATTCGCTGTATTAGGAGTCAACTTCTGACCACCGCAGTTTATGGTTGACCTCCGTCTGCGACTCGCGGCCCAGCATATCATCTTGAAGCCAGTGTAGCGTTTGTTTTCCAACCTCTTTTCCGTGATCTAATATAAATAATCAGGAACTATTCGGACGAAAAGAGATAAGTAGACGCACTGATGCAATAGGCATGCGGAATTCCATGTGATCCTTGGACAACACGAACCGAGTGTGGCTCATCGCTCATCTCGCGCATGAGAGATTCTCTGTTGGCCCCTACCCAATCATCTTTCTCGGCGAAAAACAGATATAGCTTGTGCTTAACGCTGTCGAAAAGCTCCTTGTCGAGGTCATTTATGGTGTTCATTTCTTCATAAGCCATTGTCAAAGATGCCATGACGGAGGACGGGGAGCTGATGAACTCCCCGAATACGTCAACTTGATCGGGCGGCCAGTCCCGGAATAGCAGGTATAATATGCTTTTAGGGACGAAACGCGACATCAAGGATGCAGCTGCAATTATGCGTCGAACATATCTATGAAAGAGCCACTGTAATCCTCGGGTTACTGGGTCAGATACTTTTTCAGAAACCCAGTTAAACTCACGGATAAACGCGCCCCGTTTGGAGTACGGACAATATGTGCGACAGTAGGGCAAAGGAGTATCGCAGCCATAATTCGGTTGGAGCGTTCTCTCAATGTCTAAGGACCAGGATGGATTGCACTGAGTAGTGCACAAGGCGACAAGCAGTATTGATATGTTCACCTGTAGAACTATCCAGGAACCGACGCTGTGGCCGATCAGTACAAGTTTGGTACCGGGTCCAAATGTAGTGCATATGTTATCAATAGCTTCAACTATTGACTCAACCTGGGCTTCTAGTCGGGAGAAGTGTAATGGAGCCGGAGGAACGAGAGGAGAGTGACCAATGAGAGAGTGGGCAAGAATTGCAAGCGAATCTGGAGCTCCATTGTAGATATGCGAGAGGTATTCGGTATAAAAGTCAGCTAAGCCGGGGTTGCCTGGGAGTGGCCCTCAGTTGATTGGTACAGCTTCGAGCATGAAGCGGGACTCGCCTGGAACGAACAGCAGGATTGTTTTCGGGCTTGTGTTAGCATCCTTGCACGGCCACCAAAGACAATGGGCGATGCTCCAATCAAGTCTTTGGGAGTGTACATATTTTGCAATGTGAGGTGTTTTCTTCGATGCGCCAGGTACCAATGGACTGGTTTCACCTGGTTGTAGAAAGGCAGGCAACATAATCCTAGAGAGATCTTAGTTATGGGAAAACGGACATGGTGGTCTGTTGCTGTCGCGTCCCCACATGTGGCAACGGACGCAGATCACGGACGCTTAACCAGAACCAGCCATGTCGAGGCAGCCGCCCTTTCCTGCGTCGAGTTCCAGGAGACAAAACAATAATCCCCCGCCAGTCGCTTACGATGCTCGCTTCGATGGGGTTCCGCCTCTGTCCGTTAACCGGCCGCAATCTCGGCCCATGACTCCAAGTTCATCATCTGGCTCTGGAGGAATGCGTCCATCTCCTGCGCGGCCGGTGCGCTCGGAACGACGTCCCAGACATGCTTCGCAATATTCCATCACCTCTATTTCTTCTCGCGATATCCCATATGACGCCGCGAGTTTTGTGTCGCAGGATAGAGCTGGTCCTTCAAGATCCCACGACGTAATTGCAGACGGTGTCAATGGAGAGCAGCAGACCTCCCCAGTCGCGCTTCAGGCAGTTGTCAATGCATTCCAGTCAGCTGGTGCTCAAAGAAAGCGTGCCATGACAAATGGAACGATTGAAAGAGAGAGGGAAAGGGAGCGCGAATTAGAGGAGGAAGCAAAACGACAGAGACGATTACGAGACAAGGTCACTGGTCGACGCGTCAATGGGAAGTCGAAAGCAGTGGGCAATATTGATTGTGAGCCATAACTTTCATTGTATTGTAGTCCCATTGTCTTTCTGACATACGTTTTGTAGCCGTATTGGACCGTATCGAGGATGACTGGGCGTTCGTCGTAGACCCGGATGTATGTCTGCAGTAACTGATCCTTGAGAATAATGTCTCACGAGTCTGCAGTTCAATCCAGTAGACCTGGCATTGCAGCTGCTGGACAGCTCTTCCTCAGGGAAGGACATCAATTCCTTCCGGCAGACTAAGCATATGCTATCCAAGGCACTGAAGGGATCGGTGGATAGTGAGCTACATGCCTTCAAGTCACCAATCGACCCTAACTTCAGACCTTAGAGCATTACCAGGCATTTGCTGCGGCTCTTCCTCACCACGCATATGTTCTCAACCATCTCGATGCCACCCAAGCACAAGTTGTTGAAGCTCGGACGGCTCTGCAGGAAGCAAAGGATGCTTTAGGTACCAAGCGATCGGACTTGGTTCAACTCTCAGTCCGAGGTCAAACTATAGAGGAGATGCTAGGCCTATTAGACGAGATGTGTGTGTCCAACCTCGCTGTCATGTTGTTACTTATCTTTGCCCTTAGCGAACATCTGAAGACTGTTCCCGAATCACTCGAATCATTAATGTCAGAGAAACGCCTGTTGCAGGCTGCAGGACTTCTCGTGCGGAGTCTGAGGACTATCAAGAAACCCGAAATGCTTGAAATAGGTGCTGTCTCTGACCTTCGCTCTTATCTTATTAGTCAAGAGACGGTGAGTGCTCCTGGAATGCTTCGTCGTCACCTTGCGGTATCCTGAATGACGGCTACTAGTCTTTGCGAGACATTCTCATCGATGAGTTGCACAGTCATCTATTCTTAAGATCCTTCTGGTGTGATGGTCGATGGTCTGCATACGTTCCTAACCAGGCGTCCCGTACGCATATGCTCTCTCCAATCTCTCATCCGATTATAACCTAATGACTGGATTCCGTAGTTCCGGAGGTCGAATACGACAAAGAAGCGGGTATTACTGCGGAACAGAGTCCATCATTATCAGGCTCGAAGTGTCCTCCGCGTCTCAAAAAATTCCTTGCTGATCTGGCAACCAAGTCAAATGATCCGCCTCTTGATCTGAGTGAAGCCGAAATGAAATTAACCTCTGCCCAAGCTCGCTCATTTTCCGTGGCTTCACTTTCAAGCTTGATCAACCGCGAAGCTGCTCATAACCCCGAGCGTGACTCCTTCGCTTATTTGGAGACTCTTCTGGAATCCTTGGCGGTCCTCGGAAAACTGGGAAGCGCATTGGACATTATCAGCCAGAGATTACCAACCGAGATCTACTCTCTGGTGGACCAGACAATTGACGAGGTTCACGAGAGGGCTGAACTGAGCCAGCGTTCGACGTTCTACGCGCCGGGTGTACGTCCGTCAAGCGTGTACGTGTTTGCATCTGAAGATGGAACGGCAGACGTGTCGACGGCGGTGCCGGCGATGGCTTTGCGACTTGCCGCTCTCGAATCCATGGAGAGACAGACCGACCATGAGATTCTCCGAGATCTGTTCTGGACGCTCTATTCCAAGCTCGATGCCGTGACACAAGGGCTTCGAGTCGTTTATGAGGTTTCCAATCGCATAGGCTCTGTGAGACCTCGCGCCTATTACTCTTTATCTCGTACTGTATTAATCATACTTTTTAGCGCCGCGATTTCAAGGATTCCTCCGGGGCCAAGCCCGGTAATCTGTTCCCTTTAGCGGAAATATGGTTACCAATCCAAAGTGAAGTAAGCGATACCATATCCGAATCACATCGACGTTTAGCTGATCACTCACAGATACGGACGCTTTTGAATGATTATCTTAGCGATGAGGAAAAAGGGAGAACCGCTGGTCGTAATCCAATTTCCTCGATTAATGAGATACTGAGAGAATCCAAGTTTTATCGTGATCGTGGCAAGGTATGTATACCAATACGTGCAGTTGGAGAGTCACGAAGCTGACGGATTTATTTAGCAGGTCTTTCGGTTTGCCGACGCAGATGCTAAGACCTTGGGCAGATCACTTCGCATGCATGAGGATGAGCTCAATCTTGTATTGCGAGACACCGTTCCTGGACTTGTCCAGGGTGCTCTTGAGACAGCAGTTCAGAATATGCTAGCACAACTTGGGACCGACGACCGCTTGTTAAGTGCTGATCACCATCGCCTTCTTATCCGACCAGACGCTTTCCATGTTAGCGTGCTGTTCCAGCCTACTTTGACTTTCTTGAATCGAGTGGCGGACGTATTACCCTCTGGGTTGGAATCCACTAGAGCTTCTACGGAGTTATTGGATGATTTCGTCCTGAATGTATACCTTCCACAGTTGGAAGAGAAGTCATCTATTCTTTTTCATAGTATCGTGACTGGACACGATGCCTTTTTAGTCGATCCAGCATCACTGAAACTCTCACCGCAACCTTTGCTCAAGGTACTATCCATTTCCGTCGTAGCATGCGCGCGATGCTAACACTTCAAACAGGCTTCCACACAGTTGATGGCATTAATTAATTCACTCTGTGCTATGCTTAGGACAACGCCCTTCCATCGAGACAATTACTCCCGCCTGATATTGAGCGTTATCATTCAGTTTTATCAGCGTTGCAGCGATCGCTTCCAGGATGTCGTTTCACGTAACAGCCAAGATTTGACGGATTCTCGTCTTTTAGTAGCGGCACGATGGGCTCAACAAGACGAAATTGCGGCCTGTCTTAGCAAACTGATGGCCCCAGTACGTCGGAATTCTTGGCTTCTTTTGAACGCTGAACTTATCGTATAATTGAAGAATGAAAGTGGGCAGGAGACATCAGAAATAAGCGACGAAGAAATGCGAATTGAACTGAGGATCCTGGGGACAACTGACATCACGAAGGAAGAGTTGTTGGGCTCGATGCACGACCTCTCATTTCTCAGTAGTCTGTATCACAGTATTGTGCGTCTTGGCTGTTTTCTTACGAAGTTTTGGCACTCATCATTGTTTGTCAGACTTGGTTCATTAGCCAACTCAGGAGCCTAAGATATTCTTCGGAAGATGAGGTGACCTCACCTCACTCGGCTTTATCACCAACGCTTCTCGTTTTACCATCACCGTCAAACAGTGCGCAGTTGCAGCTTCCATTATCCCGGGACATGGGCGAGTGCGTATTTTCCCTTCCACTCATACCGCAAAAATCACACTGACAACAATCAATGCTCAGGCGTTTTGGTTCATTGATATTAACATACGAACAACTTGCGCGAATAGTTCTATTTACCATTCGTCTCGATATCAGGTGTCGAGCAGTATATTTCCTGACTACAGCTTTGTCTCATGTATGCCCTTTTCGTTAGTTTGTCGATAGGCGTGTTAGTGCTGACTTATTATTAAGGGAAACTACCGCATCGACCAAGAAGACAGTGAGCCCGACCCTCATGTCATAGATCTGAACACCCAACTTGGTCAAGCCGATGAGTGTATCTCCATGACTCTACCCGAGAAAGAGCGACTGTAGGTGTACCACTGTTGTTATTTGGCTAATACTAAAGACATCTTAGACTCGTTTTCGAGGGTCTTGAGGCATTGATGGAAGAACTGCTGATCTCAAATGCGCGACGCATACGCTTTGCGAATATACACGGCATAAGAAAGATTCTGAGGAACATCATAGCCGTCAGACAGAATCTCAAGACGCTCTCAAGCTATCATCCGACATCCGAGTTCGATCGTGCTCGGGAATTCTATGGACTATTCTCCCTGGGTCCACAGGTATGCAATGTATAGTATGTTGGGGAAGCGTGTGCTCATCGTACCGATAGGCCATGCTAGACGGTATCAAGCGGGAAAAGAAATTCACATTTGAAGAGTACCAGGCGATGTTGAATCTGCAGTGCGGGGTAGACCAGACAGTTGGCCAGGCTGGCGCCAATCAAGCTTCGGACCGAAACTACAGCATGTACGTTATCGAGCTGCACGGGCTCGAACTCGAGCATTCCACCCCCGATCCAGCTTTATGATCCATTCCTTAACGAATTCGGCCAGCTGAGATAATATCTTACATATACCCACGAAAGCGCCATTTTCTTCCGTTATATGTAGAAAAAGGCACACTAGAACGGAACGGGCAGAGACGTTGTTATTCTATCTTAGGAGCTATGAGGGGGGATTTATGGGGAGTGTTTCGGGTATGTACAGAGTGGGGGGGTCCGAGACTACTCGCAGTTGACATGAATGTACTTATATGTAACGAGAGGGAAGTGTCACGGTCTGTGACGCAACGTGTAGATGACGTTTCGACGATCATGATGTAATCGGGGGATTACACTCTCCCCGGCCCAGTAATTTTTGAGAAGGAAATGAATATGTAGGGGGAAGCAAACGGATATAACGAGAAATGGGAATGAATGAGTATACAGGTATGTGGTAGCAGCAGACAAAAGGAGAATGGACAGTCGTAAAAGAAGATTATAGTTGTTGTTGTAGTCGCGCTTCCCAGTGGTCTAGGGCTTCACACTCTGAGAGTTCTCGCGACGGGATCCATAGATCGTCCTCTGGTCCTTGCCCTCGCCACCTGACAAGATATTGCAGTCCGCGGCCGCGGCGCCGTTGGTCGATGATGGATTCTACTTGAAATTCCTCGAAACCATCCTCGGTGACAATGGGAGGGGGGGGGCCGGTTGGCTGGCGAATTGGGTACTTACTAACATCATTGGAGTGGTAGGGTTTGAGTTGACTGGCGTGGAAGGTGGGGCAGCGTCCGCGAGCATTTGGTAATTCGAGCTGGTAGGTGGAGGAGTCAGGAAAAGCTCGAATTATCTTGTACTTACCGTCCCAGCGGGGCATGAACTTGGCGACTCGTCCGTCGCCCTTTTGTGTGTAGTCGCGTCTACGGTGTAGTGTATTGAGCATGACAAAATCACCAATCTTGTACTGGGGGTCTGGTCCGCGGGTCTGTTTAGCATAGTGAGTTTGGTTTACCTTGGCCAGGACAAGAGCGTCTCGGGCTTCATGAACGTCGAGCTCGAGTTGTTGGAAAAGAGCTTGAGCTCGATGGTCCTCCGGTGGGTGGGGTTGTGATGTTTCTAGAGGTTGTAGTGGGGGGATGACTCGAGGAGAGCGACCTATATGCAACTGAAAGGGGGAAAATCCTGTAGATGGATTAGTAGTGTTCATGAGTTCAAAACGGACCCTGGGCAGAGAGCGAACCCAGCCCTTTTGTTGTCGGTTAACGTAGAAACGGAGCACTTGAATAATAGTTTTGTTAGTTCTTTCACTGCGACCATCTGTTTGGGGGTGGAAGGCCGTGGACATCTTAAGTTTGACCCCAGTGAGTTGGTGAAGGGATTTCCAAAACCTGGAGGTGAAGAGGTGGTCGCAGTCGGAAATGATAGATAACGGAAGACCATTTTCGCAGTACCACAGGTCGAAGAATGTGCGGGCGAAATCTTCTGGGGTTTGGGTCATTTTGATGGGGGCGAGACGAACATCTGCATTAAGCTGGTCGGTAATAGTTACAATACCATTAAACCCATGATCTGTGGGGAGAGGGCCGATAAAATCTATAAAAATAGTGTCGCCCCTCTTGTCAGCGACAGGTAAGGGGTGAAGGGGCCCGGCTG
This sequence comes from Inonotus hispidus, assembly GCA_024712875.1. Lineage (NCBI taxonomy): Eukaryota > Fungi > Basidiomycota > Agaricomycetes > Hymenochaetales > Hymenochaetaceae > Inonotus > Inonotus hispidus. The sequence continues at coordinate 2,858,675 of CM045714.1, read as the reverse complement.
GTCATTTGTTAGTAGACTTGTTCCTCTGACAAGCATCACATTGTTTGATGTAAGAGTTTTCCAGGTCTTTATGCATATTTGGCCAATAGTAGGATTGTCGGAGAGTGGCATAAGTTTTGTCGGTTCCGTAATGTCCCATAACGTCATGGGCAAGACAAAAAAACTGTTTGCGGACATAGTTAGTACGGGGTAGAACTAACCTGTGATCGAGATACAAAAATCCATTGGTTATTGAGATGCCCAGAGCGCTGTTCGGATTGGTGAGGAGGCGTTGGCAAAAGGGGTCATCTTTGTAGCCCTCTTGGATTTGTTGGCAGAGATCGTCGACTAGGGTAATGTCGAGGCAGGAGGTTGCAGCAGCTGAGATCTGCGGGCGAGCAGGGAATCGAGAGAGAGCATCAGCTACCGTGTTCTGCTCACCGGGAATATATTTTATTTCAAAGATATATTGCGAGAGAAACTCTTGCCAGCGGGCTTGTCTTCTGGAGAGGTCGCGTTGGGATAGAAAGGCTAGAAGAGTTTTGTGGTCAGTGAAGATCGTGAAGGTTGTTCTGAGGAGGTCAGAACGAAATTTTTTAAGAGCCTTGACGATAGCAAGTAACTCCTTTTCATGAACTGGGTAGTTTTGTTCTGCCCCTTTGAGAGCCGTAGAATCGTACACCACAGGACGTGCAGTTTCTGGCGTAGGGCCGAAAGACAAGATTGCTCCGGTGTGGAGCTCGGAGGCGTCTGTGTGCAGGAATATCCTATTCGGCCCGGGGTTCTCGTGATCAATAACTGTTAGGCAGTCAGTTGAGGTAACAAGTCGTTTGATTGCATCGAAGGCTGTCTGATGGTGTTTGGTCCAGGATGGGAACTCTCGGTCAGCATCCTTGGTAGTGAGTTTGTCAAGCAACGAGGTATGATCTGCAAGTTTAGGAAGGTAGCTGGCAATGTAGCGCACCAGCCCTAGGAAACCACGCATTTCTGTGGTGGAGGAAGGTTGGGGCCAGTTGATGATTTTTTCAATCTTTTGAGGGTCGGCATGTAATCCGCTGCCGTCAATTATTGAGCCTAGAAACTGCAGAGAAGTGGAGAACAGTTTGGTCTTTTTTGGAGAACAGAAAAGCTTAGCGTTTCGAAGCGCATTAAGCACTGTTTGAATATTGGCGGTATGGTCTTGTAGCGTCTTCGACCAGATGATAATGTCGTCAAGATAGACATGGCATATCTTACCAATGTGCCCTTGTAAGGCAGTAGTCATACGTCTCTGGTGTGTTGCCGGTGCATTCCTACAACCCATGGGCATGATGGTCCATTCGTACATGCCAAGGGGGGTGTTGATGGCAGTAAGGTGTATGTCGTTCGGATGAACACGAGTCTGAAAGAAGGCGTTAGTCATGTCAATCTTTCCCCAAATCTTACCTTTGGCGCAGTCGGCGAGGATGTCGTTGACTCTTGGGAGAGGGAAATTATCTGGGATAGTGTTGCTGTTTAGGGCACGATAGTCACAGACCATGCGTGGTAAGGCTTGGGGGTCGGCCTTGGCGATTAAGAATGCTGGGGAAGAGACAGGGCTGGAGGAAGGTCTGAGGCGGCCAGCCTTGAGATGTCCAGCGAGGAGTACTTGCCAGGCTTCACGATACTTACGCGGACAGGAGTACTGTCTGGATTTTATCGTCTTCGAGGGGTCAATTAATTTGAATCTGTGAAAGACACTGTTAGGTAGCGTCTCCATGTGGGGTAACTCTTCTTGGAATAAGTCAGAGTACTCTTGACACATGTGGTCGTTGAGGACCGCGAGTCGCTGTAGGAAGGATGGTTCATTGGTGATGGTGGATGTGGAAGCTATTGGCGGGAAGGGTGGTGGTGGTGTTTCTAATATGGTCGGGGAGGGACTGGCATCGGGGAAGGAGACAGTACCAGAATCATGCTGGACAAGCACTTTATTACATTTGAGGAACGGCATACCAAGAATTAAGGGGGAACACGCCTGGGGCGCAACAATAGCGCGTATAGTACGTGAGGACCAAGAGGAATCAGAGGAACGGGGGGCGAGCTTCACATATTCAGAGAGACGTAGGGAATTGTTGTTTTTATTACTAATGGCCAGTTTGACTTTGAGGGGTCGGTCCAGCGGGAAACGCGCCAGACCTAGTTGGCTAGCGAGCGAGTCTTCAATAATCACTAGGGAGGATCCATTGTCAATAAGAGCTCGGATAGGTAAGGGGGTACCACTAGTAGGACCGTCTAGGAGGCAGTTCCAGAATATCTGGGAGTCCTGAAACAGTACGTACTCGTCAGAATCACCCAACAAAACTGCAGATGGCATTTCTATGTCTAGTGCCACTGTAGAAACCTCGTGCATATCCATCGTAACTGTTAGGCCAAGTTCAGTAGACCGTCACTAAGACGAGCTGAATCGACGCTAGAGTCCAATGCACACTAGTACAAGGTGGTGGTAAGTAGATGTATTAACAAGTGAGTGAAAGGTCAGTAGCTACCTAGTACAAGGTGGTGGTAAGTAGAAAAGCGAGACAGGGGATTTCTACTCTACCGACCAACTACTTAAGCGCTTCGAGCGTGAGAAAGGTAGGTTAACCAAATAAATGATAAACGAATGATGACGAAGGTAAACATGGTGCACAGACCATGATGACTAAGTGAGTGAACGAATAAGGAAGAAGGGAAAAGGGGATAGGGGAGTCGTGGGTTCGAGTCCGTGAGTGACCATACTTAAAAGAAAGAAAAGAAAATGATCGATAGGGAAAAACCTCCTAACATCACCCCCTCCTCTAGGTCGTTCGTCTCGAACGATTGATCCTTTACGGCTTTCTGACGGCATTAGGGTGAGTGCGGTAGAACTCCTCGATTGCCGCTTGTGCATTCGCTACGTCTGCCTCTGTCTGCCAAGTCGGTTCTGCATATCCGAGCCACTTGATGAGGAATTGTATCTTTCCTCGGTGCATCTTGGCGTCGAGTACTTCCTCTACCTCGTACTCCTCGTGGTCATCAATCAATACGGATGGTCGAGGGGGCGGGAGTTTCTGGGATTCGTATGCCGGTGCGACGTACTGCTTGAGGAGGAACTCGTTAAAGACCGGGTGTATCTGTTTCCATCCTCTTGGGAGTTTAAGCCTGTACGCGCTTGCTCCCACTGGTTCGAGTACCTCGTAAGGTCCGTACCATCGGTCCTCCATTTTCTTGGTCGATCGTTCCGTCCGGATATTCCTTCCTTCGACCATGACCTTGTCCCCTGGTTCAAACGTTTCTGTCGCACCCGCATGCCTGTCGTGGTAGCGTTTCATATCCTCCGCCGCCTTCGTCAAGCTTCGTTCGGCTGCTGCGTGTACCTCCTTAAGACCCTTGGCGAATTCTTCGGCCGAGATGTTTGCCGATGCTGTCTGGACGTTCGTGAAGCTTGCTGGTTCGAACCCGTAGTTTGCGAAGAAGGGGGTCATGTGCGTGGCCGAATGTTCCCTGTTGTTGTACGCAAACTCTGCCACTGGTAACCAGTCCGCCCAGTTGTCCTGCTTGTAGTTGACGTACAGCCTGAGGAACTGCTCAAGCTCTTGGTTGACTCGTTCCGTCTGTCCGTCCGTCTGCGGGTGATATGCCGTCGAGGGGTTGCCTTCGATGTGGAGGAGTCGATACATCTCCTTCATCATCTTGTTGACGAATTGAACGCCTCGGTCATGTATCAGCTTGTCCGGTAGGCCATGTAGACGAAACACGTGGTCCCGATATATGCGCGCCACTTCTTCAGCAGTCAGTCCGGTCATGGTGGGGATCGCATGCATCTGCTTGCTAAAACGGTCGACTACCACGCAGATGGCATTATGCCCCTTTGACTCAGGCAGCTCTCCGATTAGGTCGATTGAGACGATTTGCCAGGGGCGCGTCGGGATGGCATTCGGGTGTAGTGGACGCGCTCTTGTTGTACGGGGCGCCTTTGTCCTTTGGCACTTGTCACAGCCCTTTACGTAACGTTCGACATCATTGTGTAGCCCCTTCCACCAGAAGTCCTTGCGTATCGACTTGATCGTTCGTGCTATCCCTGGGTGACCGGCTAGAGGAGTGTCGTGTAGCTGGCGGATGATTGTCTCCCTGAGTCCTTCGGGGACGAAGATGTGGCCGTCTTCCTTCCACGCCAGTCTGTCCCTGATTTCCAACCACGGCGGCAATGTCTCCTTGTCCATTGTTCGAGTCGCTTCCGTGAGCCTCTCTCTCAGCCCTTCGTTGTCCAGTGCTTTGACGATCCTTCGTGCCTGCAACCACTTTTCCTCAAGAAAGACCACGTCGCAATTGTCGATGTCGCCCAAGTCGTAGTCCGTTCGTCTCGACAAGAGGTCAGCCTTACCCATCGTAACGCCTGGCATGTGTACTAACACGAAGTCGTACTCAGCCAGTTCGAGCCTCCAACGAGCTTGACGATAGTTCAGTTTCTGCGGGGACCTAAAGTACGTCAGGTTTGCATGGTCTGACCAAACTTCGAACTGATGTCGTGCGCCGACAAGATATTGCCTCCACTCTCTGAGCGACAGTACAATCGCCAGCATCTCCTTGTCATAGATTTCATAGTTCCTTTCAGCGCTCGTCAAGGCCGACGACCGATAGGCCACCGGTCACCAGGTTTCGTCCTCTTGTTGTTGCATAAGCACGCCACCGGTTGTGAAGTTCGACGCATCTGCTTCCACTCGAAAAGGTCGTTCAGTCGATGGCAGCGCTAAGACGGGCGGGTTAGTTAACGCTCGCTTGAGCTCCTCGAATGCCTTTTGTTGTTCGCCCTCCCAGACCCAGTCCGCTTTGCCCGCCAGAGACGTGAGCGGCTTGACGATTTTGCTGTAGTCCCGAATGTAGCGTCTGAGCCAATTCCCGAAACCTAGAACCTTCTGTAGCTCCTTCAGGTTCCTTGGCACCGGCCATTGTTCGATTGTCTCAATCTTGCCTGGGTCTACCTTTACGTACCTGTTAGGCCGAGTTCAGTAGACCGTCACTGAGACGAGCTGAGCCGACGCTAAGTCCAACGCACACTGGTACAGGGTGGTGGTAAGTAGATGTATTAACAAATGAGCGAACGGTTAGTAGCTACCTGGTACAGGGTGGTGGTAAGTAGAAAAGCGAGACAGGGGATTTCTACTCTACCGACCACTATATATACTAAAACGAATGAGTGTGCACGGACCAAGTCCCACGTCCCAAGAATTTGGCGTGAGAGAGATCTAACCAAATAAAAGACAAATGAATGACACATGGTGCACAGACCATGATGAACAAGCGAGCGAATGAATAAGGAAAGAAATGAAAAAAGGGGATTAGGGGTCGTGGGTTCGAGTCCGTGAGTGACCATAATTAAAAGAAAGAAAAAGAAAATAAATGATAGGGAAAAAACCTCCTGAACACCCGTGTTGACTAGCCCGTCTCACATTTCTGATGTTTTTCCTCTCGATGTTCCTCTACCGTGTGTGCGAAGATTAGAATATCGTCAATGTATACTACCACACTCCCCTCATGGACGAGTTCTCATAGGGCGTCGTTCATGAACGCCTGGAAGGTTGATGGAGCGTTGCAAAGACCAAAGAACATCACTGTGGGTTTGAAAAGTCCGAGGTTCGTCCTAAAGGTCGCCTTCCACTCGTCTCCTTCGCGTATCCGAATGTTATAGTATCCCCATCGCAGGTCCAGCTTGGTGAAGAAGCGAGCGTCCTTGGCCTTGTCGACTAGTTCCTGGATCAGAGGGAGCGGGTACTTGTTCTTGACCGTACCCTCGTTGAGCTTGCGGTAGTCCTGGATAGCTCTGAGCGAGCCGTCGGCCTTCTTGATGAAGAAGAAGGGGGACGCCATTGGCGACTTTGATTCACGGATTCGACCGGACGCCAGGTTCTCCTTCAGGAATGCCTTGAGCGCGTCTTGTTCCCTGGGGTTGAGCAGGTACACCTTGCATTCGCTGGGCTTGAAGTCCGGTTTCAGGTCGATCGCATGATCGTAAGGGCGTCGGCCCGGTAGCTTCTCAAAACTCTCCTCGCTGAAGACGTTCGCGTATTCGTCCAGGTATTCTGGCCATGCCCTTTCAGCTATCTGTCGGATGACTGCCTCCTCTCTTCCTGCCTGTTGTTGAAAACCACACGTTTCTGGGCAACGTGTAAACCTGACAGCCCCAGCCCTCCAATCGATCTCTGGGTTGTGCCGAACCAGCCAGTCGTGCCCTAGGTAAACGTTTGATGATGATAGCTTCGTAACGGACATCACTAGGTCCTCCTCGTGGTCTTCGAAGGACACCTTCGCTCTGACGAAGTGAAAAATCGTGCCACCCCCTCCCGCTGTTCCGTCAGCCATCTGAACCTTCATCGGATGAACATATCGCTCTTGTCTCAGGTTGTATCGTTCCACGAATCCTGCATCAATGAACGTCCCTGTCGCTCCTGAGTCTATCAGCACATGAGCGTCCGTTTCTTCAAGTTGACCGTCGATGGTTTCTGCCCTTAATGTAACGTAGGCGTTGAGTTCTCGATCGGCCAAGCTACGCACGATTACGCTCGTTCGTTCGTCTGGTAGGTGGTCTGCGACCTCTTCCTCCGCTCTTTCAGCTTTCTCACTCTCTCTTTCCTCACATCTCCTCAGTTCTACATCCACTAGTTTGTTCGAAGCTCTTGTCGGTCGTTTGTATGAGTGAAGCACATATATTCCCGGCCTGGTCATAACATACTGTCCCGGCCGAAATTGTCGACCGTTCCTACGTACAAAAGCTTCTATGTTTGCGTCGGGAGACCTAGCTACTCGCGACGCTCGGAAAAACCCGCTCCATCTTCTAGGACGCGGTGCTCGTCTTCGCTGAACACTTCCATGCCCCTCTCGTCGCTCAGCCCCCTGATCGCTTCTTCGGTTGCTGGTTCCTTCGCATGCATGAGCTCCTCAAAGAAGGCCGCACGGTCTTCGACTTCCATGGCTGCGACGATCGCACGGATTTTCTCCTTCGACTTGGGACAGGCGCGTGCCCAATGTCCCTCCTGACCGCACTTGTAGCAGGCGCCTCGTCGTTTCGCTTGGTTCATGGAGACGTCCATCGCTTGGCCGGCTCCTCCGAACGTGATCCCTGTTGCGTCACGACGATCTGCGATCGGGGGTGCTTGACGCTGAGGCGCGGGCTGGGGCATCGTGTAGCGGTTGGTGGGTTGCGTCTGTCCCTGACGATCTTCCGGACCCTCTGCGACTTTGTCCGCCTCGATCGCGGCCTTCTTGTAGTCCCTGTATGTGGTCGGGATCCTCCTCCGCACGCAATGCCTTGACGACCTCGATGTGGAGGGCAAATGTAGATCGATCGATTAGATCATGTTCGGGTTTGGTCAGGCCTGCTTCTGCTAGGATCGTTTCGAAGCGGATGAAGAAGTCCGCTGCCGTGTCATCCTCTTGTTCGGCCTCTCGGAACTTCTGCATGGCCTTTTCTCGCTCATTCGTGTCTGAGAAGGTGACGTCGAGCTCATCCAAGAACTGCGACCACGTTTGCGTGAACGTAATTACACCATTGGTCGTGTATTTGTTCATGTAGATGCGAGCCCAGGAGGATGGGTGGGTCCCCTTGAGGTACGAGAGGGTGAGCAGGATCTTGCTTGTGTCGGTAACATACTTCGACGCGTTCGCATGGAGGAACAGTTGGACCTCATGGATGAACGCCTGGTAGCTCTCTCCTTCGGAGAACTCGCGGGGCTTGTTTCCGCTCGTTCCGCTCGAGCTTGTTTGAGCAGGAGGTTGGTAGTTTCTGAAAGCCTCTACCATTAGCGCAGCGATTTCGGCCCTCGCTTGGGCGGAGAGGCCGACTGTTGACGACATCGTGACTGGGTCTTCCGATTTGTCATCTGAGGGGATGAGGGGTTCGGGGTCTCGTGCTTCGGTGAAGGAGGTCAAGCGTGCGATAGCAGGAGCGACTGGGTCAGGGGTAGGGTTTACGCACTGCCAGACCAAGCTTTCTTCCTCCCACTGTATTGTCCACTCTTCGTCTCCGTCGTTCCAATGAAAGATTCGTCGTCCGGCGTCGTACCAGGCTCCTTCCGGGAAAGCTTCACGCGCTTGATCCGATAGCGACTCTATCTTGACGGTTCGTCGCGGAAGCTAATCACGATGCGAAAGCTCGAGACGGTGATGACGAACGAAAGAGAGGTCGAACACTGGAAGCGTCTAGAGATCTTCATCCAGATGAGGTGAGCGTGCCACCAGACGGACACTCGCAGCGCCAGGGTGTGTTGTGGATTGGGGTTTGTTCGGACGTACACAGCGGCAAGGCGGATAGTCCTTGCTGCTGGGCGATGTTTGATAAGTGTTCCGCTCGATGGTATGCGAGCGGTGAGTGGTGTCCGAGAGTATCGGTAAGTTCGAAGGGTGGTCTCGCTTTTATGTTAGGCCAAGTTCAGTAGACCGTCACTAAGACGAGCTGAATCGACGCTAGAGTCCAATGCACACTAGTACAAGGTGGTGGTAAGTAGATGTATTAACAAGTGAGTGAAAGGTCGAGCTACCTAGTAGAAAAGCGAGTTTCTACTCTACCGACCAACTACTTAAGCGCTACGTGAGAAAGGTAGGTTAACCAAATAAATGATAAACGAATGACGACGGGTAAACATGGTGCACAGACCATGATGACTAAGTGAGTGAACGAATAAGGAAGAAGGGAAAAGGGGATAGGGGATTTCTACTCTACCGACCAACTTAAAAGAAAGAAAAGAAAATGATCGATAGGGAAAAACCTCCTAACAGTAACGCCTTGGCTACCATTTGCTTCAAAAAGGAGGTTAACCAAATAAATGATAAACGAATGACCGGTGCCGACTGGACACAGGTGAGAGGTGGGATAAACATGGTGCACAGACCATGATGGGAGTTGCGCACGAGATGGTTGGCGACATGTACTTGCACTTGTAACAGCGGACGAATAAGGAAAGAAACGAGGTGGCACGGATCCAGTGCTGACAGGCTTGTGGAAGACTGGGAGAAACTGGGAGCTGAGTGATATTGTCGTTTCTCCAGGCGCAAGGTTGGTGAGTCGACGCTGGTTGCGGACACGGTTGTCGGCCTCAAACAGAGCAATGAGCCATTGATTAACTCCTGGATGCCTTGGAAATCATTGGAAAGGATCTTCAAAGCCTGGCAGAGATGAAAACGGAGTTGTTGTTGGCTCAAGTGGAAGGTGGTGCCGTTCAGGAGCTGGTTCTTGGCCAAGATTTCAAGAAACTCGTTTGCTTTCTTACCGTCTTGGCGGAGGTTTTCGATCTCATCCCTAACCTGCATTTCCCAGTTATGGTCGAGTAATATACCTTTGAGATTAGTAATAAAGACCTCGAAGGTCATCTCCTCGATTTCTTCGGCATTTGCAGAGTACCAAGTCTGTACCTCAACTGGTCCTAGGCCGTGGATAACAGACCGGACTTGTGCAGGCCCATCGATACCCTTCTGAATGAAGAACGCACGACAATAGCGTGCATAAGTAGCCAGCATCCTGGGTGTCACTCGACCGTCTGTGACAATCGGGGCAGTGTTAGGCTTGAAATCGCAGAACTGAGCGAGCTGGCGTGGCATCTTTCTCGTTTCCGTACAGAAGCGCCGGGAGCAGAGGTGAGCAGAAGCAGGAGCTGGGAGCTGGGAGCTGGGAGCTGGGAGCTGGGAGCTGGGAGCTGGGAGCTGAGAGCTGAGCAAGAGCTAAGGGGAGACTAGAGCTGGGAGCCGAGCAGTAGCCAAGAGCTAAGAGCTGAGATTATAAGGAAGAGGGAGCTAAGGAGACGTTTCGTTACGTGGGCGGTGGAGCAGGGTGTTTGGATGGTTGGCTGTGACAGGGGTGGCACTCACCGCAGCCGCAGTCAGTCACTTCGTCCTCTGGACGTTCAAAAAAAAGTGTAGAAAAAGGCACACTAGAACGGAACGGGCAGAGACGTTGTTATTCTATCTTAGGAGCTATGAGGGGGGATTTATGGGGAGTGTTTCGGGTATGTACAGAGTGGGGGGGTCCGAGACTACTCGCAGTTGACATGAATGTACTTATATGTAACGAGAGGGAAGTGTCACGGTCTGTGACGCAACGTGTAGATGACGTTTCGACGATCATGATGTAATCGGGGGATTACATTATAGACAGTTTCTACATTAGTTATATTACTCCTTATTACGATCGCTTTCGGACTCGTTAGTCGTCTATTTGTTGGGAGCGCTGTACCCATGCCATATTCACTTCGTCGATTACGGGTAGGCGGGAGGTTGTGTAACGTTGACGTTCAAGGGCTGTTTGTCTGGACAAACTGACCTCGAACGATCCAGTACGCCGCGGCTGTTCACCTGAAGATGAAGTCTTGTTATAATACGTCAGCAGAGGCACATAGCCGAGGACGCTGCGATGAATAGTCCGAAGCATTTTCGTGGGCAACGGAAGTGTAGTCGACTCCTCGGAAGCCGCGTCTTGCTCAGCATCTTGTAATCCTTCTTTCTTAAGAATCATCCGCTCCCGGCGCGTTCGGCGTGGCTGACGAGAAGCTACAACCATGCTCTCCAATGACTCCACCAAACCACTATCCTGGAAGCCACCGCTGGTCAATCCAAGTTTCTGCATTTTCCGAGGTCGTTCAGAAACCGGGAAAAACGTCACCACGCCTGTCGCTGTGTCCAAATCCGCAATTGACACCTGTAATGGCGGACGCACTTTCCGTGTCTCCTCTGTGAAAAAACGCCATCGAAGATTCACCTCACGTCGTTTGCTCAGTGGACCGGTGAGACGAGCTTCTTCCGAAGAAGGGTCTGCACACTCAGGAAGATTAGGCGGTGACTTAAGTTGTCCTGGCCTGAGAGCCTTTTCGGTAGTTCGAGTTAGATTTGAAACCAGAAGAGCGGACAACTCCTTTGAATATACAGGAGGACGGGACTTTTCAACGCCAGGGATGATAGGTGGAGGTGCTTCAGTCGTCGAAGGATGCAGAAAGGGCTTGTTCGCAGAGTTCGCAGATCAGAATAAGACGACCTGCAACGTTCATGACGTACATACCTCTAAAAGCTCCCTCCGTAGTTTACCTACTCGGCCATATGCGAGCTGCAGAACTCGAGAGAGTGCGATTTTGTCACCTTCATTGGCAGCTTTGAGCTGCTTGACGTCCTGGGCGAATGTGAAAACAAGACAATAGGCATACAACATTGAGACGCACTTTCTTCAACCTTCTTAGTTTTGTTGCCGAACTCTGTCTGTTGCGAGTCGTTGAATAGGCCAATGAAACAGCATCATCTCGACTCTTGAAGCGAAAGAATGCCCTTTTGGGGCGTAGTTGCAGTCAGATGAGAAAACACAAAATAATCATACTGTCGAACCTGAGGTAGCCATAAGGTAGTTTGTTTGCCTCGCGTAACAGTGATCTGTACAGCGATTTCACTACAGAAGTCGGCGTAGACGCAGACATTGGAGAAGTAGTGTCCAGTTGATTTTTAACTAGAGACTGGAATCCTCAACGCGCTGGTCTCGTGACACACCACGTCAAAAGTTGGTGCTACCCTAATTCCTAATTTTAGCCTGTTTCCTGCTACGTGTGCTACGTGTATTTGGCTTCGACTTTGTAGGTGTTGGCTAGGCCACGGACTAACAACAGTTATTGTGCAGCTTCCCACAGGTTCATCCATGCGCAATAACGAGTTGCTCCGAGGATTACATTTTTATCCGCTGTGCCAGCTCATTGCGGCGAGATGACACTATGATGAGGCGGAACTACAGCAGTGGTTACGCCTGCCGTGCTTCGACGACTCTGAGGCGCTACTGCTGGAATGTTATCTCTGTGACGAAGATACTAGTCTGTCCCGCGCGATTCGGTCTGTGGAACATGTTCGGCTGTTTCTAGGCTTACGAGTCCAGATTCTAAGGCGTCTGCTAACTTAACACTGATGCGCCTCCTTATATGCGTTAGTCTCCGCCGGACATATTCTTCTCGGGTTAATCGTCGGGAATTCAATGCTGGCTCTTAAGTATTCTGGTATCGTTTACCCTTTTGCTGGCGACTATAACGTTATAATGCGTCGGCATACCCTGAAGTATAAAATCGCCAAGTCTAGGGTTCGGTTGTATCAGGATTCAATTGTTCTACTACTCGACCTCTGCACCTGATTATGAAGCGTATTGCTCTTGCCGTCGCGGCCATAGCCCCTCTAGCTTATGCCCAACAATCGGTGAGCACGGAAATACATATTACCGAACTCATGAAACTGACTGTCAGCTTATCTAGCTTTATGGTCAATGTAAGCCAACATCTTTGGTGGTCTGAAAGGAGACTTACTGTTATTATTTTAATAAAGGTGGAGGAATTGGATGGAGTAAGTATTGCGCCGCGCAAGATAATGGCCAGGTACTGACAAGACGTAACTCTAGGTGGAGCAACGACTTGCGTCTCCGGCAGCGTGTGCACAGAGCTGAACCCCTGTTCGTCTTTGCATGCATCAAATTGTTCCCTTCACTGACAGACCACTGAACGTCTAGATTATTCCCAGTGTCTACCTGGAACTGCTACAACCTCTTCTGCTCCATCCCCATCTGCTCCAGCATCTTCCATACCGTTTATGGGCGGCGTCAACACCGCAGGCTATGACTTCAGTGTGGCAAGTGCTTTGAATCCTTATAGCCTATGGTATGCGGCAACAGAGAGACTGAACTGACTGTCGTGTAGGCGACAAGTGGGTCTTTCACTGGAACTGGGGTGACTCCTCCCCCCTCGCAGTTCGCGCACTTTGCGAGCCAGGGGGCCAATATTTTCCGTATTCGTACGTACTTCATATTGACACCATACTCTGCTCTCTTGTTAAGAAATTCTTTAGCTTTCGCTTGGCAATTGATGACACCTACCGTTGGGGGACCCATCAATGACACGTTTTTCCAAATGTGAGCGGTTCTGTTCCGTGCTTGTTGCCTGATCTTACTTGGCTTTTCGTGCAGCTATGACGGGAGCGTACAGGCCGCATTGTCATCCGGTAGCGATATCCACGTTATCTTGGATGTTGTGAGTGATTTCACTTCGGGTAAGGCTGCGTAAGAGGCTAACTTTCAAACAGCACAATTATGCTCGGTGGAATGGTCAGATTATCGCGCAAGGTGGTCCGTCGAACGATCAATTCGCCTCTCTCTGGTCTCAGGTAGCCCAGAGATACGCAAACGAGCCCCGAGTGATCGTAAGACGTTTAACACGGGATACTCGTGCCGAGCTAACCTTTTCTCATCTAGTTTGGCATTATGAATGAACCACATGACGTTCCGAACATCAGTACTTGGGCAGGATCCGTTCAGGCCGCAGTTAATGCCATCCGCTCTGCCGGTGCAACATCCCAGCTCATCCTTATTCCCGGATCCAGTTGGGCATCAGCTCAAGCCCTTCCGACAGAGGCAGGTCCCGACCTCCTCACTGTGACTGATCCGGCTGGGGGGACTTCAAAACTGCTATTCGATGGTGAGAGGATCGATGCAACTGTCCCATTAATGATGCTAAGGCAGCTACACATTGCAGTTCACAAGTATTTAGACGGCGACAACTCTGGTACACACCCAGGCATGTCATCGTTCTCTTTTTGCCAGAGGTTCAATCTAACACTGATACCTACGCGATCAGAATGTGTCACAGATAATGTGCAAGTTCTGCAGACACTGGTGAACTGGCTGAAGTCAAACGGCAACCGTCAGGCCATCTTGTCCGAGACGGGTGGAGGCAACACCGCATCATGCGAGACCGAGTAAGCTCTAAAGTAATTGTCCAGGCAGGGACTCGTTCTGAGAGATTGCTAGACTCAATTCTCAGCTCGCCTTCGTCAAAGCCAATTCAGACACCATCGTCGGATTCACTGCGTGGTCTGCTGGTGCTTTCGACACGACTTACGTCTTGACCCTGACACCCTTCATCAATGGAACAGACCAGCTTCTGTGGACTAATGCCAGTAAGTTGCACAGCTAATTCTTGCCGGAGTATGGGTAATGACAAATGTTCTCCCTTACAGTCAAGCCGAACCTGCCGTGAACGAACGCAGAAAATAATTATATTGTTATATCGGCAGGTGCTTAATTATGTAGTGATAAATTGGAGTAGCACCGGCTCTGAGAACAAAACACACAATTTGATTCCGTTCTGTGCGGTGGGTGAAGAATAAATAAGAATAAGCCTCGGGGCGGGGCTGAAATCTTTCTTGATTGCATAGTTCATGGATTTGTCATCACGTAATCTGGAAGGTGCCGCGTTCCCCTTTCAACTCGCTTTCTGATTCTGTACATAACATTCGCGTACATATGGTATGCACGGAAATACTAGTATGCCCGATATCTCATCTAATCAGGTAAACAGGCGCCACCAAAGAAGAAGAACCTGAATCCGACAGGCCTTGGGCGAGCAATCATAAATCGAAAGACCAAGGATGCCCGTCTTGCCCAGGAGTCCACTCTCGTTAGTCCCTATGTCGGAACTTGACTAAGATGATGGGACTAACTTACTCCCAAGTATACGACAGATGTGGACTCTTCCACCAAGTTTCAATCGATCACGGAGGAGAAGGACTTAGATGAATTTCTGAACACAGCGCAATTAGCCGCAACAGACTTTACTGCTGGTGTGTACACAGTCCTTTATATGAGCAGTGGAAGATACTCAGAGAAACTCCAGAGCGTCAAAATATCAGCATTGTCCAGACGCCGAGCGCCAGTGCATCATCGGCACACAACCCCTTCCTTCTCTCGGAGCAGGAGGAGAAACAAGCACTCGAAAAGCACAGACAGAACAAGGCTCGCTTACGAGTGCCCAGAAGGCCACCCTGGACTCGAGACATGTCTCATACACAGCTGGAAAGACAGGAGCGCGATGCATTTCTCGAATGGAGAAGGAGTCTTGCACAGTCGGTATCGTACTCTCCTTCATTTTCCTCCGGGATAGCTGTTAAAAGATCTCCCCACCAGACTACAAGACGAGATGGGCTTATTGTTGACTCCGTTTGAGCGTAACTTGGAGGTTTGGCGGCAACTTTGGAGAGTTCTTGAAAGGTCCCACCTCATCGTCCAAATTGTCGATGCTCGTAATCCGCTACGATTCCGCTGCGAAGATCTTGAAATCTATGTGAAGGACATTGAAATACCAGAAGACGAAGATAGTCCCAGAGAGGTCCAGAGAAAGTCTTTATTATTGATCAACAAGGCGGACTTGCTAACGGCAAGGCAAAGGTCGCGATCTTATACTTCTGATGTACGGGGTGTGGCTTAAGTTAATCACTCTACTTCAGGCACTACTGGGCAGACTACTTCGACCGGGAAGGCATCGAATATTCTTTCTTTTCCGCAGCAAATGCCGTAGCGTTGCAAGAAGCTCGTACATTGATGTCGGAAAGTGGACAGCAAGAGGGGCTAAGGTCTGCAGCCATCTTCACCAAGATACCATGCAGTAACTAACGATTTGTAGGCATAGTGAAGAAGAGTCAAACCATCCGGCAACCCCAAGCGGCAATGAACCGCCAGATTCCGAGACTGACGAAAGCAGTTCAACATCGGATGGCTCTGCAAACGAACCATTCGATCTTGGAGTCGAAGAGAAATCAGAGGATCCTCGAATAAAAGTTCTTAGCGTGATCGAGCTCGAGGCTTTGTTTGTTCGCTGTGCACCTGATCTAAACTGTGCGTACGATCTTTCTTGTCGATTATAATGTTGCCCATGTCTTACTTGGCACGTACTCATTGTCACTCTAAAAGTCCTCCCCGATGCGGATGGCGAGCCGTCTCAAAGGCTTGTCGTCGGCTTGGTCGGCTATCCGAATGTGGGAAAATCGAGTACAATTAACTCCCTCTTGGGAGAGAAGAAAGTCAGTGTTTCGGCAACACCAGGCAAGACGAAGCATTTCCAGACAATCAATCTTTCACCTTCCATAATGCTTTGTGATTGCCCTGGTCTCGTCTTTCCCCAGTTCGCGACGACTAAGGCCGAACTGGTGTGCGATGGTGTGCTACCCATAGACCAATTGAGGGAATACACCGGCCCAACTTCACTAGTCGTAAAACGAATACCAAAGGAGATTCTTGAAGCGACATATGGTTTGACAATCCGGACAACGACAAAAGAGGAAGGTGGCGACGGTAAGGCTACGGCGGAAGACCTCCTCGTAGCATATGCCAGTAAGTACTTCCTGCTTTCGACTAATGCTTTAGTAATGTCTTTCCAGTCGCGCGCGGATTCGCTCGGTCCGGTCAAGGAAACCCCGATGAGGCCCGTGCTGCGCGGTATATCCTAAAGGACTATGTCAACGCGAAACTCCTGTATTGTCATCCTCCTCCCGGAATATCTGATGAGGATTTCAACGCGGAAGCACGAGAATACATGTTGCAGCGCCTAGCTAGGCGGAAGCGGGCTCCAATCACCAGAGTGACGAAGGACGCAAATACTTTTATTGACTCGGGAGGAGGGAGTGGAGGTCAAGTTGTCGGAAGCAACAAATCTAGGTCGGTCGACGAGTCGTTTTTCTCTTCCGAATCAGCTCTATCTGCGCGACCATTCGTACAAGGCTCTGTTCGTCACGGACAACCTTTCTCACGCGCGAGAATGTATCCGCATCAAAATCTGGTCAGCGATGACGGCACGTCTCTTGAAGGACGCAGGGCTCGTGTTGCTTCTGTACTGGCTGCGAATGGTGCTGAATCAGGTATCAAAGGGAGCAAGAAACACTTCAAAGGCAATAAAAGAACGAAACAAAGGAGCGGTAAGGGGTACGACTAGTTCACTTTACCTCGATGGAAAAGAAAAGCAAGGATCCGAATGTAGTTACAATATGTAGTACATGTACGGTTGATTTACACGTCATGGAGGCGTGGTCTCAATCAGTAGAAGTAGCGGTCCAAATCCAAAAGAAGCCTTTCATGTAGCCGTCTCATCTTATTAGTAATTGCAGCTGGAGCTGGAGTCAAGTCTCTCGCTTGCGCTTCAGCGTTCAGGTTGGGCTTTTTATGGGTTTTTTATTCTGATCGCCTAGATTCCCACGGTCGTCTAATCCCAAAATTTTGTCAGTCTAGTTGCGCGCACCGTCGAAACAGTAAGTCTGCTGCGTCAAGCGGGCCATAATATCTTTTCAAGTCCATCCTTAGCATGAAACGAAGCTCAGAAGCAGCATCTTCATCGTCCGTTCAACACAAGAGGGCAAGAATTTCTTCTGGAGACAAGCCTGAAGCCGCCTCTTTGCTCCGTCCCGAAGAGGTGGACTTCCCGAGAGGTGGAGGAACTAGTTTCACGCCTGTTGAATACAAAGCAATCAAAGCTGAAGCCTTAAAGGAGCTGAATGGGGAGGATGTCTTCAAGGTGTGGTACTTGTTCATTTCTATTCAATCACGATTTACAATTACTTCATGCAGGACTCAGGAGGACACAGTGGTAAACCAGCCAAGAAGAGGCGGAAACCAGAGCCGGGATCCACGAAGAAAGCTACTGTTACGCAGAAACATAAGACAACTGGCACCAGAGTCGAACATCTGAACTACAAGGCAGGCAATTCATACATTATGCTGTCTGGCTTAGCAAACTAATTTCTTTCGTAGCGAATGGTCCCCGGCATGAAACTGCTGTGCCAAGTTGTCGCAGTCCATCCATTTACCCTCATCGTTTCACTTCCAGACCAACTTCTCGGGCACATTCCCATCACGAACATATCGCCGCAACTCACCCATGAGCTCGAACTCAGCGATTCCCGGAGCAAGGATGAGGACGAGTCGAATGCTGAGGAAGATGGCCAAGAAGACGAAGGCCCTCCTGATTTACTAGAGCTCTTCCACTCCGGTCAATACGTTCGCGCAGTCGTCGCTGCGGTCAAGCCTCCTGGAACCACTGATGGCCGTGCTTTTGCTCATTATAGGGATGAACTAGAAAGGACAAGTCGGAGAGTCGAGTTGAGTCTCATGCCCGAGCAAGTCAACGCCGGTCTTGTTAAAGCGGACCTACAGAAAGGATTTGTAGGTGGTAGTGAGCACTTTTGTTGAATGTTGAATAACCTTGCCCAATTCAGACTTTATCTGCCGCGGTCAAGAGCGTTGAGGACCACGGTTATGCCTTGGACATTGGGTTACCGAATATTGCCGGGTTCCTTCGTTATGATAATAATTCAAAAAAGGATAGGAGACGCGTTGGGAGTCTGCTGAATGTCGTCGTGGAAAAGCTTGCGGATGATGGGCGTACGTGCATCTTTAATGATAATGAACTTGATTTCAAGATGTCTACTGTATGTCTGGCTCCCTTTTCTCGCATATTCATTCTGATCTAATGCTCGCTCCGTGAAGCTGAAAGAAATCACGAATGTATCCTCACTGCTTCCTGGAGTACTTGTACGGGCTCTAGTGACAACAGTTGTTCCATCCGGTCTTGTCGTCCAGCTGCTCGGCTCTTTTGACGGCACGATCGATCTCTATCACTTACCCACCGGCTCTTCCCCTTCGGACTTCAAGATTGGCAAGAAGATCAAAGCACGTGTTTTGTACAATGTCGCAGGGACGACTCCACCACAATTTGCTCTTTCTTTGAAGGAGCATATCGTTTCGTTAGACGTCAAGAAGCAAGTAACAGGCGATCAGGTATCACTACAGCAGAGCTTTCCTATTGGCACAACCCTAGACTCCGTAAAAGTGAAGAGAGTCGAGGCGGAAAGAGGGTTGGTAGTTGCTGTGGACGAAAGCATCGATGGGTTTGTCCACGTATGTCTGCCAACTATGTCGTTTATAGGCGTGGATCTGACCCCAAAACATTGCAGATATCCCATGTCTCTGATGAGCACGTTCCCTCTCTCTCGTCTAACAGCGGTCCTTGGAAAATAGATTCTGTACATCGAGCAAGGGTTATTGGCGTTCATCTGCTCGACGGTATTCTGCAACTATCAGCCAGGCCTTCGGTTCTTTCCCAGAAATTCTTACGAGTCGAAGACGTTTGCATCGGCGAAATTGTGAAGGGAACCGTAAAGAAACTGACTGAGTCGTGTCTTTTCGTATCAATAAACGGCAGTGTCGATGCAATGATATGGCCTAATCACTACGCCGATATCATGCTGAAGCATCCGCAGAAACGATTCAGACCTGGCGCATCCCTCAAATGCAGGGTGCGATGATTCTCTTCGTTCATTTGAGCTTTCCATCCTGACGTGTCTTTTCTAGGTGCTTTCAATTGATCCCGAACGCAAACGAATCTTACTCACAGCGAAAAGGATGTTGGTTGATTCAGACCTGCCGATTCTGTCCAAGCTGGAAGATGCTGAAGCTGGCATGGTTGTCCATGGTATTGTATGGAAAATAAGAGAGAAAAACCTCATTGTTGAGTTCTATAATCATCTCCGAGCTGTTGTCCCAGTGAAAGAAATCAGGTACGATCGTCTCGCCAGCAACCACGAATGTCTACTAAGGAGTTTTCCACATAGTGAAACACCTGTTGCGAATCTTGCCGAGTCGTATCCTACAGGAAAACCTGTGAAAGTCTGCATCCTTTCAGTTGACCGGGAAGGTGCTCGGCTCGTCGCAAGTATTCGGCAAGCGTCGGGAGAAGGCCGCTTACCTCTGGGTAATATCAAGAGCGTTGAGGTCGGCCAAACTGTCTCAGGGACTGTTCAAGAGGTTCGCGGCGATAATGCCCTTCTTATTCTTGAACCATCGAAGGCCCGTGCTTTGATTTCTCTGCACAATGTAGCGAACAGTCGTCGGAAGACCGTCGAACAGCTACGATCGTCATTGACAAGTGGAGAAACTATGGAGGGTCTTCTCGTTGTGTCTCGAAACCTTGACAAAGGTATTGTCATTGTCGCGAATCGACCCACTCCAAAGAACCGGTCGTCAACTCAAGAGGCGCTTGATCTCAGCTCGGTATCCCTCGGCTCTGTCGTTACGGGACGCATTCTAAAACATGCAAGACATGGCGCTGTCGTGAAGTTCCCTGGGAGAGTCATCGGTTCTCTGCATTTCACAAATGTGGATGATGATTACGAGAAGAGACGAGGGAATCCTTTACCGGCTGTGGATTCCACGATAACTGCAGTGGTCGTGGCAATCGACCGAAGAGCTAAGCGCCTTACGTTGTCGACAAGGAGATCCAGGTCGGAACCGAACACCGATGCGAGTGTAGTTGATCCAGAAGTTCCCGACATCCACAGCCTCAAAATCGGTCAAAAGATCAGAGGTTTCGTCAAAGGTATCTCGGAACATGGCATTTTTGTAACCATCGGACGTGATGTCGACGCTCGGGTACAAATCAGGGAACTCTACGACGAGGTATGTCTCGAAATGACTGAACGCTCTTGTCATTCTTATCAACCTCTTCACTCTTGTTACTAGTACGTCAAGGACTGGAAAGCTGGCTTTCAAGTTCACCAGCTTGTCAGCGGTCGAATACTCGGGTAGGTTTGTAGCGATTAGCTCAAGCCGTATGAGCTCATCGGTTCTTCAGGATAAACCAGGATAAACGACAAGTCGAGATGACCCTACGCGAGAAGCCCGCCCGGCTGGAACGCCAGAAAGGTCCCTGTCCGATTTATCTGTAGGTCAGAAAGTGGATGGCAGGGTCAAGAAAATTGAAGACTATGGTGTCTTCGTTTCTATTGAAGGCACTAAGCTATCCGGTCTCTGTCATAAGTCGGAGGTATGTGATAGTGACTTCCATTGGTGCCCGAAGGCTCATGGTATTACTGTAGGTTGCCGATAATAAAGATGCGGATGTCACCCTTGCCCTGCGCAACTTCAGGGAGGGAGATGCCGTGAAGGCTATCATATTGGCTATCGATAATGAGAAATGCCGGATTTCCCTGGGCTTAAAACCCTCTTACTTCTCAAATGAGGATTTTGAATCTCTGAGCGATAATTCAGCTCTCGACGTCGACGCCAAAGAAGATACGCGACTACCGCAAGGTGTTACTGATGCCGATTCAGAACACGAGGCCGATGGTGGCGACGAGCACGATGATCCAATGATTATAGATACCTCTACTCTTTATCCTTCCAATGACATCGAAGCACCTGGTCCTCCGAAGCATTCTACACCTCCTTTGGTGCCTGTGCTTTCTACGAACGGTTTCCAGTGGAAGAACGAGGATGACCATAACCCTACAGAGGAAAGCGGCAGCTCATCATCGGAAGACGAGTCTGATGAGGCTCATGAGAAGAAGCGCAAGAAGAAGAAAAAGGCCATTGAGCTAGATCTCACTGCTGATATGCAAACGCGCACACCGGAATCTGTTTCGGACTTCGAACGTCATCTTTTGGCTTCGCCTAACTCATCGTTCCTTTGGATCCAGTATATGTCGTTTCAGCTGCAATTGGCGGAAATTGATAAGGCACGGGAGATAGGCAGACGCGCTCTCCAGGCGATCAGCATCAGGGAAGAGCAGGAGAAGCTGAACGTCTGGATAGCACTCTTGAACTTGGAGAACACGTACGGGACGGAGGAGAGCCTCGAGACCCTCTTCAAGGATGCAGCCAGGCATAATGACGCAAAGACAGTGTATCTTCGACTGGCGAACATATTTGACCAGTCAGACAAGCCTGAGGTACGAACCACTGTTTCTTGTACGTGGTACTCAGGTGATTCATTTCCGATACAGAAAGCGGAAGAACAACACCAACGCACATGTAAGAAGTTTGGTAAAAGCTCCAAAGTCTGGACTCTCTTCGGTGAACACTATTTGCGACGTGGCTTGCTTGAAGAGGCTCGGAAACTCCTCCCACGAAGCTTACTCAGCTTAGAAAAGAGAAAACGTTAGTTCTCCTTTCCTAGTCCCACCCAAGTGATCTAAATCGAGTCTTTCACCCTTAGACCTCAAGACGATTTCGAAATTTGCGCAGCTCGAATACAAACTCGGTGATCCCGAGAGGGGAAAGACAATTTTCGAAGGTATCATCGATTCACATCCAAAGAGATGGGATCTATGGGCTGTTTATATGGATATGGAAGCCGGCCAAAAAGATATCCAGAGCATACGGTTTGTCCATTTCTTCCTTGCTTTTGAAGCATCTAACAGTTTGGATAGAAACTTGTTTGATCGGATATTTGCTCACAAAATGACGAGCCACAAAGCAAAGTTAGTGATGAGCTGGTAGTTGATTAAACGGCGCTAACGACAGAGACAGATACTTCTTCAAAAGATGGCTCGAGCTTGAGCGCAGAATAGGTGATGAGGAGGGTCAGCGCAAAGTCAAGGAGAGGGCAATTGAGTGGACCCAAGGGACAGTATCGGCATCCTGATCGACTCATGCTTGCGTTTGTTGTTACTTCGCTTCCTCTTCGCTGCGTTTGTTCCTTATGCGATGACTCTGCATTACTGTTCCAACCAGAATGTGCTCCCTTGCGGGCAGACGATGCAAGCTTTTTTTATCGTTCAGACAACAATCGATAAGTGCTCGTAGTTATTACGATTACTTACGAACTACGTCGACCGGAAGACGCAAGCTATAGCAGATCCCGAATAACATAACATACTTAGCTATACGAGGAAAAAGAGAAAGAACGAAAAACAAATTAAGGTTAGTTAATAAACCGAAGCTGGGAGTGATAGAAAGGAAAGCATAACGGTCGTTCAAAAGGGAGAAAAACGAAAGAGGGCGAAAAGAGGCGAACGACAGGTCAGATGTGCAAATAAAATATCTACAAGGGCATGGAAAGAATTTGGGTATCCACCAGGATGTAGAGAATGTAAAAGTAACGGTTAGAATAAATAAGCAATCGTTCTTACGACCGTGATCTTGTCCGTTCGTGGGCGCCTGAGGGTACGAGATCATCCACGTCACTCAACGGACGTCGCGCGCTCATGGAGCTCGCCAGTTGGCGTTGCCAATCATCCAGCTCGTTCGAAAGATGTTGGTATGCGAGGTCATTGTCCGCGCTGGAGTTGCTAGCTCGTCGTTCTGAGATCTCTGATAACGGTCTATCACGACCTCCAAAAGCGGATTGGTCATCTTCCAAGAGTAGATCAATCTTCTGTGACAGTTGCTCGTTTTCACGTTTGAGAGCAGCATTTTCGAGCGCCACTCGTTCCAAGGCCGATTCATCATGTCCGCCTCGTGCAACAGCCAAAGCAGATTCAAGACGTTCAATATCTTGCTCCAGGTCCTCCACGTGGCTGAGCCGTTCGTCCGCTTCCCTCTGTGAAGCGACCAAATTATTACGCAGGTTCTCAATCTCCTGCTCAAGTGACTCCATTCGCCTCCGCAGGTCCCTGTTCTCCGATATAAGGCGTTGATTTTGCCGTTGAGCATCACCAAGTTGCACTCGTATGCTGTCAAGTCCATCATCTGATAGGGGAGTGTTGCGACCGTTGACTGCCCGGATGCGAGAACTCAGCTCGGAACTTGCTCCCCCTCGACCATCAAGTTCGGTTTGCAGGGAAGCGTTGAGAGCTTTCTGCTTGTTCACCTCTTCTTTCATGCGTCGCATCATTTTCTCGGTACCCCTAATTAAGATTTCTTATCAGCCAATGTCATGATTCAGCACTGATACGTACTTACTTCACATATTTGACAGCCAGCTGATAGTCGTCCTCCATTTGCTGCAGTTTGGCTTTGTACATCTGCTCAGTATCCACAAGCTTCTGTTCAGCTTCCAAAGCCCGATTTTCCCAGTCGCCCCCCTTACTAAAAGAAGGGCTCAGGCTGGCCCGTGCCTGATCGAGCTGGCTTACAAGCTTCTTCACTTGAGCTTCTAGCTCGTCCCTTCGGTGCATCGCGTCATCTAGGTCCTTTTCCATGCTCTCTTGAATCCTCATCCGTGCGGCCAGCTTGTTTTCAAGCTCGACCACTCGTGCGGGAGCTTCCCCAATTTTGGACCTCAGATCATCCTCATCAATCACTTCACCGTGCTCAGCGAAGTAATTCCTAAACATTGCTAGTCGTAGTTCTGCGTTTGAAGCCTGCTGTGTCTTCTCCTGTAATCCGCTTTCTTTGACGGAGAGATCCTTGCGGAGTTTTCCAGCTTCAGCAACAACACTCTGAAGTTGCACGCGTATACCATTCAATTGGGTGCGCAAAGCGTAATGCTCTCTCTCCACGTCCTGAGCGTGATTTCTCGTCCGCACAAGGTCCTGTTGTGCTGTCTCAAATCGTTGACCAGCCTCAGCAAGCATATCACGTAATGTACCAGCCTCCATCTCCATGGCGTGGATTTTTTCCTCGTGGCCACGGATCGCACGATCTTCATCCGCCTTAAGGTCTCGGTGCATGTCGAGCAATTCACCTAGACCACCCGTCGTCAGCGCACGCAAATTATCGGCTTCTTCTCGGGATCTCGCCCAAGAATTCTCGGCATCCGTAAGTTGTCGACGGAGCGACTCGACCTCGGCTGTTCGTGCTTCAAGCTCTTTCCTGGTGTCTATCAAGTCAGCTTCCAACTGGTTGGTCTGCTCGCGTGCTTGTGTCCATTGAGATTCGAACTCCTCCGTTCTGGCCTTGGAGGCTTCGATAGCGTTGCGCGCCTGCTCAAGAGCACGAATGTGATGTTCCTTCGAGGCCGCAAGCTCTTCCATCCGCGTGTCAAGGGCAGACCGTTCCGCCTCCAGCATGCCGACTTTAGCCGCGTGGTTAAGGAGACGTTCGCTGTGATCGCGTAAAGCGTCTTCTGCATCTCTATGGCGGTCCTGGAGGTCCTCGTAATCCTGCAATGCTTGATCATACTTTTCCTGCAGAGCATCAGACCGTCGAGCGGCTTCTATCGCACGGGTTTCTGCCTGTTCTGCGATGCGTGTCTGCAGCGTTACCATGCTGCTCAGCTCAGCGATCTGTTTTGCCTGTTCGGTGCGTTCTCGCGCTAGCACGGAGACCTGGCGTTCCAGCTCCGTAATTCGCTGGCGCTCGGCCCTAGATGCATCGTCCATAGCATTGTTCTCATAAGATGCAAGTTTGGCGCGGTAAAATGCCGCCTCTTGAACTGCAGCATTCTGTATTCGTTCCGTTTCTTGGCAGCGCTCCGAAGCAATACGAACTTGGGTGGCAAACTCACTCTAAAGCCAAAGGATATTCAGCATACTGAGCATAGGCCGGTTATTTAATCGTACCTGCACTCGAGCATGGTCTTGTTTGAGACGCATAATCATGTTTGCAAGTCCTTTAACATCCGGCTCGTCGCTTCCGGGGCTTCTATCCGACTCATCGTTCAGCCCACCATCTGAATAGGAGAAACCAGCGTTGGTAGCCTTCCGAAGAGCAGCCCTCATCCAAGCATCGCGCTTCTTCAGAACCTCCACTTCGGCTTCTTTCGTCTTAAGGTCGCGGATCAAGTCTGCTGTAACGTTCCCAGTCGATCCTGGTCGAACATGCCCGGAAGCATACCCATTCGTCACTGTGGGGGATGATCGTCCCGGTTGGGAAAAGCCATCTGCTGTAGGTTTTGCGCGATCAACAACCGGTGAAGGTGTACGCGTACGCTGAGCGTTGCGTTGCATCGCGAGACTCGCCATATTAGCGGGCGAATTGGTACCGGAGTAATAGACTTCACTCTGCAATTGTTGTGGTGACAACGACCGCAATAAGACAGGCTCTTGGCGCGTAGGGCTCTTTGAACGGCCTTCCGGGGACACAGTTCGTTCACGCGCATCATTTTCTCCCGCTCCATGGCTGCTATCGTCGGAACCGTTACGAACTGGTGTTTTACCTTTTACATCAGCTGCATTTGGGTATGCAGCACCAGGTGGAATACCGTTCATCGGTCTGACACTGCTTGGCAACTGACGCGCGCCCGAGGGAGACATAGCGCGACGAATTTCGTCTGCGTCCGGCCCAGGTCGCGCCGTTGGCGACATAACTCGTTGAACGGCACCATTCGGAACAATATGCTGATTCGGTGGAGACGGCTGAGGAGACTGTCCAGTACTCACCGAGGGGCGCCGAGCTGCGACCGTTCCCTGCGCCTCGGCAGGAGGTGGTTTATTCGGTTCAGGATATTTAATGTGTTCTGAAATTAGACACACACATATTAACGGAGACTCCAAACGATGTGTAACTGTAGCACTGACTAGTATCCAGAACATGAATTAGGGTTGGGTCGTCGGAAGGGCCACCAGAAGACGATTCGCCTCCGAGCACAAATACTCGTGTTCCAACGGCAGCCATGCGATGTCCGCTTCTCACGCTTGGCGCGGGACCCATATTTTGGAACATATACCAACGTTGATCTTCCCAGCGGAAAATATAAGACGCCATCAGAACAAATTGTCGGAAGATTCCCAAATGGGTTAGCAAACTACATACTGGAAATCTTAAATGCAGCAAGGTCACCGAGGTCGTTACCATCGACACCTCTACCTCCGAAAATGTAGATCACATCATTGACGAGAGCAGCAGCATGACCTTCTCGGGGAGATGGGATGAACCCAATGCAGTTGAGTTCTGCCCACTGTCGTGTAGTGGTGTCGAATGCCCATGTATCGTTGTAATGGTACTGAGAGTCCGTGCCACCGAACCTATAGCATACTTAGTCGCGTTCCCTGATAAAGCGTGAAAGATAACGGCGAACATGATGATTCGTTCCCCATACGTAATACAGGTATGACCTGTACGCCTGGCTGGCCCCTCATTACTCGACGGCTTGATCAACTCCCAGGCAGCTTTGTTTCTCACTGCAGTGAAGCTTGTGAGTAGGTATATCGCCCAATATAATCCACAGAATCTCACAAGTATTGAGATCAAAGGCCCATAAGTCGTTGAGAAATTCGCCATCTACTTGCCCACCAAAAACGTAGAAGCGCGTGCCGACCATCGCAACGGCGTGTCCGTACCGCCCGACTGGTGCGGGTCCTGTAATGGCAACACGGGTCCATTCGCGAGTAACTGACAAAAAAATCAGATCAGATTAAGGTAATCTCTGTTTTTAGAATGAGCGACCGCACCAAGATTGAGTAGGTATAGACCATCATCCTGTGTGTCTGACACGTACGGCCGACCGTCCGATTTGGTATCACCACCCCATACGATGAGGACACTGCTGACAAGCGCACTGGCGTGACCAACACGTGGTGACGGCACCTCTCCAGCAGTCTGAACAAGGGTGCTGGAGAGCTCCTTAGTATTGAAAGAATATAGATCATTGCGAACGGTGTCCTTGACAAGACCTCCGAAAAGCAAGAGCTCCCCTCCTGCCGTTGCCACTGCAGGTAACGAATGTCCGTAACGAGGAAATGGAGATGGAGAGGGGCTAGAGGGCGGTGCAACCCCGGGTTTTGGTAGTACAGTTGGAGGCGGTAGCTGTAAACGGCGCGTTGACCACGGGTATGCCGGCTGTTTTGGCGGACCGCTAGCTGGTGATGAGCTGTTAGGTGGAGGCACCTGGCCATTCGTGTCTCGCTGGTCTCTTTGCGTCTGACTAGAGAAAGACGCAAAGGACATCAGTGGTCAACACACTATTATGATGAGAAAAAGTTGACTGACGACGAGGTTAATTCCCTTTCCCTTGGCATCTGCTGCTGCTGTAGAGCTTGCGCTTGTAATTGCGCTTGCTGTTGTGCCTGTAGTTGTTGTTGCTGCTGCTGTTGCTGTTGTTGCTGAGCAAGGGCCTGCCTTTCGGCAGCTTCTCTTGTTTGTGCAAGCGCCTGGCTAGCAGTCTGGCCTACTGTGACTTGAGTCGAATTTGAAGGCGCATGGTTAGTTGTCTGCCTCTTCCTAAAGAAGGACATTCTACGCGCGCCTGACGGTAGAAGGAACGGTATGGTGCAGAAGAAGAAATGATGAGGAAAAGGGAATGATTGGAAGGAGAAAGGAGGAGGATGAGTACGAGCTGGTCACTCATCCCGCGAGGAGCAAAGTACCACTTTCTAATGTATTGCCTCTTTAGGATATTTTGCTTACGTCTAATTGTATTCGTGGGAATATCGAGTACCCTTCGATTGTGAATTTTTAGTATTTGGTACAGAATATTTGGCAATCATAAATTAATATTGTTCTGCTACGACTCGTTCCATGTTATAACTTGTCCTCGTTTTTCACTCTCAACGTGCTCCTCGTTCCTATTCTCACTTGTTGAGTTGAGAGAATGAGCACTTTTTCGATGGCCCTCTAACTTGACCCGTGAAGGAAACAGCCGAAAGCACTCTTCATTGTGTACTACTTAAGCAAGAATTAAAGTGCAAAGCAACGTGAATGAACGTACTCGAGTATGCACAGATATATAGCGGTGTCCTAGGTGATGCCTGTAGGTGATACAGATCATATCACTGATGAAGGGAAAAGACGCACTCAGAAGGATTAGTGACACGACCAACACTGGAAGCCAATTGCTCGGGCGTTGTTGAGACTAGCGTGGGATGAGACGAGACGGCCGTGATGGTCGGTGATGAGCCAAGGACTCACCGTCCTGGATTGCAGGGCTTGATTGAAGGACAGATGGGAGTGCAGGTCGCATCGTCATGCAAGGTGAGGGTCAGAACAGGACGATTATTTATTTTAGTATATTTATCAAACAAAATAATCACGCGCCGCGAGTGGAGCAATGGACTTGAATGGACTCTCCTTCATCGTCTCGTCGACGTACTCCTCTCAACTCTCGGCTTCAAAATCTATTCCCTACGAGTGGCCCCAGACACTCTCTGGATAATGCAGACTCATATTCTTTTTCTAGCAATAGCACTGACGATAATTTGATGTGGCGTTCGCAAGCCCAGAGAACCGCAGCGTCATTAATGTCTGGCGCGGCGTCGCGCAGCACTCCGAACTTCAAAACCAAGTCTTCAACCAATGTCTCTCTGAAAGACTGCCCTTCGCCCAACCGGTCGTCTCTAGATCTATTACAGGCGGCGCATGAACTACCTATAGTGCGCTGGTTCCGTGGCGAGTCCCCTGCCAGTCCTGCCTCCTCGTCCAGTTCTCCTCCTAGTACTCCTCCATCTGCACTCAGGGAGGCTTTAGAAGAGGATTTCCCTGGTTCTCCTTCCTCAGTATATTCTTCTACTTCACATACCGGATTACAGAGACCGCCCCCTGCATGTTTCCCGCAGCAAATGAACGGTCGCATGGCCGTCCGACGCTCACCCCCTTTCCTCGAGAGCCTCGCGCGTTCCACGTTGCCAACTGCTTCCGTTACACGACCTCAGCCCGTTTTTCGCCAGCCTACTGGTCACTCATTCTCAGCTATCGAGGGAGGGTTTGGTGCCTATGAAGCAGACACGCCATACATCGACATAACTCAGTCACCTCCGACGCACACGTCTGTCGATACACTCCGACGGCTTCGTGACCGAGAAGCCCCTGTTGCTCTAGACGTAGATGCAGCGAGCCATGCACGGCCATTCAGCACCACATCCCCCACACGCTGGTGGTTTGTGAAGGAGCATAAGGCTGATGTAGATGAATTATTAGATGAGAGTGATCAAGCAGAGACGATTGAAGATGAAGAAGCACGCATGCGCAAGAAATGTAGGCTTTGCTTCGTATTGTAAAGCTCGTACGTGTTCTGACATGCTCCAGACCTCGCGCCAAAGAATCCTGTTGTGTTCTGTCACGGGCTTCTCGGTTTTGATAGCGTTAAGATTGGACCTGCTATAGCTCCTATGAACGTGACACACTGGAGGGGGATTAAAGAGGTGCTTGAAGCGCGAGGTATTGAGGTACTCGTTACGCGTGTGCCCGCAACGAGCAGTCCTATGGAACGCGCTAAAGTGCTAGAAGCACGCATATCTGAAGTTTATCCTGGCCGTGCCGTTCATCTAATAGGTAGCTACATGCCACTCTCTGTACCTTGCTCTCGTGCACTGAAACGACGTATTAGGTCACAGCATGGTACTTTATTTCAGTTATTCATGATTATCTGTTGTCTGATATGATGTGGTTAGGGAGGGCTGGACTGTCGTTACTTGACTACCCATCTCACGCATCGAAAGTTTGATGTGCTCTCGATTACAACAGTGGCTACTCCGCATCGAGGCTCGTCCTTTGCTGATCACTTCATCACAACTGTTGGGAAGGAGCGCCTTCCATCTGTTATGTCCCTGCTTGATTTACTTCCAAATGGCGGGGGAGATGGAAAGGCGTTTGAAAGCCTTACCATAGAAGCTATGCGCAAGTTCAATGAGGAGACCCCAGACGTCGACGGAGTGCAGTATTTTAGCTGGGGTGCTGTATTTGAACCGGGATTACTAGACGTTTTCAAGTAAGCCGTCCTATTCGGCCAAACTGTCTACTAGACTTGACTGAACCTACGCCCCAATATAATAGATGGTCGCATTCTGTGATCATGGAGAAGGAAGGACCCAATGATGGGCTAGTTTCAGTGCACTCGTCAAGATGGGTGAGTGACACAATCGCATCTTCTGATGACGTGCCAGCTGAACGTTCCTCAATCTTTAGGGGACATACCTCGGCACGCTCGAGGATGTTAACCATCTCGACCTAATTGGATGGATGAACACTGCGCGATACAAGTGGGCAGAACTCACAGGTCGCGAGATCAGGTTTAGGCCTGCGACGTTTTATCTTGGTGTAGCAGACCACTTAGCGCGACACGTTGAAGGACACAGCGCTGCCCAACCAAATGGCAGCGGAAGCGGTGGTAAGGTTTGCAGTGAAGAAAGTTCCACACTCCCGGCAGAAACTTCCAGAGCAGGAGCAGGAGCGAAGACGACTGAAGGAGTGGAGAATCGCGGACCACGGAGCCCAAGCCGGACGCCGCCTCCAATACGAACTTCCGGTCGTCACATTGCAGATTCTAAGTCTCATGATTCTCCTACTATACAAACACCTCCAAAGCCGCAATCGTGATTTCTTTGTTTCCCTCGCATGCAACCCCGTCTGTACTCTACCAGTGGCGATACCGATCCATCCAATTTGCTTTGTTCCCTTGTCATGAATAGTTAATGTTAATTCCGCAAGTTATAGCTACTAGATGTACTTTGAAATAAAAGGTATTAGATAAGGAGTGATTGAGTTTAAGTGAGATCGACGGATCGGATGGCCATGGTGTCCTCGTGATAGTAAAATCCCCCCGAGTCTATGTCCTCCGAACATTTCGGCTTCTTTGCACTTCACACGCATCGATCTCTCTAGCTGTCGTATCCCAGTCTCTCGCTATCGTTCATCCACCCCTCCATTTGTACTCGTGATTCAGCTGCTCTAGACACACCCACTTATTCCAGCGAGCTAAACTGAATCTCCATATCCATCTCTTTGCTGCTTTCTCTCCGTACGATATATAATTATTGAAGACATGCCCACCGAATTCAAAGAAGACTCTAAGAACAAAGTCTTTGAAGGTACTATTGCAAAGTACTCCTTTAAGGTGTGTGGTTGAAAAGCGGGCGAAGGCACTGATCGCCTATGTGCCTTGCTATGTCCCTGGAATGACTTATATTTGGATAGTCTGAAGCACTCGGAGGGACGAAAGCGAACTTCAACCTCTTCCTCCCGGCAAACGCGTCCCCCACGTCCAAAGTCCCTTTGCTCACGTACCTAGCCGGCTTAACATGCACTGAGGATAACGGGTGCGTGATGCCTCGCTCCCAGGATCGGATTAGCGCTCGAAGAGCTGACTATATGCGCATATACCCACACTTGTAGAGCGCAGAAGGGCGGATTCTTCAAGGATGCGGCTTCAGAAGGTATTGCAATTCTCTTTCCGGATACTTCTCCTCGAGGTGCCGGAGTTGAAGGAGAGGACGATGACTGGGTATCGTCATTTCCATCATTGCCTCTGCAGTCGGCACGCTTAATTATGAATATCGTAGGACTTTGGCACAGGGGCAGGGTTCTACCTCGACGCGACGAACCCAAAGTACTCAAAGCACTATAATATGCTCACATTTGTTACGAAGGAACTCCCCTCCGTCCTCGTATCTCAGGGTATTCCCGTCGACCTCTCTCGTCAATCCATTTTCGGTCACTCCATGGGTGGACACGGTGCACTCACAATCTACCTCGCCTCCCCTCCGGGTACATACCGCTCCGCCAGTGCTTTTGCTCCGATCTCGAACCCGACGAAGTGCCCATGGGGTGATAAGGCATTCAAAGGTTATCTCGCTGGTGGAATTGAGGAAGCCCGTAAACGGTACGATGCGACGGAGCTAATCCGCGGGGTTAAGGACCCTGTACATATTCTCATTGACTACGTACGCTGTGGCTTATGCCGTCTTATCATCGCACGGGAAGAAATTATCCGCTGACGATTTGCGACAGGGAACGGGCGATAACTTCTACAAGCAAGGTCAACTGCTTCCCGAGAACTTCTTGAAGGCTTCAAGAGAAACGGGACACGATGAAGTCGAAGTACGCGTACGCAGTCAGGAGGGATATGATCATAGTTATTATTTCGTAAGGTCACGCAGTACGGCGACAGAGGACTGTTAACTGATATCTAATCTTGTCGTAGATTTCGACTTTCGCAGCTGACCACGTCCATTTCCACGCCAACTTCCTCAAGGCATGATTATGTTCAGCACGGACCGCCATTTGGAGTACATGTATTGGTGATTATAGCAGGAAGGATATGTATCGAATACAGTCAGTTTGTAACATTAGTTGCGGTTGGGGATCACTGTAAATTTGCACAGGCCATGAGTATGAGACCCAGGTGAAGGGCTGAAGGGTTCGAAGAAGTCAGAAGCTCGAAGAAACGGGGTTCATATGTTCTTGGTCGAATGGCCTTCCACTCAGCTATTGACGCGTTCGCTGTAGTCATGTACCAGTTCCTCAAGGTCTCTCGTGATCCATTGGCTCCGCAAAGCGTCCTGAATTGTCATTCTTCCCGTAT
This sequence comes from Inonotus hispidus, assembly GCA_024712875.1. NCBI lineage: Eukaryota > Fungi > Basidiomycota > Agaricomycetes > Hymenochaetales > Hymenochaetaceae > Inonotus > Inonotus hispidus. The sequence goes on along the minus strand of CM045714.1, from coordinate 2,826,006 downwards.
GATCGCGGGTAAGAAGCCCATTAACTAAATTCTTGGCTAGAGAACACACGATAAGCATTCGCTGAATGAGAAATTGGCATATCTGGAAAAGGTTTACCATCCAGTATGTCATCCCAGGAATTGGCAAATTCCAAGGAACAGTTGATGATGCGTGTTTTGACAACCTTTTCACTGACCGGTGAAGACTGGGAAAGAAGCGACGCTCGTGATTCGGCATATTCTTGATAATGTTCAATTTCTTTGTCTTGATAGTCAAACGGGTGCATTCCCCTGAATGCAAACCTTAGATCAACAGTATCGATCCGATAGCTTCACTCACGTCAGCATAATATATATTATGAGACCGACACTCCAACAGTCTGCAGGTAGGCCTACGTATGCGAGTTCCTTATTGTCAAGTGCCAGCACGCCCTCTGGGGGTAGGTAGGAGACGGTGCCGCAGACAGTTATTGTTTCTTGATATGCCCTCGTCCTTGCGAGGCCAAAATCCGCAATCTGCACACGAGGGAACGGTCCAGGCGCACAAAGGAGGACATTTTCGGGCTAACAACGCAAGTTAGTCGCACCCCGGACAGAGGTGACTTGGCTGAACCTTTATGTCTATGCAACAGGGGTGAGGAAGACCAATACTGATCATTGGGGTGACATACCACGATGCGATATTGAGCGGTCGTGCAGATACTCAATTGATTTGAAAAGCTGATATGTTATGAACTTAGCCTCTGCTTCGTCCAATCGAAGTCGATGTGCGGTATAGGTGAAGAGATCTCCACCCGTACAAAGCTGAGTTAATGGCAAGAGGTATTTATTCTCAGATTCATCTGTCCACTCAAAACCATACCTCGAGGAAAATGTGACTGGAGTCCGATATATCCGTCAGGAAGGGGTACCAGGAGAGATACATACGTACAGCCAGCCCACTTTAGTGTTCATTTCCACGTCCAAGATTCCGCATATATTCGGCTGCAATGGCAGTGGAGTTTTTTTGTGGATAATCATTTCGCGAAGTACGGCCTACTCACATGTTTAAGCTTCCGCAGTATATTGACCTCCTTGATAGCTTTCTGCATGTCATCTTTCCCTCGGGATTTGGTAATCACCGTCTTGCAGGCGACTTGTCGAAACGAGCTGGAATCAAAGGCCAAATGCACGGAGGCAAAGGAGCCACTGTTCGCAGGTAAGGTCAGGAATTGCAGCAGGAGCGATAAGAAAGATTCCCGCCTTCCGAGACAATGCGACATTATCGTGTAACATCCTACCGTTAGATTCTGGAGTGGCGAGAGCTATCAGCGCTGGAAACCAATGTCTCTGAAAAAATCACTTTGTACACGCCTCGGGGAGGTGTCGGCTCGAAAATATTCGATTTTTCGCGGGGCTCTTTAAGAACGTGAATGCACTTGAAGACTGACAAAAGGTTCAGGTCTATTAGATATCTAGGTTGAAAGAATGTATACATACTTCGAGAATGTGGTATTTCGATTTCGTCGCCATCCATCACTATCGCTGCATTGCGACGTAGCCTGTAGCCGTTTAAAATGACTCCATTGGTTGAGGTATCCTAGAGACCTCTTGAGTTGATGTAACTTGTTGCCCTCGTATATTCTTACATGGCAGGAAACTAAGACCCCTCCGGTACTTGAGAGCACGCTGCCAGTAAAAGGGTTGGTCAATCAATGGGCAGGGAGAAAAGGAAGCCCGCCAAAGTTACGCGTAGAATTTGCAGTGAATATTGGAAACGACTTTGTCCTCAATGACATACGTGCTAGGACTCCGTTAGTGCCACTTCCCTTTGAGTACAGGTGACTCACCATTCTCGAGGATTTCTTCCGATAGTAGCCGGCTTGTCCAGAGTCAGGAGAATAACTGATAATATACGTCATAAAGTACAAGTTTCTTGGACAATGCCGCCGACATTACCTTCCTGGCGACCAGCGTTGTTTGTAGTAACTAGTCTGGCGCATTCGACCGGTCTCGCTACTCTTCGCGATTTGAAAGCGACGTCAGCGTCAATAGCCTCATCTAGTAGGCGACGTCGCTTTCCGAAAGAACTGGTTGTGGCAGGCATGGAGTGTAGCGAGTGCCGAATCTCGTTGATGAAGAAACCAAGACGCGTTTGTTAGATGATGACACGCGTTATTTGCACTTATTTTGATAATTGGGTCCCACGGTGGCAGTGGCTGACATTGCCTCGTAGATACAAAAAAATTGCTCTAAGTTACACGTTATACAACAATGGCCAGACTGTCATCAGCTTAATTACAGTTAATTGCGAGTTTCGTCAGGGTATTGAGGAATTCGAAAGAAAAACAGCGGCAAAATCGTTACGGTCCATGGAGAAATATCGAGTGATACAGCAAGAGATACAACGGAAGATCGAGAAGTTCATGATTGCAATCATAATTTGCCCCGCTTACTGAGTTTCCTACTGGCCTTGGGAAGGTTAGATTCTGGTTCCGGTGTCAGACTCTTTCCGAATCCCAGTCCCAGTCCGAAGAAGCCCTTTGTGGAGGGCATGCGCTCCGGAGCCAGGTGATGGTGGTGCTTGTGCGAAGGACCCATGCTCACTCTCTTTTTGAGGAAGTTCCCCTTCTTAGGATCATGAATGGGTATGACAGCGGCAACTGGCTGACTAGGCGGAGATGGTTGGGTCGTGCCACTAGTACTACTTTGGCCGGCTCTACGCACCAATTCGCTGGGTGGCGTATAATTGGTGTTCTGGTTCTGGTTCTGCTGTCGAAGGGGTGCCGGCATGACTATTCGCTTAGGTCGGTGCCGCTCAGCCGGTAATGGAGGAACACGAGATATCCCAGACGAAGAGGTCGAATATGTGCTGGCAGATGACGGGTAGACCGGCTGGCTGACAGAACGCGAAAGCGGAGAATTCTGTTGCGGAGGTTGGTGGAAAGACACGTGCTTCTGAATCGGCGCTCTTTCCCGTTGCATACTTGGATGAAAACTCGAGACCATGCCGGTACGCAAATCTGATCTGGATGCGTTCTCAGACGATGATGCAGAATTGTCCCGGTCATCGGTTCGATAAGGCAGTCGTTGAACTTCTCTTGGTTGCATAGACGATGGAAATTGTGAATAATCATCATACAACTGCTCCGGAGACCAATCATTGCTATTCCGCACATCTTCCCCGTATCCATTTCGAGGAATGGCACGGTTCTGCTGTAAAGGGGGGCCACGTTGTTCGTAAACAGGTTGTTCAGGAGCAGAGGATGGAAATGGTCCAGTTGCGACAGGGGGAATACGCTCCAGAGGTGTCGTTTGGCTTCTCGAAGGCGGTACTCTGGTCAAGAATTCGCCAGGCTTCAAATTCAATCTGAAAGGGACTGGCTGTGGGGGTGCATTCAAGGGAGTTGTAGCCACCAGTACATGTTGTCTTGGAGAGGGCTGGAATCTCGTTAACAAAGTAACTTAATGATAAAACGAGTAAAACAGACCTGATGCTGCCGGTCAAGGGGTACAACACGCGGCGGCGGAGTGTCCACCTTACCTCGCATTTCGTATGGGCCTCTATGGTGCAGAGGGACACCAGAAGGCGTACTTTCGTCCAGCTCGTCTATGCGATCCAATTCGGCCGGAGCACGACCGGATGCAGAAGTCTCCGCAGTTGTGTTTCCACGACGTGGGAAGTGCGGTCGTTCAGTGCCTGTTCTTTCCACAGGCTCACTCATCGTACGCATCGTTGATGGGGGTAGTGTCGCACTCCGAAGAATACCAACTGTATTCGGTCCTTGTTGTGATCGTCCTGGTATGTCCACGGGGGTCTGCGCTGTTACAGGCAGCCCTTGATGCGGACGAAGGGACATGGGTACATTGCGGTGTGACGCGCTTTCTGAGACATCCCTGTCATCGCTCAAATAAGCCAATAGTTCTTCCTGCTCTGCAACGTCATCATGTTCACTTTGTCGAGGCTGTGGAAGGTTAGGGCGGCTTGAGACTGGAGTAGATGTTGGGGAATCGGATGTTTGCGCCCTTTCACGGGTATGGCTCGACTCCTGCACGTCTTCATTAGAATAGTTGGAACCCAGTGATGCAGTAGACCCATTCTGTTGCTGCGGGCGCCCCAATGATCCCTGCTGGTTCGAGACGGGCACGCTATCGGCATACGATGGCGGTGGCTCGTCCTCAGTGTTGAGGGAGGCCGATTGTGACAGAGGAATGCTCTTGTTCATATCCTCTTTGCGTATACCGGCTGACAGCGACGAGCTATCGTGGTCGGGATGATGAGATGGATCGCTCGAGAAAGCAGGATCATTTGAATCGAAAAATGGTACCGGAGAGGGGTTCTGAGGCGGCCGTTGGGTTGGAGATGCGACTGAGTTGGACACGCCATCGTTATATGCGCTGACTAGCAAGAGTGAAGACGAAGAACTATCCTGTGGAAGAGTAGGCGACGCCGGGCGACGTTTGGTTAAGCGCAGAGGTTGCGTCTTGGATGGGTTCGACACGGACGCCCAGTGATCTGAAGTGTTATGACTAATAGAATGGGGCATGAGCTGATGATGGTATTGTCGATCTTATCTTCTCCAGCGACTGCCACTACTCAGTTCTGAGTGATTGAATGAGGGACTCGAGTGGAGGTAAACGAGGAAACGATAGTGTTGAGTGGGATGCCGCAGGATGGGAGCAGGGTCGATGCACAGGAGGTTAAGGCCTGGCAGTCCAGTGCCACCGAGGCAATATTTATTATTGATATCAAAGAGGAATGCTGTCATCATGGTAGCCATCCCCATATGAGTCCTCGCTCCGGGTATTATTGTCTCTTCTCGACTCACGCCTACCTATTCGGCCTATCGCTTGCACGCGGTAACTATGTCGAATTCAAAACAAAAGCTGATACATATTTGTAATGCTGGAATAAAATAACAATTGCTATGCAACGAAAGCCAAAGACAAAACGGAAATGATTTGTGCATGAAAGGACTTTGGCATACCAGGCGAAAGGACAACATGCATGGGAGCATCATGGAAGCGCATGAAAAACATGGGAACCATGGAAGACCGGAAAGGAGGGGAAATTTTCGTGGAAAGCGAGCGTAAAAAGCGGGTAGTGTATACCTTAGGAAGATGTATGTTCCGTGCGAATCGCAAGTATCGCCCAAAACCTGAAGAGGCTCAGCAATCTCAGAAGAATAGGCGGTGATATGGCACTGATAATGTCAGCCAAGTATGTGCCGGATCGGGCAATGTAGCCGTCCGGTGACGGTGATGGGTCCGCTCGACCGTCCGGAACATCTTCCAGTTCAAACTTTTCCTTAACTGGCGACGTGGAAGCATCCGCAGTCACCTTTTCTGGGATGGGCAGTGTCTCTACGACCTTGGAGATGAGAAGTGGACGGGCTTCCACTGCTCGTTCGGCTACCCTTGGCCTTGCCTCGACCTGCTGGTCACGAACAAACGGCCTAGCATCAACGGCCTCATCCCGCATTTCTGAAGGAACGGGCTTAGTCGAGATGTTCTTGTGGCGAACGTTGACCTTTGTTTGTGTGCCAAAACTTTTGATTGTGGGTGTCGCCTGGATAGCACGGCTCACGGTCTTCAGTAACGGCGGTGTCCCTGGAAGTCGAACATAAGAAGGTGAAGAATTTGGATCGCTCGGGGTTGCGGGGCGACGATCAAAGCCATGAAGCTGGCTGTGGCTCCGCTCGTGAAGACGAAGCTGCTGAAGCTGCGGAAGAATTTCGCTGACACGCTGCCATCCAAGACTGTGTGCCTCGATGTAGCCTGGCCTGTTCTTTTCCCGGAAGAACTTCAGGTTATCAAGGAACGGCACAAAATGGCTGAGATGAATAGCAACATTGAACGGATCCTCCACCCAAGAATGGCCGAGATGCAACATTGTGAGGCAGCGGGACGAGGTCTCGATTTCAAAAAGTGTCGGATTGTCAGTCCGACAGGCATGGATTGGCAAGTGCAATGTGTGTAACCGCTGGCATCCCGCCGTTAGTAGAGCCAGTCCCGTTAAGGTCACTTTAGGAGGACCAGATGCGAGAGGCCACCGGGAAAGAGGGCATAGCTTGAGTATTTCAAGATTCGGACATGCTGTTGCGAGGTGTTGCAAATCCTGGTCCAAGAAGATACGCGACTGTGGGAGATCTATTTCGAAGCGAGTTAGGAATGGGAAGATGACTCTTGATTGCTCGGTATTTTCTAGCCCGTCAAGCCGTATACGTCGAGCGCTAGTTTCTCCACGCGTAGTTGAACGGATTAGATCCGCAAATCGCGAATTGCTCGATGGCGAAATTGTGAAGGATCGAAGGCTTGTCTTGAACTGCTTGCTGATGGTTAACCACAAAAATCGCCATTCATTTTCACTCTCCGGTTCATCAAGTGATAGATCGATGCTTTGCAGAGGCGCCGCAACGCGTGCAAGGAAGTTCGTGGCGGAACTCAGCTCACCACTGTTCATTCGATGCCGGTCAGGAGAAATACTATGGGGAAGATGTCTAGACACACCTAATACTCAGATGGCGCAGTTGCTTGAATCCTGGCTCCGCTCCAAAGTTAACGATAACGGTGGATTCTGCCGCGGAAAGCGGCGTCATTACGAAGTCAGGGGAGGAGAAGCCCGGAGAAGCTTTTCCCGACGAAGGAAGACCATTGAAGAAAGTAGCAATAACACCGTCTGATCGATCACCGACATCGATCTGAAGGCTTCTAAGAGACGGGATAGAGGACAGCCAGCGTCCAATAGAACGTGAAAGCGCACCAGGCGCCATGAGTGTGACCTGTTCCAGGGTCGTCTGCTGCTGGAGGAGGCGAGGCAAGTAGTGTGGCAAGCGTGTCGGTGAGGTAATGGATAGTGCGGTTAGACGCGTGCTCGCCGAGACCGCTGTCAAATATTCGGCAAGGTCCTCCTGTGCAACGCTGCCACCGACATCGAGGGTCACTGAGCGCAGCTGAGGGTTCAAGAACAGCTTGCTCCTCTGTAATCCTTCGCTGGACTCGCATTTCCAGTTCAGAGCTTTCAGATTCGGAAGAAGGTACTCCCGGGGCTTTGTCTTCTCGATTACAGAGAAGATGCTCGGATGCACGTTGCCTATGCTCTCATTGTACGTGATTTTACGAACTCGATCGCCATGAACGAGGACACGGTCCCAATCACCTGGTCCTGGCAATTTCTCCTGTATAAAAATTAGCAATGTAATTAGTGAACTGTACTCTGTCACTTACAAACCCCTGTCCGGGTCGTCGCGCCCGCTTGAAAAGGTATCCTGGCATAAGTGCTAGGAGAGGCAGCAATGAATCAAGCTCCCTCCACAGGGCGTTCAACGCCATCTCTGAAACAGCCCTGCATGTCCGCGAGATCCGCGACACAGTACGGCGACCTCCTGGCGTGTCCAGGATATAGTCAATAGCAAATCTGGTCAGTTCCGGGTCCTTGAGCAGCTGCAACATAGCGAGTCGAATCTCGATAACGAATAGGAAATAAACTGGAGGCGTGCGAGTACTAATGGATACAGAGAAGTCTAAGCAGACAATCGGAAGGTCATCATGCTTGCAGCATATATAGCCACAGATGCTTAATCTGAACGTGTATTGTGCATGTTGACCGCGTCTAGGTCGTGCTGTGGGGGCATGCATGATGGCATCCCAGTTTATCCTTGATTCTCGGTTCCTCCTTGGTGCCGTTGACTAGCTGAAACCTGCATAAAGGCAGAACAGGGCAAGAAGCAGGTCCCCTTGGATTAGAACATTTAGCAAGTCAGGTGGTGAAATTAATGAATCTAGTCACAGCATGCAAGGAACACGTGTACAATATAGCAACTTCACAGCGCACACAAGACATGTTTCAGAGCCCTAAGTAGCACATAAGAACGGCTAGCAGCAAGTTGTGGTGCATAAGCGACCGAGAACTTACCTAAATCATAGTTCCCCTACCTCCCATGGCGTTCCTTCCCCCGCCCATTCGTCGTCCGTTGTTGTGGCCGTAGCATCTTCGACTTCTCCAATGCTCCACACCTCGCCCTGCTGATCTATTGGACCAGGCCTTCCCTGAAGCAAGGATTCCACGAGAGCGTGCTCTTCACGCGTAGGCCGACGGGACGAAGATATGTGAAGGACGCTCCGGAGGTTCTCTGGCAAGTTAATTTCAGGCTCATCAGTCTCCAACGTATCCCCTTGGATCTCCGGCGTTGCGTCAATTGTATCCTTGTGAAGAAGGCCCAACGTTTCCAAAGTCGCATCCTCATCACCAGAATTATCCTGTGATCCGACTGTCCGTCGTGTTTGAGAATTCAATTCGACCACTCGAAAGTCGGAGTCGTCATCCATCTGATCATCGTCATTGAAGTCGACAGCAGCCAATTTTGGCTTCTTGCGGTCCTTGTTGGCACCTTTAGAAGGCAGGTCACGCCGACTAGGTTGGCCAGTGCTCGGAGGAGGGGAGGGGGGGAGAAGTTTACCAGCTGGCAGTACAAATTGATCGTCACACCCCAAGTCGCCCGCAGCGACTGAGCTCGATCGTTTTCTCCCGGATACTGTTGGAATAGTTTCCAGCGCATCACCGGATCCAGCGGTGGCGGGTTTACCTCGCAAGTTGGATTCAGCTGCTGGGTGCACTTGCTTCCCAACGATCACGGAAGTCGCCACTTGCATTTCCTGTCTCTCTTCCGGTCTTCTTCTCTGGCTTTGCGTGTGGAATATTATCCCTTGGACCACGGACTGAGACTGCATCCCGTTCTCTTCGCCTCCGAAGGGGTCAGGAATAGACCTGTTGCGCCCGAAAGGACCCTTCTTCTGGGAAAAACCAGGCCATAAGAGCTGTGATTCTTCGAACACGGGCTTAAATATCTTCCCGCTGCATGAAGCCTTTACCGGAGATTCGGAAATGCATGCTGTCTCATCGTCTGAGTTTGATTCAGGACTAAGACGAACAGATCCCGTCCGCGCCTTCTTCGGAGACGGAGATACTAAATCACCTCTCAGACGCTTTCGTGCTTTTCGAACAGCACTGTTTACTGGGAGGGGTGGAGGTTTCGGGAACGCGGTGAACGGAAGAAACGGTGGTTCTGGAGAAAGGGAAGATACCACCCTCTTGCTCGGCGGCATTGACGGACCATTTTCGAAGTTGAGCTGCGGCAGCGGGGGTTCATCGGGATGCCTACCTTTTCCTAGAGACGATTTCGAAGGGGAGAATGGGTTCGGAGTCGCATCCTTCATCTCATGGGCTACAGGACGTGATTTGGGAACGATAGCAGACGGGCCGGGTTGGGGGGAAGTACGACGCGGCGGAGTGGTCGGGACGATGCCATCGGTTGGCCGCGGGGTGGTTTGTGTTGCAGGATCCTTGGAAAGCTTCTTATATAGCTTATATTTTGCCGCTACACGCTCGAATAAGATGAGCAAGCTCAAACGCGAGAGTAGAATACGGAATGCAACAAACCTATCTTCGGAAGAGACTTAATGTCATCCAAGGTTGGGTTTCTTTGGTGCTCAGTCTTGAAGGCACGTTCCCATGATTTAATTTCTGCGCGAAGTGTAGCTAAGTCCATGCATGTCGCGTCAGAAGGTTGAGCTATGGTGGTTGTCAGTCGCGAGTCTCGCGACCTCGGGTGCGTGACTTGCACATATCCAAAAACGCGTCGACGGTTATGGTACCAATTTCTCACGTTCCAATGACGCGTCGCGTCCTGCCTCCTTTAAATCCCAAAATCAAAGGCCAAGGGTAATATCTCCCGTCGTTCTAAACCCACAATGGCCGAAGTTAAAAAGCAAGAGAAAGACTTCACTGCCGAAGTAGACGTTCTTCTTCCAGAAGTTACCACTCTTGCAAAGGTGACTACCGCCGCTTGTTGCTGCACGCATCTATCTTTCTGAACTTCCTGTTAGAGTGGAAATCTATCAGAGGCAATCGAGAAACTGCTCGCACTGGAGAAGCAGACACGTAATGTGAGAGCATCTCCTCACCAGTTCCCAAAGTCGCTTCTGACCGTGTTCCAGGCTTCAGATCTCAAGTCGACTACTACTTTGGCTACGACCCTTGCCAACCTCGCCTACGAGGCCCGTGACTACCAAGCATTAAATTCGAGCATTCTTTTATTAAGCAAGAAGCATGGGCAGTTCAAAGTGACCATCCAGTCGCTCGTTGAACAAGTTATGGGCTGGCTTGATGAAGTAAGAAGCCGGGATGGTCTGCAGAAATGGCTCGAGTTAGTGGAGACCTTGCGGCAAGTGACCGAAGGAAAGGTATACCAAACCTCATTCACATTCAAGCTGTAACTCAAGTAAATAACAGATCTTCCTTGAAACTCCGAGAGCTCGAGTAACGTTATCTCTCGCACATTACCATGAATCATTGGCAGACCACCCAACATCAACCTCTCCTCCGCCACAAACGTCCCTCGAGACTGCGTCGGATCTTCTCTCCGAACTACAAGTTGAGACCTACTCGTCAATGGAGAGACGAGAAAAAACGGAGTTTCTACTTGAGCAAATGCGATTACATGTGTTGGTGGCGAAGGGAAAGGACGCGGAAGCTAAGGGTCTCACAGAAAGCCGAGGTGAAGCAGACTGGATCAAGGCGCGAGTTGGTGGGCGAAAAGTGAATGAGAGGTTCCTGAAAGAGAAGGGCAACGAGGTGCATATCGGTAATCCTTCTCTGAATTCATGGAGCCTAACTATCCTTCCTTCGATGTAGGATCTGAAACTGAAGTTCTATGACCTAATGATTCAATACGCATTGCACGGCAAGGAATATCTTGATGTCGCTAAGTACTACCACAGTATTTGGGATACCCCAACGATCAAGGAAGACGTCTCAGGGAAGGGAAAAGATGTCAGTACTCGTCCCCCCCCCCTCCAAAAGAAAGATATTGTATTTCTCATACATATTTACAGGCGCTTGAACACGTCGTTTACTATATTGTGCTCTCCCCTCACAATAATGAACAATCGGATATGCTGCATCGAATCTATGCGTACCCCGAGCTCCAGAAATTGGAACTCCACCGGTAAGATTTCACCTTGCTCATAGCGAAACTGCATTTGTATTTATGGTCCTGTTTAGGAATCTCTTGAAGTGCTTTGTGACCAAGGAAATCATGAGATGGCCAGGAATCGAGAACTTCTACGGGGCTGCCCTTCGCGGTACCGATGTTTTCAGTCATGCAACTCCAGACCGTTGGGAAGACCTTCACACACGCGTAATAGAGCATGTAAGTATTCTTTCGTTGATAGTGTCAAAGGTGGCAGGATTAAATGGTTTCTCAGAACATCCGAGTTATCGCGAGCTATTATGCACGTATATCAGTGAAACGACTCCAGATCATGCTGGACCTATCAGCACAGGAAACGGAAGACATCCTATGTAGGCTAGTCGTCTCGAAGACGGTATGGGCCCGAATCGATAGGCCGGCGGGCGTCATTACTTTCCGACAGCAGAAGACGGCGGAGGATGTGTGTAACGAGTGGAGTTCAGATATGCAACGATTGCTTGGTTTGGTAGAGAAGACCTGGATGGGGATGAATGCAGCGTTAGCTGCTCAGTCTCGTGTAAATGTGCAGTAGCGGACTGTATGATATTCTATTAATGGCATTTTTGTACTCCCCTCTGAGTCACGTGTCCGTCATCCAAATATACTCTTTTCGTTTCAAAGCGACTTCTCATTTTGTGGTTACAAACTCGATGGTGCGACGCGTCGCGACACAGGTGCACAAGCAAGTCAGTCGGCTTACGCTCACTGGCTATATAAAACAGGAGCCACTATGGTACAGAGCTGTCCTTGAACATCCTCCACTTCCTCTTCCACCACGTTCACCACCAAATCGGCTTTCGAATGTTGAAAACTCAGCTCCTTACGATCTACCTTCCGATGCTAGCGCCTCAACGTCTGCGCATCTAAAGAAGCCTCCAAAGGTGAAGGCTCAACCGATTGTTTACTTGGAGGACCAAGTTCGCCGCCAATTTTTCCGAGACCATCCGTTCGAAGCATTTCGAGAACGAACTTTGGTTGAAGCGGGGGCCATTGAGGATGAGCACCCCGTACGTGGAGCGGAATGGACTAGGCTCAGTCAACGAGGGAGAAATCCTTATCCTGAGGAGTATGTTTCCCAGCCTATGGTTACAGGAAAGAATAGAAAGACTGACGATGTAAACAAGTGCTGTCCGATTTGCGGTAAACCTGTACGAACACACTCCAGAAAAGTCGCTTTCAGATGCTTACGTTGCCGCGTGCATGCAATATCGAGCCTTGCGCTTCGAGCAGGAAGTCGCAGCAGAAATCGCGGTCGCCGAGGCGGAGTACTACGGTATCAAGTTCGAACCCAAGGCCATTCAGCGTTCCTTCGCCCGTGAGGAAGAGAATCTGAAGACATGGGAGACGACGAAACTTGCAGAAACTCAGTCGGTCGAGGGACGAAAACGCTGGCGCATGCGTGTTGAGCCTCCTCGGATTGAGCAGGGTTCACTATCGGATTGGTCGAGGGGCGAGCAATACATACGGCTGTGGAAGAAAGGCATTCGACCGGACTATTCGCCAGCAGTATCGGCACCCCTCGAGGGGGGTAGTACGGAGGTAGTCACGTACAGCAACGAGATTGATTTCATGCCCTTAAAGCCCAAATAATTCCTACTCTCGTTGTTACTCGGGCTTGCCCGATCATTTCTGGTATAGTTAAAGGCTACAGCTAGATGATACAATAACTTAAACTAAACATCCAATCAAGGTCCGACTCTATGCCGCTTGAAGGCAGCTTCTATGTCTGCTCTCGAGTATTCCAGAGTTACACCAGTCTCCTTGTAACATTGACTGATTCGCGCCAAGAAGAGATCTGTCATGCGGAAGAGCTCCTCTTCGCATGCCTTCCATACGCCCACCAAGACGGTGTTGGCTGGGGTGCCCTCTGGTGCATCAGCATCCGTGAAATGCTTTTCGACGCGCTTGAAGAGTGCATCAATGTTCTTCCGTATGTCTTTGGAATCGTACTCTTTGACAACGCGCTTCAAAGCGGAGCGATTGTACGAGGTGTTCTTCGAAACCTCAGTCGGTGCAGTGGTTTTAAGTAGGCGATCGACGCCATCAAAGAAGTCCTGAATAGATACAATAAGTACTCGTCAGACCCTCGACAGCTTTAGGAGGACTCACAATGATCTTTGCGAAGGAGCGGCGCATGACCATTTTGACATACGCGCTCAAATTCTCATCGTAGATCGCCTCGGCTCGTTTCTTGAACGCATTGACAGCATTGATATTGAGTCGTCCGATTTCTGAAATGAAATGGTGCATGTTGTCTTCATCGATCGCACATCAGCGCGATCCATAGCGCAAATCCATACAAGCAACGCCTACCGATGAGGATGACATGATAATTGAGCTGTCCCTTGTCTTCACCCTCTCCGTCTATCTTCGCCATTTGCTTGAGGCAATCGAACATACTCTGTACAATGCGATCGTATGCCGCATCAACACTGCCGCGGATCTCCAGACCATTCGTACCAACAAGCTGGCTCTCAATACGCGAGACATACACGGGGAAATATTTGATGAAGTGTGCCACGCCGCGCCGTTTCTTCGCATCGAGCCTCGTTTGCTCAACGCCTTTGATTTGCTCGTCCTTCCAGATATATCAGTAGACCGTAATGTGAAACAAGATTAATGAACTGCAACTCACCACGTGGCGATCAAAAATAAGGCGGAGACGTTGGTGCTGTTTCTCGAGAACACCAACAAAGAAAGGATTCCCCCGAGACTCCGCGTCTGCGATCGCTCGCTCGATGGAAGCAAGGACACCGACAATTTGCCTGTCAATGATGAGTATAATGTGTGGAGATCAGGGCGTACAGCAGCTCACATGTTATCCTTCGCAAGAGCCGAGTCGATAAACGCTTTGAGATCTGTTGTTAGAAACCCAAAAATGAGGTCCATGGCGCCACGTAAGAGCTTCATTGTCGTGTTGCTTAGCCCTGCATATTGAGACGCCTGTCGACGGAAATAATGGTCAAGAGACATGTAATCTGCGAACGTGATTGCGGCATCGTTGATGAGCAAGAAGTCTGCAATGAATGCTCGTTCGCTGTAAATTTGCGGCGCAATTTGCTCGAGTATGGTGTCCAGTACCTGGAGCGTATGCGTTAATTCAAAGGCAGAAAACGGCATTTGTTACATACCTCGAAGGGCTTCAGCGTTCCACCGGATCGTTTGCCCTTCTCCTTCTTACCATCCAAAGGAGCTCGGACAACGGTGCCGGCCCGACGAAGGCCACCAGATACCAAACCTTCCTTTTCTGTAGCCGCGAAAGCTAGCATAACGTCTACTTTCAGCAAGGTGAAATTCCCCTTGAGAGAGAGTTGTGACCCACCTTGTTCAGTCTCTTCTTCTGATGCCTGTCGGATAAACTTGCTATATGAGGTCAAAAGCGCTCTGACTTGTTTCGAGTGCAAGTCGCTTGCCGCAGAGAAGTATGCCTATGATGAAGATATACAACGTCAGACAACATAAAACGAATCCAGTCGACGCGTGTTACTTACCGCGCAGATCTTAGAGTATTTGGTCTCTTCCATTTCTCGTAGGTAAAGCATGATCCCGCAATAACGGCCGAGATACGCTTCCAGCGGCTTATGATCGAGCATGATCAAAATCCCCTTCTCGCTCGATGAACGAAGTCCGCTGGTATCTCCGAGCAAGAGATTGCTCTGGGCAGTGAACATAATGGTGAGGAAGTCGAGGACGCGTTTGCAGAATTGGTTGTTGTGCATGCGGTACTCTTCAAGCCTCTCCATAGTTGCAGCCATGTCTGAAGATGCAGTCTTAATAACGAGGCCGATGATCTGGGAACTTAAACGAACCACTGTCACGGGCAGCGAGGAGGGCTTTGTAGAGCTCGGTAGCAGCCGACTCCAATCTGGCTATGCCGTCATCTTTCTCAAGCGACTCCTGCGTCAGTATCAACAACGTTTCTCGATCTACGTGAACCGTTTGCTAGAAATAACTCATGATTAGCAACACAAGTTTATGACAATGGAAGCGAGACGACAGACCAGTAGTTTCTCAAGCTCGGCCAAAAGCTGCTGCTGGTTTTGTATCTGCACTTGAAGTCCGCGGTTTTGTGATTGTATATACAAGATGTCATCGCTGACGGCCTGTGAAGCAACAATTCAACTTAGGAAGAATCACACACAATGTCTATCTCCATGCATACGTTAAGGTGTATCTTGTACGAAGACACCGTCTTATCCATGCCGTCGAGCTCTGCAATGGCTTCGTCCAGGCCAGCCAGGACCTTCGCAATTCGTACATCATCCGACTCTAATAAAGAATGAATATTTGCCTGGAAAGGGAGTCAGTTATTATTCCATACTTGAATGTGTCAACCTACTCTCTCCAAAAGAACTAATTCATCTAGCAGTCTTGATTCAATAGCATCGGCCGGACCTTTTCGAGTCCGGGTAGGAAGCCCGTCTCCCAACCACTCGTAACCTTCGAGCATTTCCTCTATGTTCGATAGAGTCGCCGCGGCAGTATCGCCTTCTTCCCATACAGCATCTTCCTCGTCACCCTGACCTTCGGCCGCCTCAGCATTCACATTCGTCGCACTTGGAGGAGGGGTAGCTTCTGTAGCAAATAGCAAACGGTCTAATAAGGCCTGATTTGCAGGATCGAAGAATGATATTCGGGCGTTCGCATCTCGCTTCCCGGGATGTGATTGTTGCGATGCCTGCAAGCTCATTGGTACAGCCGTAGGAGTGACTTTCGTCACTCGCAGGGGTATGGGTGGCTCGACACTAGGTGCGGCTTCTCGATCTCGCAGCGAACGTCGTGAGGAAGTAGACAAAGCGGGCGAGGCTGCTCGTGGTGTCGCAGGGTTACTACGCATTCGGAAACCGCTAGAACTACTGGGACGAGGATATTCGGGAGTAGGAGCTGAGGGTATTGGAGAACCAGATGATGAGACAGCACTGGAAAGCGACATTGCTATCGATACCGAGGAAGCACCGGAACCACTGGTTGCTGAAGCCAGTGACGGAACATCAAGAGACGTGTGAGGGCTCTCAAACTGATACGTTGATGCCTGGGATTGTGCTTGAACCGGTCTTGAACGCAGCGGTGACGACTCCTTTATCCGGCTTGTAGAAGCCGGAGCTGGGCCCGTCGGAGGGAGATTTATAGATGGACGCTGGCTAGGTGAGGACAGCTCGAACGAACGTACAGACGAACTCGTATTTGAGACGTTTCGTACCCTACGCGAAGGGCCTGCTCCTGTTGCAGAAAGTGCTGGAGACGACGGCCCGGCCGGAGGCATAGGCAGACTGCTGACAGGCGGTGGACGTGGCCGCGGCTGTGGGACGGGGGACTCGGAGCGTTGCGACCCGTTTACTCGAGGACGTGATGCAGATCTTGGCTCCTTGACCGTTGTAGTAGAAAAAATAGACCTCAAGTCAGTCCGGTCTGTGTCGCGGGTCTGCGGGCGAGCTACATCAAACGTCAGGCTTATTCATACGCCGCAATCAGTATACTACTTACATGTGGGCGTCGGAATGCCGCCATACAATTGCTGACGGTATTCTGGCTCGTAGGTTTCATTGCGTAGAGTGGTGAGAGTGGGTGGCGGTATGTCGCCATACAATTCGAGAGGGTGGTCTGGCGCGCAGGTTTCTTTGTGTAGAGTGATGAGAAGACTCAGAAAACTGTCCTGCTCTTCACGTTTAGCCGTCTCCCATGTGTACCTTCTTGCAAACGTGATGTTTATTATGTTTCTGTCTTCTGGAGTCTATGTACACCATAATGAACACTGGAAATCAGAAATAACAGTTGGTACATACACGGCGCTTGGGTACGTCAATAACGTGGAGGTCTTCAAGTTTCCATGTCTTGCCAACGGAGAAAGTGCCATTCGGATTTAAACGAGACTTGTGTATCAGTGGATTGCTATCGGATGTTCCTATAAAGAATGAGGCACTAGGGTTCGAGTAACAAGGCACAAGACGCACTGGCAAGGATGATGTATCGAGGCTTCAAATTCCTGTCGTTGTCACCGTCGATTTCCCATATTTTGAGGTGTCCAACATAGTATTCCTGATGGTCATCGTTGGCGGCATTGCGCTTGTTGAACACAGATTCAATTATACGGTTTTGTACGGCAGCATCATGGTCAGACATCACGGTGTCGAGCTGAGAAAGCTAGATACAAGTGTACAATACACAGGAGGAATTTGTTTGCACAGCATGCGGCTGCTGCTAACGACGCCGTCACGTGAGGCCGCCACCCTCCAACAACTTGAGCACTCTACCCTCATTCACCGCCTCAACGCGACCGATGCCAGACAGCTCTCCGCCCTCTGTACCGACCTCCAAACCCCGTTCTGCTGCAGCAGCGTCTATTTCCTTCAGTCGACGAAGTACCCGATTACCCGCCCGTTCCACAACATTCGTGTGACCACTGTCTTGTAGTAAACTCGCTGCGGTTGTCTTCCTCTCGCGATAAGAATCAAGAGAGGCTACTGGGCGCTCAGAAAGTGCTACGTGCGTCGCTTTTTCTGCTGTCGATGTCCCAACAGCCGCCGATGCTGCTTCTTCACTGGGAAGCAGTAATCCCGCAGCTCCAGCTGGGTCTGACTTGGACAGCACAGATTCCAACGGATAAGAACTGTTTTCCAACCACTGGTCCAATACGGTTATAGCAGCGCATATCCGCTGTGCCTTTTCTGCTTTGGAGGGTCTCCCGGTTTTCCTCTTTCCCGCGCCGTTTCCACTGAGCTCTTCTAAGTCCAGTTCATTCCGCACTTCTTCACGCGGAAGGATACACGGGTTTTGCGCTTGCAATTCCGAAGGTGGTAAGATCAGAAACGCGGACTGTAGCGTATCCAAAACGAATTGTGCATGCTGTTTCAAGAATAACTCATTGCCGCTTAATGAATCGGGAAAGGCTAGCAACTTCTCATAGCTGTCTAACTGGGACATTAGTTCACGGCTATCTTGAACCTGTGACACTCACCACAGGGTATAGGAATGCCCTGCGCAGACTGCATTGGCTTGGGTGTAGAGGTGGATGGCTGCGTCATGTAGAAAGTATATAGAGAAAACAACCCCACAACTCTGCGTATAGGATTTTCTGTAGTTTCTATGCATTCTATAGCACCCCGTCATAAGCAAACCAGTTACTAGAGCGATTCGATTCGTACCCAGGAAGATTCTGAGCACGACCTTTAAGAATGCCTCACGTGCCCTTGGTTCAAGTATCTTCAGGTGCAACCACTGCCAGCCGAGGCGCACCCAGAGCTCCTTGAATAGGGTGAATGGTTTCAGTTTGTTGGAGTCTTCTCCGTTTGCCCCGTCAAGAGCGTTGAGCTGGTTGTAATAAAGTGTAGAATATAGTCTTTCCAACTCTCGCACGTCTGCGCGCAGCGCGTCAACGAAGAGTGAGGATGTGAAGTAAGCCGGTTGAATAATCGCATCTCCACGAGGCGCACCAGATGACGGTGCTACTTGTAGTGTTTGCAACATGTAAATACAAGGCCGATGAGAGATTGTGGTTTATGATGGAGGGAAGAAAGTGACCACAGTTGCACGCGTGGGCCGTTGATCGACGTTGGCTCGTTGTATCTTAATGGTCAACACCGTCAACATTGAGTCTGAAAATGACTCTCTTTCGTCGCTCATCTGCGGTCTCTTGTTACTATTGCCTGAGTCTCGTCGACTCTTACTCAGCATCATCGAGTCGTGCTAGCCCATTCAACCCGAGGTCTTTTCGTTGTCCTTACTGTGGTTGCCAGAACCGTTATGATGCACGCGGTCAGATTATTGGTGACGAACCTGCTATGCGTGATGAGCGATTAAACGTCGCCAGTTTTTCAAAGCGCGGTGAGTATCCTCCACGAATGTAGTGCTAGCTAAAATTGAATCTGTGCCTTCAGGTTTGCCGGACCGCAACCATCTGCCATCGCTGACAGGACAGCAAACGCCCACCGTATTCTGTCGTGCCTGCCAGACGAACCAGACACTCCTCATCAATTTGCGCGCCGCTTATCTGCCCGACCCAGAAGACCCTTCCTATGCTGCCCGTCTCGCCCAATTGCCTGCGTACATCGCTTCGCTACAGTCACGCTATCCACCCGTGTGTCCCTCTTGTCAGCCAGCGGTGGATGCCGAAATTGCCAGGAAGGATGAATTTGCTCGGACGCGTGCTCTTGCCAATGCTCTAAAGGCAACCTCGCGTCCTCCATCTAGGTCTGAAAATACTGCGACTACTGTGAAGAACGACCGCTCCGGACTGAAGGCATGGCGTATACGAGGAGTCCTATGGACTTTGAGCTACTTTGCTGCCGTCCTAGCAAACGCAAACGGTAAGTAGTGCTACCTTCTTGCATCAAGCCTCTTAAAGAACCGAGTCTCTTTAGGCCTACTTGATATTGGTTTCCTTTCTCCTTTAAGAAGGTCAATACCTTTACTACCGTTCATCGTCCTTATTTCCGTGACCTGGACCTTCTGGGACCCTACGTATTCATTACAACAAAAGCCTCATCTTTACGGTGGGCGAGTACGCATTGGAGGCCGTCAAAGATACATTGTGAGCCACTTTTTTGAACGAGCACAATTACAAAAGACCTTTATTCAATTTATGCTCTAGTTCTTACAAAGCCTGACATGGCTGTCGCGGATGGCTTCTTCGATATTGCTACTATGCTCCTGGATAACCCGAGACTGGGATTACTTACAATTCAATGTTTCAGAAAATCAAGGCAGAAGTCCTAGAAAGCAGACGTACTTTGGAGCTGCGCTAATTCTCGAGATTTCCGTATGCATCTCTCCTTGATTGTATTCAATGCCTAACTTTAACACTCGCAATCCACAGGCTCTGATTCTCTCCTACTTCGCAATCACCATCCATAGGCCCATGCCTATCCGACTCATAGACACTTCCGCGCACCGTTCGCTCTCCAGACCCGCTCCGCAGTCAGGTAGTTCACAAGCGAACGGCTCACATGCACAACCCGAACCAGATATATTATCCTCCCTATCCTTATCTGCGAACCCGGTCATAACACCGACGACGAGTGTGAATCCGATGTTTGGACAACCTTCACTCGCACCTGGGAAATCCTCATTGAGTAACGATAATGCTGATGGCAGTAGGATCGTTACTTTTGAGGATGATGAATATGAAGAAGACGATGTACTCGGTCGGACTCTTCGACGAGACCCAGACGCAATGGATTGGGAACCTTCCACACCAGCCAAACAAGCTCTACTAAAGCAGCGCCGTACCCAAAATAGGTCATCGGCAGCGGGAAAGTTCACTGACGACGGGTCGTGGCTTCGTCAACAGCGTTTCTTCCCGCCCGAGGAACCAACAGGTTTAGAAGGACTATTGATGAGGACGAGGCTCTTGGACGAGGATGAGTCTCGCTCAACGCGACGCGGACCGTCGTCACATACGACAGGGACGAAAAATCGGCAGATAAAGTGGGTCTGGGTGTATTCTGCTTCTGCGTTACCTGTTGCCGCTGTGTTGGGAGCTTTGTGGCTTCGCTCCCGTTCGTGACTGACATCTCTGGATTCTATGTATGCTTGACCACTCCATGTTCATGTTCCCCTTTCTCACAATTCTTTGCCTGCTGCATCCTCGCATTTCTAAGCACCATAATTCACTACGTCCCATTTTCTTTTCTTGCTTTCAGTCGTATATTCAATGTAGAGTTCTGGATTTTTCATTTTTCTGCGATGTCTATCATGTCATTCATCAACACACTTTTCCATTACAAGAATCTTGCTATCATTTATCACTCTTATCCACCGACCGAATGTGCTTAGCATGAGTTTATCAACCATTAGAGTCCCTAGAACATGGCGGCCGAACATAACTCCCTTCTTTCTGTTTTTCCGTGCGTTCTTTGCTTTGCTTGGCACCTGCTCGCCTTGCCGAACCACACCGTATCCCATAAGAAGAAGCACCGATTTCACCAGATTTCACCCCATTCCTTCATCCCTTCAGAGAGTGTCTTTGCAGCCCCACGCCCACGACCAACCAAGCAGACGCATCCAAAGAAGAAATCCGAATCGGTTAGCGCAACGCAACACAGTGCTCACTAGTACTAGTATGTACTGCGTGCGACGCAGTCGTCCCCTCGTCTCCATGCAACGTTAACAAGGTTGTACGGGTATATTCTCGGGTTGCATCAATCCTATAGGAACCGTCCAATACGATTCTGACCTGACAATAGATAGAACTCCCACACCAACAGCTCCGCTAGGATACGTTCTCCGAGTCCGCAGTTATCCCGCACCCCGTGTAGTGTAGTATGCGACGTGTAGAGCTTCGATCTCAACTTCTAAATTTAATAAATCTTTCAGCAAATGAAACTACTTCCAACTCGTACGAGCTATTCACTCAAGAAGGGAAGAAAAACAAAAGACACTATTGATATACTTAATAACAATAACAAAACGGAGGCTACCAACTTTTCTTCATCGTCATATGGTAGTATGTACACCGCAAGAGATAGGTAGGACGAAGTAAAACAAAACGACTTCAACTCTACAAATAGAAAAATGAGGCTTCCCGCATACGATACAAGAGACACGGTTGACCGAGTGCGAATGAAGCTTACGAACGCAAATCAATCTACTTGTGTAGAAAGCTGAGAAGAAGAGTCCACATCGTCCATCAAGAAAAGACACAGAAACAAAACAAAAACACCTCAGCAACAAAAAAGTGGTGAGATGAAAAATATAACACGCGCATCCAGTGCAAACGAAAAAGTTGGAAATGAAAGGCGCTACTATAATGATGGTGCGTAACAAAGGAAGGTGGTATCAGTATGTATCGACACAAGAATGACAGACACGGAGTATTTGGTAAGTGTGAGGAGGCGATGGTGAGGATAAGGGTAACTTTGGACACGGGGATCATAAGTCAGGATGCAATGACGGGGAAGTCGTGAGGGTGGGATAGGATATCCAGGGAGGAAAACAAGGGCGAACAACCAGTGAACTAATCAGGAACGATGATTTTGATGAACAGAGCTGGGAACTCTGCGCATAACGCTTTCTAAACAAGAACGAAGGAGAGGGTGAAAAGCTACCGAGGCGAAAGCGCGTGTTCATCAATAACCATAGCCACGATTGAAGCTCGGGCCCCGCGCGACGCTCGACATCTGAGGACCTGGGCTTGGGCCGCGGTGGAGATCCGCATAGCCGCCCCCGAGATGCGCAGGCCCCGCCGTGAAATCGTGTGTGGGGAGATCTGCAACAAGGCCGCCGGATCCATTCGTGTTGTATCGACGAGGTCCGCTGAGACTGTCGTGATCTGAGCCGGCAGAGTGGAATGAGCCGTGCGACGCGCTCGAGGCAGATCGGTTCAGTCCAGCAGCAGCTGGTCCCTGGGTAGCATCTGGGCTCCAGTCGATGGGCTGCAAGCGATCATCGAACTTGTCTGACGGGCTCAACTGTAATCGTAGAGCTAGAATGAGTACACGGCAAATGCTACGGGATCCCTTCGATACGTACCTTCCACTTGCGAATGATCGTCCAGAGAACAACGATAGCGACAATAGACCCTCCAACAACCGCAATGATCGTAATCGCTGTCTTGGAGATCGAAGTTGACCCAGTTGGAGCGGCCGTCTCGGAGGCAGACTCTGGTTCGGCGCTATGTGTGTTCGTAACCGTTGACGTGATCGGGTCGGACGTCGTTAGGGCCGCAACGTCAGGAGTCGGAGTCACTGTGGGCGACTCCGAGGTTGCCGGATCAGTCGAAAGTTGTGGCTCAGAAGACGGGATGGACGAAGATTCTTCAGTAGTCGACGATTCAGAGGTTGTAGCCTCCGTGGATGAGGTAGAGGTCTCAGACTGTAATAGCAAAGCCCAATAGTCATTTAGTTCCTATGGCTTTCACGAGGAAAAAAGGTACTTCACGTACAGATGTCGTCTCAGTCTCTGTTTCAGTCTCGCTCGTGCTGATGGGCGTGCTTGAACTAGCTGGAGTGGTCTCAGTTGTGGTATCTGTACCTGCCGACGTCGATGCCGATGTCGTCTCGGTATCCGTGCCCGTTGCTCCCGTCGCAGTGGTGGTAGTTGATCCAGAGGGGTCTGCAGGATCCTCACCGACACCAATGAGACCCAAATCCAAACCTTGACGCTTTTTAATCATGCGATTGGCCTGGCGGCGATGTGCCGGAGCGACAGCTGCAGGGCTTGGACTGGCATCGACCTGGGAGGTGAAGGCAATAAGGAGTGTGAGTGCCAAAACGAATGACAAAATGAACGTTCTGCGTCCTGAGAGCATGATGACTGCAGAGGTCTAGAGAGCACCGCCGAGTTCTCAAAGGCGTTTTTTCTGCTCGTTCTCGCTGTGTTGTGATGGTTGATGGAAGAGAGATTGGGGGTAAGAGGGACCGTGCAGGGACCAGCCAAACACGGCAAGCGATAAATTGGGATCAAATGAGAAAGCCCTGGACGAGGAGTGGGCAAGTGCAGAGTGTACGCTGGCTGTTGACAAATGTACAGAATGTGCAGGAACGACTGCTAGAGCGTTCACCGCAGAGCCAGGTAGATGTGGACAGGGCGAAGAGGAGGGAAGGGCAGTGGTGGCTAGACAGGAAGAGGCGAAGGCTCGGGGAGTAGTAGAGTAGTAGTTACTGATTTCGCGGCTGTATGAGGGCACATCTGTCACCATTCCCGATTAGGTCACAATCCTATGCCGTCGTTAGGCCCAAGAGCTAAAAAAATCTCACGCCTTCAATCATTTATTCAAGTTTCATCAATTTCTCCCTCCATCTATTCACTTTTGTTTCCTATGGGATCATCACTTCAGGATCATAAAAAAAATTCTTTATAAGGACACTAGTAGATTATCCTATCATTATGCAACAACCAAGAGAACGACAGGAGTGGGGAGAAACGAGTCCATGTTCGACGCAGAATGAAACTGCGAAAAAAAGTCATTGACTGGAAGACGTCACTGTCAATGTGAAACTAAACTAACAATGTCTTAAAACAAAAGTCTCTTATCCAATTCAGTTGTGGCTCGTCAGACTCCAATCCGACAGCGCAACACTCGGTGGGGAAACAAAGTCACTAGATGACATCCCAGGCCACTGTGGGTTGAACAACACCTCCAGTCTGTATGATCCAGCCGGAAGATCCATCGTTACAACAGTTACACCCGGATTCTCCTGGTCAGTCCCATCAGTAGGCAAAGCCGGATCATCCGACGTGCGCTGTGCGTCTGCGGTTCCAATGCTCAGTCCGGAAGGCGCATTCAGAACTTCCATAATCAACGTCTGCTCATCTAGCTCAAGCGTAATTTGATTGCCGCTGATGCTCACTGTCGCGTTCGTGTGCATACGCCATTGGAGTGCCTGGCTCGTGTTGATCTCATCCTGGATCAACACCTGTCTACGTCCGTTGAGCAAACGAACACCTCGAGAGTATGACGTCCTGTACAGAATCCCTCAGTGAAAGGTAATTGAAAGACAGAAAACGCACTTACACATCAAAGTATGCACTCGAAAGGTCAGCTACCCAGTACGCAGTCGAATCGTCCGGGATATCAATCACCGTGCTGGACCCCTGCACGGTGTTGGAGGATCCTTGACTGGTGATACTCGGGGCTGCGGCGACATTTTGGTTCTCGTGGTTTACCACAATACAATTCTGACCAATTGTCATCTTACGGTAGTACTTCCAACGATCACTGTCCTGGGCGTCGCTAGCAAAGTAGTTCGGCGACAGATAATCGCCAGAGCCAAGTTCACCCGCCCAGCGGGTCCCGAGCGCATCGAGGACAAAGTCTCCGACATCAAGATCATTGTGTGTCTGGTGATCCACGAGTACTCCAGCCTTCATTGCAACGTAAAGTGCATCGCGGTCAGTCCATGATGAGCGCATGGAGACCCACTGGTCTGTATGGTTATCGAAGAAATGATCGAGCGGTAACCCATTCCAGAAAGCACCGGATGCGGTGGGATCATACCAAAACATACTCCATGGCTCGGCAGCGTCGGCCATGTCGCGTTGGAATAACGCATAAGTTGGGGTCTCGAACTGGTCTGCCAGGAACAGAAGCGAGTTCGCAGTAGCGCTATACTTGTTGGGACCGTGATCGCCGTAATTGAACAGAGAAGTTGCGCCAGTAACATACATATGGAAAATAGCGGTAAGGTTGAAGTTCGGGTTGGTCGTGAGCAAGCCATGGTCAGAGCCAGTGGCGGATATGAGAGCGGACGTCATCTCGGCCCATCCGGTCATACCGAAATACCAGTAATTCGCAGTCTCTGCCCACGTGCCATCGTCCGAAACCGACCAGACGCAATTCTCCCTAGCGTTCGGTAACGTAAGACCAAGCAGTTGCACGGCATTACCGGTCGTGTCATCACCGAGAATAGCTAAAGCTGCCATCGTCAAACCACCATTGCAAACGCAATTCCAGTTGCCCTTGACGTTGGAATCTGCCCACCATCCGTTCGGACCGCCTGTCAAGGCGGTAACACCAGGTCCCAGGCCGTACAAGTTGAGAGTGGCGCGAATGCTCTGCTTCTGGTCGTCGCTCCACATGTCATACAACCA
Source organism: Inonotus hispidus (assembly GCA_024712875.1). Classification (NCBI taxonomy): domain Eukaryota; kingdom Fungi; phylum Basidiomycota; class Agaricomycetes; order Hymenochaetales; family Hymenochaetaceae; genus Inonotus; species Inonotus hispidus. Next base: position 2,800,492 of record CM045714.1, on the reverse strand, counting down.
ATCATAAGCAATGCCGAACGCTGCGGACAGCTCCGCTGTATCGAGGAAATGGGCCGAGTTCCATCTGTCGGTATCAGGACCCCATGAAGTATCATTGCCAGCAGCGTTCTAAGTCGACGGATAGTTAGCAGATAGGCAATGCTAGAATGAAGTGTCTCACCCGAAGCTCCCGCCACGTGCGGTCGACCCAGGACGAATCGTTAGTCATACGATAAACATATGCGAACGTCTTTATACGTTCTTTTATTTCGCGGGCTACGTCAAGGATACCACTATCACCATCCATGAAGTACTGGACTGGATCCATGTCCCTCCAAGTGGTAGCGTTACCAAAAATGGTTTGGTTCCATCCGCTCAGGTAGGGGTCATGAGCGATCAATTCGGGTAGAGCCTCCCATTTGTACTGCGGAGCGATAAGACGAGGACGGTCTGAGCGGACGTCGGTTGGACTCGGGTTGGAAGGCTGGAATGGATCAGATGGCCATGCAAGATTCTCATCCTCAGTTTCGACAAAGGTGGGCGTCGTGAAAACGGCCGTGTTTGTCTAAATGAGATCATGTTTCACTATGAAAATTGTTTTATATTATTTATCTTCCGCACCGTTGAAGGGTATATTGGCATCATGTATTCGCTGTCCGTCTGAACAGCGAAACGCCCAATTTCGGACTTTTCCGACGCTATCGAACTTGCGGCAGCTTCGGGGTCGCGCGACGATGACGAGCTATCATCATTGTTGTTTCTGGTGCCCACAACAGCACCGACGACGACACCAACGACGACGAGGATTGCAACGGGCACACCAAACTTGATCCAATTGCTGATACCCTTCTTGGGCTTCTGAGGAGGCAGAAAACCTGTGGACTGATTGTAGTAAGGATCCCCCGATCCATAAGGGTTGGAGTTCGTGGACTGGTATAGAGGACGCTGACCCGAATCCAAGGACGACGCCATGGCGTTCTTGCTGCCCTAATTGCGAGTTTGATCAATCAGTACTTGCGGGGTATAGAGCGGGTTGATAGGAAGAGAAAAAAAAGTGGATGCGGTGTCGGGGAAGAAGGGGGAGGTTGGTGGTAGAAAGTCAAATGAGAGACGAGAGGCTTATGAGCCTCAAGAGGGTGATATAGTACGAGAGAGGAAATGGAGGAGGAGGCGATGATAGAGACGGGGACTAGGGGTAGGTGGTGTGAATCAATCTGTCAGGAGGAGGATGTAGTTACCCTTTATTTCGAGTAGTTCAGTCCTCGGCTGACCGGTGGCGGGTATTTCTGCTTATGTACTCAATTAAATGTCTTACTCGGCACACTCGGCAAATTCATTAATGGATCACCACGCTTGCCAAAAACGGGAATGATCATATACAGGAAAAGACGCGTCCTTTAAACAGGACTGTTCCTTTGAACACCATGGTCTTTCTCACTCATTTCTTCGTCTCTCACCTCAGAAAAATAACAACATCTGAAGAACAAGTGTGTCAATGTGTATGCAAATTTATAGAGAATTTGACCAAGGATTTGAGCCTATAAAAATCATCCACTGTCGAAATTTGGTGAAACTCACAAAGACATGCCCAAATTCACTTCATCTGCAACTGCTCTAGGCATACAATAAGAAAATAAAGTGTATACAAAGAGGTAATAACACCTCTGCTATGTCTGTACCAAGTTTTATGGAGAAATAACCATTGAATCGATTAAGAACTTGAAAACAGTCTCAGGTGTGACAGACAAATGATCGACGCACACCATGATTAGAACTCTCGGCAAGCAAATTGTAATTGATCGTAACCGAGCACTAGCGTAACATTACGTCACAAAGTGTTCAAAGGAGTGGTTTCTGTGACATTTTCCTCAGTTTCTTCACAAGGGTATATTTATTTATCTAGAGCAGGTCACTCCTCAGAAAAAAATCAGCATGTAGTACCAGCATCAGGCTCCATAAATATGTGATTAAAACTGTGAAAATGTGCGTGCGGTGCGTTCTGGGGCAGATCTGAGTTGGGTGTTCAAAGGACGCGTCTTTTCCTGTATTGAATTATATCTTCAATCCAAACACTTCAACCGTGTTTCTCCATGCTGCCTCAGCCACTTCTTCAACACTAACATCCTCATGTAGTCGACTAATCACCCAGCACACTCCTCCGATACCGCATGGCTCGTTGCGCCCTTTCACCGCTCGTCCCGGAATATGACCTTCAGGCTTTGTTGCAGACGGAAAGTATACCCCGCGTAACCCATCGGGCAATGAGTCCAGGTGCCGCTTTGATGCATGTGTTGATGTCATCGAGCACCAAGGTGCATCTCAGGTAAATTGAGTTAGTCGATGATGAAAACGGATATAACTGGGATTCTGTTGCGCCGCCGCACCTGTTTCGAGCATCAATCTGCTCAGCGGAATCGCACTGGCAGAATCCAGGTTTTCTTCAGTTTTCAGAGAGCATCCGTTCACGGATACGTGGAATCCCATGTCAACCTTAGTTACAGCCGAACATCACCAGTAATATTATTAGCGCAGAACGAAAAAGTACTAATAATAGAACATACCAGTTCCTCGATTTCTGGCCTTGATCCTGTAAAACTATGCACAACTCCTCCCTTTCCGCCGACATCCCGTCCACCCTCGGTACCAAAGCCTTCTTCACGGAGAATGGCAACCAAGTCGACATGGGCGGCTCTGCAATGCAGAAAAAGTGGCAAATGGTATTTCTTTGCTAAAAATAGCTGTGATTCTGGTTTCATCCGCGTAAATATACCCACTCCCAGGGACTAAGTTTTCGTGACGCACTAAAATGCTTCTGTTGGACTTCCTGGTTTGCAAAATGTAATCTATCGTAGTCTGTGCAACATGTCAGCAATAGCAACGGATCGAATATCGGAGTTGATGATTCACCAAGACCGCATTCGCCGACAGCGACTACTCTTCCTGGACCCTGTAAGTTCGAGGATATCACCTCGTCTAATGCAGCCAGATACCCTTCTGGCCCAGAACTGAATGTTTCGAATTCGCTGGAGCGTGTTGGATGGCATCCGACGGTTGCATATAATCCTGAGTTCATAAATATAACAGATAGTGATCGCAGTATTACGGTGACTAACCATATTGCTCCGCTACCTTCAAGGCTTCCTTTGATTCTTTCAGACTTCCACCGGTGATAATCATGGATTTCACGCCTGCTGCGTTCGCTCTCTCCAACACAGAGTCAAAGTCGTCTGAGGGTACAGTATTCACTTTTCATGAACAATGGATTTTGCTAGTAACCTGGCGTACCATCGTGTTTCTTGCGTCCACGATGGATGCCACGGAAGACGGGATCAGTGAGATTTACTCCAATGTCTTCACACCAGTACAGATCAGATCAGTTGAATCGGAAGTATGAAATAGCCTAAATGCCCACCGACGAATCGGAGTCTGTTACTGTCTATGCCTGTGAAATTCAGCTGACCAGTGACATTATCTGATGTAGCCCGAGTACCCGACATGTCCGCAGACTTGAGAGAGTCGAGCGAGTGAGATGATCTTGAAAAGGATTGTCTGGGAGCAAGGAAATAAACGCGTCTAATATTGTTCGAAAAGCTTGAAGCCCAGGACATTCATGAATTGAACCCGATTAAAAACGTGAAGAACGAGATTGGTGGAAGAATGATGATCCGCGCAGATTGCACGTGAATTAGGCTCAAGTATGGATCCACCCCTCCGATGCGGTCAAGTCAACTGCTTATAATCAAGCCTGGGAGAATAGTCATGTTGCGACCCTCCTTGTTCACTCTTTTTCTTTTTCTGGTTTTCACTTCTCAGCATGGATAGAGTAAAGACTCTTGCTTCCCACTTCACTGGTCAATCAGGACGTGCTGCTCTTGAACGAAAGAGCCCCGACGATGTGGTCATCACGCTGGCGATACGTTCACCGCTATGCAAGTCTCGAAAAGGAGGGTTCAAGGACACTCGCTCCGACGAGCTGCTCGCAGCAATGTATAAGGCCGCCATAGAACGCTCGGGGATTGATCCAAAGCTCATTGAGGACATCTGTGTTGGTAATGTCCTAACTCCCGGCCCAACGTACGAGGCTCGTGCTGCAGCACTTGCAGCCGGTATACCCGAAACCACGCCGGTGCAAGTCGTGAATAGGTTCTGCTCAAGTGGGCTGATGGCAGTCACGACAATTGCAAACCAAATACGCTCTGGTCAGATTGAAATTGGACTTGCTGTCGGGTCCGAGAGCATGAGTGCGAAGTAAGTGTTGTCGATTCCTGCCGCTAACTTATGAATGAATCTGACGATATGCAGTCCAGACCAAGGGGCCCCGCCTCTCAGTGAAAGTATCTCGGCGCACCCGCCTGCCCGAGACTGCAGAGAACCAATGGGATGGACCTCCGAGAACGTCGCAAAGGACTTTAATATCTCACGAGAAGACATGGATACCCTCGCTGCTCTGTCCTTCCAACGAGCCGAAGCCGCGCAGAAAAGTATTTCGCATTCTATATGATGTCAATCTTTGTGTAATTGACGTTCGCAACAGCTGGCATCTTCGACAGCGAGATTGTTCCCTTGACTGTTCCAAAACACGATACGGAAACCGGCAAGATAGAAATGATCACCGTCACCCGAGACGACGGAATACGCTATGGCACTACAAAAGAAACTTTAGCGAAGGTCAAACCCGCCTTTCCGCATTGGGGTGATGGTAAGACCACTGGGGGAAACGCTAGTCAAATTACCGATGGCGCAGCAGCAGTGTTAATGATGACGAGACAAAAGCGGAGGAATTGGGTCTGAAAGTCCTTGCGAAGCATGTTACGACAGCTGTTGCCGGTCTGGCCCCACGAATCATGGGAATCGGCCCGACGTTCGCGATTCCGAAGGCGCTCAAGAATGCTGGTATCACGATTGAAGACGTCGATTTATTTGAGGTGAGTAGATACCTTACTTTGCATGAGAGAGACCCGCTGATGCGATATGCATAGATTAACGAAGCGTTCGCGTCAATGTATGTTTACTGTGTTCGCGAGCTGGGTCTCGACATCGACAAGGTGAACGTCCATGGGGGCGCTATCGCCCTGGGCCATCCTCTAGATATGTCTTTTCCTTCCTTACGATCGATTCAAAACTCATCTTCATTCTCGAAGTTTACGTTGCACAGGTGCTCGGCAGGTTGCAACTGGACTTAATGCCCTTGCTCGTCGAAACGGAAAGGTCAGAGTTTGCTGCATTATGTCAGTATTCCCCCGACTAAACGAGTATTAGATTCTTGTTACATCCATGTGCATTGGGACTGGGATGGGTGCTGCAGCTGTCTTTGTTCGGGATTAAATCAGCATACTTGCGAAATGTCACTTCTTTGCTTTAAGAACAATAATTACGTAATTACATGATTGTAATCTTGATTAAACGCGCGCATCAACGTAGGTATGAAGGACACAGGGATTGTGAAGCGAAAGGTATCCTACACAGTAGCCGCGATGACCGCCCTTGAAGCAAGGGAGCCTTCTACTTCCTTCTCTGTTCTGAGTGTGCTAGCAGTAATTGCCGTGATCTGGTATTGTTTCATCTGGGTATTAAGTATAATTGGTTGTGTAACTGGGTAGGCTCTGGCTAGCAATTTACGATCCGAGTAAGCAGCTGAACCTATTTGTTCTGTAGGCGCAAGCACTTCCGAATACGACCTCGCTCTCCGTTATCATCTGAACCAGAGGCGAACGTACCTGATGTATCGATTCTTCGACCTCTCAAGGGGCTTGATACGAATCTATTTGAGAATCTCGAGAGTACTTTTACCCAGGATTATCCCCGATCTCGGTTTGAGCTCTTGCTGAGCGTTGCAGATGCTGAAGACCAGGCTCTGAGTGTTATTAGGAGTTTATTGGAGAAGTATCCCGAGGTGGACGCGAGGGTCATTATTGGTACGTCTAGAGGTCTTGTTCCTATTCAGAGTCTTGGCTGATGCTGACATTTGGAACGAATGAATACAAGGCGAAGAGATTGTGGGCGTAAACCCCAAAGTAAACAACCTCATCCGATCCTATAAAGAAGCCAAACACGACATCCTGTGGGTTCTCGACTCAAACATCGAAGTCGCGCCAGGGACACTCGCACGTTCCGTCGACGCCCTCATTCTACCTCCAAAACCCGGCAAACGACGTATCGGACTCGTACACCACGTCCCCTTAGCGTATGCCTCAGAGCAAACGCTAGCATCACGTATGGAAGAGGCGTTTATTAATACGAACCATGCAAAGATGTACATTGCGATTAATCGTTGTGCTGTTGACTCGTGTGTCATCGGCAAGTCGTGTATGTACCGCCGTTCGGATCTTGAGCGCGTCACAGGGGACCTTAAAGCCCTTCCATCATCTCCATCTCCGTCATCCAATTCCGAGCCGACCCTTTCGAACGATGGAGATGGAAAACCTAGAGGTTTAGCTGCTTTCGGCCGCTTCCTCGCAGAAGACAATATGATCGGAGCAGCTATATGGCACGAACTCGGTTTACGACACGCTTTGGGTTGCGACGTAGCCCGCAACTGCGTCGGCCGAACCACACTGAGCGCCTACATCGAACGACGTGTCCGCTGGATCCGCGTCCGCAAACACATGGTCACGCTCGCAACTCTAGTCGAACCGTTCACAGAATGCGTCATGCTCAGCTTACTCGCTGCTTGGGCCGTGCGTCGTTTATGGGGAGTCCCATGGCCAGTCGTATTCGTGCTTCACTATTTCGCATGGATTGCTCTTGATTTAGATGTATACGATAGTCTTGCGGGATATTACCTCCCAGTAGAGAAACGCTGGAGCTTCCTCGCTGCTTGGACCCTTCGCGAGCTTCTTGCGTTCCCAATTTGGATTGTCGGCATGGCTGGTAACGAGGTCGAGTGGAGAGGGAGGAAGTATCGTATACTGCGAAATGGAGAAACGGAGCGGGCACGTCCAGGGAGTCGTTGGTGGCCATCCCTTTGGACGCAAAGGCAAAAGAAAGATTATGAACCGATAGATCAAGAAGCTGTCACACTCGAGCGACAAGCATAAAGGTTTAGGATGTATCGATTGTATACCACTCTAATACTGCTTTTTGGGTAATAGGATTTAAGCTACTAATACCGACTACGGTCACTACTGGTCTCCCTTGACTTCTGGAGTGCTAAACGTGGTTTCCTTCTCCGGTCCGTTGGGGATGGCATCCGTGCTTGATAAATGCGTCGTCCCCGGCGAAGTGGACTGTAATTCAATATCAGGCGAGCTATAACTCACAGGCTCAGTGGCCGTATGAGTCGTTCTCCTAGTAGCTTCACCGAATTGTATCGTTGCCATTGTAGATATTTTCGGCTCTATCTGCTGTTTGAGAAGCTGGCGCCGTACGTTAAGAAGGATACGTGATCCGAAGACACAAGGTATGCTACGTGAAATATGGTTAGCTCGGAGGGATCCTAGGGGTTGTCCTCACCCAACTCACGCGATGGCAAGCCTGGAGAGATCCAGACTAATTAAGTGCACAGTTACTTTCTGCCCAAGTATCAGCCAGTGCTTACCCTGAAGCCGCAGCTGTTATTGTAAAGCTCGAGAATGCAAAGGCGTTCATGAGGAGGATTGTCAAAATACTGTGGGATACTTGATGAGCTCGTGAATGACCCCCATAGCAGAGGTCGAGGTATGTACCATATGTAATACAAGCATCCATCTTTGATGAAGAGCATAAACAACGGTGCGTTTCTCCTACCCATACGCACAGTGCGGACTGTGCGAATGAGTGTCATGGTAAGAAGAGTCCCGCTCTACAATACACGCTGTCCTCAGTTCGTGAACGAGTATCAGCAAAGAGCGAAACTCACACTTAATACCTCTGGAATGGCGAGGAGAAAAGTGTAAATCGGGAATCCTTGCGGATAGCAACCAAATGCGAATGAGCTACGTGTTACCAAGTGAGAAGTGAAGTTGGCTCCGATCCTTTGAAATTTCTTACCCGGGTCTATGCTCGACTGACGCAATAGATCAGACGGAGAACAAAATATAAACACCTATCATGGCTTACCCGTAACATGTTGGAAAACTAAACCCGCAACGATTGCACTAATCCACCAGGAATACCCATCACTCCATTAGAGTATTGTTTCACAAGGCTGGTAAATCTAGAACTCGACTTACCAGAACGATATTAAAGCTAAGGACACCAAGATGTCATTTCGTAGGCAAAGTTGATGACAAAATGAGCCACTGACTTGCGAACATCACAGAAATAAATATCAAGACACGTCTTGAGCGTCCCCAGAGCGCATACACCCTACATTTGAGCCGTCAGTACCGCACTGTATATGGGTTGAATACAACGACAAACCTGAGCGCTAGAATTATATCGACTAGCCAGAAGGCTCCAATTGACCCTCCGATTTGGTAACGTACCCAGTGAAAACAGCTACATCGATGCTGAGTCAAAGAACCTGTATTCAGAACATCTTTAGGACATACAACTAGGATAGGCGTCAGTTCGCGTGGCTTTGGACAAGGACAGATACGCACATTATCCGACACAGTATTGTTCAAATATACTAGAAATCACTCAGATTTACTGGAGCAGGCAAGCATTCGATGGGACCTACTTGCGGAATTGAAGGCGAGAGTAAACATTCCGGAATATCGATTCTGAAGGAAATTACTGATCAGAAACGTGTATCGGTTATTTCGTTATTACCGGCACACACAACAAACTAAAGATGTCAACTCAGTTCAACATGAGAGAATCGATAAGCAAGACACCCACAAAGAGAATGGTGCCTATCCCCAAGGACGGTCGGCTCCATACAAGTGTCACCTCGTCGCTAAAGGTCAATGCATAGTCAAACCTACAACTTAGTGAGCAATTCACCAGATTCGCAGCCAAACAATAAGTGGGAAGTTGGCGCACAATACGATAGCTAACGAAGAAAGCTGTGCGTAGGCATTGGTGGTACTATCCTTTACGATCAGAATGGCGGCATCAAGCTCCTCTTGAGGCACAGACATGGGGAAGAGATCAAGAGAGGAAGACAACAGAACAGGTTATCCGCATGTCGCAGCTCTTAAAGCCTGTTTGATCAAGTCGCGTAATTAATATCAGCCCGTTCGATAGATCTGGAATGGAAGTATCTATGCGTTTTCGTTCTTTGATATCGGTGGCTTTCAGCTCTAAGCTTCAAGACACCTCATCCTCTTTCTCACGGATTCAGTCGGTAGGAAAAAAATTACCTCTGATGAAGGCATGAGGCCGACGAATGCACTGCACCCTTCAGAGCCTGAATGGTATGTCGAGTACCGTGTTAACACCGAAAGATCTCGCTAGAATAGTACTAACCCGAGAATATCAAGGCAACCAAACACAAAAACCTGATGCGCGGCAAAATAAAATACCGTAAAAAACATTACAACTCCGCACCTATCCTGTCTTCCTCATCATCTCACTAGTCTTTCAGAGCAATTTCAGAACTTTGCAGGGTTTTGTTTGGGACCTGCGTTTGTCTGTCTGGAGGAGACGATAAGGAAGGAGTCAGCCATTTCTCAGGACTCACAGCATCTAAAATTAGCACAGCCTTGCCATCAATTCCCTGATTCTGTACATATATTTTCTGTCCCTGGATCACTCAGGTTCACAACGAGTCCCTGATGATAGACGACCAGGATAATTTCACATTTTGCTTCCGTCTTCACTCCTCTCATGGTGTTCAGAGTCGATTGGCCGTCAATTTCGGTCGTAGGGCCTCTGTTATGTGCTGTTCTTTGTATCTGGATCGGCCAGCGGTGGTTGGCTTACAGGCGCTTGCAATCCTTGTACAGGTGAAAAAATATACTTCAAAAGAAGAGCCATCTGTTGATAACCTTCTGTGAACAGTGATCTTCCCGGTCCACGATATTTTGCCTACTCCATCGGTTTATTGAGTTACAGGGCTCATCCGCGATTCCTCACTCCGCCTCGAAACTCTAATTTCCACGCAAAGCATACTGTCTACGAAAAGTCCGGTTGGGATGTCGTATCCAACATGACGTTTTGGCCGAAACCAAGGGCACAGATTTGGGTAGCAGATGCAGACGCAATAAAGGTACGTTCGAAACGGTTTCCGTGTCTGCCGTAGTTAAATGCGGCTCCAAAGGAATTGAATTTATCCAGGGATAGATTTGCAAAGCCTGTCGCCATGTATAAGTTAATCTCATTCTTTGGAAGGAACATTGTAGCCTCTGAAGGCGAGGAGTGGAAGAGGCATAGGAAAATAGCCCAGCCCGCATTTTCGGAAGTCCGTCACTTACTCAATTCCGTCGAATCGGGACTGAATCCCCTCTATTTGCAGAGAAACAATAAGCTTGTCTGGAACGAAACATGCCGCATTGTCAATGAAATGCTTTCATCGTGGGGACGTGACAACGACACAATTGAAGTTGACCATGCCGTGAACATAACTCTTCCGGTAGGCATCAATCGACTCATACCAAACCCCAGAACCTATGTTTCCGCGTTAGATTGCTTTACTAGTGTTCGGGTCTGCGGGGTTCGGCAAGCGAGTTGGCTGGGAAGAAGACCTGTTCGTACCGGATGGACATAGGATGTCTTTCCAGACTGCTTTGAGTATAGTATGCAAGGACCTTTTCCTCAAGATTATCGTCCCGAGGTGGGCATCAGGCTTAACGCGACGCTACCGTAATTTTTATGCAGCGTTTGATGAACTGAAGGTAGGCCGTACTCCTCAGTTAGCCTCTATCATCGAGCTGTTCAACTTCTTAGCTTCACATGGAAGAAGCGATTGAAGAGCGAAAGCGTGTACCAAGCGACGTGTCCCATAATGACCTTTTTAGTAATCTCATACGTGCGAGTGAGGAGGAAGACGGTGCATCGAAACTGAGCCCGGAGGAACTCATGGGTACGATCTGATGCATGGTATGGTTTGCAGACAGTCATTGACATATCGCTGTGGTCGGCAGGCGATACATTCATCTTCCTTCTCGCTGGACATGAGGTTCACCACGTTGCTTCTTAGCGTCGATGTCTACTAACACTCTTGAATGCAGACGACTGCGCACACCCTCGCCTTCACTTTCGCCCTGCTTGCTCTGTACCAAGAAGAGCAGGAGCTCCTATATCATCAATTAAAGACGATAATCACGGACGGGCGAATGCCGGTTAGTACTGCTCCCGCCACCTGTGAACACCAGATCCGTGCTGATGGAACGCATACGAGGCATACGAAGACATGCACTTACTATCCAGATCGATGGCGTGAGGTTTTCATGAGTCCATCGTGTTAAAACAATCACTTGACAGAGTTACTAGCGTGTTCTACGAGACTCTCCGACTATTTCCTCCGGTAAGATATTAACTTTTGCCTTGAAATGAAAGCCACTTACTAGATGGGCTCAATATAAGGTGAATGGCATACCGAAGGTCGCTCTACACGAGACGACACTCTCCTTTGGGTCCGCTATCGATCACAGTAATAGCCGGGATGCCTTGGTGATAACACGAAAGACAGTCCGTATACCCAGAAACGCACGATTGGCCATCCACACCCCTGGATTGCATTACAACCGTGAGCTCGATACCTTTTGATTCTCTTGGCATGAGACAATTGAATCAACGCATGCCTCACAGCACGTTACTGGGATAACCCTTATGAGTTCCGCCCCTCGCGTTTTCTGGATGATTGGCCGAAAGAGGCTTTCCTACCCTTTTCCGGAGGCCCTCGAGCATGTATCGGTCGAAAGTAAGTGCTGGCTTGCGCATGATGTCTTGCAGGAGGTTTCGGCGCTAATGAACGATGGTGTAGATTTTTCGAGACCGAGGGAATTGCAACGCTTTCTATACTCTTATTGAGATACAAGATCCAGATTAAGGAGGATCCACAATATGCAGGGGAAAGCTTCGAGGCAAAGAAAGAGAGGATCCTAAGGTGCAAGGCAGGCTTGACCCTCACGTAGGTTCCCTTTCTCCCTAATGCTATCAAGGGTATCAACTGACGCGATCAGATAGACCAGTTCACGTACCTCTAATTTTCACCAAACGGTAGAGATTAAGTAGTCGTCAATATTAATGCCCACTTTTGATGGTTTGCTCGGCAGATCTGATGTTATTACATAAGCCTACATAAACGCAAAGTTCCTCTTCACGACAAGGACACATCTCTCTTAGTTCGTTCCATCCCCCTCTAGCACCGATATCTCTTTGCTCCTGTACAACCACCTCCATATCCCGCTCGCTTTTCGCATCTCTCGACTTTTTAACTAAGGTCGATTGCTTTTCTCAGTGACGAATACATTACAGCACACCTCGTTCAACAACAAAAACCAGTCCCTAAGAAGAGCCACCTTCATCCCCTCCCTTCGCAACATATAAGCTTAATTTTCGGTCTACTTTACTTTTACCATGGCCTCCCAGCTCGCCCCGCTTTCTGCGTCCGTCACCCGCATCCTCAGCCTCACCGGATTTTCGAAGGAGCTCAAGACCAAGGACATTCAGGCGGCCTTTTCGGAATGGGAGAATGCATCGGGCGGGTTCAGGATCAAGTGGATTGATGATACTAGCCTTATGATTGTATTCAACGATGCCGGGGTCGGTGCGTACAGACTTTTAATGGCACGACTTATTTAGATCAATCGAAGTAACCTTTCTTGTAGCTAAACGTGCTTATCTGCGCACCCTGTGCACGCCGCCTCCCGCCATTTTTGAAAGTTCATCTGTGGCGACAATCCGACCATACGATGGTCCTGACGCTCAAGCCATCATCAAAAATGTGACCTCGCGCCATACGACCAATGCATCACGGACACATAACTCCCGTGCGTCGATGTCAGTTCCGAACGGTCATGGTCGCATGGCAAGCACGAGCGTGCGGAACACGAAGATCGCGAACGGATCGATTCCGGAGCATCCGAGCATATCTACGAATACTAACGGCCTACACACACACGGGCGTGAACCGTCGCCGACGTTGCCCTCTGTGCCATCACAACCTACTTTGAGCTCAATGATCTCGTCTTCGACCTCCTTTGGAGACGATGTCATCATGAATGACCCCGCCATACTCGCAGCAGGGGAGCAGAACGTCAGTTCTGCGCCACCTCGGATTGGAGATCCGGGAAAGCGCATGCTCGGTGCTGCCCTTGGAGTCAGGCATCCTGGACTAGGCCCGAGGACGTTGAACGGTGGCAACTCTGGAAATGACAATGGTCTGATGAAAGATGTGGCTAAGGCGATGAGCGGCTTGGCTGTGGCGGAGTGAACACAGATGGATAGTGCAAAAGCAAATGGGTGAGTTTGGACGGAGGGGCAACCGATGCTAGGTCGATATGGTTTAACTTACTTCACCGTCTCACGGGTGGGGGCTGTTGCACGGAGTAATTTCACCACTACGCACCGCCGTTCTTTTGATTGTTATTGGTACCTAAATAGTCTTCTTTTACACGTACTTCACTTCGTCTTCTGTTAGCAAGCAGCTTCACTTGCGCCTACCCTTTCTCTGGCTGGTTTCTATGTTTGTTCACATGTACGTAATATAATCGCAGCTTGCCGACATTATTACCGAAGCGAACATATTTTCAACGAAACAAATCAGTTTGAGTCACATCACAGTTCAAAATGTCGTATCTCATCATCGGTGCCGAATGACCTACGCTACCTCTTTCCTTGATCAGATCGGCCAGTCATGGAACTGGCTCACAGAATGGGTAGCAGAAGACGGTCGTTCAGCGACTATCCTGTCTCGACAGACCCATTCAGCTTCCTCAGCAATCCCGACTTTCTGTCGTTTACACCAGATGGTTTCCTGGGAGACATGGGAGGGTTTACGCATGACGAATGCGCTCCGACCAGTTGGTCTACCACAGGTACGGTCGATACCTCGCAGAGCATGCCAATGCAACTAGACCCGGGTGGAATGTTGTTCAACGAACTCGATTTCAACTCTGTCGAGTTCATGAATACGTTGCTTAATCTCGATCCGACATTCACCTCAAGTGATGACTTTGGTGCAGTAGGAGTAACTTCTTGCAACCCAGAGGATACTTCAATGCAGACCGATATGAACTTCCTTCTGAACCCGCAGTTGCCCACTTCTTCCACTCTTGGTACATGGACACCTGAGGGTAATATTACTATACCCTCAACGTGCAATGCTCAAGACGCACAGCTGCTGAGTATGCTTCCTGGGCCTTACCCGGCCTTGCCTATTCCCGCATCCGCAAATGCCCCAGCACCGGGTATCCTCAACGAAGACGCGGGACGGACCGATGGGATCACAGCAGCGACATCCACTGAAGCAGACACCACTAGTGGGCCCGCCTCCTCGAAATTATCTATTTTCGACTACTAAAATCTTTTCTAACAGTCCAGTCCAACAATGTTCCGATCCCGCGTCTCCGCCCACCGTCTATTCGTAGCAATCCAAAGTCTTCCCCATCTTCATCTGCGCATGCAGACGCATCGCCGACACCGTCCGCAGCATCTGGACAGGCACGCACGAAGCTCTCTCACTCCGCCGTTGAACGACGATACCGAACCAATATGAAACAGCACCTCAAGGACCTTCGTGAAGTCGTTCCGGCATTGCGTGTCTTAGAACTGAAGCCGGGGAACCGTATCAGTAACTTATCATTCAAACCAGGAACACGACGAGCTGGCGTAGATGCCGACCCAAGTGCCGAGGGAGAAGACATTATAGATGAGCGCGGTTACATTGATGGCGTGAAGGTGGCGCGAAACGGGAGCAAGACAACTGTGGTTCTGAAATCGATCGAGTACATACGCGTTTTGAAACGCAGGGAGACGCGTCTGAAGCGTGAGCAGGAAGGTATAAAGGAGCTCGTTCGAAGCTTTCCTGGAGGACCTGAACGCCTGCAACAATGGGAACTAGCGTGGAGGGAGAAGTTTGGGGGCTCAGAGAAGGATGAGCTTGAAGAAGAGAGTGCCGAAGGAAAACGGGACAGCCAATACGACGAGGTTGTTGATAGTGCGGACAACGATGTGAACAAAAGCATGTCAGGAGGTCGTCGACCTTTGAAACGAGCGAGAACAGGCGCCGCATCCTCCGATGACGGATTGAAGGTCGCTAGCGCGTCAGGCCGAAGTCGCGATGACATAACAGGTCCCAAGAAATACGTTCCGATAAGGCCTGCACCAACCTCAGAAGTTGCCGACGTCTCAATAGTACCTCCTGAATTTGCGAAAAGAAGACGGGGTCGCCCGAGGAAGAATCCTTTACCTCCTCTCATCCAATCGGACAGTCAGGAGGTCTCGGTTGTCCAGACTGAGCAGCGCCCCGCAACCACCGCATCGACTGCGCAGGATGAATCTACGACATCACCAGTTCTGCCAGATTGTCAAGCGAGATACGGGGAAACTCGTCCAGGACATCTCCTCTTGTCCGTGTTTGCCTTTGTATCCTTCTTCATTTCACCACTTCCACTTTCTCCTGCGGGAGGATCTAATAGGAACGCCGGTTGGACGTACGTGCGTTCTGGGTCCGTGCTAGCTAGGCACTTCGAATTCAGCAACGTTTCATCTTCGGGAATTGCAGAGCTAGACTGGCGTGACGCCATACTCCTCATCCACCTCTCATTTTCTGCGTTTATGGTCTTTTCCGTGCTGCGCCCACAACTCCTCCGACTTGCACATGCGTCTCCTAAGCTATTATCCTCGGGTTTACACCGAATCAATACGCTCACCCATTCGTTCGCTGATCTTGTCGCATTCATGCGTCATCCCTTCCAAAGCCGTCGCGATCCAGGCGAGAGGTTTCGAGCCGGTGCAAGGAAGCTGAAGCAGCTGGCCAATGGTCGGCTGGTTATGCCAGAAATAGAGACCCAGGTGTTTTGCGAAGCTTTTGAAATAAAGCCTGGAGTAATTAATCTCCTAATAATGCCGGTACGCCTATTGCTATCCGAAGAATGGCATGACCATTGGAGATTAGAGCGCAGGGTGTTTATGAGACTCGTCGAACTGGTGGCGCTAGATGGTAAGATGTCCTCCCGCCTCGAGAATGCTGCTTGTCTCTCATACAATTCCGCCCAGCCAATTCTTCCCTAAGTTTGCGCCTGCAGGTCTTCTTGAGCGTATTCCGCTTCAGACATGGTTGTTCCTCCACTGCTACTGAAATTGCGAGCTTGGCTCTGGTTATTTTTCCCATGTGGCGTTCCAAGAGCGTCAAGCTTTGGGAACTTGCACTCGGGCGAGTGCATGGAAGAGGCTCGTCTTCCTACATATACAAGCCGTATGAGATATTCGCGCTTGAGAGTATGTCCGTTGACGAAGCTGCGCAAGGAATTGCTAGGCTACACAAGAATGCTGGAGCTCGTGTCATGACATTGGCACCGGATAATGACCAGTGCAGGGGAGAGTACAGCGGCCATCGTGACTTAGCAAGCCCCCTGGCTGCACTCGCCAGGCAGGCAGTACACGAATACATCCGAGCTCATGCAGAAATACTTTTCGTCCAGGCCACCGCCGGCGAGCAAGAGGAATGTCCATCTTTGGGGGGGAGCCATGCCATCGAATACGAACGTCTTTTAAGTGCTGGCCGTTCGCTTGATCCGCCGACAGTGGCCTTGTTGGACTACTTTGATCGAGTCTACAACTCGAAGGCAACCAAACACAGTATCATAGTCGACCCAAGCATTGCAGAAGAAAATGTGGAGGAATGGGGCGACTTTTGTGATATCCACATGGAGCTGAAAGCTCTGGTCGACGCGATCGTGATTTGTAGGAAAATTTCCATTCCTTCGTCTGGCACTTGTGGGGATGATTGGTCTTCGGACGGGGAGTGTGCCGTTTCTCAAGCAAGAGACAGTCAGATTCTTGAGCTGAAGCGATGTCTGGCTTCCTCTGCGTTCGATCGGACCGACGGAGTGAGAAATGCGCGAGCCCGGGTTCTTGAGAAACTTACAGTCAATTAAGTAGACCGCTGCCAAAGCTATGTATCAAGTATAAAAATGCGATTGATCAGTACATTGTATAATGGAAATTACGCATTGCTGATTTCTATTCGCTGTGGAGATAAAGAGAACTTAGAAGGAGAGGGGAAAGGAAACAAGAGCGTTCTTACAGGATAGGTCCGCATTACATAATCTTCTTGATGGAGATGACTCACGTGTCAGGTCCGCTTAGACGAATTTACCGGATCTCCGGTTCTTCATGTTGCATATATTTACTCCGTGTCCATGTCCGACCCTCCCTCCTTCCCCATTCTGTTGCTTCCTCACATTCTCTGTAGCCCATCCTGTGTCTCTTATAGCACCTGGACGCCAGTGCGTCTATGCCTGGCAGTAGCAAATGCTCGCCAGACTGTCAAGGACGTGCTCACAGTTGGCCGACTTTGGTTGGAGCACCTCGAGCCACAGGTGCACTGAACTTAATGTGGGGGATGATGAAGTTGGCGACAACGACCTCTTGGTACGAAGTTTCGTTTCGTTAACGTGCCGTAACTTACGACTGACCAATATTAGCCCCCGGAGGCGACTGCCTTCTCCCAGTTGTCCTTAACTGTACCGGAAAACACGCTGGAAAGCGTTGCAGGGACATGCGGGAAATTGTTCAGCCCCCTATACAGACTTGCTGGGACCGTGTTGAACACGGACGTTGAGAAGGTTATCGTGACTCTTCATGAAGCAGATCCTAATTTCTCGGCTGACTTGGTACGTGTGCACCGCTCTTGGCTTGCCCTCAAACTCATTTTATTAACACATGCCTTGCAGGAAGACGAGGACGAAGAAGATTCGGAGGACATCTATGTGATACCATTTCCCTCATTGGGTGAATATGCTTCGGACCCTCGCTTACTCCTGCGCGAGTCATCAGACGCGTGCAAGTCCGAGTCAAGTTTGAGTAATTCAACTTTGTCCAACGTTCGTGGCGGCGGCCATGTGTCGGAGTCTTCGGTGCGGGTGCCACAAAATTTACGGCCCATTCCTCAGATAGTTATTACGCCTGCGCCTCCTCAACACTGCCGCGAGATGTCGTCTTGTGTCCCAGTACAGGATACTTCGTTCGGTTCGCGCCTGACTGTTCCCGCACATATTGCGCTCAACGCGTGTCATCCACCGATGAAGCCTCCTTCCTCTCCTTACGTGCCCCTATATACGACAGTTCGTTCTTGGACTTATAAACAAGGACACTGGTGCGCCGTCATTCCAGGTCTGGAAGAACAAGAGCGCCGGGGTATATTCTCTCGACCAATCAACTCTCGTCGACGTGCGATGCGAAAACGGATTATTGCCGCTCGGGACCACGCGGTCTCATGCCAAAACATGTTTGCAAGAGGCAAACGTGACTCATGATATTGACTTATTCTGACTGATTTATGCGGATGCTCTCATCTTGCTCATCCCATGTTTTTCATTTTCACGTTGCTACTTTCAATATCTTCGATATCACCTGCAATCTGTTTCACACGTCTCCGGCATCTATCGGTTTTCGCATGTAGAATCACGTCTTTCACGAGCCATTGAATTTACTGTCCCGGACATAGTTTGTCCGTTGCTCTCTCGACGACCCTTGGCCTGCTGGAACTGCGGTCCATCAGTGCCAATCCGGTTGGAAATGGACCAGATAAACTCGACTGAGTCAGGGATGTAAACCGGAACCATCTTACCATGTGTAGGTTCAAGGTTATGCTTAATCGGTTCTTCCTGCAAGTTGGTTCTTCAGATTAGTAGGAGGGATGCCCGGGTGCCTTTCCAAATGCGAAAAGAATGCACCAATAGTGCGTATCCAATCCCGCCTTTGGAATATACCTCAAGGCAAATAGATTGAAGCTTGAGTTGTTCGAGGATTAAGTAGGTTGAACTCAAAAGTTGCGCAGGGTCCAGACTGGTCGTGAGAAGAGCCTCGCAGAGACCGGGAGATATATCCCGCTTGATCACAGTGGTGTTTGGACTCGGCACGCTTGCAGGCTTGGATAACAAGCACAGACGCCGAAGGAGTCGAAATTCCTAGTCCTGCGAAAGGGGCTCGTAGATATGAAGGCTATGCAAGTCAAAACATGGTATATCTACAATGCAGGAGGGAAATATCATACAAGAATGCGTGTAAAGTACAAGCATGCGGGGATTAGATAGCGAAAGCGACTGAGACGATGATCATGATGACAGTGTAGATAATCTTCGCGGCGGCAATGGTGGAGGTTTTGGTTTCGAGGGACCATCAGTGGGCACGGACGAAGGAGTCGTTTCAGAAGGTTCATCGGGATGCGTACCGACCGTTTCCGAATCTCCCGGGTGAGCGAAATCCTCTGACTGGGCCGACGAAGACGGTTGCCCGTCGGTATCCTTGTGCATTGGCTCCGGCTCATCATGAAACACGGCTGAAGCACTGATCTTCTTCGCGCCGAGTGCCGTACGTTTCGCTCTTACGCTCATCTTCGCTTTCGGGTGTAGCTCTGGCGACGCCTCGATATCCCTTCGCTTCGATTCGTCCTGCTGCGCAATGGCGCGAAGTGCCTCCGATGCACTTGGTGCAATACCGGCTTCGACATCGTCTACATGAGCGGTATTTCCTACGTCATTGTGACGAGGTGGCAACTGAGGCGGAGTTGGAGGAGGGTGATATGTCGGGACAGCGGTGCGAGGGGGAAGGGGAGGCGGAGTAGGCCTATTTGTCTTGCCAATTGGACTATGTGATCTAGACGGAGTGAGAGTGAGAGGTGTGACATCGTCATTTGGTTCCGATTCCGGAGCTAATGAACGCCCTGTGGAACTACGGGACTACGGCGAGTTACTCGTCGATGAGCCCTGCGAAATCCCATCCCGCTCTTGCTGCTGTTGAAGGATAGACGAGTTGGATGTCGGACTTCTGAAAAGCCTGTAGACACTCTGAATTGTCGGAGTACGTTTACCCTCCGCAAGAGCGGGTGGAGATAGTGCAGGCGGTACGTAGCCGATAGACTGAACGTCGCCACGGTGGCTGGCATGTATTCCTGGTATCGTCATCGTAGCACCTTGCGATGGCTGTGTCTTGATGGGTGGAGGAAGAACTTCGGGCTCAGGAGAGGGAAGAATGTCTGTGGAGGTCATCGATGTGCTTTCAGAATCATGGTTCGTGTCCGTAGTGACCTTCGGAGGGGATATAGGTGCTCGAGTTGCTTCTCGGCGGAGTAGAGAGGGACCCTTGGGAGAATGATGAGGCGACGCCGATGATGAGGGATTGAGATCCTTGCTTGAGCCTGACGATGAGCTGCCGTCAATGTTTCGATTCTCTTCACCATCCTTATTGACAGATGGGATGTCAATAGGCTGCGATATGGGACTAGCGTCGTGCCTTTCCCCAGAAGATTCTTGATCCCTCCTTCCGACCACGGCTGCACGAATATCTGCATAATTACGCCCTCTAAATAGAGAACTGGGGGCACTTGCTCCATCCTGAATATCTTCTCCTTGATTTGACCCTCCCATGTGTTCGCGTTTAAACCCGTTCCAGTTTGCGCTCCATTTCCGCATAGCTTCTTTCGCAGTATTACTGAGCGCTTGTTTGTCGGCCTTCTGCTTAAGCGTTGCTAGGATCGATGACGTGTTTGTTGGCCGTGAAGCCAACGATTCGTGTGAGGAATTTGCCTGTTCAGCCCCCAAGGCATTTGTACCGGACGATAATGACCGCGTACGAGAGTGGGCGGAAGACGTTTCCTGAGAAATTTGCGCATCGACATTCGATCCACTCTGCGATGAAGTTTCTTCTGCTACTTCAGGACCATTTACCGCGGAGGAGCTCTTGGATGCAGGAACAGATGTTGCCCGCCGCATAGATGTGTCAACGTTAAGTGTCCTCCCACGGTCATCGTCAAATGTTTGATTTGGATCTGACGGAGCCGATTTCGAAGTTTCACTCGCGCTTTCAGAAAGGCCTGACATCCCTGACACGAACCATGATCGACGTCGAGTCGGTTCCTGCACCAAAGACCGGGCTGATGCAGTTTCTTCTATGAGGCCATTGTCCTCATTTGCAGGTTCGGTCGGCGCCGAAGTAAGTGATTCCGCAAGTGCATCCGTAGAGCGCGATCTCCTTGGTAAGTCGTCGTTGATGTCAATAACCGAGCCATTCTGTTCTGTTGGCTCCTCAAAGGTGTCTCACGACTAGCGTCAGCCCAGATTCCGCCCCTGTGCATGTATTGGATCGATTCAAAGAAGGCTATATCGTCCATGTTTGGCATGACGATGGATTCATTTATCTGGAAGCAAAGAAATAAACACGCATACTATGAATGATTTGGGTCTGGTTGCTTACAATTTCTTTGAGCCGTGACTCGATGGTACTACAGATCATCGACCATTTGATTTGTCTGTCGCTGACAACTGGTTCTACCTCGAGATCCATCTCGGGCGGATGCGTGAATGCATACCAGATACGGTTCGTCGGGGGGCGCTTCACCTTGACTAGCAAGTTTCCATCAAGTCTTCTCAGGACTACGGCCAGAACCAACTTCACAGTATAGGTCTTGAAACGCTGCCCGAGATTGATAATTGCGGTAGCCTCAACGGTTATCCTGATTTCACCTCTATACATGACACGAATCTCCAAAGCTGCATCGCCCTCCTTGGTGAGGTCTTTAAGCATGGGCTTGCTAAACGTTGGAGGCGTGTTGCCAACGGAAACCTCAGTCACAGACACATTCTGCAGGAATGTCGGAATCTTGACTTTCGAGAGCTTCTTCATGAGCCTGCCAACAATGAAGGACTCAAGATTCTTCGTGCGATAGAAGCTGAAGAATATTCGCCCAAGGAGTGCATTTAACCACCGCATAGGAATCACGTCTGGTTGTTCGTCCAATGTCGCGACAAGGTGGTTCATGTCAGAGGGAGAGAACACGGGAAGTACTGGCTCCAGAGTAGAGGAGCTGTCAGAATAGTGCGCAGCATGCACCAGAGCGAAGTACCAATCTTCCATCTCTACGCAAGAACGCACAAATATGAACCACGGGATCGAATCATCGAACGCTTCGGCCCTTGCTTCCGCTTTTATTCGTTCAATATCCTCCAACTTTGCACGTTCTTTCTCCTTTCTCCTATCGTTTACGTCTAGCTCTGCCACCTTCTTGTCTACATCTTCCGCCTCAAGCCCCATCTCCCGCGTTAGACTCGGCAACTCCTTCGTCTGGTTGTCCAGATGACTAATGGGCTTTAAGCAGATTGCGTTGCGTTTTGTGAACAGCTCCCCATCCGACAGACCCTCAGGATAGATGACGATGTGATGCATGGAGAGATGGATTGCTGCTTCGCATTCCGTCATGGACTCGTCCTCATACAGGTATAGAACATTTCCCTTGAGAACGACATACCACATGTCCTTTGGACGAGAGCGCTTTGGGTCCTTGGAGCGCGAATCCAGGTAAGCACGCATCATGTTTACGTATGATCCGTCCGACTCCTTTTCCTCAAAAGTGCGACGAACGGTGAGCCATGCCTTGCGTGGTCTCGCCCGGTCGTCAAGCGGCAAGGTAGGAGCTTCATCCTGTTCCTGATTGGACTTTTCTGAAAGTCTTTTACGCTCTAGTTTTGCTGGGTCAGGATCGGCGACGGGGACGGAAGTGTAGATTGTCCAAGCGATGGCGGCGCAGATGAGGAGAGGTATAAAGTGATTCCCCCTAACACGTAAGCATAGACGAGAGCCTTGAGCGACATGAGACGAGTTGTGGCACTCGTATCACAAGACTGGGAGGAACTATTCCGTGTGATCGCTGCAGAGCATGTAGTGAGAAGAGACGTGAGGAGTTGCACTTGAGTTGAGTTGAGACGGTTGTTACTTGAAACTCAGTATCACCGCGACGTCACAAACGCGAGCACGTGCTCATCGTCAGCTCCATTCGCGGGGCCGGCGTCTCTCAGCGCTCATAATGCAGCCTGCACGGATACTAGTGGCCATTTAAACCCGATATGTCTCTGGTGTATTTTGTTTATGATTTCATCTTCGTCCTATCAGCCTCAGACTGTTTTGTCATCACTTCATCACTGCTGGGAATCACTGCATCGCAGACAAAGCCGCCTAGGGTTAGTAGTTAGAGGGTCGTGCATGTTTACGCAAGATCGTGCTGGATAGAAGAGCTTACGTGCGTCGGCTGTATTATGGAACCCTCCGCCACAAAGGGGACAGCGCGAGTAGGACGGAGGAGTGGTGATTTGGTACCCTTTTTATTAGCGACGAGTAGGTTATTTTCTATCTGATCAAAGTACTTCATCTCCGTTCCTCATAACATCTGAGAATCTACAGAATAAACCGGTCTTGCTTCTCTTTCTTTCCGTGTTCTATTACATTTATGTATTTTTCTCGGTGCAATACAGAGCGATGGCCTATAACCGCCGTAGGCGTGAATTCAATTCAATACAGTCATCGCTTAGACTGTGGTCCTGGATGGATCTCATTTGTTACGCGATTTACTGATGCGTACCCTGACAACAGCTCGAGCGCACGGGGAAAGTGAAATTGTAAACGGCGGTGACTCCCAGTCACCAGAACCAGAGTGCCAATACGTCCCTTCTCCCTTTCCTCTTACCTTCATCATCTGAGACAATTTCTGCTGTTGGTCGCCTCTCCTTTCCCTGCCATCTCATCCTACCGTCAGGGAGCCCGTTGCCAAGCAATTTTCCTTGATGCTTAGCTGATTACGTTCAGGGTGGAGATTGAATTTCCGGACTGTTGCCCCACATGATGAAGTGGAAGACCAAACATCGTCTCGAAGACTCGTCTCAATCTTCCTTTTCACCGGACTTTCCTGTCGACGTAGACGACGTTCTCCCTCAATTTCCTCTGCCTCCCGACCGCATTGACACGGTGGGCATCGACCACTCCCCTCAAACGACTCCAAGACCGAGCCCTCAGCTTGGGGTACTTCTCATCACCAACGACATAGAAGCTCTCTTAGAAGAGGACGAACGTACCCGGGCTCAAGAGCGACAAGAGCGGCAAGAGCGGGAGGCTAAGCTTGGAAACTCAGGTCGCGTCGCACCTCCGGAAGCGCCGAGTTCGGATATTCACGCTCTCCCGCCGCCCCCGCGGCGTCCACAACACACCCGACGTTACAAAGTTCAGAGCGAATTCCAGGCGCCGATGTCGTCGGGCCAATCAACAAACATTAATATCGAGAGGGCAGAGGAGTCGAAAATTCAGCGACCATCAACGTTTGGCGGTGCTGCCTCATCTCCATCTGTTTCAAGACGGCCGTCCATCAAAAACTCGACGTTTGATTCACGCGCATATCGTAGTCGTAGAACAAGTAGCACGGACACTTATAGTAAGCGGGAATTTGCGTGGTCCTGCTTTCCTAAACCCCTTGACTTACCCTAACATTGTCAGTAATGCAGAATACCTTGACGCCTGATGGAGCCAGCATCGTAGACCGTCTTTCTGAGTTTGGTCCGAAATCATCCAGACGAAGCACAGACGGTCCCGAAAGGGAGTCTTGGGCCTCTGCTTCTAGCTTCTCCGGTGAGCATACCTTATCCCTAATAGCCTAAGCTGGCAACCGACCTAGGTGACTTCTATAGGCGCAAATCATCCATCCAACGCGACTGGCCCCTTTCCGTCGACTCTCCTGGATACGTCAAGAAGCGTGTCGCAGAATCCCTCCAGGCCACTTATATCTCGCGCGTCTTTTGTCTCCCAAGACACCGTCCTTTCAGCGGCTTCCAGTGTTGATCCTGCATCCACCATTAATGAACCTCGAATCAGCATCTCAAGCACTATCTATCCTGCGTCAACTTACAACGAACTGCCTTCGCCCGTTGCCGCACCCCTGGGAATCGATCAGCTTGGCTCAGGACAACGTGATTCCTTGTTCTACAGCGAAGCTGATTCGGTTTACAGCGAAGATCAGAGGCAGTCTATTGCTATTGTTAACACTTTTACTCCGGTTGAATGCGAAACACCCGTGCCTCAGCGTACTGCATTCCCCAGTCACTTAGGAATATACCCAATCGGTGATACACCTATAGTTGATACTAGGAGTCGTCCTCTCTCTCGTCCCCTCTCATCGTCTTCGGACGCTTCAACCCGGCGAGTTTCTGGCCAGAAACCTGCTTTACCCACGGCACCAAAGCCCGACTTCCGCCGTTCGCGATCCGTCCAACCCCCCTCTAAGGCCCCAATGATATCGAAGCCACCGTCGCGTTCTTCATCTCCGAAACTTCCGGGTCTTGTTCCCTACCATCTGCTGACTTCCTTCTCTCCTTCTGACTCCAACCACAACGACTCGCTCCCTCCAACTACGAACTTCCTTAACCCGCAAGAACGCACTGATTTAATACGCAAAGCACGCAAACTCGCTCAAGTACTTGGACAGACGCCATCGCCCATCTCTGGCTCTGAAGATCTCATCGACTCCCCCGCCCTGAATAATTGCTTGCTGCCGGTGATGCCTTCTCGCAAGATTCACGCTCGCGGCGCCATGTCTGTCCCTGAGGCAGTTAGGATACCAGGCGCAAAGAGCCTCCGGGAATCACAATTCCCATCGATCAGCGCAGGACGGATGAACTCTTTGAGTCCCATAAGGTTCCGGAGCTCTAATTCTCATACAGAAAACGAGTCGGATGATTCCTTGTCACCATTCGACAGTCCTGATGCCGCAACGCCTCGGTCTTTGCAAAAGAAGAGCGGTGACGCTATCGTCAGAAGCCCAACCATCATCAGTGCCTCTGACTCTTTTATTGAGATGGCCGATCAAGATAGCCCTAGTAAGAGTTCTTGGTCCACTTCATCAAACGTACGACTTATCGACGCTATCATTCCAGGCTTGAAACGCAGCCCATCGATATATTCTTTCGCAGAAAGTGTGACAGAAGAGCGGCGAGCAGAAGAAGAGCGTCGTCGTAAGCGAGAAAAGCTCGCAAAGCTTCACCGTTTCCTAGGCAGCCGAGTGCCTATGGAACTCGTGGTGGGGCATAGTTTAGATGTTTCGCTTCCCCCGCTCGCTCCAAACTCCAAAGCGGCCGATCCCTCGTCGGACGGTGAGGCCTCACCAGCAAGCAAGCTTTGGCTGCTCGCCAAGCGCCGGAATAGTCTCGCGTCTTCTGACCCTCTTGAGCATCTGGCTGACTCGGACCGTCGGAAAGAGGAGCTGACCGACAAAGAGAAAGCTGCTGCCGTTAAGAGAGCATTGAAGATGGAGAAGGTATTCTGCTCCTTAGGAGATTATCTACTAGTTCTCAACCGTGTGCTTTTCCGCAGGTGTTCGGTGAACAGCCTCCTCAAGACCTTTTCCATCTAGACCGAGCGCGACCCAAGCCACACATTGCAATTAGGACAATGTCCGACTCAAGAATTTCTGCTACATCCGCGCCTTCATCGCCTGTAGGTGGCAATATAAACAAGTCGAGCTACCGAAAGCAGAAAAGGCGTGGCGACAGACCAGGAACTGCGGAATCGTCGAAGCGATTGCTAGGCGATTCTGAATCGATCAATGAAGGTCAATCTGATATCTACTATCATTACCGGAACTCTCTCGTTTCTTTGACAAATATTGTGGATAACGTAAGTTGCTGGAGTTATTGTTATTCGCAATCACTCTGTTATATAATTAATTATATCTGACTTCTTCCAGGATGACAAAAAATCGTTGGTTGAACTTCACGAATATATTAACGAAGATCTTCCGATGGCATCCCGCGACAAACGGGAGAGTTATTCAACCAGCTCCATCCGATCTGAACGTCGTCGCTCTTTACCCCTGCGTACTTCGTACTCCTCATTAGCGTCGCAGTACACGACCTCCGAAACGAAAATAGAAACGACTCCCTTTGAGGTCCGGAGACGGCGTGCCGCAAAGTTGAGCCATTTCTTTGGCGTCTCCTATCGTGACTTGTTCGGTCAAGTTCTCGATAGTTTGGAGATGAGTGTGCGTGAAGATGAAGGAAAGGGTACATTGAATGCCGATGAGGCTAAGGTTCGCAACCGCGTGTGAACAACCATCAATTTACTGACTCTCCTGCCATCCAGGATCTTCTTGTTCAACTCACAAAACTCAAAGCCAGACGTGACGAGCTCTCATGAACTTACCTAACGACTGCCAATATGATTTTCAAGAATTCCGGGCATTATGATTTATAACCATGTCGAAAATGGTTCACCCACTTTTATCGATTTCTCATCTCCGTTTCTTCTTCCGTGGACTTCACGTAACGTATAAGAAAGGAGAGCGGACAAGTAAACTATATTAGAACATGTAAATAATCCCGCCTATAGTATTACAGCACGATTAAGTCCCCTTTGCACGTTGCGCACCAGAACACGTGGGATTCGTCAAGGAATTGGGGCCACTGCAATGATGACACGCTACTATCGATGCTAGTGGTATGTGAATGCCCGCGGTCCTCGGCAGCCGCTTTCGACGATCTTGACCCTGCAGCATGAAGAGTCGCCGCCTCTGCTTCGCTGTACATTCGTGCCTGAAGCATTGCCAGACTGATGTGTCTTTGATGCCGAGTAGCAGGCGGTAGACCTTCATCAATCAGCCCCGAAGGGGATAAGTGGGACAGGTTATTAGACCTTTGAGAAGCAAAGGAGCTACGACGGAGGTCATCGGACTGGTGCCCAGAAACAGAACCGCGCGACGCCAAAGCGGATCTTTGAGTATGCTTCGCCGCTGTACGCAGATCTGATAGTTCATCTTCCACAGCAGCCACGTGTTTCTGCAACGATAGGTACCTCGCTTCCGCATCATATAATGATGACTCCAGACTCCGGATCGTAGACTGAGCACTCGATAGGTCGAGTTCGAGCTGTTGTGTGATGGCACCCTTGACCTCGTCATCGAGGTTTCGTGATGATGGTACGGGGGAGGTTGATGGGCCAGCCTGGCATAGACGAGAAATTTCTTCATCTTTACTTGTTACGTCCGACCGAAGAGCCTCGATCTCTTGCTGAAGTTCCTCGACTAGTCTTCGCTCGTCATCGTCAACCTGTTCTCGTTCATCCATTTGTGAGCGTAGTAGATCAATCTCCTCCTGACGAACTTGTCCGACAGAGCGGAGGCGCTCGACTTCTTCCTGAAGTCTGGCTGCTGTTTGTCTTTGTTTTGCCCTGTCTGTTTCGATTTCGCGCGAGGCGGAGACAGCATCGTCGTAGCGTGTCTGCAGATCATTATATGCTTTTTGCAATTCAGCCTGACCGGCTTCAGCGTCGTTCCTTTCCTTATCTTGCTCCTTTAACCGCCTATCGTAATCCCGGCGAGCTTCATCAAGGGTGGTGCGGGTACTTTCCAGTTGAGCCTCAAGGTCGGAAATCGTCGTATCCCGTAGATCGAGAGATGAGGTAAGTTGCTCGAGTTTTTCTGTCAGCTCAAGTTTCGAGGCGGTCAACTCCACAATTTTCGGTCGCATCTCGTTTAGCGAGCTCATTAAACCCGTTCCTTCCTCCTGAAGTTTTCGTTGTGTCTCCTCAGCTTCTTCCGCCCGACGAAGAGTCTGACGAAGATCAACCTGGGTACTTTCCAATTGTTTCACGGCTGTCGCAAGATTCCCGTTCGCCAGCGAGATTTCATTGTTCAAGCTAGAGATTAATGCCTGAGCATTCTCTAGATCAGTGGCCGTAGATGAATTTGTGGCGATGAGTGCATCGCGTTCGGACAAGATCTTCGCCAAAGTACCCTCAGAAGATCGAAGGCTGCTTTCGAGAGTGGACAGCTGGCTCCTTAGCTCCTGCTCTATCGATGACTTCCGCCGTAATTCTCCTTGTAGTTCTTCATGTTCAAACTTTAACTTCTCATAGGGCTATCACACATTAATCGGGTTCAGTCAACTGCAATTTGAAATGAAAGTATTACAACATACCTGTTTCAACTTAGAAAGCTGAATAGCCACCTCTTCCGCACGATCTTGTGTATTTCTTAATTTCGCTTCAAGTACGTCCACCCGATCGTCGTTCTGCATTTGCTCTTCAAGCTCTCGTATTCGGCGCTGATTGTCTTTAATCTGAGATCGTAGACTTTCCGTTTCGCTTCGGGTCGCGTGCAATTCTCTTTCCTTCAGATGCATTAGAATAGGTATGTCAGCATCGGAGATGTTAATTTTGCGGTATATTAATAGAAATCACTAAACTTGTTCACGTAGATTTGTCACTAGCGACGAGTTCTGGGCTTCAAGCTCTCGGATTTGTCGCTCCGAAGAATCTTTCTCCTTCTCCACACGAGACAGATCAGACTTGAGCATTTCCAATCGCTGCAGCCTTCCTTGTAGTTCATTCTGACTGCTCTGTAACTCTGCGTGTTTCCCGGTCAGTTTCTGATAAATGATGAACAGGAGTCACGTACTTGAATCGACTCCTTCTAAACGCTCGAGAGCTTCCGTAAGAGCCGCCTTCTCCGATACAAGCAAAGCGATTGTTTGGCGTTGATCTTGAAGAGATCTCAAGTATTCTTCTTCCTTTTGTAGAGTAATCTTGCTATATCCAGTCTGCGGTGACGGAGATCTGACGTGTCCATTCTCCGAGTACGGAGAAGTTATTGAAGGTGCTGAAGCACCGCCCTTGATTGGCAGAGTTGATACACTAGGGAAAACGTCTACTCGCTATGCACGAACGTGTGTGGGAGTCGGTCGGAGAGAGACGTACATTGGACCTGTGTCGCCGGAAACACCGGCAACCTCCTGCGTGGCAAGTGCTGGAGTTGACGCTCGCGAGATTGATGTGCCAGGCGAATGGGTCCCAGAGCTCGATGTAATCGTTTCACCTTTCCTCTGTTGCTGACGCTTCTTCAGCTGGACACACGTTCAGTCAGATGAATCCGCAATCTGCCAGTGCAAAGGCAGTCTCGCACTCACCAGTGCCTTTGCTCTGGCCGCTTTTGCGGCCCGATCGTCATCCGCCATCTGAGTAAGCCGTACAAGTCAAGTGAACCTCAAGATGCTGGGGTAGGAGTTTGTGTTGGTCACGGTGTAGAATAAGTCAACGCAACGGGGAGTAAATGAACGTGTCGTCCTCGTGACACGCGTAACGACGCGTGAACACTGAATATCCTTCAACAGCCGAAATATCAAATATTTAAGTTCCGGGTTCTCAGCAGAAAGGCGCATATTCTCATTTATATATACTTATCATAGAGGAAACATAAGAACTGAGGCGAAGAAAAGACCGAGAAAAGAAAGAACGTAGGAGAGCGGGAATAATATTTGACATCACTTATGGACAAAGCAAGAGGAACGTTAAGGAGAGTGACGAAAAATTAACGTCTCTGCAACAGGAAACGCGGAGCAATCAGAGCATCAAATCAAAACTAGTTTGCTTGCGATAACTTAGGCCCAGACCTATGAACAAAAGCTTAGTGTGTTCATCAACCAGAACATCGAAAACTACCAACCCTCAAAGTGCTGTCCCAACTTCCAGTGCATAGCGCCATACCGTCGCTACTGACGCCCAAGCAACTTACCCGGTTTTCGTGCCCAGTCAGAACACCAACGCGCTCTCCCTTGAGGGTATCCCATACGTTGCATGTCCAGTCATCATAACCCCCGAAAAGAATACGACCAGAAATCGAGAAAGCGACAGAGGTGATACCGCACAGAATATTGTCGTGGGTGAATGTATTGAGCTCCCTGTCTGCTCGAATATCGAAGAGGCGACAGGACGCGTCGTCTGACCCAGTTGCAAAGGCGTCACCATTTGGGAAGAAGCTATATGCCAATTTTAGTAATAAGAAAAAAAGGCTGTGTGTTCTGTTCAGATGTACTCACGTCACAGCGTTAATATCTGATTCGTGACCGGAGAAAGTTTGAGTGGCTTTTCCGGTACGGATATCCCACAGTTTTGCGGTTGCATCACAAGCACCGGACACAAAGACGTTCTGACTAGGCCCGAGTGCCAGACTGCGAAAATATTGACGGGATCAGAACTTGTCCGTGACCCATGGGCGAGATATGCTTACCTCATGACGTCTCCCGTGTGATCACTGAATTCCAGCACACGAACACCCGCCTCTATGTCCCATAGCATGCACGTCATGTCACCAGAACTTGTAACAATTTGTCTGTCGCTGATGAACCGGCAGCAGCTCAGATAACCCGAATGAGCACTAAGTTCGCGGGCGCCTTTCACAGAGCCCACATCTTTTGACTGCAGATTGTAAATTGAGCAAATATTGTCGAGACCACCGCAAGCAACGAAATTTCCGGATGGCGAGTATGCGCACGTCATCACCCAACTTGATCTCAGGGGAATTGCGTGAACTTTGTTAGTCGTGTAAGCGTCCCAAACAATCAACTTTCCATCCTGCGACGCGGAGACAAGGTGACGACGATCGGCGGCCCAGTGCATGGCATAAATTTTTGCCAAATGACCCTTTAGAGCCCGACGTGGACGCATAACAATGCGCGGCAGAGCCTCGACTTCAGCCGCCATAGCGCGCACTATAACAGGAAACACAAACATGAGCCAAGACATCAAAGGACCGTCAAGGACATGATGGCTCACAACTTGTGTCCGCAACTGCTTCCCTCCTTGCCCTAATCTTCTCCTTCAGACTCTCAGCCTCGCGACGGGCTGCGGCGATACGTTCTTGGATATCTTGTTGTTGGGACATTTTGACCTTTCAGTACAGGTACCCTGTTAGTGATAACTGAAGAATGTCTTCTACAATCAGCATGTGCTACTGAAAAAGAGGGAAAGAAGGCAACTCGCCTGTCTGCTACGGGGGTTAACTGTGTCGAACGAGAAGCAGAGATGTGTTTTCTTCCCCGCCCAGGTGGGAAAGTCGAGGAAGCAATGATAGGGGATATCAGACGATGACGAGGTCCAAATTGGAATGAGAAGGCGGTACAGCGTCGTGGATGATGAGGCGAGGCGACGCTGCCTACGACACTCGGGACGCTGGCGATGGATGATGGTGGGACTTTGAAGAAGTTGTTGCCAGTCGGTGTTCAGCCGTCCCTCTGATGGCATTGCCTCTCCTACCTTATTCTGGATACTAGTTCTCACGCACTCCCCGGTTAAACAGTTATACAGTACTTTTTTCTTCCGTTCATTGTGAGCTCGTCCTAGCCTAGCAAGTGGTTGAGCTGCGATACTGTATCCCCGGGTTTCAAACGGAATGAACTATGTAAATGATGGCTTCGCTCTGTCACTTTACTGCGAGCTTCATTCATGTTTACTCGTAAGCTTACCTCCGCTAGAATCCCGCTGCGCCTCCTGTCAGGTTCAAATCGACCAAACTCATCTCGTAGGCTTTAGATCACTATTGAGATTAGCTACGAGCAAGAAAAAGGAACTTCTCGATTTGGCCATCGCCTCTTTTTTCTCTTTAGTCTTCTGGCGCTTGTCTCTGTCTTCCCTTCCCAACTCACTAAACTCCGTCTTGACTTCGCACCGGACTTGCATCCCAACTCTCGATGGTTGCGAAGGTGCAATTTGATAATTTTGTCTCAGCGCATACAATAACTCGCGTCGATTTTCAGTGATTTTGCGTACTGAGCAAGCAGTAGATCGAAGGTATGCGGATCCTTTTCCCAAGACAAAGATCGAGACTAGCAACAAGGCTTAATGTCTTGTTTTGTGTCAAGATAGTGGGTCTATGTGCTACAGCCGATTGCTAAATCCGTGAATGGCGCCGATCGCGTGGCCAAGAATCGTCTTATGGGTCAACATCGGTACCTAGACGCTCATTTCCATGCTCGTGCTGCAAGTTTCAAGAAACAGTTGTGCAGCTGTTTATAGTACCATATGTGGCTGTTCCTAGTGCATATGCGCAATCACCATTTTTTGTGCTACAAACAGAACAGGTCAAAGAGCAACGGCTAGTTGATATCTTGCGGCTGTTTGACATCTGTATGTTGGACCTTGAAGGTCCCAGCGTGTTGTCAATCGGCCTGATTGGAATATCCCGCTGATATATGGATTTATCGCGATATGAGTCGAAGTACTTTGATCAGACGCATCATTCCAGGAACCGTAGTCGCCAGTTGCCATTCGCGGGCTTCCTGGGAGTCACGATGCACGTACTGAAGGGCTTTCCCGCACCTAAGGACTACCCACCCGTTAATCCGCATAGCTGAAGATCCCCAATGGCAACTCGGGATATTACCATCAGCTTGGAAGTTGGATATGAAGATAATTTTCTCAACTAGAACTCATTTGTCAAGGAAGGTTAGTGGAAGTATCAAACTGCTGGATCTCAGTAGTTTTTGCCTTGGCCCAACAAACGCACTCAAGTGTGCGCTTAGACTGGACCGTGGAGCCCTGGCGCCCACACACGGAGTCCGGAGGAGCGATAACGACATCCCACCGTTCATCTCATGACAAGATGCAACGATGAGGGACGTTTCAGGACCAGATAAATGGCTCGTTTGTACGCTCATCTTCACTCAACGAGTCGCCGTCTTTTGGTACCCGCAATTTTACAACACGGATACTCTCCATGTCTAGTAATTTGCTTCAATTACGTCGGTGAGCTCCGCCACTACAGATCAAGAACGAGCATCGTGCGGCGAACATGGATTGGGATCTCGTAATTACTTCTGGAATTCGTAATTCCCCCTCGATCTCCGCACC
The DNA here is from genome assembly GCA_024712875.1 of Inonotus hispidus. Lineage (NCBI taxonomy): Eukaryota > Fungi > Basidiomycota > Agaricomycetes > Hymenochaetales > Hymenochaetaceae > Inonotus > Inonotus hispidus. The sequence continues at coordinate 2,767,048 of CM045714.1, read as the reverse complement.
CGCATTGTGCTCGAATCCCCGTTTGCACAAGAGCTCAGTATCGGAAGTCCTAAACCAGACTGCATGAGAGGAGTGCATTAAACGCCCAGCTTCCATATAAAACGAGACGTTAAGTCGATGCTTTTCTCTCAGCTTTCGAACGAAACAATCCTCTCAACTACTCTGCTCAGCACTAATCATCATCGGTAATTGCTCCTGCATCCTAGAGAGAATTAATCTCTGATTTAATCCTGGTTAGCTCTATCACAATGGTCGAGTGGACGATGCAGCTCAACAACATTCTGCAACAACGCGGAGAGACCAGTAAACTCACGTACCAGTACACTCCCGAGGGACCCCACAACAATTGCATTTGGAATGTCACTGCGCTCTGTGAGTCTGTCGTCTGTCTGAAAATCCTGATCTGTTCTCATACTGGTTGTCAGACAAAGGCGTGGAAGTGGGACGGGGCTCAGCTGCAGTAAAGATGCAGGCTAAGGAGAAAGCGTCGGAAATGGCTATGTTGCACCTGTTCGCAGATCACCATGCGGCCCTGCAGGGAAAATAGATGGCTGGTGTATGCGTTATCGTGTTGCCAAGCTCGCTCGCTCTTGATTGTAGAGTTCCTTATACCTAGAATATGTAGCGAGATGTAATGATGAACTCATCGTATTCCGTGTCAATTTCGATGTAAACTGTGCGAAATTTTCATGCGACATACTGCGCGGCAAGTCGAAACATTGGATATGGTGCCCGGAGACAATAGTCACCTAAAGCTGAGAAAGGACAACCATTGTATGCAGGAATTGTATGCAGGAAATTACGTTAAGAGGTTTTTCGGCTATGGTCTTCCACCTCCCCTGGAAACGCACTGCCTTCTGTACTTTTGAGACTGGGTCTGGTGATGCGGAGACTTACTTATGGAACACTAGAAAAAGTCTGCAATGGAGTAGTAATTGCGGTGCATATGATCATTCTAATTAGCAGTAAACGAAATAAATTGAGTGGCCGATGCCAAATGCGGTAATATATCGAAGGGATCATCGCGGCCTCGGAAGAGAAGTCCCGGGTCTCCGAGACTGCACGTTGCCACCTCACTCCGTGCCGTGGTATGTTATTTTGACTATTTTGCACTGGTCGGCGTTCATGTGAGCTCAGCACTCCCCACTGATGCCGTTATGCCTATCGCAATTTATCGTCGGCGCCCTGTACGGGCGGAGGGTCAATACGAATTTTTATGTCGGTCAGGTACGACGTTGACACACTCGTTACCGCTCTCGTCTATGTCTAATTGGGATATATTTCCGTGTCGATTCAGAGCACCGTCGAATGGAACTGCGATAATATTAATGCTGTAATCAGACCCCTGACTTGCCTTTATCTCGCTTGTCAAGGTCCTGACTTTTCGGACGTCTTGTTTTCTACCTCGGGCCAACTTGAAGCGGCGAACTTGAAGAGGGGAATTCAGCCAAACTCCATGGAAGAAATCCATATCATCTAAGGTCGCCACACCACTGAAAGACAGTTGTATGTCCTCATCATACGGACCTTGACGGCAAGTCCTGACCAGAGACATCTCTGTCTTGATGAAACAATGTCAAAGATGAGCGGAACACCCCCCACACAGAAATAGAAGTCGACATCAGATCTCACTGTGCGTGGCTACATTCTCAGCCGCTGTTCCCAACTCTTCTCATGGGCTTTGATTTATAGATAACTATTCCACGGATATGGGGCGCTGTCTGTCTTGTTCTTATCAGCTTGGGTGTTGACTGAGCGATGTGCTTTGCACTGAGGTTTGTCAGACCCCCTAATCAACATCATCAGATGCCAACCAACAGTCCACTCCCTGTTTATTCTCATGACCTCGACGGTTGCACTGTCGCCGGTCTCATCGACACCTGTTCTATACTGGACAGAATCAAATGATGCTTTTGACATGCAACTTCCAAATAATGCACGAATTCTCAGGCTCACAGAAAATTCATTGATGTTTCAACATTCACATCCTCAGGGATCTCGGCAGAGTTGTCACGCTGGACTAACCAGTTATTAGTTCAGCTAATCTTCACGTTCCTCGGGTCAGGAGCAATAAATTGTCAAAACTAGATTAGGCGGCGATCTCATGAAACGGAATACTCTAATTCGTTCCTGACAGTTCCGCGTCCCTGCAAGAGATCCAGTAACTCGCAATGAATCTTAGCGTCGACGATGTTCTATTGGATTCTCTCTGCCCCACCGGAAAGAGATATCCGGTTTGCATGCTTCGTAAATGCCGTTACAGCGTCTTTAGATTTGACAAATTTCTATTCTCGGGTGCCGCAGAGTTCTTTCATTTACCTGAGCTCACGGCTCGGAAGCTCGGCGCCCCCCTTGGCTTCGCATTAGACATGTCCCCCGATCTCTCTGTTCAAAATGTCCGCTCAAATTTCGACTGATGTGCAAAGTATAAGGTATAAAACCCAGCTGCCAAGAGCCTAGGAGGTCAACCAGACTATCGACTCAGTATTTGTCTCTCACTCCAACATTATGCCCACACATCCTAGTACGCTCTCGCAGCTCTCCACTGGACGTATTCCCCCATCACTAATCATGCCCCATATCGTCTTGCAGGCCCAGCTGTCCAGCTCAACAATTGTTCGTACATTCCCCTCCATTATGATCGTTGTTGTGGATTTCATTAACCCTTCTTACAGACCTTCAAGCTAGGGGAGAATTGGATCGCATTACCTGGGTTTTCAAAGACAGCGGTCCCCAGAATAGTAAAATATGGCACGCTACAGTCAAGTGTGGGTTGACTCGTCCAATTTCGATTGTAAAACCAGATAACTAAGTTGCATTGTTAGATGACGGCACGGTCATCGGCGAGGGAACTTCGTCCAATAAGAACCCTGCGAAGGACGAGGCTGCTAGGAAGGCACTGCAAGCTCTTCAAAGTCGCGGCGGATAAGCAGCGGCTGCACGAATCGTACCGGAAGAACCTAATCGCTAGCCCGCTCAGAATGAGAAAGTAGTCATAAAGACCAGGCATATGATTCATATGTACATAGATAAATAATAACTTCTGGATACCAATTCCGGTTCTTTGACTTCCTTGAAGGAGGGTACTTCATTACGGCTACTAAAGAGACGGAAGGATCTATTGTTATGGTAGTGTCTTTCCGTTTGGGTGAGTTAACAGAGGTTCGTCAATAGTAAGGAATGCATTGCACAGAAGCAAGCTGTGTCACGGTGGTCTCTAACTAAGAAATGTCGATCATCCATTTTTGGAATTGAATCATCGCACAGCCACGTTATTTTCTCTGGCTCTGGTCATGTCCCGTTGTTGAAGCTGCCCTCGAACTTCACCGTGTGTTCACCATGTCACCGCCCTCCATTTTTCTACTTAACAACATTGAGCGACAGACTGGAAGTGCTATTCGCCTGCTTCGGCTCAGCACAACATCTAATACCTTCCATGCTAGACATTTTACTTCATCTAATCCTGTATTCGCGCGTAAGGTGAAGGCGCGTCCCGCTCCAACGAAAGCCAAACTAGCAGCGCGGGAGAGGAAAAAGGCGCTTAAGGCAAGAAAGAATATCTACGACAATGAGAAAATGCCACTTTCTGAAGCGATTAATATATTGCGGGTGAGCCCGCATTTGTTCCTCTATTCTCGAAAGGTGCTGAGCTTTCTATTCTGTGAAGGCGGTAGAAGTTGCTCGACCAAATGCAACTTATGAACTCGTCGTGAAAACCGAAATGAAGCGTGGCTCTGCTATCCCAAAAGGAAGATACAATCTCCCCCGCGAAGTGAAAGAGAAGACGAGGGACCGTGTTTTCGTTTTTGCTGAGGGAAGGCAAGCGGAAGAAGCAAAGCGTGCGGGCGCAGATTTTGTTGGGGGAACGGACGCCATTGAAGCCGTGAGTTCTCAGCGCGTTGTACTTGTCATATGGTTCCCATAGGTCTCCCATAGGTGGCAAATGGCCGTTATCCAGCGACCGTTTATCTTTGTACTCCTTCGCTTATTCGTGCCATTACCCCGAAACTTGGTCGAGTCTTGGGTCCCAGAGGTCTAATGCCGTCCGAGCGCCGAGGGACTGTCACCGAAGATATCGCGGGCTATCTTCGACGGATTTCCGGTTCTAGTGAGTGGAAAGGAGACAAGGCGGGGACTATACGGAGCGCCGTGGCCAAAGTATGATGCCCTTGCACACCATTGCTTCTTGATCGCTCTTTGACGTATCACCAGATGAACTTCCCCATCGAAGATGTAGCACGCAATGTACGGCACTTGCTCAACATCGTAAAAGTTGCAACGGGAAACGCCGTAGACAAAACCGCCCGTCAACCGAAGGGTGGCCCGAAACCTGGTACGTGTCAAAGATCGAATTGATGTTGTTCAGTAACTTATTAAGGTCAAGTTAATACTATTAAGCGCGTTATATTGAGTTCCACACAGGGGCCAGGAATTCAGATATCCGATGCCTAGCTAAACTATAGTTTACTTTAAATAATTAATATAATGCGAGGCACGAAACCACAGGATTGATGGCACTATCAATCAAGACAAAGGGGAAGTTGCGATTATAATCACACTGTGTAGAACTCGTCATGAAATGAAACAATTGATGGACCAAGTCTGGTCAAAAGATTCCCGCAGCTCTACTCCATTCCCGTCTCCTTTCCTTATCATTCTCCTTTAAGTCAGCCATTATTTTCCCGTAGCTCGTTGGATCTTGATTCTTTTCCTTCCTGCGTCGCTTTCCGATGTCTGACCCAGGTAATGACGATGGATCGTCGTTCGGCTCCTTAGGTTCCAGACGGACTTGAGGCGGATTTTTTGGCTTATGAGGGAAAATATCTCCCCACGAAGACTTGCGGGCATCATAGTACGGTTGCTTACCCTGTGATCGGGGGATAGTCATTCGCATAATCTTACCTGAGCAGAATGAGTAATGAATGGAAAGCATGGGAGAACAAAGCTGCAAACCTTCAGGAGTGCACCCGTCTATGATAACATGCCCGCTCCGTTTCAGAGGCGGGAAGACCATGCGAGGCCAGTCATATGACTCCAAGCGAATGCGGTCTGTTGAATCGGCGTCTACTGCCTCCTTTCGGCTCGAAGCGCCATCCATGGCGCTAAGTTGGTGGGCTGAGGGTCTCTTCCCTCGTCGGACAACAACGTAGCTATATCCGATGTCCTCATGACCGGCGCGAACATGCTTCGTCTTCCTTAAGAATGCCGGCCTCTGCAAGCGCTGGGAGAAGGAGCATTGTAAATGAGACTTTCCGGATTTGAACAGAGGACAGGCTCCATCATGAGGACACTGCGACATGTTCCCGGTAAATCATTGCCAGACCGGCGTATCTCGAGCGATACTCACCGGAGCAACGATATGACAGCCAGAAGCAGGATCAGTTTGTGATATAGGATCTTCCTGTTCCTTGCGGCCCAGACGTAAGAGCTGTTCCCTTGCTTCAACAATGCTGGTGAAGCCGGCCGGGGTATCATGATCAATGAGTACCTAATCGATCTGGTTAGTTCTGAGAGTCCAAAAGGGAGAGACTTCCGGCATACAATAACATTTGCGCCGCTGGACCACATCTGCTTGACCATTTCTTTTCTTGCTATGGCATTCGGCAGCGATGCCAAATGGAACGCAGAAAGAGCTAAGACACCGTCGTTTCCTGCCTCCCGGTCCAGTTCGGATTCGCTATACCCTTTGCGCCAGCGTACGTCTGCCGGTCCCAGCTCAATACCTTGAGGGACATGTAAGAACAACCACAATATTCGACCGGATCGGAACACACCTTCCACAAGTCTCTTGGCCATGGAAGAAAGAGCATCCCGCTTTTCGATGCCCAAGTAAGAGGTTACTGAAGACTGTGCAAGAAGGACATCGGGATGGGAATTGCTGTCATAATCATCAGAGAACTCCTGAAACGCATGCATAGAAGCCCTAAGGGAACGGATGAGTCTTCACAGCAGTCATTTCGTTATACACGCCATACCATAGACCACTTCCAACGCCCGAGCCCCAGTCAAGTACATTCCGCACCTTCCATCCATCCCCTAGTCTGTGCTTTATGCTGGACAACACGGCGTAAACTGCTGAGTAATGCGCTGGAAGTGCAATTGATGCAAAGGCTGTGCCGTCTCTTTCAGCATGGCGCTGTCTCTGTTTCCAGGACTTGTATTCCGCTTCGTAGTTCGTATGCCACAACTGATCTCCGTCCTTCCCTTGTTCGCGGAATAGACGCTTCGCGTCTTCATGAAGACGGGGTTTATCTCCTTCTGCAGGAAAATGAGACTGATTTCGTTCGCCTAAAGATTTCCTTACCGCCAATGATTTTCTCAATTGCTTCACGGAGCTCAACAGGTAGAAAGACGGATCCAATTCTTTTGCTTCCAAAGCTTGCTCTAGCGGATTTCCGTTCGGAAGAAGTAGGTATGTCATTTTCATTTTCCACAGGTTGTTCCGTCCATGACTCATCGAATTCAAGTACTTCTAGCTCCTTTGCGGCAGGAGACCCAAATTCCAAGTTCTCTCGAGGTCTATGTTTGAGTAAAGCCATATCCGCATCCCTAAGCAATGCCTGCAGGGAAGGGTCGAGTTCGAGAGGCGCATTTGGACCAATTGAAGATCTGATAGAGGTCGAGGAGAATTTTGCAGAATGAACATAAGCCCGGTGAGCATAAGCGCGAATAAAGGCTGAGAACTGTCCTCGAAGCATTGCCGCGGATGACGAGGTAAGAATAGAGTATAGTTGACCACTCGAAATGAGTGACGCGGTTGAACGTGACTTGCGTCGCGTCTCTCAGCCAGCGGGTCTCTGAGTCTGACCTGCCAATCATTCACTACCACTCCTTCGCATTCTCGTCTCCTCAAAACTCGTTCACTTCTCGTACACAAAAACTGGACCAATGTCCAAGACTACGGCAAATGAACTCGATTTGAGTCATGCAGATAGACCATCTAAAAAGGCTAGGCTGAGTCCTGACAGCTCGGTGCAATCTGGAAAAGATCACGTTAAGAACGACGAGGACTCTTTCCCGGGGAGCACTGAAGCGGATGACCTTGAGACGGATTATAACGATGGATCAACGCAGAAAGATGGAGAACCAGCACACGCCTCCGACATGTATCTTGACACGGTCTGACCTGCGATGCGCCTTTGACCCTTATTCATATCTCATTTTGTCTCCATTTTAGGTCAATCGTGCAGCTCTCGATTTCGACTTTGAGAAAGTATGCTCCGTGTCCTTGTCAAACATAAATATATACGGATGCCTCGTATGTGGGAAATATTTTCAAGGGAGAGGCCGTAATTCATATGCATATGCACATTCCATACACGAAGACCATCATGTCTTTATTAACCTAGAGACTAAGAAGGTGATCATGGGTTTTCCGTCCATCCCTAAGACGTTGATTGATCCTGGTGTAGGTGTACGTTCTACCAGATGGCTATCTCGTATCCGATCCGTCTCTGGAGGACGTATCCTTCGTCCTCGACCCGACTTTCACACCACAATCAATTTCCGAATTATCATCTCCATCGCACCTAAATAAATTCTCTTATGATCTTTCCAACAAGCCGTACCTTCCTGGGTATGTGGGTCTCAACAATATCAAGCGGCATGACCATATGAATGTCATCATCCTCGCCTTAACTCATATCCCTCCTCTACGCGATTATTTGCTCCTTTCAGCCTTTCGGGGAAAGGAAAGTGAGCTTCTGAAACGTTTCGCAGGACTTGCAAAGAAGTTATGGAACCCTCGGCTTTTCAAGAGTCAGGTTAGCCCCCACGAATTCCTGCAGGAAGTTGGTCGTGCTAGCGCCGGTAAATTTAGGCTGGAGGAGCAGGGCGACCCGGTAGAATTCCTTGGATGGCTTCTCAATCACCTCCATAAGGACATGGGAGGGACGAAGAAGAAGAATTCCAGTACGTAGGTACATGGGTGCATGCGCTTACTTGTCTAACCCCCTTCAACAGGCATTATCTACTCATCGTTTCAGGGAGAACTTCGCATGGAGACGCAGCAAGTTCTTGTAAAGCCGGAAGGGGAGGCCAACCACCGCCCTCAGTTTGATATCGATAGAGGTACTTCTTAGGAAGTTGTTCGAGTCTAGTATTGACATCTTGAGCCGCAGAAACAAAAACAACTATCTCGCCCTTTCTCTTCTTATCGGTCGACCTCCCTCCGCCCCCTCTTTTCCAGGACTCTGTCGAAAAGAACATCATTCCGCAAGTTAGTCTGGCATCAGTGCTCTCGAAGTATGACGGCAAGACTACCAAGGTGGGTAATTCAGATTCTACAACCCCGCACACGTAACAAGTTATCATGGTTCATTGTTAGGAATACCTTGGTCAACTACGGCGTTTCAAGTGCCAGCGGCTGCCGGCTTATATTATCCTTCATTTTAAGCGCTTCACGAAGAATATTTTTGTGGAAGAAAAGAATCCGACCATTGTCAATTTTCCACTGCGGGGAGTCGATTTTCGCGAATGTGAGCAACAACTTGGTACTGTCTTCATGTAATTCTCCGATTCACCGGACATTGATAGACTTGGATGCGCCGCCGAACCATCCGCCAACAGTCTATGACCTCATCGCCAACGTCGTGCATGAATCTGTTGCTGGCACAACGCGTGACAAGGCGAGCACAGCGTGGAAAATACACTTGCGAGCGGGCGGCGGCGGCGGCGAGAATGAGAAGTGGTATCAGATCCAAGATCTAATAATTGAAGAAGTGAGAAAGGAGATGATATTTCTTGGCGAGACCGTTATCCAGGTAAGAGCTCGGTTCCTCGGGACTACACTGTCGAAAGTTCTCACAGCTATGGTAGATTTGGGAAAGAAGGGATCTATCGGACACATTGCATCAAAAGGCGTCCAGTAGGATGGTCGACCGGTTATCATAGTAGGTGCATTGAACGGGTTGTCTTCTATATGTCCTCGCGATTATTGCAGTCAGGTGCGAAGGCTATGCATGCTGTAATTAATCGATCGTCCAAATTGCTATGTGCGAGCATTCTGAATCAAGATTCTAAGGCTTCTTCAAGTCCGCTTCAGGAGCGGAAGCATGGCTACCACCACTGTTTTCAGGCGTGTGCATTTCTTTACTAGTGGGAGAGTTCGGCTTGGTTTTCGTCGCTTTCGTCGAGTCTTCGTCCGGGGTCCTTCTGAAGGTGCATTTCAGTTTTATCCATTGAAGTGGGTGCTGGACCGAAAGCTCACGGTTTTGCGTTATTTGCGATCAATGGCCGAAAGATGTAAACCCCAGAGGCAACACCTTCAGTAGAAAGATGATGTTAGAACAAAGGAACTCTACGGTGCGGGAGTGATAAAGGTAGTACCAGTAGCAGCAGCTACGAAGAGATTGATGAGATTTGCTCGACGTGACATGATCGTTCCCTTCAATGAGTCGCGTAAGGCGGAACACCAGTAAGATCGAGTCACATGACCATCTTCGTTTTTCAAGCTCTTCGGTCGAAAGTGCTGTGTATCTTTCCACACCATGTCCTCATCCTTGCTTGCGCCTTCGAGAGCTTCCAAGTCAACGAAACGCATATCCTCCGTTCTCACACTTTCACGCAGCGCTGCACAAAAAGCAGGACACACTGGAGATCCGCAGAATGAGCTGATCCGTCGCGTGCTGTACCCCAGTAACATTCGCAACAAGGAGACACCCACCGGCACGTGGAGGCCGGATGTTGCAAAAGCGTTGCGAAAAGCCATACCTTCGAAACAAGCTCATGAAACTATAGAGCGTGCGTGGTTGTTACACGAGAGACATCTTCGATGGAAGCGGGACGAGGAAACGAAGCGAAAGTTCGAATGCATGCGCAAGGCGATGACAGAGCTGGAGTTGATTGATCCATACCTCTTCAAAGAGGCCAACCGCGTAGAAGATCCAAGAAAGCGAACTGATGCGGAAACGGAGCTATTGAAGAATTTGAAAGGTGCAGAAAAGAAGGCGATGGAGAAGAGACTGTCTGGGTTGTTCCCTCCCGAAGTGCGGCTCCCGACTGACACTCCTCCACGTACGGGATGGGACTATAACTGGAAATCACCTTCAGTTTCATCATAGGCTCTTGTATGTCTTCATGCTGCTTGTTTGTAGCTCACCAACTTCATTTTTTGTCATGTTCACAGATGGCCGGAGTTTTGTCAATGCAAGTACCGCTCGAGACAGATCTAGAGCCCCCATACTCTCTCCGAACAACATATAGGTATCGGTGTTTAGTCGCAGGGTAATGTAAGGACCACATAAAGCAGTAATAGTCAAGCTGTCATTATTTTATACACTATCACGTGATCGAAACTACTGTGGCGTTGTGCGAAATTACACTTGAACCCTTTTCTGAGTTCTGACATCTTTATCGTTGCGTGGCCGTCTCATTGCTTTAAGTTAACTGGTTCTAAGCAAACGTCGTAACAATGGATGATGATGATGCTGATTATATGCAAGGAAGTGACGATGAGGTAGACTAATAGCTGAATGACTGTCCCGATCGCTGACGACTGTCTCGCAAGGACTATGGCTTCGACTATTCCGATGGAGATGAAGCTGACGAGAATGGTGCACCAGACCTAGAAAATATGTATTACACGGCCAAATGTAAGCTTTCTTTGGTATTCCCCCGGACCTCATAGTCCTGAAACTGGATAAGCTTTGAAAGAGGACAACCCTGAAGAGGCACATGCGGCATTCAAACGAATCGTGACGTCGGAAGAAAAGCAAGGAGATTGGTGAATAAGGATTACTCTTTGGACGTGCCACCACTGATAGATCAGTATTGAAGGGGTTTCAAAGCTCTGAAGCAGGCCACGAAGCTTCTATTTAACGTCTTACACCGACCAGACGAAGCTCTCGAGACATACACAAAGCTCTTAACGTATACACGATCGGCCGTTACTCGCAATTATGCCGAAAAATCCATCAACTCTATACTGGACTACGTTGTTTCTGGGCCGGGAGATGATATCAATGTGAATGTTCTTGAAAAGTTCTATCAGGTAACTTTGGATGCACTCCAGGAAGCGAAAAATGAGGTTCGTGGCCACCCTTGTTCTTTCTTTCAAGGAAGCGGCCCACGCTCATTGTATCTTAGCGTCTCTCTGCGAAAACGAAGCTGAAGCTTGCGAAGCTTTGGCTGGATAGACGAGAGTTTGGTCGTCTAGAAATCGTTCGTCAATAGCAGTGAAAGTTCAAACTCAAATACTGACACGATCTCAGGTGATCCGACAGTTGCATCAAGCTACAGAGAACTCTGAAGACCAGCAGTCTCGAGGTACTCAGCTACTCGAGATTTACGCGCTAGAAATCCAGATGTACAACGAGACAAGGAATTTCAAGAAACTCAAAGCAAGTCGAAGTTACGACCAATGGATTATATGTCTACTAACAACGAACACAGGAAATATACAATGCAACAAACGAAGTTCGCTCTGCTATTCCACACCCTCGTATAATGGGTGTTATCAAGGAATGTGGCGGAAAGATGTGGATGGGAGAACGTACGTATTGCATCCTCGTAGGAACAATCGACTTCTCATTTGCCTCCTTTAGATCAATGGAACAAAGCCAGCGAGGACTTCTTCCAGTCTTTCAACAATTACAATGACGCAGGATCTCCTCAACGTATTCAAGTTTTGAAGTATCTAGTGCTAGCGAACATGCTCACTGGCAGTGAAGTCAATCCGTTTGATACTCAGGAAACGAAGCCGTAAGTTCTGGTGTTTCCTACTGTAACTGTTTCATTAGCTAACTTGGCACAAAGGTATAAGGAGGATCCCCAGATAAAAGCCATGACTGACCTTGTCGATGCGTATCAGCGCCGTGAGGTCCACACAGCAGAAAGGATACTCAGAGGTAAAGAAATGCCGCTAGTATTGTCTTACGATGGCCTAACTCGCCTACAGAGAATCAGTCCACAATCATGGGTGACCCCTTCATTCAATCCTATATCGGAGACCTGCTGAGAAGTCTGAGAACTTCGTACCTAATTGATCTCATCAAACCTTACACGCGTCTGGAGCTTACGTTCCTCGCCAGAGTAAGCTATCGTTGCGTCATGCACAGGAGGGTGGCTAATCTTGTTATTTAGCAGTTGAACGTAGAAACGGACGAAGTTGAGGAGATGCTTATTGACCTCATTCTGGAAGGTAAAGTCCAAGGACGAATAGATCAGGTCAATATGCGACTGGAATTGGACAGACAGTATGTTTTTCTCATTTCATCGCCTTTCGACCACTTATGTTATCGGCACAGACAAGCTCTTGAGAGGAGGCGTTACACGGCTCTGGAGAAATGGACGGAGGCAATTGAAGGCATACACACCTCAATTACACAGAAGGCCGCGTCCGGAAGCCGGAACGGAGAAAGTGTCTTGAATGCACCTGAGTTGACTGTTTTTGGTTGAGGTGGATCACGTGATCTTATATCATTAAATGCTGTATTTCGCGTCTGTCCATCAGCATCCTTGCGCTTCTCATCCTCTCCTCCCTCCCGTGGTGGTACCTTGAATCTGAATTATGATTGTTAATGTCGCCGATTCTGTAAATTAACACCCGCCTTGAGAAATCCTCATGGAGTCACCACAACCCTCATCTCACCCTACTCTTGCCACAGGTGGGGGTCCCTCAAGTCGAGTAACAGCTCTACCAAAGTTGTCGATGATGTTACAAGTTTAACTACATTTAACCCTTTTTCCGAGGAAGACGAGCACGAATCTTCGTACACATTGGTATCCTCCTTGTTTTCTCGGGTCAAGAATTCTTTTGCGGCGCCTCTATCTTCTGCCGTTGCCGCGGCGTCCGGGACCTCAACGGCCAATGGTCGAGAAAGTGCTCCTTTTGTCGATCAGAGGAGACCATCAACGGTTACTCACTCCGTCCAGTCCACAAGTCCTGTCATGAAGCCCGCCGGTGACAAACTTCGCCCAAGGATAGCCGGTGCCTCAGGTCCTTCTCCCGCGCCGCCTCTAGTATCTGTCATCCCTGCCCGTCCTGAAACACCGACCTTCGGGTCCGAGTACGAAAAACCGATGAATAGAGGCGGGTTCCTGTTCTCACAGTCAGCCGATACCCAAGAGGGTGGCTTGTTTGGAACGGCCATTCCCGGTTTTCCGATACAGGACGATGCACGGAGTGTCCATACCACAACCAGCCTGAAGCGATCGGCTTCAGCGTCAAAAGTAATAAGGAGAATCCGCGGAGAAGGTTTGCTCAATGCCCATATGCCATGTTTTCGTGCTGACATCCATGCTCTTAGGACTATCACGAGAATATTGGATGGATGATGAGACCTGTAAAGAGTGCTATGACTGCAAAAGTGTATTTACAACTTGGAGGCGAAAACATCACTGTAGGATATGTGGTGAGTACTGACATTAGTCGTTCTATACGACGTAGACGACTCAGACAACAACTCAGGCCAAATATTCTGTTCCCGTTGCGCGTCGAACATCATAAAGGGATCGCGCTTTGGCCATGAGGGCATGCTTCGTGTTTGCAATCTCTGCCTTGAAAAATTGAACTATGATGATGATGGGGATGATGATGACAGACGCTCGATCATATCAAACTTATCATCATCCTGGCCTCACCCCGTCATGGACCACTATCTCCAATCTCTTGGTCATCATTCGCAGTCACCTTTTGCCGCGTCACAACTTTTTGCTCGAACAGACGAACCCTACAGTTTGTATTCGATTGCTGAGACGAAGCGTCATCTTTCTGGCTCCGACAGCGGCCAATTTGGGTCTCGTCCATTGACACCGGGCGGTGATTTAGAGAACAGTTTCTGGGAAGACCCAGAGGAAGCGCAACCCGCACCCTTCCGTCGTGCGATGACGGATGAGGATAAGGACCCTTTACCTGACTCGGAACCGTTTCCTCCTGACCAGTCCCCGACTGCTCCGCGCTCTGCTACCAAGACGCCTGACCCCCAAGCCTCCCCTCCATTCCAAATTCCAGGTACGAAGAGTTCTATACAGTTCCCTGGAAGCTCTCCAGAACATAGCTCCGAAAGTCCCCACGCGTCACGATCCAGAGTGAATTCATACGCAGAAACAGAGGTTCACACGCCTTTCTTGCGAAGTAGAGTGCACAGTCGTTTGAATGAGCTTGTAATGGGCGAAGCTGGATGGCGTACACGGCGAGAAAGTACGGCGTACGTGATTCTGCTTCTTTCCAAGTTAAGCCGGACTGACTGTGTCAAAAGTTATGCTCAGGAACTGAACTCGATATCAATGTTCCATCTGCGGATAATGCTGCGGCAAATGCTCACGACGGAGGGCATTTCAAATATAAGAGAATGGGAAGAAACACTTCTCAAACTTGCCCTCCGTATTGCAAGAGATCTCACCTTCACAGCCTATCCTAATCGCGAAGGGGATGATATGGACGTGCGCCGCTACGTGAAGATCAAGAAAATACCTGGCGGTTGCCCGAGGGACTCTGAATATGTCGACGGGGCAGTTATTACGAAAAACGTAGCGCACAAACAAATGCCGAGGGCTCAGAAGAACCCGCGCATCATGCTTGTGACATTTCCCCTTGAATTCCAGCGCGTCGAGGGTCAATACATGCACTTTGCCCAGATCGTTCGACAGGAGAAGGAATACCTCACGAACTTGGTTAACCGGATCAAAGCACTCCGCCCGCACGTTGTACTTGCAGAGAAGTCGGTATCAAGGCTAGCTTTGGAGCAGTTTCTGATACAGGAGAAGGAAGACCAAAAAACGACCCATATTGCTGTCGCCCGGACAGTCAAAGAATCTGCTATAAAACTTGTGGCGCGTATGGCTCAAGGCGATGTTATCTCATCCATCGACAAACTGGCTCTGGAGCCTCGCCTCGGCCACTGTGGAAACTTTCGAGTCCAGACTTTCGATCATCCTTTAATTCCTTGCCGAAGAAAATCATACATGCGATTTGAAGGCTGCAGTCGCGACTTAGGTTGTACAATTATCTTACGAGGCGGTGACGTCGAACATTTAAAGCGTGTGAAGAAGGTCACTTTATTTCTTGCGTTCATTGTCCGCAATTTGAAGCTGGAGACGCATTTATGGAAAGACTCTGTCATTACAGCACCACACTTGACTACGGATGCCGCACCACAACCATATCTGGCAAGTAAATCGACAAAATCCGACATGCTTCACAGCACCCCCGAGCCTCGAGCCGATTCAACCCATGCAGTGGAAACTGTCAATGACTCTGGTTCACGTGAAGTTGATGACAACCCTTCTTACGAAGAACTGCCGATTGAGGATGTGAAATCACTGGCGCTTTCGCGCCGTATCCAGGCTTCCCTGGAACCATATCTGGAAACTTTCATATCTGTGTCAGCCACTCTGCGTTTCCCTCCGCCGTACCCTATTTGGAGAATGAAAGAGCTTGACGATGAGCTTCAGCACGCGCGCAGAACCTGGGAAGACGAAATTATCCGATCCGAGGAGAAGCCACCGATACCAAAGCATATGAGGGATGAGACTATCACAGCATCCTCCTCCGACGCGATTACCACGACGGAGGATATAAAGGCACAGATTGAAGCGTTACCCTCACCCAGCCTGCCAGAGTCTCCAAGTCCTGATGACAAGTCGCCGAATGCTTCAGACGCTTCTGCCTCGACGATACCCACGGATTACTTTACCCGAAAACTTTCATCGTCCGCGTCCTATGCCAGCCTCCGATCTCCCTCGGCAAAGACCCAACAGTTGCTGGATTCAGTCGAGCAGGTATCCCTTAGGGATGAAAACTGCATAGCTGCGCAGAGCGCTTATGATCTTGTTAAATGGCAGCATGATGAGCAGCGGCGTGTTTGGGAATGGTATCTAAGAAAGAACAGGGATGACTTCGTGGTCGACAAGTACCAGTACATCACTGTCATGGAATTTACCCTACCGATCAGGGAGTTACGCCATCATTCAGCCTGTTTCCCTCCCAAGTTGAAGCGTATGGCATTTTATGGCAAGAATGATTGCACCTTGGGTCAGTTCATAGAAAGGGCGATCCACGACAATCTCGTACAATTCCTCGACCCCAAAGCTATCTGCTCCGGAAAGGGATGTGACGAACCCTTGGCAAGTCATTGCACTGTGTTCGTTCATAGTGAACGCAGGCTGGTGGTTTACGTCGAGCACTGGGACGGACAGATCAAAGCGCGCCTGAATACCACACCGTCCCCGGAGCTTATTACCACATGGAGTGCATGTAGAATATGCTCTTCGGCAACGCCCTTCATTCCAGTATCTGAAGAGATGCAGCGTTATTCCTTTGCGAAATTTCTTGAACTTCACTTTTATCCTGCGGACGTCCAACTTGTTCAAGGAGCAGGTTGCATTCACAACATCTACCAGGACCATATTCGGTACTTCGCCATGCGAGGAATGACTGTTACGATTCAGACGGATTCGATCCAGCTATATGAACTCGTATATCCTCCCAGTCGTATTCACATTCGGAAGGAGACGCTATTTCATCTCAAAAACGAGGACTATGAGACTCTTTTGAGGAAGAATGCTCAATGGTACTCTGCTCTTGTCGATGATCTGAAACTGATCAACCAGGATGCCGCCACAGGTGACGAAGAGACGGATGCCGCTCTCACGGCGAATATCGACAGACTCATTGAACGGGCCATTAACGAGAGGATCGAAATGGCACAGCTGATCCAAGAGGTCTACAGAAGTACATCGCCAACGGATACTCTCGCCTTGAATCGAGTAAGAGCAGAGAGACAAGATAGGATAGTTGCATGGGAGGCCGATTTTGACCGACTTCCGAAACCCAAAATGTCGCAGCTCACAGAAAAGGATCGCAAGAGCTCAACGATGGGCACTGTTCGTGCGATGTGGCCAAGACGATACGATTTGCCAGGCGTATTTGAGAATCTACAATTGCCATCGGCTAGCGTGTCCGAGAGTGCCTCTGAAAGCGAGGAAGCACAAGCTCCTGAGAGTCGCACAGCGAGCGAATCTCACACTTCATCCGAATCTGCTATTGATGCTTCTGAGGCGCCAAACAAAACAGAATCGCAGGTAACAGTCGAGACAGACGGAACGACAGGCGAAGAAGGTACACACTCCTCTGCCGCTGAAGGTGGTTCGGACAGCGACTCCACAATTGCACCGGTAGCTCGAGATGCTGTGTCCGGAGCTTCAGTCGTCGATCTCACTGATAACAACAACAAGGTATTCCCCATTCTAGCTTGTCGAATTCAGATTTTATAACATACATAAGCAGGCTACTAGCGAACTAGAAGCTGAATATGGAACACCTGTATCCAGGCTCCCTCGCCGTTCTGGTCAACATCCCTCTGTTGCAGAATTGGTGAAGAAGTACCAGGATTTCATTCCAGCATCCGTGTCGGCAGAGTTAGCTGCAGCATCCTTCCCAGCCTTGGCGCAATCCAGCATGGAGAGTGATCAGGAAGCTCCGCCTCTTCGACGCCAGCCACGTCCCAGAGTGAAGAGCAAGTCGAAAGTACTGAAGCGGAAGGACTCTGTGTCAGACTTCGAGCATGGCTATGCTGCGAATGTCGCTCCAAAATATCTAGCCCCTGGGAAAACTAACGGTGTACAACAGAACAGCCGCATACCAGGACCGAGTCGCCCTGTTGATTCACGCGACTCCTCGAGGCGTCCTTCGCCAGATAAGCGACCGTCTTACCATAAGCAGGGTTCAGACCAAACCCTGAGAGGAAGGGCTTCATCCCCAACTCCGCGACCTGGATTGAGCGGACTACCTAGTCGAGCTCCAAAGTCTGGTATTCCAGGACGAAATCCGAAGGACCGATCTCAGCCAAATCGAATTGGGTCCATGTCCAACGTCCGGAATGCTTTCCGAAAAGCGTCGAACGCTAATTTTGGTGGGAAGGTCACTAATATTGCCCGTCAATTCGAGCGAATGAACAAGGATATCGATCGCGCTACTAGACGATACGCAGTAATAAGGGGAAGGAGAGCGCGACCTGTCGCTTCATCTCGCGCCACGCTTGAAGTTTTTGATAGCGTTAAAGCTGCAATAACGGATGTTTCGGATATCTCCGGGGAATCCTCAAGCGAAGCCGACGACGAGGGTGACGATGAAGATGACGGACTACTAGCAAGGAAGAAGGTTGGATCGAAGAGCAAAACGTCCACCGCGGAAATTGAGCAGCTGGAGGGCGGACTTAATCAAGCATCTCCCGTTCAGGAAATGCAGCACGACGAACTCGCTTCTTCCCCTGTCGACGCAGGAAAAATCTCTCCTCCTTGCGCTCCGTCGCCGCTGCCTCAGGTAGAGGCGCAGCCAACAGAAGCAGTGCCATCATCACCCCCTCTTCCCGGCCAGCAGAGCAGGACGCCTTGGGAGACTCCTTCACCGTCGGATATAGAAACTGGGACATCCACCCTTGAGAGGCCATCTACCATCATGAAGGCCCTGTCAGGATTCTGGCCCCCTCATCTTCGAGGACATATGGAGTTCGAAGCTGATGATCCCTTGGCGGACCCCGAGCATATATTCCGAGAATCGTCGATGGTAGTACGGACCGATGAACCAACCTCTATAATCGCCTTGGCACTAAAGTAAGCTTTCACCTAGTCATTCCCTATTGTTATGTCTAATGCTCTGAAGTTCCCCGCAGTATCGTGATATGCTTGCCAGATCAAGAGCAGAGAAGCGGCTCGTAAAGGAACCCAGAGTATCCGACGGCGAAGAGGTATTTATGCCAGATGACTGCTCTATTACAGATGCAAATTCTACATGGGGCGTTGTGAATGTCGATTCCGGAGAAGATGCGAATCCCACTGAGGACCTACGAGTGCCATCTTCCAAACTTCCTTGGGCAATCTGTCGGTGCTGTATCTTCTTAATCCTTGACATCTGCTCACACGTTTCTAGCTTTTGAAAGCGGCGAACTAACGATAACTTGTACAATTCTTTATCCGGAACAATTTGACGCTCTTCGAAGGACCTATGACTGTGAAAAGAGCATGATTGAATCTCTTGCTCGATGCGTTAAGTGGAATGCAAGCGGCGGCAAGTCTGGATCAGCGTTTCTCAAGACACGGGGTGAGCACCAATCTCTTGGCAAAACGCGTGGAGTTGTTAATGTGGTACAATAGATGACCGTTTCATTGCAAAGGAGCTATCTAGGTCAGAGCTGGAGACAATGGCCACCTTCGGCCCCGCATATTTTGACTACATGTCTTCCGCCGTAACGGCTGGCGTGAGTTTGTCCAGCTTCATTAATAATCATCTAACACGAATCTTATAGCGTCCGACACTATTGGCCAGAGTTTTTGGTTGCTACAAGCTCGTGTTTCGCAAGAAGTCGGCCAACGAGAAGTCATCGCGCTCCAAATCTACCCAAATGAATCTGCTCGTTATGGAAAATCTTTTCTATGACAAACGATTCTCAAAGGCAAGATTATACTGCATGACAATGACAACGAGAACAGGAATTTATTCCGGATGATCCTTCATCTTTCAGATCTTTGACCTGAAGGGATCGACGAGAAATCGACATGTCCATGCAACTGGGCGTGAGAACGAAGTTCTGCTTGATGAGAATCTCGTGCAAAGTGCGTGAATTGTGATATCTGTGATTTTAGCTACTTAATCGAATGGATGAAGCTGCACACCTCACCCCGTTTTATGTGCGTGAGCACGCCAAGCGACTGTTTCGCGGGGCCTTGTACAACGACACGAAGTTTCTTTCGGATATAAACGTCATGGACTACTCTCTTGTCGTAGGTGTTGACAGTGTTAAGAATGAGCTTGTTGTTGGCATAGTCGGTATGTCTCGTGATTGTCATCTTGAATTGTCCCAGTAACAAATGTGTTCTCTTCTTCCAGATTACATTCGGACTTACACTTGGGACAAGAAGTTGGAGAGCTGGGTGAAGGAATCGACCTTCTTGGCTGGCGGGGGAAAGGGCGAGCCTACAATTATCACACCAAAGCAGTACCGACAACGCTTCTTGAGCGCTATGGAGAGATATTTCCCTCTTGTGCGTGCAACTATCCCTCCATGTTCATTTACAGAACTGACACAAGTGAAGATTCCGGATCGATGGATGAAAAGTAGTGATAATCCTGAAGAGGAATGCCAGGGTCTACAAGATTTCTGGCCAGATTGGTGATCACTATTGAATATTATTTGCCTCCTTACACGTCGGGGACATTGTCATGACCATCACATTTTGTTTTGTTACACATCTATGCAATTGTACAACACGCACACATTGAGAAATACATTAATCGAGTCCACAATGTCTACTGGTCATAATTTCTTGACACCTCTCTTGGTGTTTGACAGTGCGGTCAGCTGTTGCCTCCTCTCATTTGCGAACTTGGTCTGTGTTGCCTTCTTCTCAGCCCTGCGTTCTTGCCGGTCTTCTTTTGCAGCCTGTTTCCGGGCACGTTTCTCATCCTTTGTCTCACCTTTCTTTCGAGCTGTCGTGACGTGTGAGGCTGTGAAGCAGACATGCAGTTAGTCTTCGCATCTGGAAAGATAGATGAAGGCTTACACCGTGTCGTTGGTGAGTCTCCGTCGGTAGGTGCATGGGGTTTCTCTCGTTTGGAAGGTTTCACGGATGGCAACCCGGTCTTTGGGTCGAGCTGGATCTTTGGCGCCTTCGTGGCATCTCGCGCTCGAATCAGCTTGGGGTGGTTCTCCAAGTTGCTGTAGGTACCTGAAGACGAAGGATTGTTCATCGGTAAGGGTATTTGTTGTGCCGTGTACAGATTTTAGGATCACTTACTCAGGATCGTCTCGCAATCCCAACGGTCTTTCTTATCTTCTACGAATTCCTCGAACGTATCATCGCTCTCTTCCTCCTCTTCCTCGTCCCTTCTCCTGATTAGAACCCGAGGATCAAACCCGCCCCCGTCGTCATCTTTATCTTTGTGATCATCTTTGCCGTCTCTAAGGGACTGACGAAGTGTACCCAGTTTGTCGGATACTGTTTCTCCTGGGAGGACAGGTCTCATCTTCCCGCCTATGATTTCGTAGTTGTCGAGGAAGTCATCCATGATAGCGTTGAAGTCTTCTCTGGAGGTGAGGAGCTCCGGGCCGAATCCGAGTCTCTGAGTCTGAATCTGGGGAGTTGGGGAGGGGTGGTCGTCCGAGTCGGATTCGTATTGTTTTTCGACCTTGGTATGTGGCATGTTGATTTAGAAAGGATGAAAAATGAAAAGAGAAAAGATGCGTGAATTACCTGGTCGAATCGTTCGTCCAGCAGAGTCAATCCTTCGTTACGGAACATGGAAGAGCTGGTCATACTATAACCAGAAGCCTCAGAGGAGCCTTTCCGTCGTTTCTTGCCTCCGATCACGGAGATTGAGGGTAAGTGCCCTACGGTATCTCTGCCTTCAGACGCAGCGAGGTCGTCGTCAGAGTCTAATTGGTCTTGCTGTTGCTTTTTCGTCTTTGCTTCGTGCTCTTTTTGAACCTTGCGAATCGCGCTTCCCATCCTTCGTCTTCGTCTTCTTCCTCGCCCCCTCCTTGAGATTTTGAAGTAGAGCCGGACGACGATCCCCTTCCTCTCGCTCGGTGTCCTCCCCTTCGTCGACACCTTCCTCCTTAAACTCGAATT
This sequence comes from Inonotus hispidus, assembly GCA_024712875.1. Classification (NCBI taxonomy): domain Eukaryota; kingdom Fungi; phylum Basidiomycota; class Agaricomycetes; order Hymenochaetales; family Hymenochaetaceae; genus Inonotus; species Inonotus hispidus. The sequence goes on along the minus strand of CM045714.1, from coordinate 2,745,481 downwards.
CAAGTCATCAGGATCGCCCTCGAGCTCCCCATCCCCAACAAGCTCAGAAAAGAAATCATCTTCCAACGACTCATCCACGAACGCATCATCCTCCAGCGCTTCGAGTGTCTGACGTAAATGCGGGTTCATATCTGGTTGGAAGCCTTCAAGTTCTACAGGAATCGATCCCTGAGAGTTGTATACTTGTTCCCGAGTGAGTTCCTCTTTCGAAGGGAGGGATTCACTAGGGAGGTCGAGGTCCCGTATATCGTCCCGTCCTCTACTCTTTCCTTTACCCTTCTTGCCTAACCCACTTTTCCCTGGATGTTTTGAAGAAGCGGGTGCTTCGATGAGGATACTCTCCACACCCTCCTCCTTCGTCCCAACGTCACGTAGATGTTGCATGTAGTCATATTCCGTATCGTCGTAATATACGCCATATAACGATGCTTCGCCGATATTTGCTCGTTCGAGGTCGTGTGCGAGGTCAGAGGGGGATATGGATCGTTCAAGCAAGACTCTTGATTGGCCCTAGTGGTCGTGCAACGAAACTTAGCCCTTTGCGCGATTGATACGAAGTAGGTGGCACGCACCTTGTTGATGGGCTTCAAGACGTGAGTGCTAGCCTCGGGATCATGTATGAGAGGATCCCTTTGAGAACGATGGACGAGTTGAAAGTGCCGCGCTCCGGGTTGCTTGAAAATTGATTTCTTAGGAGGCATGGTTTGGTCCTATACAACGTCCTTGAAGGTGAAGGCGAAGAAATTTCTCAGCCGCATCTATGCATGCTTGCATAACCAAATTTTGAATTGTCGATCCATCGGAATCGGCGAGTTCATCTTACATAAGCGGCTCATCCTTGCTCGCTCGGAAACTCTCCAGCAGAAAGTAGAGAAGGAGAAAAACAACATTGAATTCAAAAGGAATGTAGGTTTGGACATGAGTAAGGTAGTTATGAGCTACTGATACATTTTTTCGTACATGAGTTTCAGCAGTCTCAAATAATTGAAAATAATAAAAGGCAAGTCACAAAGTTCAGCCTGAGCCAGTCAGACCGCCCGTTGCGCCCGTCGATTCAATACGCTGGATGGCCTCGTCCTGCGAAACACAGGTAACAGTCGTACCCGGACTATTCACAAGAGGAAGAGCAGCACAGGTGTTCCCAGCAGCCGCACCGCAGTCCATCAACTGGAACGAGCCATTGTTGCAAAGTGCGAAGGAAGATCCGATGCACGCGGTATCACCAGTCTCGCACGGTGAGTTCTCATTGAGAGACTGGAATTCTGCGTTGAGACTTTGTGCGTCCTGTCCGTTCTGGAGAAGGAAGGAGTTTCCGCTGGCTGATGAGGGCGCTGCGGCTGCGACGCTGCCGTCTGCGTTTCCGGTGTCGCCTGATGAAGAAGGGATATTGCAGGATGGATCAGCAGATGATGCTGACGAGGGGGCTGAGTTTGTTGCAGCAGCTGTCCCGGTAGCACTCGAGTCAGCAGCTGAGCCCGTCGCAGCTGGCGTCTCAACAGCACTCGACTCTGCAACTGAGCTTGCACCAGTGTTTGAGTTATTTGAGCCATCGTCGGACGCAGTACCGTTGCTGTTAGAGCCACTATTGTTAGACCCATCTCCGGAATTCGCGTTGCTGTAATGAATCATAAGCCATCATCAACAAAGCCACCTCAAGATGATACTCACTCGACACCGGGATCCTCAGTGAGATCAACGAGCTGCGACCCATCTGCAATCCCTCCCTGAGGGTTCGCCGGGCAGCTCCTAGGCGGGTCGAGGCTATCCAATCCAAACGGAATGGTACCCTCAGCACCAACCTGCTGATCCCCAACAAACGTATCCTTCGTTCCCTCAAACTGACACTGGAACAACCCATTCAACTCCGCATTCCTCGGTGCCTGCTGGCAATACGGGATTTGGAACGAATCCGGGGTATTGCGAGGCTGCTGGACGAAGATCTGGGTGAACTTGATCATATCCGCGTCATTGTTGAGCTGTTTGGCGAGATCGATCATTTGGTCGCCTGCATCTTGCTGTTCGCATGGGCCTGCTGCAGCGAGCAGGGTCATGAATGCAGTTTGCGACAGCGGGTTGCATTGTTGGCCTCCGCCTGCTGCTTGCTATTATTAGGACAATGAAAGTCAGAACAGCCACCTAAAACCACAATTGTGAAGAGTGAAGGACGCACGCAAGCTTGCTCCCATTTCGCAGTCGAAGCAGAGATAGTCTGCGCAATGCGCTTATTCAAGGGACCCGCCCATGAAGTAGCTGCGGTAGCGACAAGGACAAGGACCACACGAACTTTTGCGACCATGACGGCGACGCAGAGAAGAAAAAGCGAACGATCTGAGCTGGTGTGTTCGAAAAACGAAGGGGAGCTGAACGTGAAAAGAACTGAAAGCTCTGCGTCTAGCAGGAGCGGCAGAGAGAAGGGGAAGGAGTGAGCGGTGGGAGGGGAAAGAAATGAATTGTAGGCCCCGCAGGTGAAGAGGGAGGGATCTTATATGCTCGGAAGCCGCCACAAGGAGGCCATATTATTGTACTCGGCATAAAATTCAGGCCACAGAGAATATTGAGTGGGCCATTGCTTCGGGATAGATGCATACGGCCGCAAAAGGAGAAACGAATCATCATCACGGAGAGAAGCAACTAATTTCTCTCCGGATCAAAAAAAAGTCTATTGGTCGGTTTGGTAACACCACCCACTCCCTCATAAGCAAGAAAAGTTTTTCGAGGCCCGGTCAACTTGGTTATGTTGTCCACCCGTCGCAGCCTTTGTCGTCAATGCTCACTCCGTACAACAACAAAAAAAAACAATAGGACAATAACATACACGTGCAACGACTCACCCACCCCTCCAATCGGGGTGCAGATCACATCAACAAGGAGGAAATCTTCCCAATCAGGATGTGGATGGAGAAACCTTTTTACTCTTGTGGGTTCGGTACCCGATTTGAAAGGCTGAATGGTCATGAGGCTCGGAGAGACGAGTGAAAAGATGGGTTCCATAGAAACACGAGGAGGGGGTTGCTATGAGACAGTGAAAGCAACTCAACTCATTCCATTCATAGCCGCCAGTGATCCACACACACGGCACGCATCCATTCATCACTTCCTTTCAGTCTTACTTTAGACACAATGATATTTCCTCTCTCGTATTCACACAAAACACGGAACTCATACGTACCGAATAGCACAACCAAGAAATGACTATTCCAAGGGCTTCTCAGTGCAGAAGCTCACCGTTCATAGTTCCGCCCTCTCAACTCTCTCACCGCTCTCTTCTTTCCCTTCTCCAACCGCGTTCGCATTAAAACTGGTGGTTTTGCCGCGCGCAATAGTCGCTGACCCCCACGCCTGAGGGGTGTCGCTCATCTCAAATACAATTTTAGCCCCGCGTGCGATTTGCGCGTGTGTGATCACAGGATCGTCCATCACCACACCATCTATCGTCAGACTCTTCACGTACTTCTGCAAAGGTGCACCTTTCGAAGTAATTACGAGAGGACGCGGTGCTCCTGGGATTTGAATAGTCGCTTTGTCGAAGAAGGGTCTAGAAGAAAATTTGTGGAAGCGTAATCAGCCACTCAGCCGGAATTAATTCGAGCGAAGAAAAAGCTACACATACGCTCCGACGACATATGTGGCTGAGATGGGATCAACAGGGTAGAACCCCAAAGCGCTAAAAAGATACCACGCGCTCATCTGGCCGCAATCTTCATTCTAAGTAAATGAGGCCGTCAAATCAGTGGTCTGAGCAAAAATGCGTGAAAGAGGGACGCCTCACTCCGGAGAGACCATCAACCGTGTCGTTGTAATCAACTCGTGTAATGTCACGAACACGTTCCTGTGTCTTCGACGCCGCACCCGCGAGTGAATACAGGTATGGAATATGATGCGACGGCTACATAAAATGAAAGCAAAGCCATGAGCAAAGCCGCATAATCAATTACCTGTCCCTCTTGGACCATGCACGTTCATTCATCAAGTAAAATTAGGGAGTCTTACCTCATTAGTATGTGCATTATGGCCGCCGTCAAAGTGCTGGTCTAAAAAGTCCACAAAGCTAGCATTTCCGCCCTTAAGCGTGATGAGGCCCGGAACGTCGTGTGGGACGTCAAAGGTGTACGCCCACATGTCGCCCTCTGTCCATCCTTGGTCTTGACCTGCCCATGCACCAGACGCATTCCGGGCCTCCATAAATCCCGTCTCGTTATTAAAAATTGCTTTGTATGCACTCAATGCACGTGTACCAAAGAACTCTGCATCTGACGTTTTATTCAAGGCCGCAGCCACGATGGCAACGGCGTAATCGTCATCTGAATCATATTCTGAGTAAGCGAGTTCCGTTTATGGGGACGGAGTGACGAACAAGCATAGTCCAGGGTTCGCGATGCCGCTTCTGAATGAATGTCGTTCGCAACCCATCCTTTCGGAGCATACACGGTCGAAAGACCTGCGCGAACTTCATATCCGACTCCCTGACGAACTCTCTGAGCACCTTCACATCATGGTCCAAGCATGAAATGGACAAGTACCTGCTCTCGATCTCCATATCTGCGTCTCCTTAGCGACGATTTCCCTCGAGCCAGTTTGAACACTTACCGTAAATAACTGTCACCTTCTGGAGGAACAGTTGCATCTTTGTATACTGCTTCATACGCCAGCTCAGCGTCAAACTTGTCGCTAAAGCCCTTCACAAACGCTTCTGCTACGAGGGAATCTGCGTGTGTGCCGACCATGATGTTCGTTTCTATTTCACCGATTACTTGAGAAGAACTGTCCGGCTGTAAAATAGCTGCGGCGCGTACCTACGATGTTCTTCCACATAGGAAGCCAGCCACCCTTTCACACACGTCAACACGCATTCAGCTCGCCGGCAAGGATACTCGACTTACTTCCTTGAAATCCTGAAGCATGCTCGTCACCATTCCTGGTATACGCTCTGGGAACGAATAGAATTTGCCATGCCCAAGCTGCGCGGAACGTGTCCTGTCTATGGTCTCAGTTGATGCTAGTGGAGTTTGCGAAGTATGACATACCCAGATTGAATATCCAGTATACGATTCCCCTTGATGAATTGTATCGTCATAGCCCGAGTAGTATCTCCCTTCTTCGCTTTGCTCGTAAGGATACTGTCGCGGAGTTAAGCCATATGATCACACAGACAGTATATCATTTATCACCGACTTGCAAAGCATGGAAGAACCCGGTGTAGAACGTAGTCAAATTCGCCTTGGTCGCTCCCTCAATCTTGATCAGCTCAAGCTTATCCTTCCACGCTTTACGCGTCTCGTACGCCGTCTCCTCGAACGCACGTCCGTCTGGTATCTCGTTCTCCAAGTTCCGGCGCGCTTGGTCAATCGAGATGAACGAAACGCCCACTCGCACAGTAACGCTCTTCGACGTGCTCGCAAAACGCGCGAACCCCGAGAGTTGCGCGCCTGTACCACTTGTTTCATTAACTGAGACAGACCCATTCTTCGTAACACCCCAAGAAGTGAACGGTGCGTCGAAGCGCGCGACGAAGTATCCCGAGAAAGATGGAGCTGAGTTCGGTCCGATGACGAAGTCCTGTCGTTCTGGATTGCTGCCTGAGATTTCGCGTGCAGCTGGGTCAATATGAATGGATCCTCCCGGGTAAGTCAAGTTGGTCGGGTCATCGTAGCCCACGACCGATGCACGCGTAGCTTCTAGTAGAACGTACGGGTCACTGTTTATGGGGAACGTAAACCGAAGATGTCCAACACGAGAGGCTATCAGGAGTTCAGCGACATTGCCACTAGCGAAAACTTTACGGTACACACTAGCAGTCATCTCAGCCTTCACCTTCTTCTCATTCTCATCCGTCACCAGCACCGTATAATACGCAGCACCAGCCGTCTCATCCTTCTTCTCAAACTTCAACCCTCGATCCTCAAACCTCGACTTCACCTCGCTCCCAGATCCAGGTACAATAGTAAAAGTAGCGCTTTCGCCCATCCATATCGCTGGCTGGTGTGTCGCTTGGAAACCATAGATCTGGCGGTCAGTATGGTTATACGGAGTGACCGAGACGTAATTAACGCGCGTTTGGGCTACCCAGCGCGTCATTCCAAAGGGAGGCGCGACGCTTGGTATCATTCCGCCTGATCCATCTGCTATGATACCCCCATTTCCAATCATTCTAATATACACAGAATGAGAGTGGTCTTCGTTAGTAGCTAATAGAACGGCCGGTTTCCAATTTCTGGAGTGAACTCACGGATTCACATAATCAACAACTGCGCTTGCAGGTGTACCTATGGGAGGCACCGAACCCATCCATTGTGCCCAAACAAACCACAGGTAGGCATAAGGCTGCCACTGGAGCAGCTGCATTCTCCTATAGAACCTCATCATTAGCCCCTCTCCCAAAAAGCCAACAACCAGCTCATGTTTTATACCAGACTATAATTAACTATATGTTCTTTTCGTCACCGCCGTCTCAACTCCGATCATACACAAGCCAGATGACCTCCAGATCTATACTTCAATCAGTACAGTTCTACCTTCTGTAATTTCCAGGTTCGACCAGAGAGGAGAAGAAGGGGAGGAGGGACGGTCCCGTGGTACAAGTTACGTATTGAAGAGAACGCCTCGAAGTTCAAGCGTACCAGCACAGCAAGGACGTTTTGGAAAGTGAGGCGGCGACTTGTTCGCGCTTTTCGCGGTCCGGCTTCACAGTTGAAGAACGGTCATTTGACAAACCAAAGTTCATTTGTTGGAACCGACGCGTCGATTACGTCGATCGTTCGACGCGTTCATTTTAGAACTCCGATGTGTCGGTCCGTAGTTCGATTCTCGCGTTTTCTTTGATTGAAGGATAAGTACAGCGCGTTAAGACTTCCCATTTCTTCCTTCTTTTACGCTACTTACAAACTGCTTTAAGTATATCGGTCTGGGTGATCGATCCCGAGTATCAATCGATACGACTCCGTTCCATCCATGCATCGATATTATCAATATCACAATCAAATCATCTTCCAATCAAGATATATCACAGCGAATAACAAATGTATACTACACAGCATATGTGCAAAGCGACAGAGCGCGATATGGATACAACGCCTACTGACTACAATGTACAAGAAAAGACCTTGTAGAGAGAAAGAAATGAAAAGACCATGCCTAATTGAACGGCGGCTCGCAAGTGGAGCCTAAGGCATGAAGTAAAAAAAAAACAAGGGTAAGAAGCGATTAGGCAGAAAGAAAGTAATAATCCTCTTCGGATATACCCACGAATGTAAGTATGTAAAGCGACGAGATATCGATGGCGATGGTGATGCCGACGGCCAGGCAGTTGTACAGGAAATAAGAGCCGACGATTAGGTACGATAGCGATTGCAAGACAAAAAAGTAGTCCAAACGCCCGGGCTGCCGATGAGATGACGAAAAGGGGACAATGCGTACGTGCGAAAGCGACAGCAAGATGCAGGTTGGATGAGAGCGGGTCACCCCAGGCGGACCAAATCTGAGTAAGAAATAAAGCAGCATGCAACGCGATTAAATAATTGCACGAATGGTGGCTAAAAAGTGGCCACGTGGTTCAAAACGAGCAAAAGGAGAGATAATTCATCATTTCGCCTCAAAAGCAAGGCGACTCCCACCGAGTCCTTCAAATGCAACACCCGTCAATCGTTCCCGGCCACAGCCAAAGCTGCCCGGGTGAGCTCGGCCCTCCCACGGAATGCCCTTCTCGCTCAACCGCCTCGCATGAGCCTTTAGTCGAAGTAGGCATGGATTCGCGACCGGTCGCAGTCTCCATTCCGGTGTAATGGGTGTTTCACGCGGGCGCAGAGGTGAGGGTGGTATGAATGCAAGTGGTGCAAATACATGCGGGGGGTCAGGACAGTCTGGGTCAAACCGAAGCGTGACGAGCGGAATGTTGAGGTCGGAAGGCAAGTTGAGGTCGCGGGTTGGTCTACTGACGGAACGGGGTGCCAAACATTGCACATCCCTCGGGCTTGCGCGATAGCCGGAAGGGTTTGAAGGTTGACGGCCACTGTGTGTATGGGCAAGATCCTCACTTGGAAGGATAAACATGTCCGGTTGTAGAGAGACTGCGAATTGGATGGATCGTAAGTACGACTGCTGCATCCTGCTCGCGAAATCCATTAGACCGTGAACGGACTGCCTAACCCGCGTCACAAGTGCGGAAGCCACCTTCTCTTCCTTCCGTTTGTGCAGGGGGCGACCGTTCGCTGGTCCAGGCAATTCTTGCTCCCGTCGATCGCCATCAAGATGAAGAGGAGTCTCGGATAATCTGACGTGTGCTAGCCTGCTCCTTCGATACGCCCGACATGAATGAACAAGTTCCTTCCGTAATGCCTTGACATCAACAACGGAAGGAAGATGCATCTTGTCCGATCTCGGTGAGGAAGATGGTGATGTGATGCACGTGGAAGTGGTAGCCCCACTCGCCGCCGACGCCCATGAGTTCGTGCGCGAAATCGTCGAGTCAGAACTCACAGAGCAGGCAATGCAAGCAGTGTCGCCTTCCGGGACCCGGCGAAACTGACCATTCCTGACTGATCTCCGTTCATAATCTTGCCACTGGAATGGCTCGAGTAACAGATTAAGACAGCGTTCTTGAGATGGTGAGCGACGTCTTTGAGGCTCATGATCCGGAAAGAGAGGTCCATGCAAACTCCTAACAACTTCTCTTAGAGAGACTTGACAAGGTCTCGCGTCGGTCATATCCGCCTGATAAATAGGATTGAATGTCGGGAACTGTTCGATTCGCGACGGAAAGAGGTCGCAAGAATAGACTGGCCCGTTATGCTTCAAAACTCTCAATGTCAGTTTGCACTCATGCATAATCCTCGGGAGTACGTACCTGCCGAGGGAGCTCAGCGATCCTAGAGAGTAGATGACAACCTCCTTTCGTGTCGAACTCTAACGCCTGCGATGTCTGCCAACGGTACGAGTCCTGTTCGTACCGTTGCGCAAAAGATTTGGTCACTCCAGCACCATTAGACCCTAGAACCCGTTCCTGACCATTCACGCGACATCTCCTTGCCTCCATCTCCTTCTCACGGCGCTCGCGTTCCTCTTTGATCGCAGCAAGAGTTTCTTCGTCAAGCACAACCTCACCACCAGGAACAAACTCAAAGTCGTCATCGCATACTTTGTCTATGCGCGGATCATCATCGGACGTCACGTCGATGCCTTGCGTCTTGAGATAAAGAACGCGTGCCCGGTGCATGTTCGGACAACGGCAGTGCTTCTTACCCGGAGACGGAAAACAGGTGGTCTGACACGCCGCGTAAGCTTGTTGCATTTGCTCTTGTAGGCTTAGACTGTCAACGGAATCGGAAGGGTCTTCGTCATCGCAGAAGAGCGAAGAAGCCTCGGGGACGGAATACGGAGGATTTGTAGAACCGCTGATGACGCAGCGATCCTGCCGTGGTTCAGAGTCCTCGGCCACCGAGTTCGATACGTGCACTGGTTGTCCAGAACCATACACAGGCTCGCGAGGCGGTGCTGGAGGCGAGGGCAGGCGACATGAACTCGAGGAAGCCACCGGACCATGATCCTCGAGCAGCGCGGGCGTTGTGTTGTGTTGTGACGAAGCACATGGATTTGATGCTTGCGAAAACGTAACGCGACTGGAACTCGAACACGCTTGTTGAGCAAGCTGGGCTGCTGTAATAGCCGCGCGTTTGCGTCTCTCCTCGGATTTCTTGCGTGCCAGAGCAACTTGAGAGACTGTTCTAGATCTTCCTCGCTCTACGATGAGCTTGTTGTGGCGACGCGTCGACGACGCGTGTGTTGACGGAATGGGAGCAAAAGGCTGATGATGGTGGTATTGGTGTACCGAAAGCATTGTTAAAGGGAGGGAAGAAGTGAGGAGTCTAGGGGGAAAGGAGGACGAGAAGGGAAGGGGATAGAGAAAGAGGGAGGAATGGGAGAGATGATAGGTGGCGGAATGGCCATAAGTAGAATATGAATATAATATCTGTGGTTCATCACCGCTTTGATAACGGCTCAGCCACTAACAAGGCACGCGACTATATTATTTTTTTTATCTATTTTACCCAATCCACATAGCCCTATTTCATCCCTACCTGTCCTCCCCATCGCTGTCCGCAACCCCAACTCGACGAGCTACCCATCGTCCAGCGGGCACAATCAAGCGGTACCAACAGTACTCGTAAATCCCTCACTCCCTTAGATGTAAGCGCCGGCTGGTTATCGTCCAACCAGAGAGCGGGCGTCAGTTAATGGTTGATGTTTCCCAGCATCTCAGCGGCGTCGATGCTTCCTTTGACTAGATACGGTCATACCGCGTTGACCCCTCCCCGCCTCGAGGCCCCGCTATCTCTTTCTATTATTTCATTCTCCCTGCCTCGCTACCTTATGCTTGCTGCGTGTCGCCTCTGCTCCCCATCTTTGGCTATAGACACAATCAACATCGCCGACCCCTATACCTGCCTCACGGCGCCTCCTTTGATTTTGACTCTGACTGTGACTTTATCGCCTTTGACCGTAGCTTGTCCACATTCCGGCTAATCCTGGATGCACGCCGCGGCTGATAAGCCATTAATATTCTGTCTGTGACCATTACTTAATGGCGCCTTTCTTCCACCCAACGCTCTCCACTTGTACTGAATTAAGGACAAGGACAAACAGGGCTTTGTTGACGTTCCTTGAACTTCGGCCCTTGTCATAATCCATCACAAGATCACATTCCCGCCTCCTCATCCAGGCTTGTGCTGCTCTAGGTCGAGGTATGAAGCAACCGATAACGTTGTATCCCTACGTCCCCTAGGTCTGCAGCTAGTCTTTCGGATTTTCGTATCCGATTGTTCAGTTCACATGACGTTGAGTTTACTTTGCACTACTTCTTCGAGATTTCCTTCCGCTACTTCATCTCCTCCTGCCCTTCCTCGATGTCTTTTCTAGTTATCAGCGCCACTAGTAGCCGCATATAGCCGGTCAAACGCCCTTTTCTGATTCTCCAAATCGAACCTGTCAAACTGAAATTCTTATTTGCTATTTATTCCCGATCGACAAGACCGTCGCTTGCTTGTCCCTGTTTGTATCCCTACTCCACATGGTCAATCGCAGTCAATCGCTCCCCTCGGCTATAAACATCCACAGATCCCATCAAATTTACAGACACTAGATCAGTTCATCTTGATCAGGACATCTTGCTGCTGAATCTACAACTTGGCTTCAAACATGGCAAACGACGATCGCAGATTGCATAATACAGTCCTATTAAAAAGTTACAAGCGATACATTTCTTGTCTCGCATTCTAGAAATACAAACTGGCTGCAAAGACGACTATAGGAACGAAAAAATCAGCATTTGTACAGGGCCGGAAGAAGGGATAGATGGAGAAAAAGCCTCATTGGAGCGCTGATAAATATCGCCAAGTCCGATAGAAAATCGATGAAAATCCGACGAAAGACTTCGGGGGGGACTTTGCGAGCTCGCATGTGCAAAGCCAGCCAAACATGACAAGAATAATGGATGGAGACTCACTATCTCGCTTGATTCGGATTTGCGCATCCTCCATCTTTTTCATCAGCGACGCATCTCCAATCACTCGCGCAGCGTCTCTCACTTCGCGACATGTCTCGTCAAGACGCGTAATTACACGTACTATAGTCCCCTCCGCAACGTCCGTGAGCATCATTATTTGCTCAAATGGCTGTGGTCCGGCATCCGCATTAGAAGGTGAGAAGAAAGTGCAAGAATGAGTACAAATAGTAGAATGGAAGTAAAGAAGGGTCTTCATACCATTCCTTTAGCCCATTCGTATACCACTTCCACAAGGCCAAATTTAAGACTCGTTTCGGCGTCAGGAGCCGACACTCTATGCCGGACCTGAACTTCACCAACGCGTTCTGCAACTTCTAATAGTGCCGCTCGTCCTTCTTCAAGACGTGGTGTCAACACCGGCTCGACATCTGTCTTCTCCTGGAACACGAAGCAGGACAGCAAAGCCACGACCTCCTCCGGTTCATAACCCGCAAGCATGTTCTCCAGTATTACCTCCGTCAGTATCAGCTCATCAGCAGAATTGATCTTTGTGATTTTCGCGTTAGTAGTTCACCATGTCATCCAAGAATCAAAGGTACCTCGCACGCAACACGACCCTTGAGAAGTACCGTAGAGTTCGCATCAATGAATTTGAGCTCCTGTAGCACGGAGATTCGTTGTTCATAGTCAGGAATGAGCTCTAGGTTCTGGTCCGAGATCGCCATCTTGAGGTTCTCGATGTTAATCCGAAGTGTCATTTCACCATGTAAGGCCGCGTACTGTGTAAATTCGTTAGAAAACTCCGTTTCATTGCAAATGAAATGAAATAGACCAACATGGTCCTTGAAGCTGCCACATAAGAGACAGGCTTTGTCACTGAGCTTCTGGGCCAGCTCATTTCGGGATCGGAGCGCTTCTTGAAACTCGAGTGCACGCAGACGGCTCCAATCCACTTCGGGTACGTTTCCTAATGCGGCCCACTCTTTCGCTATCTCGTTCAACCCGGCCACAGCATTATTCATAGCTGTCATCTTGGCACGTTCTATTTGGTCGTAGTCGGCCTAGTAAATCGTTGAGAACTAACACTGGTTCGGAAGCTTTACAGCATCTCACCTTCAGTGTCCTATTGGTAACTAAAGATACACTCGATAACGGTACGGCGGCGAACTCGTAGACAAAATCATCTATCACGAGGGATGCCACGTCCGGGGGCCAGATCGGCGGAACAGGTTGAGCGTTCGGATCTTGATACAACCGAACAGTGGTGAGCTTGAATGGCGAGGCACAGTGTTATAAATACTCACCGATCTTCCTTCCCTTCGTTTCCTTGTCACTAAGCACCAGGACAAAGAAAGTCTTCACGTTCTCCTGCGGAGGTCCCGCTTTCAATACAACTGCGACATTATTTCGAAAATGCTGGAAAACATTTGCTAGTGAGACGAAGAAGACATAGAATAAAATGCACTAACGTCATCGCGGAGAATAACAATCCGGCCCTGGGTAATAATCTTGCTGCTCTGCGGACTTGCCGCGGCCAGAGTCAACATACTCAAGTTAAGGTCCACGATCTGCGCGGACGTATTATAGAACAAAGAGATGTCCGATAGACATATTTCACAGTCTAACTTGGGCAGCGTCGAGAGTAGCTTCTCATTCTAAAAAAATAAAAGTAAAATAAAAATGCAGGTTTGAATAGAACAATAAAAACGGGGGAAAGTTATGAGCTTACCTCGAGGACTTTCCGTTGTTGATCGGGAAGAAGCTTTTGAGATGCGTTCTCGGAAAAACTACGCTTAATCATCTCCTCGACCTTGAGCGCCTCGACACGAAGTAAATTCAGGATCATGTTGTAGGTCAGACGGAACTGTGATTGTAGTCGTGTAGGAGTGCCCAGTATCATGGTATGAAGCGTCGTAATCTGACGCAGCATAATCAGCCATTGATTCGCAAGGAATGAAAATATGAGAAAGCTACTTCTGGTAGATCATCCCCTGCCGTGATAATGACAGTCCCTGTAGTATCGAGGCCTCGACGGCCCGCTCTCCCAGCCATCTGAGTGTATTCTCCAGGTTCAAGGAAACGAAAGCTCTTCCCATCATGCTTGCGGATGCCGGAGAAGACGACGCACTTGGCAGGCATGTTAACGCCCTAGGATATCGTTTAGGGGTGCCCAGACATAAATATACTTCAGATTCTCACCATAGCAAAGGTCTCCGTTGCGAAGAGTACCTTTACAAGCCCGCGTGCGAATAGGATTTCAACGACCTTGACGAAGTTCAAGACCATTTCTCAAGTCAATCAACTAACGCGGAAATGTACCTCCTTGACGATGGGAAGAAGACCACCGTGGTGTACGCCGATGCCTCGGGACAGCAGATCCCTCATCCTGCCAATCTGCGGTAATTTCTTATCCGAACCTATAAACTTTTCTTAAGAAAGACTTCAAACCGAGCAGCCGACGAACCGACCTTTCAGCCTCGTTAAAGCTTTCTCAATAGCAATGTGTATCTCGCTCCTCTCTCCTGCCGATGAAAGGTCAACGTTCGTCAATGTAGCGGCATTCTCTTCGCATCGCCTCTTTGAGAAGGTGAAGATGACAACTGGAAGTAAGTTATGTTTCCTGAGATATCCAACGAGATGCACATAGAGATTCCTGTCGCCGTGTATTGTGCGGGAGCCACCTGGTACACCACCACGTGCAAACGAGGGAGCACTCCGCCCTCTGAACCCTCCCCTGGCGCCGCGTTGCGGAGCCGCCGCGCGTGCACCAAGACGCTGAACGGGAGGGAGGCCAGCAGCTTCTCGTTCCTTATCTTGCTTTCTCCTTAGTGATTCGCCTGCATCTTTGTACCTGTTCATTTGTTATCGAGTGAGTTTTGTTGCAGAAATACCCTAAGACAGAACGTACCCAGGTGCAAGAAACTGGCCTTTTGAGTCCACAATCTTGAACGTCTCACGACCTGCATACAAGTAATGCTCTAAGGGCACAGGACGAGCTGGGGTAGAGATAACGTAGATGTCTTTTTTCTTAGTTCGTCTAAGGCACGGAGGTCAGTTCAGGCGAGGATGTGGAAGAGCAAAGGCAAGAAACCTACCCAACCCAGTCTGCAAACTCCTTGGTATTTGGAACAGTTGCCGACAGGAGGATTATGCTTACATGCTCTGGAAGCATAATGATTACTTCTTCCCAAACGACACCTCGCTACATGACCACAATCATTTTTCTCCTTTACGGAAGGCGATATTGAGATAGCTACCTCTGCGTCGTTAACATAATGCACCTCATCGAAAATAACAAATTCGACATCTCTGATGAGGTCAGCCCCTTTGTACAACATGCTTCTCAGGATTTCAGTGGTCATGATTAGACAATTTGCTTCAGGGTTAATTTGCACATCGCCGGTCAGGATTCCCACGGAAGAAGAGGAGAAAGTCTGCTTGAAATCCCTAAATTTCTGGTTTGACAGTGCTTTGATAGGAGACGTATAAATCGCTCTAATGTCCGCTATCAGCAAGAGAAGAGCCATCAAAGGAACTCGTCCAGACCTTGTCATATGCTTCGCAGCAAGCGCGATGGCATACTCTGCAACAACTGTCTTGCCAGCTGAGGTGTGAGCAGCTACGAACACAGAATCACCCATTTCAAGATGATACACGGCTTCCTTTTGAAAGGTATCCAGTTCAAACGGGTACTTGAGGAGAAAGAAACATGATAAGTAACTTGACATGAATTCCAATAACATTCTACCTTGTGTGCCATTTCTGGTACAAGCTCGTGGAAGTTCGTCATAGGTTTCCTCACATCGACGATGTGAGCCCATTCTCGCTTTTGGACAGCCGTTCGCCGCAAAGGTTTTGAAACGGGAATCACAGGGCGAAGTTGTGACCGCTATTGCATAACATAAGCAGACCATTGCGTTCATCCAAATTGGCACAACACACAGAGGTTGGTAGAAGATCGTCTATCTCAGATGCACCGGGCAGATCAGAAATTAGCTCTTTCTGAGGCTCTGGTAAATGTTCAGAGATCTCCTGGTCCTGGGGATCGATCAGTTCGAATAGCAGGCCAGATGAGAACAAAAGCCGGGAGGCATGCCTTATCCCTATGTCTTGACAAATCTTGATTCTCATCTACTTCCAAAACGTCGGTAGCATCAGCTTCCCCTTCACGACCCAGTAGCCCTCTGCGGAAGCCGGGCGGCACAGTTCGCAGACCACTGGCGGTCCCACCGTTTTCATTCAACGGGACAAGAGCTTCATCAAGTCCTCCAGGCCAAAATGGCACATGTCCAGATTTTCCTCGCACAAAACTTTCTAGTGGTGCAGGTGCACGGTCAAGAGATGTCGAAGTGAGACCCGTATGCTGCTGCGTCACGGGTACCTGATCCCATTCGCATTAGTTGCTGCTAAATAATATAGATGTAAGAGCATGAGACACGCCTCAACGCAGCCGGTTACACGGCCTTCCAGTCCTGTACGAACGAAGGAGAGCGTGGTGGGTGGCGGTGAAGGCTCATTACATAGCAAGGAAGGTATTTCAAGCTTGTGTTCCCAGTGGCTACAGATATTGGCATGATTATGAATTGCGAGTGCTAACTGGGATATCTTACACTTGGTATGTCGGGAGCCAATGATCTGGTAGTCGAGTTCTTGGAAGCAAGATTTTCTCTTCAATTGCTTGATACACGCGGTCACGAGGGGGAAGACCATCAAGCTGTAATTCGGACAGAAGATCGCGAGTGCTGACAGAATCGGACTCCGTGAGGATAGCTTGCATAGCCGTTCTTTAGCGTCTTGAACCTCTGAAGATGACTGTTGTAGGTCGAAATTCAATTCCTCTAAGTTAGCGAAGAAAAATCGTGTCACGTGCCGACAGACTCGACCAGCGGCCTGAATTTGATTGAGAAATACGTAGAGTACTACAGGTGAAGATTTTCACTAATGACTGTCTCCGTCAATGCCTGCACTTTCAACATGGGCTCACAAGTCCAATTATCAGTCTGGTTGCCCGATGGTCCATTCGTGGATGTCTGGCTGGCGGGAGCTTCCGTCGATCTCGGCTTCGAGGAGGCTTAAACAGCATCGGCCGCTTTCTCATTTTTTGATTACGGGAGATGTACCTGTAGCAGACAAAGACGTCAGGAGCTTGCATGTTGTCTGTAACGTTACTTAGTAGGCGCGATGCCCCTCGCTTTCGGTAAATCAGGAACTTGAACCCCTGTAGGTCCTGTACCATAGTAACTCGATGATTGGGCGCCGCACAGGGTTAGTAGACAATCTGCTCGAGTTGCTTGAGGAACCAGCCAGTTGCTCGTCCTACAGGCTTAGCAGAATACAGGTGATCACCGGACAAAGATTCAACGACTTCATTTGAGTTTGAGAGTTAGTCAAGGGAGCCCTCAAGATCGCCAATCCTGAGTGGCAAATTGAGAAGGGCAATGAGCGAAACTGGAATGTGGTAGCCTGCTCGGGTGTGGACATTATGTAATGTTGCAGACCGGGTTGGACAAATGTCCCCTATCGGATTCCCTATGTATTCTTGTATTCATGCCTTCGTTGTTTTTTCTTGCATGCATATGTGCAAGGCGATCACGGTCCTGCATGTCAATTTGCCAAGATATAGATAGTGCCGCGCTATCACGCAAAGATGCGTGGAAGAATTACAGTTGATCGTGTACAATATAGCAACTTGAAAGTCTATATGTTCTTGGAGGTTGTGGGTGGGTGAAACAAAGAGCTGAAGTAGGTTTAGATCGCAAATTGATGGTTTGACCAAATACGGTTGACCGATCAATTCCCACAGAGCTAGCCATCTTTGGATCGTCCTTTCGACCGTATATCTTTGTCCGTCCCAACGCGGTTTGTTATTTCAAGCAACTTCAATCATAGTTAAGCCATGGATATCAGGTCCAAGGAGCACCTTAAACGTCCCCCTTCTGCATCTTACCGCCATGGCAGGCCTGGTGTCGTACAATTTCACGATAGATGATGCGAGTCCGGTCGTCGTGTACTCGCCGTACTGTGAGTAGAATCCACTTTATTATAGACGCGCTATTGACGGGCCTCCAGCTGATTTCAACAGTGCGACGGGTCGCGGAGATGGGCTGAGAAACGGCTGGCAGACGTGGTATACAGGCTCCGGATATCTTTCGAGCTTTGATGGACCCGAGCCCGTCGGAGAGTCTTTTCACTTGACCTCCCTGCCGGGTGCATCAGTATCTCTGTCATTCTACGGTAAGCTGTCATTTTCTAACTGCTCAGTTATGCTCCATCTATTTCATCGCAGGCACCGGCATCTCTCTGTATGGGATATCAAACTGCTCCTATGATGTGGTTTTCGATGGTACCCTCGTTCCCAATACCACATTAGTCCAAGGAGTGTTTTTCTCTACGTCAAACGAGGAGCCTGGTGTCCATAACGTATCGATAATTGCGAGACCCGATGATGATGATCAGATTCTCAGCTTCAACAGAGCAATCGTTACCTCTGTGGCAAACACTACGTATGTTCATAATCGATCTTTGCAACGTGTATGGTCAGAAGCTAA
This sequence comes from Inonotus hispidus, assembly GCA_024712875.1. Lineage (NCBI taxonomy): Eukaryota > Fungi > Basidiomycota > Agaricomycetes > Hymenochaetales > Hymenochaetaceae > Inonotus > Inonotus hispidus. The sequence goes on along the minus strand of CM045714.1, from coordinate 2,727,439 downwards.
GCCATCTGCAGTGTATCTTCCCCTGTCACTGTATCCATCGACAGTCAGAATAGAGATATAATAGCGTACACCGGAGATTGGACGGCTTCCAACTTTGTCTCTAACAACCCGTCTACCAAACCCACCATTTATTACAGCACTACGGTAACCGGCGCTTCTGCTTCGCTTAATTTTACTGGAAGGGCCATATCCGTATACGGTGTGTCGACTACTAATCACGGTCCATACTCCGTTGTACGTTCAGCATTCTGTTGTCTAGCTGCCTCAGACTAATCGGTTTCTTGTAGGCTCTGGATGGCGTACAACACGTCTTCAACGGCAGTTCACAATGGCGTCTAGACGACATGTTGATGTTCTATCAGGATGGTCTAGATGAGGCCTCCACGCATTCCCTCAGCCTGACGAACTTGGGTGATGGCAACACGATGTCTCTGAGCTCAGTGAAAATTACACAGTTCGAGAGTGTTAATACTGAAAGCTCGGATATGACGTGAGTAGTATCGCTAAGGTCAGAAAGCATTCGACTTAACATTGGATAGGAGCGGGTCTTCGAAAGTAGGTGCCATCGTTGGGCCGGTAATAGCGTTTGCTGTGCTCATCAGCTTGATCGGTTTGATCGTTTGGACGAGGCGACGCGACAAGCGCCATCCAAGGAAGCTGGAACGGTGCCCATCTGTCACCTCTTCTATATTCCTACCACCAAGTCTGCGTCGCGAGTATGACGGACGCGGGAATAGAGTTATGCCTTACGCGTTGGACTTCAGGACGTCCTTCCGTGGTAGTGCGCGTGGATCCATCGCGTCGTCAAATGCGAGCACGCTCTGTGAGGGCTATCCACAGTGGAACGTAAACGGAAATGACGAAAAGAACGCGCCTTCGCCGAAGTATGAAGCTGATGTTGTGACCGCACGACAGGAACTGCCGAGTTCCATACCGGCGGTGCATACGCCTGACAAAACGCATCCTGACACAGCGTATGACCTACATGGGCTGAAGTATCCCCTTCCTGTTGCACATCCTCCTTTCTCCAGCAACTCCGCCAGTGTATCCCCCAGGAGAGCCAAGGAATTTTCTTTGGTTGAGCGTGTACCAGAAACAACGGCAAACAACTCAAGGCGAGAATCGATTGATCGTCTACCTCCTTACCCTGAAGACGTTTGAGTAGGTCTGTGTTCACTTAGTGTACGCCAACGTTCAGCGTTCGTTGGTTGGAAAGTGGTTTCCTGTCTAGCTGTAGAATTAAGAACTGGTATATCCTGTATTATTTTATCAACTTCCGAATTTATGGTGTCGATGCCGAAGAATACGGACAAGGATTGAAACTGTCGGAACCAAAGTTCGTGTCAGGGTGAGCGTGGGATAATTTATCCATAGTAGGCTTACGGTAGGATAAACAAGGTCTGCAGTGAACGAAGGGAATTCCAACGTCCAATCCCCGACACCTGCGAACTCAACACTTCCATTCTTCTCTCTGCTACGGCTATATCGCAAGGCCTTACAAGGCTCTGAGGCATGTCTTCAGAGACTGAAATCTACTTCCCCGATGTTCTTCCCTTTCCATTCACGGTTCGCAGTCTTCCAGCACGCGTGTCCGAGAAGATCACGCATGGACAGAAGATTCTCAACTACGCGTTTGTATACCGACCAATAAACAATTCAGCCCCGCCAGAAACGCGATTCGGTTCCTGGGATGCCACCTTCGAAGGCGAGCTCAGGTCTTGGAATGTCAAGGTTGGGGATACTATTACCCGTGAACGAGCAGCTGTGAAGCCTGCTCTCCGTTTAATGGAACCATGCAAACACGGAATCCAATTCAATGGTCTGTGTGCATTATGCGGGATGAATATGGACCAGTGAGTAGCATATTTGTTCTTGGAACACTGGCGCTGACCACGTATTGTGGCTGCAGCTTCGACTACACAGGCCGAGCAGAATCGTCACGCGCCACTATTCAAATGACGCACTCTGCGTCGGGACCGACTGTATCCCTCGAAGAGGCTCAGAGATTAGAACGAGAAACTGCAGAGCATCTTCTAAAGTCTCGGAAACTCTCGCTCATCGTCGACCTTGACCAAACAATTGTCCACGCGACGGTTGACCCAACTGTAGGAGATTGGATCTCGGAAGGCGAGGCTTGGGAAGACAGACATGCTCGACGAGAGGCGAAGAGGATTGTCGCTACCAAAGAAGACAAAGAAGAGGATGATGAAGATAGCGATAGCAGTAGTGATGAAGACTCAGATGAAGACGAGGTTAATCCGAACTGGGAGGCACTGAAAGATGTCAAGAAGTTTCGGTTACCCCCTGATAATTTCGGTGCTCCTGGGCCTCGTTTGAAACATAAGCAGGTAGAGAAGAGCATCCAGAACGAGGGTTGTTTATACTACGTCAAGCCACGGTGAGTCTTTTCCGGACATTTGTCACAGTCCAGAATGTGACAACTCTTTAAAAGTCCGGGATGGAAAGAATTCTTGCAATCTGTAGCCAGCAAATATGAAATGCATGTCTATACAATGGGCACTCGAGCGTATGCGGAGAAGGTCTGTGCTGCTATTGACCCTGACAGTCGCCTATTTGGTGGAAGAATCTTGAGCAGAGATGAGAGTGGTAGTACGTGGATGGTTATGAATCACCTTCTTAAGTCTCTGACGTTTGATCTTGCAAAGGCCTGACTCAGAAGAGTCTGCGACGTTTGTTTCCTTGCGATACATCAATGGTTGTGATCATTGATGACAGGGCCGATGTCTGGGAATGGTCTCCGAACTTGATAAAGGTCATACCGTGTAGGTGTCAAGCGCCAACTGATATCAATGATCACTGACAGCCTCTGTCAAGATGACTTTTTCATTGGAATAGGAGATATAAATTCGACCTTTTTACCGAAAGTCGACGCTCTTGGTACCAGTAATGTTTCACAACCATCTGCTACACCAGCCTCCACAGATGTAACTCCACCACCAATGCATGTTCCCTCATCTCCGCCTCCTCTCCCATCATCTGGATCAGAGGCGACCTCTGATGAGGCACCTGATGAACTCTCGGACGAGAAGCCGTCCGTATCATTAAAGTCAGACATGATTGTTCGAAATGCACTCGCTTTGGAGGCTCAAGTAGAAGAACGACCCCTGGCAAAGAAGCAAGAGGAGCTGGAAAGCGATGATGATGAACCAGGAGAACCCGATGTTAACGCAGGTAGTGCATTGCACAATGACGGGCAAGCCAACGGTGACTCTGCTGTCCAAGCCGAGCAACCGAAAGCAAAGCATCATAGAAAAGCGTTGCTCAAAAACGATGACCATGAATTATCGCGGGTTGGGCAAGTGCGTGCTATGATTTTTTGATCTGTGTGATACCTTCTGATTTGATCTATGTAGCTTCTCGAGGAAGTCCACGCAAGGTTCTACACAGCATATGATACCCGTCTTCCCGAGAACAGCGCGGCCAGGCGACATGAAGTTCCTTTTGACGTCAAGGTTGGTTCTTAATCACAGCATTAGTCCCGACTGATTCTAACGTATCCCTCAGCACATAATCCCGAGCATACGCAAGGAGGTTTTGAAGGACGTGCATATCCTATTTTCTGGAGTCATTCCAACGAACATTCGGATAGACCACGAAATGACGGAGATTTGGAGGATGGCGAAAGCCTTTGGCGCCACCTGCCATAAAGACCTTGCTAAGGAGGTAACTCACGTTGTGACTTCAAAGGTCCGTGACTCTATTGTTAGGAAAATGTACTCAACACCGATAATTTATGCTTTAGCGAGGGACGCAGAAAGTCGAGAAGGCTAGATCTCTACCTGGAGTTTTTGTTGTTTGGTTACAGTGGTTCACAGACTCTGTGGCTCAATGGATGCGTCAGGATGAACGTCGATATCTTCTCGATGCGCCACAGGACACATCGCCACATAATGAAGTTACATCATCAAGCCCTTCAGATCCGAATGCAGTGTCGAGCGACACGGACCCAGAAGGCCTCATTGGAGACGGTGACGATGAAGACTTGTCCGAAGACTTGCTAGATGAGATTCCCAACAATGAGTCACTGACGGCTCCTGCAGGTTCAGCTGGAGTGACGGATCTCGACACGGAGCCCTTGGATTTGAATGAGGTGGATTGGCAAGAAGTGAATGATGAAGTTGATGCAGCGATGATGGAGAGCGATAGTGAAGATGCTGATGAGGATGCTGATGGACGAAGTACAGGGAGTGCGAGCGTAAGGAGTAGTAACGACGGCGAAGATGAAAAAGCAGCGGATGAGGAAACGGTAGTCTTAAGGTGAGGAGTCAAGCAACACTCGAGTTGTACTTTCCCTGATTCTGGTCGGTGTAGGTCTAGAAGGGAGCGCAAACGATTAAGAAGCGTCACACCATCAGAGTCCGGCCAGGTATTCGATGATTTACGTTCACCTCTAGCAAAGCGGAAGAAAATTGCTCAAGACCGTTCAAGGATGTCCAAGCTCAAATCAGCTGTCTCGGCGGATGAACTGGTGCCGGGTGGCGACGAGGGTTCTGCTGAGAACGAGGCTAGCAACCCTGCAACTCCAGTTCAGGAGAATGGTAGCAATGGGAGCTTAGAGGGAGACGAGGAGTCCGAGGATGGAGAAGAAATTGAGGATGACTTCTTGGCTAGAGAATTAGAGGAGGAGCTGGGATGAATTTGGTTCGTTCACACACAGATCGTTGCTCTCTTTCTCATTTTTTCGATGGCTTTCACGACCTGCATGAACCGCAATCAATAATTTATTGATTATACTTGTATATCTGGAGGACACTTGTAATGTCTGATATAAAGCAATGTATGTAGTTGTAGCTATAGCTGGTAACCAAGTAGGAGAATACGTAATCTCCAATTGTGATGGTGCCGTGGCAATTTCGGACTGTGTGCTCTTCTTGATCTCGTTCAATAACCATGCGGATTCCATTGCCACAGTTTCCCTTCAACGACAGGGAGAACAAAGTCGTACTATCAAGTCGTACGGAAGGCTATAACTCGCAGCAACGCCCGTTATATCAGCCTAGTTACATGCCACGACAAGTTGACTGGCCTGCAGTCAAGCTCCGCCTTATCATAAAGGATTTATCTCATCCAGGAGCCAAGACTTTCTTCCAACACATTAACCCATCCGAGACCCTTCAGGACGCCGTACTCAATGTATTCAAGTGGCTTTATACCGTCGAAACGTGCCCATCACAGTACGTCCTCCTCTGAACTGACAAATGCTTGTCGAATGGTACTGACGTACAACATGTAGCGTACGCTCTGTCACTCTGCATCTAGATGATATGGATGGTGTTGCTTATACGAAAGGGAGTGAGCTTGATGATGATCACAAGGAAATCCACTTCAGCATGCGCCATATTGTCAATTGCAAGCAACGCGCGAGGGAGGAGATTATAGGGGTTCTCGTGCACGAGATGGTGCACTGCTTCCAGTGCAATGGAAAGGGGTCCTGTCCAGGAGGGCTCATAGAAGGTATCGCGGGTACGATGACACAAACTTGAACTACCGGATTGCATCATCGATTGATACTCGTTTAGACTATGTTCGTCTGAAAGCCGGACTTTCACCGCCTCATTGGAAGAGAGGCGGCAACAAGTGGGACGAGGGATACCAAACTACTGGGTACTTCTTGGAATGGGTGGGTACTTTTTCCGGAAGACTCCCGCTTGCGGTATTGAATCATGATCCTAGATTGAAACAACGAAAGGAAATGACTTTGTCCGAAGATTAAATGTATCCATGCGAAACCACAGATATAGGGAGAGCATCTTCGAGGAATTGACTGGGGATCACGTCGGTAACTTGTGGAAAGCATATAAGGCGTCTCTAGAGTGAAGAAGACTGGTAATTGATATGAATACTGTACTAGTAGCGTAATGTAATTCGTGTCGTGAAGTTTCTGTTGGTTTATTTATCCCGGATAAACGGAAGACCCACAAACACCGGTGACCGGTGACCCCTGGTCGCCGAGAAGGCGAAGCTCAATTAGCCGAGTCGGCCGAACCCGGGAAGCTTCCGTGAGCCGTTTGAGCGGTTGGAAACTGAATTTGAATTAGTGATTGCAGGCGGAAAAAGGCATAGCCAAGCCGCAAACTACGTCTGTCGCTCTTCGGCTGTGACGAAAAGACGAGCAAATTAGGCAACTCCCTGGTTTGGACTTATCATGGGCACGCGGCTGCTCCGTCAACGTCCCACGCCTTCGGCCCGGAACCGCCGCGTCACCCTTTATAGTCTGCCTGTCCAGCCGTGCATCTCCGTGTGTCCGTCGCCCGCCAACCGTGCTATCCGTCCGAGCCGCCCCACCTACAGCCCACCGGGGGTAAAATGTCTGCATTCAACGAGCCAACGGCGCCTGGACAGGCGCATGACGGCACTCAGCAACCTCCAACCTTTGAGCCGAATCAGTTTCAGCCGCCACTCGACCAACCGCCTCCACCGCAGCAGCAACAACCACCCACTCCTGTGGGTGACGGTAGCTCTACCGGTAAGGCCAAGCAACGTCGAACTTCGCCGATTCCTCGCAGTAAGTCTTGTTGTATACTTTAGAACGTGCACTTCCATAGATAATTCTTGTAAAGTCCGCAGAGCATGTACAGCGTGCCATGCGGGCAAGACTCGATGCAGCGAGGTAATATCAGACATTCCCTTCGTCCAATTATTTACTCAACGAGCAATTATCTTAGGTCTTGCCGTGCCAGGTACTTTCGCCCTCGTTCTCAGTCTGCCACATCTTATATGTCATAGTCCTGCCTCAAACGTGGTCTTGGTACAACTTGCCAGTACCCCGATCCAGACAACGAAAGTAACGGACCGCAAGGTGAGCTTACAGGTCGAGTCTTGCACGTGTGTTTATTCGCTCTTTTTTAGCAAGCGCAAATCCCGTTCCGGTCGGTCCTCCTGCAACTTTTATAGGCCAGATCCCTCCCCAGCCAGGCCCGTACTATTATGACTACTCAGCGAGCACGTCGACGTTTCGTCCAGCGAAGCGGCCGCGTCCATTGACCGAGGAAGAAGCTGCGGCAATCACACGTAACTTCCAGCGTGGTGACTTCTACGTCGGAAATAGCGGGGTAAGTTATCAATCCGAATCGCTGTTGTCAGTTTGCTTGATCTCGTGCCGCGCCGAGTTAGCCTGTTCGCATCGACCCCCGTCTCCCGGTCCGATTGACCTTGGGAGAGGGCGACCAGGTGCACTTCACCATTTCGGAAGCGGTCGTCTAAAGCAGCTTGTCCTATATCTTGCTTTGAGTTGGTTCTCTTGTCTGTCCAGTATAATCATGTGTACTCTGCTATTACCTTGTCATTCGATTCGTGTGTTTTATCATGAAAGAAGAACAAGCCGCCTATTGTAGTAATGTATAAGCGAGTCTTATCTCAATCTGGTCGGTGAGATGGCCGAGCGGTCCAAGGCGTTAGACTAAGGATCTAATCTCTTCGGGGGCGTGGGTTCGAATCCCACTCTCATCAAATGGCTTTTTTATATTTTAAATCACACTTCCTTTTCAAAATACGACTGTCACTCATGCTTGAGTGGATATGGATTCGGTGCTTCTAGTACTACATGAGGTTAGATGCGTAATAGAGAAGGAACTATCCAGGTGAGGAAGGGTGGTTTCGTCCTGTCTGCGTTTAGCTAGTATGCTAAGGATATGTAAAAGAACGCGGCTGCATAAAATACTATGCATGACGCGCTGGAAACTAGAAATGCAAGATTCTTAGCTACGATATTACAGAATAAATACTGCGGCCGTACATCACAAGCATTGCATGAATTTCAATCTAGGAAATAGCGTGGTCAGCATAAAATTTCGGATTAATGGGATGGCAACCCGTACAGGAGCGAGTAGTACGGTGAATATATTCGCAATCGAGGTTACTAAGGCGAAACTTAGAGCCTGATACGCGGGGCAAGAAGAGGATCTTGCAAACTGACCAAGGATGCACATGAAGTACAGTAAACCTTGACATGTAACGGTTAGTATCTTACTATGGACTGCCGTTGTTCAGTTACCGTCTCTGAGGATGCATGTCATGAGCATCGTCTCCTCGAGTCGAGCTAAAGGAAATGACCGGGAGCAAACGACTTGAGTAACGATCAACCATGCCGATGCGAACTACGCACAGTGCTGGATTGCCTTGATGACGAGTAGAGTTACCACCGCTAAGGAAACCAACCGATTAGTGGCAGTTCATACATTGAGCGCCGAAGACTCACTTATTTCGCTGATAAGTATGGAAATGAAGTTCACGAAGATAAGGCGGTTTCCGAAGTTGAAGATACACCCGCCTCCTGGAACTCTCCCAGGAATTCCTGCAAATGATACGTATAGAATGGAAAAATTGCGTTTGGATCGAGGGACTTTTGTGCGTACCTTTGATACCCTCTAGGTATCGGTTTACAAAGAACGCAGCTGTCGCCAGCGCCAGCTAAGCAATTGCGTCAGACGCAAGCAGTACCCTATAACATAGTGACGTTTACGAACCATGAACTCGGTGATCAATACAATTGTTACTAATCTGTTCTTCCCCCAGACAGCCCAGGTGCGGAGCTTCAGGATAACTTGGACATAATAGAAGTTACGTGGTGTGTTAGATAGAAAAGGCAATAGATGAGCTCGTATCGTGACTCACTTTGGGCGAAGAGGATCCCTATCGCAGACGTCCCTGTTTAGTACATCAGTTGTACTGAAGAACACGGAGGTACAAGGAAATAATTGACAGGCAAACCAAGAGACGTATGCCATACAGGTCGTTTCCTGTGCTGATGATGAGCATTAATCCAACCACGGTGGCCGCGCTCCGACTCGCCTCTGATTCAGTGGAGAGGACCGTCACTGGAGTGGATATCTTTCAGACAGAACCCTAAAAAGACAATTATCCAATAGACTTACGATACATATATAATAATGTGTCCACGAATACTGAGTATCGGTTCAGAATGAACAGGCATTTCGTTATACTCCAGGAACCATTCCAGAACAGGTCAACCTTGCATAGTCAAACTTCAGACATGTGAACTAGATGATCTAATATCCAAATACCTCTTCTGAGAGGGTGATCAGGTAGTCGTAGACCTATCAATAATTACTGTTCAGAGCTTAGTCGCTAAGTCAGTGGCTAATGGTATGACTTACTGCGAGGACCAGAGAAGCCGCTGTATAATTTGGTTAGATCGTTGATGGTAACTGATCATGTGGACATCTGCGTACTTGTAATAAACTAGTGGGCGCCTCCTGATAAACAAGTTCCATTTCCAATTCATGAATGATGTGGCTTACCCTTCCAGCCTCAAGGTGTGAAAGCGACGTCAATAAACGCGCCAGGCGTCCAGAGTCGGCGATGAAAGACATAAGAAAGAGCACGAGAGAGAAAATACAGTGGCGAGGATGCCTTAAGAGTACCACTCTTTGAGTGTTGACATGGTGATATTCGTAGTGAATACATCTCTTCGTACTTTATATACTGACTTCTGGGTGCACATGGCGAAGGGAAAAATTGTTGCAATGGCGACTGTCTCCTGTAAATGCTCACGCTGCTAATGCGATTTGAAGCGAGGATCGGAGCCCGCTGCCATGGTGCGTGATTCGGGAAAGAAGCTTCTTCAATTGTTGGCTCCGCGTCGAGAACGCAATGACGGACTCAATCCGCGACCTACTGCGACGCGCACCTACTGGACATGATAGACTACATTAGAGTTTCTGGCGACAAGCCGTGAAATGTCTGGGCAAATATGCGGTCTATGAACAGGATTCCAATGCCTCACCTCTCAGAACTAAATTCAATCATCACCGAACATGATCCTAAGGTTCTCCATCGATTCAGAATCGGCACCGCTTTGACCCTTCAGGGCCTCCTTTATGACTGCAGTTTTCCTCTTTTGAATAGTAAGGATCCTGCCTTCAATAGTATCCGATACCTGAATATAACAGTGAGCTAAGAAAAGAGAGCGCTTAGAAAAACACTAACGATGAAGTGAGTAACGAAGACCGTTCTGTCCTGCCCTATCCGATGCACCCGATCAATGGCTTCAACATCATGCGTGTTAGTGACGGATGCACATGCGGTAACAAAATGCTGCCACCTTGATTTTCGATAGCCGCATTCCACCAACAATCCATCTGAACAACTCGTCAATTAACGCCCAAAGTATATGGACGAAACGCGTACCATAAAAACATGGTTTGCCGATGTTAGCTAACAAAACAACCGTTTAGCATCAGATGACCTGGGAGGTTCGTTCTGATTTACCCACATTGAGGCCAACACCGCCAGCCTTCAAACTCAGCATGAAAACCTTTGGAGTCCGCGACGGTGCATTGAATTCGGCGATAATCTGATGCCTCCTCTTGATTTCAGTAGAGCCATCCAGGCGATACCAAGCCAAGCTCTCTCGTTCCATTACAATCTCAATCAGGTCGAGAAAGCTTGTAAATTGGGAAAAGACGATAGCTCTGAAGCACGGGTCTTGATCTCTTAAACGTCCTGTTTTGCCAAGCGCTGTTAGTCAGAAGAAGAAGCGGAGGCGAACACGGACGAACGGAGATGTTGCATCAATGCATTCAACTTCGTTGAGCTCTTGAAATCATTCCTCCGGAGCTCGAATTCAGGGGAAGACGACGGGGCGTCATCAGAGTCAGACTCCTGCGCTTCGGGAGCAATTCCAATGCTCGTAGCCCTTGCCTTCCTGCGTTTTACAATCTCCAGTAGCTGATCTTCCTGAAACGCGCAGAGATAGCTAGCCATTAGCGTCCAGTAGAAACCCGAGGTTAACGACCGACCTTTACAGGGCCTCGGCGACAGATTGGACATGAGCCCTCCTCGCCATTTTCGGCTTGACGAGCAAGGGATGCCAGGAAGCAATCCTTGCAGCTTGGGCACAAATCAGTAAGAGAATTAGGGGTCCAAAGGTGAGTCATACCCCTTATGAGCACACGCTGGCAAAAGAACCGGGTCTTGCATGACATCCATACAAATGGGGCATTCTTCATCTTCTTTTAAAGATAGATTACTGAGAACGGTTTGCGCATAAGCGCCATTGTCCGCATCGCTATTTGCAGCAAACTGTCTTATAACGTCATCAATGTCCACGGACTTGATACTTGCTTCTCCTGATGTGTTGTCCTCGTCCTCTGATAGCACGAGACTAGGGTGGAGAACAGCACGACGCAGCCTGTGACAAGTCAATGATTCTTGCTATCGACACCACGCTGTAGATTTCACCTACTTCATAAGCATCGCCAAAATGTGAGTGTACTTTCTCCCAAGGAGACCACTTGCGTTCAATCTGTCGAACTTCCGTTTCACGCTATCGTAAAGACTGTCATATATTCTGCGCTCTAGAGGGCCGAATTCAAGATACTCGTGCTTCACCTGGTAGATACTAAGTTCGAAGCCGCATCGAGATAAAGAGGAAAATACTCACTTCTTTAGCAGGTAGTTGGACGATCATGTTTCCATCACGATCTCGCATCGTCTTCTCTCGCCGCAGAAGGACGCTCTCAAGAATGACTTGGACAACTTCGATGGCCTTAGGTTCCCGATTCAAGAATGGGAGGGTAACAACAGAACGGAAGAACGAATAATCTGACCAAGGCGCAAAATTCAAGAATCGTCTGCAGGCGGTGTAAGTATCCGGGTCAAGAGGAATGTTCGAGGGCGTACAGAAGAGAGTATAAATCTTCAAGTCGGTTTACAATAGGAGTACCTATTGTGAGGAGTCGGTCTCAGTCATCCCAAGTGACATCTGAGAAGGACGCTGACCTGTTAGTGCCCATCGTCGAGGGGCTTTTAAATCAAAGGCTGCTCTCGCGGTCTTGCTAGCCCTCGATTTTATATTGTGCGCCTCGTCGAGCACAACGCGAAACCACTCAACTGCATTGAGAAGTCAGCATACCGTTGGAAAATCGGTCTGCTAGCTTACTGTCAAATATCGGGGGAGGCTTATTGAGCTTGTCAAGTCTTGAGTGTTCCGATGACAAGGTACCATACGATGTAACAACCACATCTATCGCGTCGATGTCCGAGTCGATCATTGCCTCAAGATTTTCGCGATTTTGTCCGTGCCACACCGTGACGTTCACAGTACCCTTTTCACTTGAGCGACGAATCTCGCTAGCCCACTGATCGAGGAGAGAAGCAGGAGCTACAATGAGCGTCGCGCGACTTCGCCGTCGAGTCTGCTTCTTCACGGTAGGGCGAAAAGCAGCGTCCAATCTCAACTGTTTTTCTTTTGCTCGTTGTCGTTCGTCGATCTCAACGGATATTTCCTCTTCGAGTTTCTCGCCTCGATTCGTTTGAATGAGGGAAGATACCATTATGGTCTTTCCCATGCCCACTAAATGAAAGGTAAATGAATCATCAAATAGAGACCAGTGAAGAGAATTACTTACTCTCTTCAATAATTAGTGGAGTATGGTGTACATGTTAGCCACTTCATCACAAAAGAAGACGAAAGGCTTACCATCCGCCAGAATCCCGCCTCGGCACACATTGTTTGCATATGGGAACTCTAGACTTAGTTCACCCGAGTGCGTGTTATAGTAGAAGGGCGTATCGCTCGCTGTGAGGTCCAGCATACCATCATCATCAGGCTCTGGAGGGAACACGTATCTTGAATGAACGTAAGTGAATCGAAGAGCTAGTCAAAAGAAGCAGATCATACTCAGCCCACAAAGGATCCATAGATTTGGACTGGCGTGCGGTAAATGCGCCAATTTCCCGGGAGTACATCCACCTAATCATTTAACGACGTCAATTCTTTCATTAATATGCCATAAGGCGACGATAGGCTTACAGAAGGGCCTGCTTCTGATACGGCCGTAACTTGAGTAGGAAGGTATCGCAAGCTTCCATTTCCGCCATATCTGCGTCACCAATCCGAGCACTGAATTTGTTGATGATTAGTTGCTTGAGGGAAACTCCATCACCTTGGAGCACACCCACCGCTTATAGATGACATCCAGATCATTCTCGTTTAACATTTCCCCTTCATCCTCATCCACGCCGTCACTTCTATTTCCATTCACGTTATCGAGACCTTTCTTTACACTACCATTCGGACCGGGGGGCTGTGGAGATCCGGCTGGAGGGATGTTTTCTTTATCATACGTTTGAACGTTGCCTGATCTAGGCTTCAAACTGAGCTTGTCGAATAACTGCTGCAAAGAAGCTTTGCGGTCGCGTAGTACTTCCTCTTCAATAGTTTCTTGGCCTTCACCGAACATGGTCTTGGGAGGAGCAGGATCCGAACCACTCGGCGAGTATCGTTGGAAAGCAGAAGGAAGATATATATCGATAAAGATACCAGGAGATCAACACCAGAGTGCAGCCTCTCAGGACAATCCACCATTCTGCTCCCCGAAAAGGTGATTATCCCTGAGACAGACTCATCAAGGCCGACCTCAGCCGGAGACGTGACAGACGCACCTAAGTCAAGAAGCTTCGAAACCCAGTTCGAGACATCCGTTGGTAACCTACCAAACTCTGGCTCACAATCAGCCGTTGGTCATTCAATGGACGAAGGTCATAGTACACACCAAAACCTCTTGCATTTGTAAGCCTAACAATCGTATTTGCTTTCGCTTTCTTAGGTTGTCCACCCTTCGCCTGAGCCTTGAACATGCTGTTTATCGTAACCTGCTTGCCCTTTCCTTTCTTCCTGCTATCTCTGTCCCCGGAGGCTTCCTGCTGCAGAGTATCTCGCTCTACGAGGATGAGATCTCCTGGTTTCACGTATCCTGTACCTTTTACAGTACTCCATGCGTTTGCAACCAAGATTGAGCCTAGGTAGTTCTCAGAGCGCCGTCCCGAAGCGATGGTTGTATTTTCTTGAATCCTTCGCCTTTTACGCGTATGTGCTTCAGAGGATTGGCTGGGAATGCTAGATGCGGGAGGTTCGACTCCTGCGTCTTCGCCTCCGTGGAGAACAACTTCGCTTCGAGGACTTGATGGGGGGACTGGAATGCTTCTCGAGCTTATAAGCTTCTCGTCTGCTTGATCATCGACGAGCATTGGTCCGTTACTCAATAACTAGACGCAACATTCGATTTCTTCAGAACCACATCTACTGCCAGTCATGAGCTATGAGAACTCACGCTCTCGCCCTGCTTGACACACTGTTTGTTCAACTTCTCCGCCCTCTCCTCGTCCTCAGTGGGGGCAGGAATAGCGGTAGCTCTTCCGGAGTATGGGACATTGTGGTCGAGGCTAATTTGCATTCATGGCGCGAAAACGCGACTGTGTCACATAGTGTCACGGGTGTCAGCACTTCAGCCTCCCTCGTGGATCAGATCAAAGATCTTCCTCCTCCACTTCTGCCGCTGCTTAGCGAACTTACTGCGAGAAAATGTCGAGCAGTATTAAGAAACAAATCAACAAAGTCAATGCGTTATCAGCTTCCTTAGATGAGCTAGAACAGAAATTAGAGCCGCTACTCTCAAAGCCGCTGTCGGATACCCTCAGTTCTTTGGATACATTGCAACAGGCGAAGTTGCAGGCGCTCTTGTCATATCTAATTAATGACCTCATCTTCAGTATGCAAATACGCTTCTTTATTTGCGGATTGCTAACGAAGACGGCATTTAGTATACCTGAAAACACAAGGCATTGATCCAAAGACACATCCCGTCGTTTCCGAACTCGTAATAGATTCTTCTTCGCTCACTTTGTCATTCCAAAGACCAACTTCGCTATTTACTCCAGGATCGTGTACGAAAATATTTCCAAAAGATAAAGGATGCAGAAGAGTCAAACAAGAGTTCGTCTGTTGTCTTACCGGTCCTGTGCATTATTCTGACATAGTTCCAAATTAGAGAGAACCACCGAAGTAGACAAAGCTGCCGCAGGACGCTTCATCAAGCACGCTATTTCTGAAGCAAGACAAAGCATTGCTAATACTGGGCCGACCCCAAACGAAGCTGGTCCCTCCGATCCTCAGCGCTCAATGCACGTACCCACGCGAGTCACGGAGAAGATGAAGGAAAGAGAGGAATACCTGCGAAGAGTTGCTGAAGAAGAGGACTCAGAAGAACCTATCTTGGATGTTATAGACGACGCTGCTGATGAGGCTAATTATGATTCGCTTGGGAAGGGAAAGGGGAAAGCTCGCGAGGAGGTATCTGTTGTGCAGGAAGTTGCTACCTTTGAGGCATCAACGAAGAAACGAAGACGACCGATGGATCCATTTGGTTGTGAGTTGTCATTCTTACTCATCCTTCTCAACTAGTCAATTATTCCTGTTTCTCCAGCCGTCGGAGAGGAAGCGAATCCGTCACAAGACTCCAATGACAAACCAAAGAAAAAGAAAAACAAGAAGATTGCCGCAGTCATCGACAACGACGCCTCGGCCTCAACAGATAGTCGAGCAAACTCGGATATCGACGCCTCCAAAGACGAAACAAAACCGAAGAAGAAGAAAAATAAGAAGAGAAATCGAGCTCCCGCCGAAGAGACTACTTAATACGCTGATGGTCTTGCACCTTTTTTCTGGATTGATCCGAATGTAATAGACGATTTATTGTCAGAAAAGATTTAGTACGAAGTACAGTACGAGCACAGCGAATCGACAGAACGAATGAAAGCAGCGATACAACAAAAAATGTGCGCTCTACAAACGAAAACAATGCTACAGTACAGACCAGACCAGACCCGAGTCCGAAAATACCAAAGGAACGACAGAGATGACCAATAAAGAAAATAAGAAAAATAATAAGAAAAGTGTTAAACAGATGCAGATGGCTGAAGATAATATAACGAAGAGAATGTGTAAGTCAGGTAATGCGATGAGCATCTAGTTGAGTTAAGAAGGTAAAGAGGGCTTAATTCTATACGCTTCGAAAACGCGTATGCGTCTAACAAGTGTTGAGGATGATGGTTGTGAACTGCCCAAAGCTTCAGACGGCGAAGACCGCGGACAGGTTCGAGTGTTGATAGCCGCTGCAATGGGCTGGATAACGGACCGGGTATGTTGTGCAGGTTCTTTCAACAGACTCGTGACATCATCATCTTCGTCTTCTGCATCATCCAACACGCCGCCAGCGTTTGGAAGGCCAAACCGATCTCGTCTCGAGCGCTCGTATTCCCAGAGCATGTCGCACCATTCTTCTTCTTGAACTATGGCCTCTCCGTTTTCGTCCCGAAGGCTTAAAACGTAGTCGACCAGTGCGGCTTTGCAACCAAGTAGGGTGTCCATATGCTTGCAGAGGTAACGTTCCAGCTCGAACGGTGTAGTCTCCAGAAACTGATCCGGAAATACGAACAATCCAGTTGGGCTGTTGTACCCCTTCGGTGGAGACGCTGCGGAAGACGCGGTTGATGGTCTCGATGAAGGTGGGAATACTAAGGAAGACACTCCCGACGATGCACGGGTTCTCGTTCCTAGCATTAGTTCGCCGTACACTTCTGAATCATCGGAAGCATTTGTGCTAATCGGGTTCCGCGCAGGACTCGCATCTCCTGCAGCACCGAGAACTCGCAAAGCCTTGCTTTTACTTTGCGAGATTATGACCTTGTCGAGAATCTCCTTGTTCTTATCGATCTTCTTGCCGTCCCGATCAGTCTTGAAGAGTTTCCTCGATCGTTTGGGACTGTCAAGATTCGGATCTGCATTCTTGCTTGCGACCACAAGATCGTGCACCTCTGGGTTCAACAGGGATAACCGGAAATCCTTCATAACATTTACCTTCCCAGCAGGTCCGAATACCTTGCGAAGGAGGCTCTCCAGGAAGTCTCCAGGGTGAGTATTTATATCATAGACGTTCTCCAGCATCCGTTTGTGGATTTCCTCGATTTCCTGACACAGGGGTGTTTCCGGTAATGATATGTCATGGGCGACATCATGGCTCTTTGACTGGAGTAAAGTCGATATGTCGCCAAAATCGTCAACAGGCGTCTGCAAACAGTCGGTACTCTCCTCAGAAGGTGAATCCTCACGACATAGACTTGGTGCAGACCCGATACTTCTGCGATTAAGGAAGGCGTCTAGATCGAGGAAAGAGTTGATGATCGGCCGCTCGAGTCCTTCAGCCACGTCGTTCCACGATTTGGATACATTAGACCCCCAACTATTTCGGTCATTTCGGGGACCGGACTCGCGCGAGAAAGTTGACGCTTGGCGTGTCAGATGAGGATACGGAAACATTATTTCATCGTCGATAATCTCGATTCGGCCTTTTTGTACCCGAAGGCTCCAGTGAGTAAAGGCGCTCATGAGCATGAATAAGTAGACTGCAATTTACCTGCTGGCTTTAGGACGCGCCGTACTTCGACGAGAACATGCTCCCAGCGATGCAAAGGAATAGCCTCGGTAAGATTAGCCATTCTAACGAGGTCAAAGCTCCCAGGCTCAAAAGGCAAACGGTATGCAATGCTACAAGCATCAGACATCTGTCAATGTAGGCATCTCTGGGAATCAATAACGGGCACCTACAAGTTGCCCCTCTTCCAAGCGACATTTGAATTGAGCAAATCAGAATCATTGGCGAGGTTGACTAGGTCGAATCCCACGATTTTGGCGCCCGGCCATGAGTTCGCAGCCTCCAGAACCCATGTACCCTGACCACAACCAAGGTCGAGTACATCCTCTGGGGGAGACAAATATTCGTGGAAGCTAGGGCTTCCCGTCGCATTGAGGCGTCGAAGTAGATGATGGAAATAAGCATCGCTGAGAATAATTAGCGTGTATTTATTTCTCGAGCATGGGGGTCACTCACTTCTGCAGATCCACCTTGTTGTAACTTCGCATGTAAGGAGCGTCTGAACGTTTATACGGGTGCAGGATCATGCCGTCTCTATTCCTACAAGGAAGGGGCCAGTACTCTGGTTTGGAAATATCCACATCCTCCGCAATTTCGCATTCTGGCACTGTGGACAGGCGAGAAGTCCGAACACCATACCCGACACCATCTATAACCTCTTCGGGCACTATGGTATTCTTCCGCTCTTCGCTGAAATCGGGCAAATGAATTGTATCAACGTTCGAAGGAATGTCGTTATCATCGCGTGTGGTGCGTAACGGCGTCCGACTTGTCGCTGTTCGGGAAGATGAAGCCCATTTTGATGCGAACGGCTCGTTCGATGGCGTGGCTTTATTCGATCTGCCGAGAAGAGGAGCCGATCTCTTTCTCTGCATACGGCCTTTTAATGAACCAAACAACCGGGTCGAGGATTCCTCCCCGAAGTCCATGAACGACATTCGGTTAGATAGCTGAGAAGGTGTGCGTTCTCTTCGTTTTCTGGACTCGTTGGACGAAGTACGCGATCGGGGTGTTGACTCGTATATAGAGGAACGGGGGGAGGAAGAGGAGGATCTTGAGTTTCTCAGGGAGGAGAAGCGACGTGATGTGGTAGTATCGTTGTTGTCAAGCGATGAGAGTGAGGTTGGGTCGTCGCAGTACAAATAGGAACGTCTGAAGATTGCAGATGAGGCTGAACTTAGAGACATGGGTGGATCGAAGAGGGGCCGTGAGTAATGTGGCCTGCAAACAGACAGTGCACCGTGGCCAAGACCGTGGCCGGTTGTGACTTGGCTGAGATGGCAATAAAAATGATAGATTATAAGAGGGGAAGCGAGAGTGTGAAAATATAATGTAGGAACTCACAGGAGAGCGTCGAGCGATATGGGTAAATTTCCAGCACCAGCAGTAGCTCGGTCGGAGGAAGAATGTTGCGTAGATCGAAGCAGTGCAGACTAATTAATGCTTGCGGCACCACTAGCTCGACACGCGTTGCACACTAATTTGAGACCCGACGTTCGTCGTCGACTGAGTGTTGTCGTGGTGGAGGTCGAGGTAAGAGAGAGGACTTGAAGTTCCACGGGGGGCCCGGGATGGGACTAGTGGAGAGATGCCGACTGGCGCGCAAGTTGGATGGAAATAAGGAATATTCCCCAATTAGTCGACGGCTTTCTTCCGAATCTGATCCCTCTGATCTCGCCCGCCTCGCCTACTACTCCCGTGTTACAATCTCCCGTAATCTTATTTCTTCTTCTTCGATAGAAACAGAGATTCTTGTTCAATGCTTTCTCAATGTGATACTCTAAACGCAAACCAACAAGATGCATCATTAAAGAGACTCCTAATACAACTGTGTCTATATGCGCGACAAACGGAATATCCCTCGGCCCGATCGGGAGCTAAATGACCAATCACTGCTATGTCCTACTCTAGACAGTGTGAACCCGCCGTATCATAATACACCCACACAGCCCTTCAATATCGAGCACAGAGGCATCGTGCCAGTGGGAACTTTTAGTCCTCGTCTTTCTTGGGCGGTGGCCCACACGGTTGTAACATTCGCTGCCGATGAAAGAACATGAGAAACCAACCAAGAGTACATCCATTCTTAGCCTAACGATGCCACTCACCTCGGTCATTTCGAATTTGATTCGGCCAATGCTCTCTCCATCCGCAATTGCCATGTATGACGCCAGCAGTGGATGACCAACAATGGAAGCGCATGTGTCACGGTGTTGGTGTGTTAACCACTCACTGTCATCAACAAACTGTTGTCAGCGTTCACGGCTCCGTGCGGGTGGGGTGATGAATACATACTATTTGGTCATGTCGGCATGGCCTAAACTCCTCAAGTCAGACCGGCGTGCGTAAATAGACAGGTCAAAACCCTCGGACTCACCGGTTCCTGTGTATCGAGCATGCACTGATTAAACGCTTGTCAAAACATGCAATATTCATACATTCAAGGTTGCTCACAATGCTCCAGTTGCGTATTCGCTGTGTACCTGAGTTCGGAAGACTAGAGACAGAAATGAGCATGGGCTGGTTGACTGAGGTTTGAGAAGGTGACTGTACCATGAGAAGGACCGTGAGAAACAGATTTTCGCAAAACGCGCCTGAAGTAAACGCGTTCAGCTGGTGCCTATCGCAACTCACAGTCGTCATATTGCGAAAAAAGAAAGAGCTGAAAAATGCAGAGACCATTACCTGTTGTAAGTAACAAACAAATACCAAATGAATTGTCTCTGATGAATAAATAAACAGCAACCAACTGTCGTGCTGTTGAAAGAGGGCACTGACACCTCGCAGGGGAAGGCACAACTACTCTCAAACATCTCAGCATGTCTAGCAGTAGCCGAAACGCTTTCGTCCACATTAGGCCCGCGTGGGATGGACAAGCTCATCGTAAATGACCGTGGAGAGGCACAGATCACAAATGACGGCGCTACGATCATGAAGCTACTCGACATCGTTCATCCTGCTGCACGAACTTTAGTCGATATTGCTCGCGCACAAGACGCCGAAGTTGGCGATGGGACGACGAGCGTCGTACTTCTTGCTGCTCAATTGTTGAAGGAAGTACGTGGTTTCGTAGAAGAGGGTGTCAGCCCGCATATTATCGTCAAGGGTTTCCGTAAGGCTGCACAACTGGTTCGTTCTAGCAGATGTGCTCTGCAGTGCAAGAGGCTAATTTTCGCATCAGGCCATCGACCGAATCAAAGAAATACAAGTTTCAGTTGACAAGTCGGATCCTGAGTATGCGTCCCTCGTTTTCAAGAAATTGTATTATTCTTATTGATGTGGTTCTCAGACGTTTCCGATCATTACTCCTCAAATGCGCTTCGACCTCTATGTCCTCAAAACTGATTCACTCCGAAAAGCCTTTCTTCTCAAAAATGGTTGTCGATGCCGTTCAGTGCCTCGACGAGAATGATCTGGATGAATCTCTTATTGGGATTAAGAAGATCCCAGGAGGAGGCATGCAAGACTCCTTGCTCGTTCGCGGCGTCGCCTTTAAAAAGACGTTTACGTATGCCGGTGCAGAGCAGCAACCCAAGTCATTCAAGGACCCCCTCATCCTTTGCTTGAATGTGGAACTCGAGCTCAAAGCTGAGAAAGACAACGCGGAAGTTCGCATCGAGCAGGTTTCGGAGTACCAAGCGATTGTCGATGCGGAATGGGAAATTATTTACCGAAAACTTGAAGCGATTGCGAAGACCGGTGCAAATGTTGTTCTAAGCAAGTTGCCGATTGGCGATCTTGCGACTCAGTGGTTTGCCGACCGCGATATCTTTTGCGCAGGACGTGTTCCGGCTACTGACCTCCGTCGAGTGGTACAAGCTGTTGGAGGTTCTGTCCAGTCAACGTGTACGGATATTACTCGCGAACACCTTGGCACGTGCGGGACCTTTGAGGAACGACAAGTGGGTGGAGAAAGGTACAACATCTTCGAGGACTGTCCAAAAGCGAAAACGTGTACTCTACTTCTCAGGGGTGGTGCAGAGCAATTCATTGAGGAGGTTGAAAGGAGTTTACATGACGCGATAATGGTGGTAAAGCGAGCTGTACGAAACGGTGAAGTAGTTGCCGGAGGCGGAGCAGTTGAGGTACGTGCCGTTGAAAGGCATCCGTGGTTATGCGCCCTCTGACCCATGTTATGTTAAGATGGACCTATCTGCCTTTGTCAGAAAACACGCCCTGACCATACCAGGAAAGATGCAGCTCATCATGATAGCCTTCGCCCATGCTCTCGAAATCATCCCCGTCAAATCGCCGACAATGCAGGCCTAGACACAACGGACGTTCTTAACAAGCTCCGCATGCGCCACGCGAAGGGTGAACTCTGGGCCGGTGTTGATGTCGATGGTGCCGATGGGGTGCGCAATAACATGGAGGCTTTCGTCTGGGAGCCGAGTCTCGTCAAAGTAAATGCTATCAGCAGCGCCACGGAAGCTGCCTGCTTGATTCTCAGCGTGGATGAGACTGTCCACAATCCACAGAGCGAAGCGGTAAGTGCTATGTTGGATGATGGTTCGCATAAGTTAAATCTCCTATGTACCCTAGCCGAATCCTGGCCCGAGGGCTCCTCCGGGGACCGCTGGTCGCGCTTTGAGAGGTCGTGGTCGTGGAATGCCGAGGCGGTGAGCGAACGGCATCCCAACTAACTACATTACATGGGAATTCTCTTGGCAATAACCTGTATTAAATTGAAAGCAATTCTAGACGTTCGATGTCCTTTTGATGACGGGTTTCAACAAGTAGTTATGTGACGTGAGTAAAGTGCATTTCATTACAGGTGGGTACATTAAAGTCTCGGTCACCCCAAATTTGGAAGGTAGAACTGCATGCCTTTCTCGGGAAGGCATTGATCATGTTGCTGCTTACCGACATGAGCGGTTGTCGAGGCGTGTATCTGGCGCTTATACTACCATGCAAATCTTCCTTTCAAATATGGGGTGGCAAATACTTACTGTATATGGTGAGGGAATGTTCAAATTTCGCGGGAGTTGAGCTATTGATGACAAGAAGAGAGTGGCAGAAAACATATCTATACTATTGCATCTAGTGGTGGGGCTGGGGTGTGTTATTTCTTCGGGGCAGACAAAGTACTGTAAGTGTATTGAAAATGACCTGTCGCTTCTACATGAATGAAAACGCAAGGGACAGATTCGCTCAAAAGGCGAGTAACGACCTGGGGTGCGGTTCCCGTCTGCACTCTTATTGAGGTACCCCCAGCCCAAACTACTATAAGACAGGGTATATGGGCGCTTGCAAAACGCAAAGTACTGCTGTAGTTCTCTATCCCCCTGATGTCTACTGTCTTCGTGAGGATGGGTCGCCCTCAAGGGACCCCAAGCGAAACTACGAACGAGAAAGACTTGACGCTCAAGAAGCTCGATATTGGCGAAGAGGTCAATAATGTTCCCCTCTGGGTGCTCTTCTAGAAGATAATCAAAAGCGTTTCTGGACCCCACGTCTGTCAATCTTCTAATGTGATCTGGACAGTATTGCGACTCAACCATCTGAATTTGATGAGCTAGCTACTCTTGACATTGAGGTCGATAGTCGTGTACTACTGGCGACCGTCATACTACAATCTTGGGCTCTACCGCCCCTTGTGGTCTTACTGTAGGTAACGCTTGTCATAGGTATTCCGAGTCATTCTCACAACTCGACGGGAAATAAATGCTCAATTGAGCTCCAGGTTACCCGTATGTGGATCCGATCCAATCGGCACGGGTATAGGAACTCGAATAGTGTCCGCATGTGTACGATCCACAATATGTTCGCGCAGACGGTGTTGGTAGTTACGTCTCCTATAGGTCAAACTGAAGTGACGAGTGAAGCCCAAAGTGAACAACTCTCAAGTTCTCTAGCCGCTATGTGAGAACTCATTGTTTCCTGAACATCCGCGACTGGATTGCCGCTAACGGGTGATACAGGGAACAGAGATCTAATTACCATTTGCTGCATGGATACCTGTATCTTAGCTCTGACATTCGTTTCCCATCGGACGTTGAACAGGCGTCGTGATAGAATATGGAACAGCCGGGCAACAGAGGTGTAGTTTCAATGATCTAACAGACACGATATTGGTTCATACCCAATAAGTAATTCTCCCTAGCAACGAAAGGAATACCTTGAGAATACGAGACAAAGATTACGAGCGCCTTGACTTCTGTTTTGCAACCTGAAGGGAAATGAGCGGTTACATCGAAGACCCTCATTAACGCCCAGCAACTACGAATCAGCAACTTTGTTTGTGATAAGGAATAGTTTTACACGAGATCTGCTTTCTCCCAACACGTCTGGTTGATTTCTCATGAAGTGCAACGGAACACTATCTTGACCCACTTCGATCTCCTCTATTCTGAGATTTACTTCCGGTACTTTATCCGCAAATACGCGGAGGGTATCTTCGTTTCGGACTGTAGCCGCAATGATAGCTCGCTTTTTGGGTTGACTCGTCGGATTAGGATCCGCAATTAAGGATAATCGCAGTGTTGCGACTAGGGCGGATACAATGGAGACGTCGTATACCTAAGGGAGAAAAGTGAGTATCGAAATAGTACAACGATTGACGTAGAGTAAACAAACCAGATCAGCTCCCAGAATGAGATCCACGTTGGTTCCATTGAAGAATTTAGCCAAGTTATCCCTACGAATATCATTCAGCGCATCTGTCCAGTCCAATGGCTTAAAGTGCAAGTCTGGATGGGATAATATATTATCTGAATTTAGGTTGATTTAACTTGAAGTCACGAGAGAAGAAAAGGGGAAGATTCTTACTGCAAGGCAGCTTAACATTGCTTTCGCATCTCCTTAGGACTTGCTCATCCAAGTCAGTAAGACACAAGAAAGGCCGTCCCCAACCATTTGTACCAGAACCGATCGAGTCGCTGAGGTTCTCCATCTGCAACTGAGCCAGTACAATTCCAAGGAACCCCGCTCCAGAACCGAGTTCCAGTATTCTCGACGATTTCAATATATCTTTTCAAATACCCGTTAGTCATCAGATAACTCGACGGATTTCCATACGTACGTTTGTTTGACATAAGATATTCTGCAAGAACAAAGCTAGCAGTCCATGTTCTCAAGCCCGTAGTGCCACTTTCGATTGTGGTTCGAGCCTCAAGTAACGTGCACTTTCGAAAGTTTCCCAGTTTCATTTCTGCGGTTCTTCCAAGGAGGTTTTGAATCGGGTGACTCCATACATAGGTAACATACGAAGGAGATAGGAGCCTTCACTCGAGAGATGGTCTCACTGCAGCAATGATGTAAGAAGGCAGAAAGTGATATCACGCAGAACCTTTACGTCGATGATTTCTCCAAGAATGCAAGGTAATGAGAATATATCTCTTCTCTCACTTCTTCACCTCGTTCTTCAATGCTACCAATGACCCATTTCCAGAAAGTTTTCTGGTAACTCTCGGAGGGCGGATAGAGCCGAAAGTGATCAGAAGATATCAGTTGGTCAATTAAGAAATCTTGAATCGTGTCGACAGAGGCACACGAAGGCCATTCTAGATATTTTCTCGGAGCAAGCGCAGCAAAACCTTGGAGGATAGAGTAAAGATCGTCCTGGTTGTTCATTATCATCACTGTCAACACGATCAATTGTTCTAATTTGGTGCTGGGAATGGATCGGCCCTAAACACATCACGTGTTGCTTTGATTTCAAAGAAAAAAAAAGTCGGATTCTCGACTTGCCAAATGTCTGTCTTCGCCCAAAGACCACGACTCAGAGCTCCCGCCACACGATGGGTCCTGTCTCGCGGCGTGCGTATGCCTCGAGATTCAGTAGGCGATGCCGTCGGTAAATGGCTGAAGCGCGAGGGTCTTGAGTTCAGGGATCCTACAATAGGTCCAAACTGGTTGGGAAAAACTCATGTTCGTCGTCCTTTTCCCTCGGTCTGGTAATTGCTCGCTCGGCACATATCTGACGTGTATATGACAACCAGCCTTTCCCTATGAATCCTTCCTTCAAGCCTCCTCCGCCGATATCTGACAGGACGAAGGACGCGATCTACGAACGGTACATGGCAGATCCACAAAAATATAACGTTCGCGTGCTGTCTGGTTACTTCGGTGTGAGCATGAAACGCATAGACGCGATTCTGAGACTGAAGGGAATGGAAAAAAGTTGGATAAAAGTAAGTGTCAGATTTGTTCACACTCGAGAGCTACGAGCACTATATTATGATGAGCCCAAAAAATCGATTAGTCTTTAAGACTCCAACATGGTTAAAACCCTATATCATGCATGGCTTTCTGATCCCACCATCTTTTCAATTCTCTTGCAAGTTCTGCACAATGGTTACTGACTTCCTTCTCTCCTGCGTTTGCAGGAGGTGAGCCGATCTTGCCAGTACAAATTCCTCTTGTTTGATTGACACGAAAATCTCGTAACTTTCGTCATGAACGAAGGTGAGCAACTTTCCATCTTCTCTCGGCGTCAAAGTCAAAGATGAGAACCTACATCATCATTCGCGACTTGTAAGACCGGATGTACTCATCCAAATGGTTATTACAGTTTTTCAACCCCATCTGACGCACCAATCCGAATCTATCTTTCATCTCATAACAAATTATTGTCTTTTTCTTTGCTGACATCCCGTTATTCTTTCTTTCTCAACAGAATAAGCAACTCCAGACTGGCTTCCTAGCCGGTATGGAACGAATGTTGAATCCGGTAGAAATATCGGTTGGATACGAGCCCGTCCAGCGCAAGGACGTCAACGCCGCTGATATGCAAGACCAAGACGAAGTAGACGACCACGCGCGTGATCGATATCAGCGTCTTTATTGGGAGCCTGTCGCAGATGACGAGGTACAACTCGAACCTTTCCGGCTTTCCGGGCTATTCTGAACGATTCAACTAACTAAATACCTTTCTTTTCTTATCCTTTTTTTCCACTTTCTTTTTTTTAGGAGCCAATCGTCCGACAAGAGCTCGAGAAATCCAAAGAGGAGGTGAAAGCTGCGAAGAGGGAAGCTGTTGAAGCCAAATCTGACATCAAACTTCTAACTGGAGACGAGAAGAAGCGGGGTACGTTACCGCGAGAGAAGACTATCGTCTTCACTCCTGAACGAGACTCCCGAGCTAAGACGGTATTCAAAGACGTTGGAGGGAAGTTCCTTGAAGTGGAGGACCGTGTTAGGAGAATGCACGAGGCGGAGCGGCGAAAGCAGACTAAAACGAAAGTGAGAGCTCGGCGCGGTGAAGTTTCCGCTTGACACCTATACATGTATCGTAGTTTATTGCACGTCTTTACTCTAATCTAATCGTTATACATAAGTCTGTGTGTCATTGGATAGTCTGTTATATACATACATATACACATACATAAAGTCCCTGGTTGATGAGTATACAAAAAGGTTACAGCAGGACCGAGTACTACAACAACGCGCAACTTCCGCGACAGAAAATACAACATCAACAACTACAACAGGGAATCAGCACGAATACACAAAATACCTTCACCATTTTACATTATAATACATCTATCCCCATCCCTATCTGTCCAACTGACAGGGGACGTTGTCCCCGATACGCGTCTCGAACCCGGCGACCACCACCTCGCAGACGACCTCCTCGTCCCAAAGTAATCGTCATCCGCTCCCTTGGCTTCGCGACTGCTCTTCTTAGCCTTGCGTCGCTTCTCTCTCGCCGCTTCGACGGCATCCACAGTTTGCCATTGGTAGAACGACTTGAGTGCGACGAGTTTATCATTACATTCGTCCGATCCCACTCCTAGATTTTCCCCGTCGCGTGCGTCGAGGTAATTAAGGTGTTGAGCCTCCCAGGCTCTCCATCCTTGACGCGTCCGAGTCGAACCATCACGCGCCAAGTCCTTCACTGCACCATCACCTACATGCCGACAATCAACAACAACAATCTCCGCATCCACAGCCTCCCGCTTCCGCGCCAACCGCACAAACTCCTTGACTGTTGTCCCCGTCGTACGTGTACTGTCCAACTCGACATGGACCAGATGCGTGCAACTTCGAATTAGGGAAAGTATAGCATCGTTTGTTAGTTGGACTGCGTATGATAAGTTGAGGACCTCGAGGTGAGATCCTGTTTCGACTTCTTGCTCCATGCTCTGGCCCTCGTTTGCGTTTCGCGGAGTCAGCGCTGCAAGTGTCGCATCTGTGATCTCGCATGCCTCGTCAAGATCAAGTCGTCGGATGAGAGGAGTCGTATTCAGTAAGCGAACCAATCCGTCATCTCTCAGCTCAGATCCTATACCAGCAAGTTCGAGGAACTCCAACTTGGGTACGGCATGAGCTAGGTGCGAGCATGCGTGATCGGTGAGCAACGGGCAATACGACAAGGAAAGGTGCCGGAGTTTCGTAACCCGGCGCCGATACTTGGTAGTGTCTCCAGCATCCCGTCCGGCTTCTCTAGAGGTAAGCAAAACCTCTTGCGGTACGTCGCCGTCATCCGGACATGCGACGAAGGCCTCGATAGCTGTGTTGTGAACACCGCGAGCACCGCTAAGGTCCAAAACCTCAAGATTTGGTGCATATTGACCAAGAACAGAGAGAAGTCTGTCTCCGGCAGCCTGAAGACCGGCAAGACGAAGTCTTTTCAGCGACTCAACCTTACGATACTTTCCTCGCGGCGCAAAGAATGCAATAACGCCCTGAGCGTTCATGCCTTCGCAACGGCTAAGATCGAGGAAGGAAAGAGAGGGACAATTGATCGCCAATAATTTGCATGTTTCGTTCGTAACCATGGGCAGACCTTTAACGTTGAGTTTAAACAAGCAAGGCGAGCGGGAAATCAAATCGTGTAATGCCGGTGTCGTGAGGGCAGTACAACCCGTAAGATCGATGTCGGTTAGTTGAGTGGTGGGATTAGAAGCTCCGAGTGTGTTGTTAGCAATACAAAATGATCTTGTGAGGTCCAGGAGTGATGTGGAATTGAGACAAGTGTGACCAGTGAAATCGACGGAACGAATGAAAGAGCCTGATGATATCGCGAGACGGTGTAACAAAGAAGACGAAATACGCGTGAATGCCTTGAGATCCAAGTCATACCAAAGCTGTCCATCGAAAACAAGATCTTGCCATGACTTGGAAACCTTTGGAAGAATTAGCAACAATGGTCATGACCGGCAAGAAAGACTGCACATACCCTGCGAAGCCGAATTAACTCAATGAATCCTTTCTCCTTCCCAATCCAACGATTTTCCTTTCGACCAGCTTGCAGGGCCGACCAGCCAGGCGAGCAAGTTAGCGATTCACCATCCGACTCGTGAAGGCTCAGGAGCGACCGAAAGATTGCCAGCTTCATCTCTTTGGGCAGCATATCCTCAAAGAAACTTGGTGCACAGGATGTGTCTTCAGGTGTCGCAGACGTCCTGCAAACATCACCGATCGCAAAAGAATGGGAGAGGCACGGAGTTGAAGGCGCAGATAAACTGGAATAAAGCGTGTGTTCCAATCCTCGAATAGGTGTGTTCGCGGGGACATTATAGTCTGAATCAAAGCCCCGAGTATCAGACCGTGATCCTAGTTTACGGGTTAAGTTGCTACGACGTTTCCCGGCCAGCAGGCTCGCCTTCGACCTAGTCAATAGACGCGTTCCCAATGGTCTTCGAGACTCCGAAGGTAAAGATGTAAGAGAGCGATGTCGAGACGCCTGTCTGGGGGTGGGTGAAGGTGGACGTGACTCCAAGGGAGACGGGCTGGCCGGGAACTCGATAGCAGCTGGCGAAGCATGGCTTGCTGACGATCCCGGAATCCTTGGAGAAGCAGGATCTTCTACCGGCCAATTGGTTTCTCCTCGAGAAAAGGTGGTTGGACTGAACTGAAGAGGAGGTAATGATGGCGCTTCAGCGCGCGATTTGCCTTTCTCTACACTCTCGGAGATATGCGCAGCTTCGGATGCCAGTTGGTGCTGTGCGTAACCGGTATAGGAGATTCCGGGAGTCGTGATATCCGTCGCGTAACTTGCCGCGGTTGAACCCTGACGGACGTCGCTCTGTGGGGAAAAGGCGAAGTAATTCGGAGATTGAGGTGATGATACAGACGAGGAAGCAACTGGCGAGCTTGGTCTGTGTCGACTGGGGCCAGACATTGCACCGTTGTTGAAAGAGAATAAATCGAAGCGGGATATTAACTTGTCTCGTTGTTGGATATCCATTGGTCTAGATACCGCCTTTCCTTTATCCTTGTAGGTGTCAACTACTTCGTCAGTATTGAAGTAGCCGTAGGTATTTGATTCCTGTGTCCTGGTTATGTAGTCGACGACTTCTGCTGGTGTCGACGCAGGAGAGAATGAAGATAGGTCAAGATGAGAGAAGTGAGGGATGAAGGACATGTCGAATAGTTCTGGAGACATCGTGGTGGGTGCACTTGAATAAGCATCTATGGTTGAGTTGTCGTTACCATCAAGGTCCTCAACGGCATCAAAATCAAAGAGGGGCTCGTCGCCATCGATGGCACGCCCTCTACTCATGGCCATGCGTCACACGGACGGAATATGTTGCCTTGTTTCAGTTATAATAATGCAGATCGCTCCGTGAATTATCGTTAGGAAATTGAGAGGATGTGAGGCGATGAAGATGGGAGCGTTATTGCAAGGATGAAAGGAGGAGCTAGATAGTAGGGATAAGAGGGAAACTGTGAATAGGGATGGTGGCATTGGAAGGATGGAGAGAGATGTCAGAGACGGCTATATGCGTCCTTGATATGGGTTATATTTACCACGCTTCCCAATCCGTCCCTTACTCATACTCTGCTTACGGCATCCGACTTCTCCCATCCTAGCTGCCAAGTTTCCTCCCTCAGGTATTGAGCTGACATCCCTATACCAATTCCATCCCCTTCAGGATTGATTCATTCTTAGAGCTGCTGGCAGTGTTTTTCACATGCATCTTAATCTCACGGGCGGGCGGAGCCTTCAGGGGCAGCTGCATAGCTTAAAATACATTCCGACTTATCGATATTCCGGTAATTGGGCGGCCAAGGGATACTGAATATGGTATACAAATGGGCGGCGAAGAAAGAGCAAAGATGTCGCGCTGCGCAAATAGTGAAGTTCTGGCCACCCGGACACCGGTTTGAACTTACCAAGTTGGTTGAGTACGACTTTTCTTCTTTACTGCGCGTTTCTGACGCTGTCGATCCTCGCCACCCATCCCGATATCTCATTTCGACTGATCTTCTTCACCCGCGAATCTTCCTATCGATCCTCATCTCCATTCTTCCCACTCTCGCATCGCTTACCATGTGAACACTTGCTTCAATATTCCACCTAGCGATATTACAATGAGAGTTTCGACTTGGTACTTATACCCAATCCCCCTGTTTCTACTCATCTTGGAACACCTCCGAGCTTCGCCATTTTACGCGAGGGCAATCCAGAAGCAGTTGCTCTTTAGCCTCCGGGTATTGCCAATACATGACACTCGCTTCTTCCACCAGATCTCTGTATAGTCCTTCTCCAATACGGACCCGAGTATAAAGACCACAGGAAGATCCTTCGCAGCAGTGATTCTCTCATTTGCTCTGGCCGATCCTAGTAGACTAGAGGCCCCGTATGTCTTCTGGCTTCTTCACTAGCCGTCTGAGACAATCATATCCCTTAGTAGACGCACCTTTTAATCTCTGAAAACCGCCCAGCGGTTATGACCCTTCGGTGTCATACCAAGTGTCGGACACATTAACGCGAAAAGCAGCCCAATATCAGTAGAATTACATACACAAATGTGACACATGAAACATGTAAGCGACAGCACCGGAAGAAATTGCGACAAAATGAATAAATCAGCGACAGCAGATGAAAGACGAATGCTGCGTTTGGAGGAACAATTAATGACGCTGTTTCAGAAAAGGAGTGACGAGGGATACTGCAGCATATATATTAACGAATAACTCAGAGCTCCACAATGGTAATTTGACATACACGCAAATGCAAGATACAGTGTCGACTCATGGTCGACTCCGTAGACCAGACCAACGGCTACTTGGCGTTCTTCGGGTTCTCTTTAGCCTTCGCCCAGTTGGTCGCAGCAATCTTAAACCTGGAACATCGCGTATCAGTTTATGACAAGGCAAATGATAAAAAGAAAAATACCTTTCTGGGTGCTTCAAGTCGGGACTGGATTCCTTGAGTCGTGCAAGTTCTTCCTTCATGAACCTGTTGTACGGAGAGACCTTTCCCTTTTTTGCACCTCCAGTAGACTTGGCTAGTGATGGAGTTTAGAGTTGAACAAGTCGATTAATAATACAACGCCATACCCTTGCGAGCGGGTTTCTCAGAACCGGTAGCTTTCTTAGCCATGGTTTAGTTGACTAAAAACGAGCAAAAGGGGTCGATTAGACAGGGGAAAAACGCGTCGGAGGTGCACATACGCACGTGTCAAGCGCGAAGGCAGGTAAGCCTAGAGAGACGCGTCGCACGCGTTTATTGATTAGATAACTGTGAGTGAGTGGGACAGAAAGAGCGGAGAGGCGAGCTTACCAAGGGCGACGAAATGTTTCGGGAGGGGAAGATATGGAGAGGGGATGATGGTGGTTGAAGGAAGAGAGAGGAGCAAGTTGTAGTTTTTCCTTTAGACGGAGCTTTTGGTTCAGATCTGACTGTACCAGATAGCTCATAAGCGGGAAACTGGCTTTGAATATTGGTCACGCGAAAGGAAGGTCCCCGATCACTGGTTTGCTCCCATTAATATTCAGGCCACCACAGATCGAAATAAATGTGACTCGTGAATATTAGTTTCAGTTACCAACTCAGTCACAGTCGGGCGTGTACGGTCCAGTCCAGGCTTATTCAAGGTCTTCGGGAGTGACAGGTCAGACGGACCTCGGACAGGTCTCGCGTCGAGTAACGCACGCCCGCTCGTTCGATCGACGGGGAAAAGATCCAGGACTGATGAGAAAGTATATTTGTGACTGGCCACCCCTGCCTGATCTGGACATCCTTTGGGCCGTTTTGCAGCACGGGTTACGTAGCTCGGCAATGGCCCCATGCCAGCAGAGAAGTACCACATCCCATTGAAATTTATCAGAACGTTTGCTTCGTGCAGTACAGAGAAGAACTGCATAGCATGCATACATGCATGACACAACGAGGAGCAGCGGGCAGACGAAAACACACAGCGTCAAGATATGCTCGGCTCGGCATGGGATTATTGAGAGAATATGAAACTTATCTATATCTTCCCCGCGTCATCAGATTCCCCTGACACGAACGTTCTGTCAGCAACTTCTATACTATATAAGGAAATAAATGTCTCATAAAAGATGTAGTCACACTTTTAGTATTTCTTGGGCTTGGGTGTAGATCCTTCAGATCATGCATCTTCCACTTCCATTATCCTCATATAAGAGCTTGATCTTTCTTTTCCATAGCACAATCTTGACGCGCCCACAAGAGATGTCTTCTAATGAGCATGGACATAACGGTGATTCTCTCACTAATCATAAGCTTCGTGATCTACCACAGAATCGTTCTACCGTATAGGAGAGCTATTCTACGAAGCTTCGGCATCCTTGCTTTTCGCATCCGCATTCAACCCACCAGTCATTCCATCTATAAGGGAGGACCCATTGATGATGCCTGTGGTCGCTATCAGTATCCGCCGCCCTACCAGACGCGATTGATCGTCAGTAGTCATTTACTCTAGATGGGATCATTCACCCACCTTTGCTTCGACGGCTAACAAGTCGAAGAGCAGCAATTTCAGTATACGTGCATCCACCCAGGAAAAACACCACAGATGTCGTCGTCTTCTCTGACCAGAGGGCTACTCACGTGTTAGGAGTGGGTGACAGGATGTACAAATGTTAGCCTACCTGACGACACAGGACCATGGCTCGCATCGGTTCCGCGGCCTGTCTGGGGGACATCGATTGTTTCCCCAGGCAGACTCTCCAATACATCTTCGAACCCTTTCCACCCCAGGATGGGATGTGCCCTCACTTTACCAAGACTCGTCCCTTTACCCTTTCTCCCAGCGTCCGTGCCCTCGCCTGCACTCGAGAGACCAAGGACACCACCCTTTTGAACAACACACTGCACTAATCTTACACTTAGAGGGGCGTATCCGGAATACACATAGCTGATATCGGCCGGTTCGTCCGACCCCTCGGGATCTTCCTCCGCGACCAGATGCAAGGACTTCCTTAAGGAAGGGTATGGAATCTTCAAAGCCGCTAAGGATGTATATGAAGGAGGGAGAGGAATCGAGAGAATAAGGCCAAGCGGCGGAGACGATAAGGTCAAAATGAGTGGGAGGTACTCATATCCGTAAGTCTTCCAACAATTTATCAGTCTACTTTCGTCTACGATTAAGGAATTTGGTTTCACCTGTAGTATCTCCCGTTTAAGGTTCTCCAAAACTTTGTTCTTAATGCCGCCGTTGATTATGCTTGCTAGGCAAAGAATTCGGATAACCAGCTGTATACTGGCACCTTGGGCTATCAGATCTTCGATCGCGGTGATCTGGGATGATATCTCGAAGGAAGATAGCAGGTCTGATGTGGTATAAAGAGCGAATCGTGAGAGAACATTAGCCGAAGCATTACTATCACTCACTCTGTTGAATCTCCAATGCTTTGTTGAATTCGTCGCTCCTGGTTATTGGAACCAGCATCTCAGATAGACTGGTATCTGCAAAGGGCCAATAAAACTGGTGAGCTGGAGCGCCGCTGGTTTCAGACCAGAATGAGTTCTTACGAATCCGAAGGGATTGGTGGTCCGTCTGCAGCCCGCCGAGCTTCCCGACGAAATCGCGCAACTGTGCGACTGTTTTCGCCTGCAGTCTGCTCTATAGAAGGCCTGGGATAAGAACCATCATCATCCAGGAAATGGGAATCGAAAACCTTGTAATCTTCATCAAGTCGGCGGGCATGCTTATTGAGCGTCTTCCCGACAGATGAGAAATTCAGATCTCGGAGTTCACCAAAGAGACTATCGGCTGACGCATCAAGATGGTATTTCTTCTTTGGTTCCTTCGCGGAGAAAGAGGCAGAAGGCGCATGCGGGGTCTGTGACGGAGGAGGAGGAGGAGCGCCTTGCGGATTTGGCGGATTGACTAATGAAGCCGGAAGCTCGACATGTGCTACCAGTAACCAAATAAGTAGTTATTTCAGAGGAAGAAGGGAGAAGACGTGCAATTCTTAATTCCGATAAACTCATCAATTAATCCCTCGTAAGTGAGCTGGGTGAGCATCGGTGTTATCATGTCCACTCGACGGTCCAAGATTATCAAAGAGTCGATGTGTTCCGAGTAATTTAAGAGAGTTTCCGAAGTCGAGTCCCGGGCCGCTTGTTCTAGTTGACGGGATAGTAGGCTCGTAAGCCGCTACGTGTGATCAGTCTTCGCTGAAAGCATACAAAAGAGATCTCAGGCCTACTCCAGCGCAGTCGCCTTTTCCGACGATCCGTGGCACCTTTCCGTATAGTTTCTGCAGGGTCACAAGAGCTTGTGCGGAATCATATACAACAGTTTCATCCCCGTCCTTCCAGCGTCCCTTTTCAGCAACAGCCATAATTTAGGGACAGTGTCACTTACAACCCAGATTTCCTTGAACGCATTCTCATGTTCCAGAGAAACGACGTCGTCCGCAATTGGGATGAACTGCATATTGAAAGCCGATACGTTTATTTCGCCCAACACTCCCTCTTCCTCCAACACACGCGTTACAAGTGCAGATGTCCGAGGTACCAGTAGCAGAGTATACACATGTTTCTGCCCATCGCGAGCATGCTGCTTGATTTGATCTTTTGTCATTTAGACATAACCGTCTTAGGTTGCGATTATTGGCGAACCTGCTATGATTTTGACCCATCGGATCTTCGGACGAGTTAGGTAGATGATGTTTGTGGTGCTCGATGATAATGGTCCAGCTTCTAGCCAGAACATTTTGTCTACGCCTTGGTGCTTTGGAACGTGTGAGGTTCCGCGTTATTCACCCGCACCCATATTTCATCTCACCTTCAGTAAGGATACTTCGGTGAGTAACCCTAGTGGGCCTGCAATGGATGGGTCTAGCACAAGCGTTTTGACGCCATTCACCTATCAACCCAGCTTATTAGGCAGCTTTCACAACAAGGCCGACTTGACGCACTGAATTCAGAGCATTAATCAACGAAGTCTTTCCCAACTCCTTCAGCAGCGAGAGGTCGAGTCCCCCCTCCTCTTCCGTTTCCGTTCGAGAGCTTTCCGCGTCTGCCACTGCGAATCCGCACTTCAATGAGAGTCATATACTAGTCAACTTATGGACTTACTCGCGTCAGAAGTGCAAGCACTGTTTGGAAATGAGGAACTATCGACCGATTCGACGCGTCGTTCCAAAAAGTGCACGTGATAGACATCATGATCGCCGCTGATCATCGCTGCCAATTCTGGATTTCGTCGTTTATGACGGAAGTATTTTATTTGGGATGACGATACACAAAGCAAAAACAAAGCAAACGTCCAATATAGCTAGATAGAATTTCTCCGAGCGCTTTTACCCTTCTTCTTCCCTTGCTTGCGCGCCTCGCCGAGATTTTCCAAAACAGCCGCTAGCTTGCCATCCTTCTCCCACTCTTCGAGAAGCTTCACCGCAGCAAGATATCCTTTACTTCGGATCTCTTCGAATTTGTTGAATTGCATCGTTCCATACTACAGCCGATGATTATTAGAAGAACGAGATATTGTACTACTCAGAACCCAAGACTCACATCTTGCACTGGCATTTGCATGTAAAAGCATCCACGTGCGACTTTAGCTTCTTCCAGAGTTTTCACACTTGACACGCTGAAAGCAGATGGCGGTCAGCCGCTTTTCGAGGATTCAAAGCAAGAACTAACTAGGTCAAGCGACTCTGGATCTCTGTGATCGGCGGGATTTTCCTGGCATTGGAGAATGGATTCCATCTGTTTATGAACAACCAGATTCCAGACACTGAGTCTCCAAAATTCCTCGGAGAATTATCGTAGACCTATTCATAACCGTGTGAGAAACCGGGTTAGAGCCACAGACAGCGTGCTCACAGATGCAACGTCAGAAGCGAATACTACCCTTGCGCCCATCGAAAGCATCGTAGATACCTAGTCCAGAACAGAATTAGTGAGTCTTGTTCAAAGGTTTGGTAGAAGTTTTGGCGCACGGGGAGATTGTCAACTGCGTAGTCAATCACTATTAGTGAGCGCCAGTTACAGTATTGTACTACTTACCGTATCCACCATCGACTAACATGCCTCCATTATCACACAACGGGGGTAGGAGACCGACAAGGGTCATGGAGGCGCCTAGAATGTCGAGCTCAATGAATTGGCGGGAAGAGCTGGAGCAAGCTCACTAACGGATATATCGCCAAGCATAGCCAGACTCGTGAATTTCCATCCGAGAAGTCAAGATATTCGTAGTCTGTTTCACAATACCAATTAGCGGAGAACAATATTGCAATGATAAAGTTGAAATTACGTTACAAAAGAAGGGAAGCCACATATCCTCAATATGCAAGTCGTAAAATGCCTATGTAAGTGAGTCAGTTGGTCCTTGGAAGGTAGCGGTGATAAGTACCTTGTAAATCCCTCGGTTGAACTCATGACCCTGCCGCAGTGACCCGCGCATTAGCTCGACGCGTAAGAAAGATGTCGATCGAGCTCACCGTGGTATATGCGACGATGGGATAGGTTAAATCCGACAACAAGCGCCAGATATTGCTCATGCGGGACGAGAAATGCTTCGCTCGACCATCGGATGACAGCAGATCGCCTTCCCTTGCATACAATCCTCCGATGAAGCCTCCAATGCTTGTCCCGCCAATATGATCGATGGGAATACCCCGTTCTTCCATGGCTTGTATAAGTCCCTATAACCGATTGGTCAAGGCCGGACTTGACACAACATTTAGCCAGAAAACAGACAGACCAAATGAGAGAGACCTCGAGCCCCGCCTCCCCCTAGAATCAATCCAATGGATTTCCCGCATATTCGCCGGGCCAAACGAGCGAAGTCACTCGTATGTGCAGGTCGCTGAGGACGGGGAATGTCTCGACCGCCTCGGAACTTCTGGATCTCATTTGTTACCCTATCCTTTAGATTCTTCAATGCAGCAACAGCAGCTGGATCCGGATCCTTGAGTATCGGCGCCTTTCCCACTGGGAAGACGAAGCCCTTCAAAAGAAGTGAGATCCTGGTAAAAACGAAATTAGGACGTGATACCTACCGGTAGTTCGACATGAAAATGTCGACTTATCCACGGTCGAATCTACAATACTGTGAGATATTTATCGCCTACAAGGGATATCGTAGGTACCTTCAGCCATTCTCTTGTACTTCCAGGCACAACGCTGCGTTCGGGGTGAAGCAGAACAAGTTCCTTTCTTGCTGTCGTCTTTATAGACATCAGAAGTCGTTCATATTCGCCCAGACTCGGATCATCACCAGCGCCGACCACCATGACACAGTCTGCCTGGATTTGGAGAGTCTGTACAAGAACAATCTGTCCAAGTGATAGAAACACTCACCTGTCGAACACAGGTCTGGGTCCATGTACTATTTACGGGCGAATCAGCCACATATAGTACAATCCTGTATCGCTGTTCTTGGTCAGCCAACCAACCAGCTACCTTGAGTTTTCCCATCCTCGTGAAAGCATGCCGCCCCAGACTTCGACTTGTCGAAGCTTGGTTTAGATATGCGGTTGGTGCACCAAGGCCTTCTAACGCATGCTGCAGCTTCTTCGCGAAAGTCTCTATTGGTATGCTACGGGAGACCGGAATAATTGCAACAGTCTTCAGATTCAAGTTCTTCCAACCAGGCTCAGATGGGAAGTTTGCCGCACGGAGACCGGACGAGAAGTCCACCTCCTCTCGGACTCTTGAAGCAATCAGTCGCAAGAGCCTTGGAGGTACAAGCGTGAGGGTTAGGCTCTATGAAACGGAAATAATGCTCACTGGGAAGTGGCTTGGGGATTCCTGATACCATAAAAGAGGGCTATTTAACGAAACACTCCGATCATCAAGAAGGACACGAACCGAGCAGAGATTGCATTGAACAGAGTTAGCGGCATACGAACAAGCTCTGTATCCCTTATTGCATGAACAGTGTTCCGCCGTGGAGTGCGCGTTATTACATCAAGCTCGCCGACCTGGAGAGATCGTAAAGTATGGTTTGGCGGGAACCTAAGCGATGTGTTTCTCCAGGTCCAAATGCTGACTCACAGGATCTCCTTGGCCGTATTCACCTTAAAGTGAATGAAGAGGGTAAATGGATGGACTTCCAACAGCAAAGCAAAGGTCATTACTCACCCAGAATCTTTACTTCACCGTTTTCCTTGTCATCAATCGCCCGTAACCGACCATTGATCACGATATAAAAGCTATCACTTGGATCGCCCGGCCGCCATAAGACCTTACCACCAGCGACTTGCATCCAGTCCAAGGAAGCGTCAATATGAAGTACTGTAATTGTATCGGTCAGGACATTTGGACTGAACATCTAGACAGCGAGTACCAACCTAACGGGGACAATAGCGAGATAAGTCGTTTGGCCAAAGTGAGGAGGACGATGGGCCGCTTCTCGAGAAGACGTTCCAACGCGTGATAAGGCAAGAATCCCACATAAGTATTCATCTTAGCGGTAATATCGACATAAGAAGGGATACCGCATAACGAAGCTATAAACCAGATACAGAGGCATGAGTTACAGCTAGCAATGCAAAGAAGGAACTGACGAACCAAGGTAGCCCGCGATACCTCCAGGATTTACAGTAAAGAGGTATCTACGTCCGTCATCGGACGATTTCTTAGAACCCATGCGTTCTTGTTGGCTTGCATTGCTCCGACGAGTGGTTTGTGGTCTATTCACCCGAGGAGCAGGGGCATCAACCGCACCGCGAAGTTTGGATGGAGACGCTTGCTCCCAGTCTTCACGCCCTCCCTTACTTCGCGTTCCATGCTCCGGAGGCAGGGAGATATCAAGCATGCCTTCAATGACATAGAATAACCCTTGACGATAGTCCCAATAAGTCAATCCAGATCGAGGTCAAATGGTGCAGGGCAGCCTACCGGGGTGCCGCTCTCCCGCTCTTGCAAGCGTAGAACCAGCTGGGAAATACAGTATTTCGACCTCATTATCCAAAGCACTAGCGGCGTTAAGACCACCCATCGCCGACTCGCTTGTGCCACTAGAGGCATCATCCCCCGTCTCTAGCAATGAAAGAGATCCGAATGACGTAAAGCCATTGTTACGCTCAAATCCATCGCCACTGCGACTTCCCACCGCCGAAAATGGAGGCGATGTCTCGACAGACACCATCTCGCTAAGCGGTGGCTGCAGTAGCCCAATTGACTTCGCGATACAAGACATCACTTCCTCTCTTAGGTTGAAGTCATCGCCCAGAACGTGATGGTTCGCATCAATCACGGGAGTCTTCAAAGAAGTTGACCGGCTTTCTATACCTAAAGCAGTCAAGGACTTATGCAGCATCCCGTACGGATCATCGAGAACTGCAGATGAATGTAAATCGCCTGCCTGTACTTGATGGCGGGACGGGTGACGTCGAATCCCACCGGGACCCTCCCTCGTGGCGCCTGTAAGACTCTGAGTTTGGGACACGGGACTGTCTACGATCGCAGATTCATCATACGGCGCAAGATTGTGTTCCGAGGACGTCTGCGAATTACCGAGAATGAAGTAATCGTCATCGGCTTCTGGGCTATCCTCACGACCCTGCGTATCGAACCTGTGTCTTAAAGCGTGCAGCCCTCCTCCTTCGTAAAACCTTCTCGGCAAAGGATGGCAAGCAATGTCGTTTATTGCTTTCTCAGCTCGAATGACTTCGGTGGTCAATCCAAGGTATTTGTGCGCAGCATTGATAGTAACACGTGAGAACCTAGTCAAGATCACTTTGAAAATTCAACATTCAATGGGGATTTCGAGGTCAACTTTGAGCTTCATCGTACCTTGTACGATATGAGCAGAAGCTTTGGGATATTGCTTCACCAGGCGTCGGAAGGCCTCAGCTGGTATGACAGCGAGAGTGGAATCTTCAACAGCCAAAGCA
This sequence comes from Inonotus hispidus, assembly GCA_024712875.1. NCBI lineage: Eukaryota > Fungi > Basidiomycota > Agaricomycetes > Hymenochaetales > Hymenochaetaceae > Inonotus > Inonotus hispidus. The sequence continues at coordinate 2,687,186 of CM045714.1, read as the reverse complement.
ACAACGCCGTGTTCTGTGACATGCACATGACGTCTCCTCGCTGCATGTGTCAGCGAAGTGCGCCGGGTAGACTGAGTACGAGAATTAGGAGATAGAATGGTGGCGTCATCCCCTTGAATGGTGGAACCAGAAGACGACACGGACGTTCTTCGTCGAGAACGAGAACGACTTTGTGATGCGTCCAAGTCAGATGGAATAATCTCAAGGTCCAAGTTGGAAATGTCTGAATTGGATCTACGTCGCGTCGAGCGAGTCGTACCCCCCATATCAAGACTAGGCTCGCTTTCACCGTCATCCTGCCAACTTATGCGGATGTCCTCCGTGAAGAGGCTTAAAATAGTGAAGAGGCTCGACAAAGTACCGCCACTGCCAACTTCATTCAGTAGTTGATAACCGTTCGGACTGGCGGATTCCCAAGTGTCTTCTTCGAGCCGCGCGTCGCCCGTCTTGGTATGAACCTGGACTAGGCCATCAATAACGCAATAGAAATTATTGTCCTGATTCAACGAGATACTATCCCCAGCAATAAGTCTCCGAGTTTGCAAATGTCGCGCCAATTCGTGGAATACCTAAAGCGAGGATGTCAACAGATAAAGTCAGTCGTAATAATGAGTAACGCGCACCGGTTTCTCAAGAAACCCAAAGATCCTAATAGCCTCTAGAAAGTCGTCCAGATAGTTGTGAAAGTTCGGAGGGGCCTCTGTGGAGTTTACGTCCGGATGAAGCTCCTTAGCATCTGACTTGACCAGCGGTGGCTCTTTCAGCGTCGTGTATACATTCAAGTAGCGGAATCGGATGTAGTAGTTCAAAGCAACTGCGGAGGCAACAAAGATAATAACAAAGGACCAGAAATTAAGCTATTGTGGAGAACAGTTAGATTGTTACAGTGTCAGCCAACTACCACCTTCAGCACTTACCGTGAATGTCAAGGAGTACGACAAGACAGCATACATGAATCGCGGCACGGAAATCGTCGAGAACGCGATTAACGATTTGGCCCAGGATAATAACCATACTGCAAGGCGTCAAAAGACAGTCTTAATAGAGATGAGCTGTAGATACTCACGAAGAACCCAAAATGCCGCCGCGAGGAGAGAGACCAAGGGATGCGGTGTGCTGGTATTCAGTTCCCCAACACCGGGAAGTTCAGCGGTGAACATAGCTGTTTTCGGCGCAAATCCAGGAGTAATCCACCTGAACGCGTCTTTCAGCGAGATGGTCTCAGTTTTTTCAACGAGACGCTCCGTAAGGTAACCAGATGGTACATGTTAAGTTACGGTTCAAGACTTTACGTCGTATGCGCTCTCGGCACGTGCATTGCACACACAGCACGTTCGTTCTGTTCGATGTCGATCATCTTCGCTACGTCATTCCTTCTGAAGTCCAGACACCAACATGTACAAAGCTTCAATCATGATACTACATAGAATCAACACTGCTCGCAGGCATACTTGTAATAGAGGGGCTAGGTATCGGCTCAGATAATGATTCAGAGAAACAACATCCACGGGGAAGAACGCCTAAAGGGAACAAAGCTCGAATACGAAATTGGACATAGATCAGGCAGCCAGCGACAGATCAGTGTCCAAAAAGCCTCAGAAGAAGATAAAATGCCGACATGGTAAAGCGAATCGCGCTAATACCAGCGCTAGAAAAACGCGCAGTCAGATAGAGCCTGGTGAGGGGTCCCGTTGACTTACAGTGCGTAGAACAGAAACGCGAGATATGGGTTGAACGTCGCACTATTGTCCACGTCAAAGTTATTCTGGACCCAGTCTTGGAAGGCTTTCGACGTGAAGAAGATTATCATGGCCCTACGTATTGAAATTAGCTAACCACGGCAGTCAGGAGTACCAACTGGACTGACATGTTTGTCCCGACCCACGTCAGTACCACATTAGTCCTAGAGTTTCTATCGTGATCAGCTTGCTTGGTCGCAGCATCTTGAAAATAGGCGTTGCTTCAGTATAAACGAGTAGCCCTACGAGGCTATGCAACACACCGCGATGTTCTTTCTCTTCGAGTGGTTTCTGACGAAGTGCAGTCTGACTTGCCATCCACAAACTGTCAACGTCCTCCTTGGCGGTGGGTAATTCTACTTCCAGGACCTCCTTGCCGCTCGCGTCTTTGACCTTCTTCGCGCCTCCAAGATCCTTGCTTGCACCATTGTCACCCTTCGTTCCCCTTGTATCAAGTTCTTAGCTAAAGTTTACTGATAAGGATATTTACCAATACCAATGCTTACCAAGTGACATCATGCAAGTTACACATCGCATACATCATGAGAATGTTGACATCTATAGGGCGTGAATCAGAACTAAGAATAAGGCCATTGCTTGGTGGAACTTACAACTGGGCAGGTAGAATAGATATTGGAGGAAGGAAGTAAACATGTGCCACGGTTCAAAATGCATCAGGGAGCTGATGAAATAAAGTCCTACGGAATTTTAATATCGCGCAAACGTTTCTCAAACCTTTTCGAGACTAACCGTATGTTGCCGCGAGCGAGATAACGATGTCACGGAATGTCTCGTTTGTTGCAATTAAACTGTTGCAGTAGCGAGTTAAACACGGCGGCCCTTAATGATGCAAAGTAACGATACTGACTCTCCAATGTTCGACCAACCTTCAGCGGTGTGCGGAACCGCCAAGTAGACAGTGTAACCGGCGCACCATAGCGTTATGATATTGCAAATGCCGAAGAGAATTATGGCTCCGACATAACTACAACGGTATTAGTATCGCAGACCGAAACGGAGGTCCAGATCTTAAACTTACATCCACTTGGAACCTTGTGGTCGATTACCCAAGGAACAGACTGTCATCACGAAAAGAAGTGCAATGTAAAGCTAGGATGGAATGAGAAAGAGATCCAAAAAGACAGAGTATCCGCGTGTACCTTGAGGACAATCTCGAATACCGCAGTCCCCGCTCCCACGCTCAGGAAGTTGAAGGCGTCCGTGTTTCGGTCCGCGGTCGCTGATGAAACCAACTGCAAATAACTCTTGAGCAAGGGAAAAATGCAAGTACTGCGCCCCACTTACAAAGAAGAAAGCAAGATAGAAGTTCGCCAGCGAGGTCCAAGTAAAGATGAGCTGAATTGCATTGTAAATGAACTCCAGGAAGAGGAAGAACATCCGGAATATGTTGTGACCACTCGTGAAGATGCGATAGAAATGGAAGGTTGCATGAATGGCGGCGAAAAGTGATCCGTTGAGCCATCTGCGTCTCTGTGAAATAAACTCCGGAACGGTAGTTGGGACATCCGTTGCTGCTTTCGCGCTCTTTACATAACGTAGACTTAATAAATTTCAATCAGGACCTGCTAATAACATCCAGGTGAGAAAAGAAACTCACACCCAAGATTCGCGCTTCTTCGTCACGATCTCGAAGCAGAGAATACGATCCTCTGCGAGATACTAGGGCAAAGTAAGACATCATGCTCAAAGCACTTTATGAGTGAGTACGTACCATGTTACGCTCTACAATGACAGTGAGAACGGTGTATCTATACACTAAAAGAAAAGAAAAGCAGCTCACCGAATATGCTTGAGCCTTGCACTCCTCCGCCATGCATAGTCTCACCCTTGAAATAGCTGGCCAATGGTCCTGTTCCGTCAGAGTGATTTTGAAGCGCTTTGTACCGGTAGGCAGAAAAGGCACCGGGAAGAACCGAGATGTAACCAAATACAGACTCTAATGGCTTGTCAAGAATATTCGACATCTTGTACTCGAAGTTCTGAGAGGCCGCGAGTGGGCTTGTTAAGAGCAGAGAGCATCCTCTGCCGGTATCGACACAAATCCTAACAGAAATCATTGTATCAATAGTGAGCTTCCGGGTACACGGAAGAGGACGTACTCTCCACAAGCACCACCGACATTCTTATTCTTATCGAAACCTGTGAAGCGAGCCAGTTAACTTGGATAAATGCCAGAAGAGAAATTACGGCGGACATTTCCAGAGTTCATAAATGGAAGTTCCTGTTGGTTTGGTGCCAACATCTAGCAAGACACAAACTAAAATGATAATTCATCAGCTTAGCGAAGGATGCCAATCCGCTGATATGCATACCGTTGGGCTTGATGAGAGGACCAAAAGCGTTGAAGAACCAGCGATGGCTATTCAGCTTCTTCTTATTCTGTTCCTTCAGACAGAAAATGATTTGAACTGGACAAGCCCCTTTTGAGACTTCGCCAGAATCCGAGACGATCACATTGGACGTGTATCTTCGGAATATCGAGTTGGTCACGAATGAACGAATGCACTAGGATTACGACTGACTCAAAGATATGCGCCGTGACATCATTTCCAGCTACTGAATCCTTTGCTATACCTTCTTGGTAACAACCCATCTATCGAGATGTCAGCAGATAGAAGGACTTCACGCAAGGTATGAACGATCACTTACCAACGCGAGGACATGGAGGGTTCGTTTATTGACCTTGCTGCGTCCATCAGAAACGACGCAAACGACAACCTTTTGCCAGCCATCAGGCCCCCAGGTCTTGGACCTTGTCCGGGTGCAGAGGTGAGCAACATTCTTGATAACGCTGTGAGGAAAAAAACTCGATTATGGAACGATTCCGGCTAGCGAGTAGTCATTAGATCTTACGCATTCATGGTCCTGACAAACAATACTTCATCCTCATTGTACATTGTCATTACAATGAATAACTCAGTGCGCCGACTGTCACCCAAGAATAAATAAACTGCCCATCATAAGATTAGCACAACGAAGTCACCTACTTGTATAGATAAGGCCGGAGGGAATATTTCTGGCGCATGAAGTCGCTAGATTTATGTAAGATTGATGCGAGTGACACATGAAACGAAGAGCAGCTTACTCGGGATCACAGGTTGCTGCTGTATATCGCATTTTTGTCATCTCTTCTGATCCACCAGCTGTCGACGGAACGATATGAGATGGGACATGAACATCGAGCACAAGATTTCCTTGATATAATTCGACTTGGCGAACAGAACGGCGCTTCATCAGTTTTTCTCTTGCAGTGGACCATCCGCCAGTGCTCTGTTCCCGAAGAGGAGGCCGAAGTTGGTGCGCAGGTGGGTAGGCCGGCTGAGAAGCATACGGCATCGAGGGAAGAGGAGGGGCAACCTGGGACATTTCATACTGAGGATTCAGGTGGGCTTGGGAGTCAGCATAACCACTGTGATAGGTGTTGAACGATTTCGTCGACTTGTTGTCCCAATTGGAATTGGTATCGTACTCGTTATACGTGGGGTAATTGCCAGCATTACCGTGGGGCATATCTGTAGAATATGCGTGTACACCAGAAGAGGGAGGGTGGTCGGATTGGTATCGGTTGTTGTAAGAGTTGTTTGAGTAGTAAGGATCGTTGCGCTGGTGGTAAGCCATTCTGGTCGTCGTCCAGTATGGGTATCACGGAAGCGGTAAATTGGTAGGGTGCAACCGAACGAAAAATGGTAGCAGCACCGGTTGTCAAGACGAGAAGCGAAGTGACCAATACGAAAGGACTGGGTATAATTGGCGAAATGAGTGACGTGGAAATGAGTGACGAGGCTGTCGAATGGTGGGAGGGGAGGAGGAAGAGAGGGACTGGGATGAGTGAGAAAACCGATCACTGATGTGTATGTGCCTGTATGTGTATTTGTTGATACCACTCTGACCTGATCCGGGATCACTCATTCTTACAAACCGGCCTCCGCATAGCAATATCGCAGACTGGAAAAGTTGTTTTAGGCACGTATAACTATAAACAATGTCAGGTTTTGCCATGAAAGCGATGATGGGAGCCTCGTCTGCTTTTGAGATCAGATCTGTAGGATTATTTCGTACTCGATGTAAATCATTCGTTATCATGGATCACGTAAGCACGAAGACGCTAATCATCATAATCATACATGTCTCAATGCTTTCGCCGCCAACAGTATGAAAGACAATTTCTTATAAGAATGTCGACAGCCGCATTTGCTTCAACCGATCCAAGCTGACCCATTCTGAAGCAGAGAAAAGGCCGAGAGGAAGGAATAATGGTCGAACAAAAGGGAGAAATGGATGAATAAAGTTGATCCTGATGTTACATAGCTTGATGCGCACCGTGATCACCACCCAAGAAGTCGCCGCAACTTCAGCGTGCATGAGGAGATGCTCTCATCCGCGGTACATTACTTCACGAAATGATTAGACCCTTTCCACGATCCGCGGCATAACCCTTAATTTGACGAACAGCACGAAGGTGGATCCATTCACGCAAACACGCAAATATCATGGTGTCAGACGTAAATAGTGTCCAATAGGTGTCGTCGATGCCATGGCCAACTTACGTGGGATCACAATCTTCAGGTGATTTGCCCATCGATCGTAGTACGTGCTTATGGCGAAAGCTATCTGGTATAGCTTTTTCCGTGAAATAGAACCAGGGCTCAGAACGTTAGCACGACTTGCGCAGCCGAGGTGGATTAACCAGAAGAGAAGCTTACGAGCTTTTGTGAAGGACCACACCATGCCATTGGAAGTACATTGACACCTTCGAGACAGTTCTGGCTCGGCCTACAGTCACCGGATCGAAGACAACTGGAAATTGGCAAGGGCCCGGCGCAGTCCGGCAACAAAGGCATGGCATCTGGACGGATGCACCGCCGTGGGCCGGTACACACCGATAAGATCACGAATGGGTAGGCTTGAGGGAACAAGAGTCAAGTCGTCGCAATATTACCACCCCAAGGGACGAGGCAGGTGACATGGCCAGCTGGTTGAGTCGCTGTCGACAAGACAAGGTGGTGTGAGTCTTTCATTTTGCGCATGGACCTGCAAACCACATTCAGATTGCCATGCACGCCACACGCGTCCGTTTCAGTTTTTTATGGCATTGAAGGCGTGTTGTAATTTTTAGTGAAGATGTTGACAAAGTACTAGTTCTTAGAAGGAGATGAGTTTGATACGAGACGTGGCTTTGACTACCCTGTTTGAGGCCGTATTGTGCTGGATTAGGTCACGTTGTGGCACAGCATTCCCACCAAAGCGACTCTCCTCCTGTCGTCCTCTTTGCTTGTTGCACTTCAACCTCCATCGTCCCTCATCTCGAGACTCTCTTTTCTCTTCTTCAGTCTCTTCTCATCCCGACGACTTTTTATCTCGGTAAGTCTCTATCTATTTTTTGCCGCTTTTTTCCTCTCTTGGGCGCAGGGTTCTGCCTTGAGGTCGCCACGCGCTGATGCCTGGGGCAGGCGAGTTCAAAGCACACTCGTCGAGGTCCAAGTGGACTCAGGCGACAACACTGCGGTTCCATACCCGTTGATCCGGAGGCTTGCTCCTTGCTGGGGTATAAGAGGGCTTATCCTCACCCCGCTTCCTCCTCGTCATCTCCTTTCGTGTCAGCCTGCCCCTCCTTCATCCCCCATCTGCCCTCCTCCCCTTCATCATCGCTTTCTTCTTTCACACTTCTAGCGTCGTTCTTGTGGCTTATCTACCCTTCAGCATATCGTATAGTTGCCCATCACGGCTGACCCTCTCGCACCCCCAAGGATGGATCTCCGAGTTGGAGGAAAGTATCGCCTTGGCAAGAAGATAGGTTCAGGCTCTTTCGGTACGTTTATTGTTCCGACAGCGCATGTTCTCGTACTGATGTGGATGCATCTCAGGTGATATCTACTTGGGTATCAACATTATCTCGGGTGAAGAAGTCGCCATCAAGCTTGAATCAGTCAAAGCGAAGCATCCCCAGCTTGAGTACGAATCGAAAGTCTACAAGACACTCGCAGGTGGCGTCGGCGTGCCATTTGTCAGGTGGTTCGGTACAGAATGCGATTACAACGCGATGGTTCTGGATCTCCTCGGACCGAGCTTGGAGGACTTGTTTAACTTCTGTAACCGGAAGTTCAGCTTGAAGACTGTCCTACTGCTTGCCGACCAGTTGGTAAGTTGATTTGCACTTGACATTACATACGAACTAGTTTACCCATTCTGTCCCGTTAGATTTCGCGTGTAGAGTACATCCATTCCCGTAACTTCATTCACCGTGATATCAAGCCCGACAACTTCTTGATGGGTATCGGCAAACGCGGGAATCAAGTAAACATTATCGACTTCGGGTTGGCAAAGAAATTCCGGGACCCGAAAACTCACCTCCACATCCCTTACAGGGAGAACAAGAACTTGACTGGCACTGCTCGTTACACCTCTATTAACACACACTTGGGAGTTGAGCAGGCTCGCCGGGATGATTTGGAATCTCTCGCTTACGTTCTAATGTACTTCCTTCGTGGTGCGTTGCCGTGGCAAGGCCTGAAGGCCGCTACGAAGAAGCAGAAGTACGATCGTATCATGGAAAAGAAGATGACGACGCCGACAGACCTACTCTGCCGCGGTTTCCCTAACGAGTTTGGTATTTTCCTTAATTACTGCCGCGCTCTCCGTTTCGACGACAAACCCGATTACTCGTATCTTCGCAAGCTTTTCCGAGACCTCTTCGTCCGCGAGGGTTACCAATATGACTACGTCTTTGATTGGAGCGTCCAGAGGAGCACTCAGGATGATGCTGGTTCTGGTGCCAATGCAGCTAATCGCCGCAAAGTTATCAAGGAGGAGGAGCTGGAACCCAGGGCCACCGACAGAATGTAAGTTCATTCGTTCTTGTGATCTTACTTCTACTAAACCATCTCCAGGCTACGTTCTCAGACGAGGCAGCAACAAGCCGCCAATGCTCAACGTAGAGGCCGTGAAGATATTTGGTAGATGCCGCGGCGTGCCCGGTTTTGCTTTCGTTGAGGTGTTCTGAGAACAGTTGAGAGAGTAGGTTTGGAGAGCGGTAACAGACGTTCTCGCGTAAAGATTCTCAGCCACCATTAGTCTTGGTCTTCGTTCGGTTATAGTTGGAATCGCGGTGGATGTCGATCGCTGGACGTCACGGCTGTTCTCGAGCCATATGGTCGATCCTGTGAGCGGGAGGAATAAGTGTATCTTCCGGTCAGGCCCCGACATACGCATCTCCGACGCAGTGCAAATTTGCGGTCCGTACACTTTCAGGCAAACGGCAGTAACTCTCTTCCTTCGCTTGCGGCCATGCCACCAGCTCTTTACGAACACGCGAACGAGGTGCCTGGCGAGTCATTATTTTCTAACGGACGCTATTTCTTTTCACGTTACTTGGGCTTCTAACTGGAGGTTCTGGTAACGCTCTTTCCTGTCGCCTAATATCATCGCCCACATAAAGCGCCCACACTACTCCTGTCCTCCCTCTACCACATTTCAAGTTTTATTATCGTGCTTTCCCCATCCCTTCTTCCTTTCTTCACTCCTCGGTTGTGAAACGGTTTTTCTTTCCTTGTTCTACAGAGTCCATTGTTACATTCCTTTTCCCTCCAGAGTTGATGTCCTCTCTCCCCTATCTTGGCGTCGAACGCATTGGCACATAACCAGTGCTAGCCAAGGGCAAGGCGGTGGGAGAGGGCTCCGTGTTCGTGGATGTCTATGCTACGAGCACGGTTGAAGTCAATTGATCTTGACTTTCAAGTAGCCATTCTTATCTACACCCTCGCGAGACCCCGTTCCTCACTTGCTTTATTGGCGAAGAACTAGTTTGCCGTGAGAAAGTAGATTCTGGCATTGAAGTTGTAGGTCGACAGTCGATAATAATATCAGGTGCACTTATGTAGTACCATTGATTCCTGCAAGTGAGCATTACGTAAGCATTGTCAGTACATGTCGCGTCGATGTGACCTTGAATATACTCGTGTACCCTGCCACTTCATAAAGCTTGCGTTCATCGGCCCTCTGTCCTCGTCATGTCGTCCATCAAGAAAGATGACGAAGGGGGCATTAACCAGTATTATCACAACAAGACGACTGTCATCCAGGAAGCCCGTGTTTTCAACGAGTCCCCCATAAGCCCCAGAAAGTGCAGAGCATTGCTCGCACAGATTGTTTACTTGTTGTACGTGGGGGAAAACTTCAGTACACAGGAAGCAACGACTCTCTTCTTCGGTGTCACAAAGTTGTTCCAGCACCGAGACGTGAGTAACGGATTCAAGACTCATTGTGTTGGACTGATAGTTTATTTCATTGACCCCACCAGAGTGCACTTCGACAAGCTGTGTATCTCGCTATCAAGGAGCTCGCAACTACAGCTGAAGATGTAATAATGGTTACTAGCAGTATTATGAAGGACATGCAGCCGAACTCGGAGGTCATATACCGACCGAATGCTATACGAGCTTTGTGTCGAATTATTGATGTGAGTTCTTGTCCTAATGGGCGGCCAGTAACCGGGTATTCAGTTACTTTTTCAAGCCTTCCATGGCGCAGGGTGTCGAGCGATTCTTCAAAGCAGCTATCGTCGACAAGAATCCATCTATCGCTTCGGCCGCTCTCGTGTCTTCGTACCATCTCTTTACTTCTGCAAAGGACGTTGTGAAGCGTTGGGCGAACGAGGCGCAAGAAGCTGTTAACGCAAAGAGTTCATCTGCGTTATTTGGCAATACACTTAGTGTCAGCGTTGGTTCATACGTATTCAGCTCCTCGGCTCAGCAAAGCGGTGCAAATCAACCTATCCCATCGACGAGTTACATCACGCAATATCATGCCCTTGGATTATTATACCTTATACGACAGCAGGATCGAATGGCCGTAACAAAAATGATTCAACAGCTTGGTGGCGGGAAATCTGGTGCGGGTACCACACTCAAGAATGCTATGGCACTGTGCATGTTGATTCGTTATGCCGCCAAGGTCATCGACGAGGATCCTAAGTAAGCCCAAATCGTCAAGTGATATCATCTCGCACTCACGGCTTCACAGCGTTCAAAAGCAGATGTATGAGCTCTTAGAAGGGTGGCTTCGTCACAAAAGTGATATGGTGAACATTGAAGCCGCGAGAGCTATCTGTGAAATGAAAAACGTCACTCCGCAACAACTCATAAGGCCGATTTCTGGTGAGCAGTCTATTCGGTTCATTCTTCCCGGCTCATTATATTTTCTTGAGCAGTCCTCCAACTTTGCCTGAGCTCTCCTAAAACAACTCTGAAATTCGCTGCAATTCGTACGTTAGCGACTCTCGCGCTGACCCACCCATCGAGTGTCGCGACGTGCAACGTTGAAATGGAGCATCTCATCTCGGATTCCAATAGAAGTATTGCTACATACGCCATCACCACTTTACTAAAGGTACGCTGCGGAGATTTTTGTGATCCGTGTTGTGTCCAATTCTAAGTCACCCGTCTTGTAGACTGGAACGGAAGCTTCTGTGGACCGACTAATGAAGCAGATCTCTGGCTTTATGACGGAGATCAGCGATGAATTCAAGGTCATCGTCGTCGACGCTATTCGATCACTGTGTTTGAAATTCCCGGCCAAGCAAGCGGCTATGCTTTCCTTCCTTTCCGGTGTTCTTCGGGATGAAGGAGGATACGATTTCAAACGCGCCGTTGTGGAGGCGATTTTTGACATGATCAAATTCATTTCCGAATGCAAGGAGCAGGCTCTTTCGCACCTCTGTGAGTTCATTGAAGACTGTGAATTCACAAAGCTATCAGTTCGCATTCTCCACCTGCTCGGCGTTGAGGGTCCAAAAATGGCACAACCTGCCAAGTTCATACGTTACATTTACAATCGTGTCGTCCTGGAGAATGCTATCGTGCGTGCGGCTGCCGTGTCAAGTCTAGCAAAGTTCGGTGTCAACGTGGAGGAACCAACGATGCAGAGGAGCATTCGTGTTTTACTTACTAGGTTTACCCTGTCCTTCTTCCTGTCAGAGTTGGGCTAAGATTATACTGTGTTCGTAGATGTTTGGAGGATGTCGATGACGAAGTGCGAGATCGTGCCGCACTCTATCTGAAGGTCCTGGAGGACCAGTCATTGGCTCAGACTTATGTCAAAGAAGGTATGAAAGCCCTCTGAGTCGGTTTGACGCTTGACTACACGAGTTACAGACTCCGTTTTCTCGTTGTCTGCGCTGGAGGCGAGCCTTGTATCTTACGTCAAGGACCCTTCCGCATCACAAAAGCCGTTTGACTTTGAGGGCATACCTCGAATTAGTCGCGAACAAGCGGCGAAGGAGAGTGCACGTACGTCGAAACGACAGTTATGATAATCACTACATTAAAAGGACTTTCTCAGGACCAAGCACGCTCGATACTATTGCTGCACCTTCTACCAAGCCAACGGCAGCGACGCCTCCTCCCCGTACTGCGGCAGAAACTCGATCTGCGTATGCTGAGCAGCTTACTGCGGTACCGGAATTCGCGAACTATGGACATGTACTCAACAGCAGCGCTAAGCCGGTTCAACTCACCGAGAGCGAGACTGAATACCAGGTGTCTTGCGTCAAGCATATATTCAACGAGCATATTGTTTTCCAGGTACGCTGGTGTACCATCAATGATTACGAAAACTCGTCTCATGTTGTTCCCAGTTCAACGTATCAAATACAATGCCAGACACTGTACTCGAACAGGTCTCAGTCATCATGCAGCCTCAGACCGACTCTGGTTTAACCGAGAACTTCATAATTCCCGTGCCCTCGCTCACTCAATCTAGCTCACCAGGGGTCGTATATGTCTCCTTTGGCCGTGACTCTCCGGAAGAGTATGCCGTCGCTTCCTTCCAATGCGTTCTTAAGTTCATCAGCAAGGAGGTTGATCCAGTGAGCGGTGAACCTGAGGAGGACGGTTACGAAGATGAGTATCAACTGGAAGAAGTTGAACTTGCTCCTGGAGGGGACTATATCATCCCGAGCTATGCTTCCTTCGCAGCAGAATGGGATCGTTTGCGGGGCGGCGCTACCGCAACTGAGACGTTCGCACTATCTGCAATGGATAGTATCAAAGGTGAGCCGAATCTTGCCTCCTTCGATCCTTCTTTGCTAACATAAAAATGGCAGCTGCGTGCGATTCAATCATTGAGATCTTGAACATGGAGCCGCTCGGTGGAACAGACAACCCAACGTCAACATCTGTGCATACTTTACAGCTGTCGGGTCTGATAGTTGGGGGTGGAGGCAAAGTGCTAGTCCGGTGTCGAATGACGTACTCGTCAAGTGCGGGTGTAACATTGGAACTAGGTGTTCGGGCAGAAAAGCAGGAAGTCTGCGCTCTTGTGGTGTCGGCGATAGGTGGTTAAGCGTACGCGGCGTATATACTGTGTTAATTATTGTTTCAGACTAATTATGACCGGGGAAACCGTTTACGATGCATGTGGGGAAACTAACCAAGATTAGAATTCATGTGACATTTTCAGCGTCAAACATCCCCAGCAGCCACAGAATGTGCAGCCCCAAATCAGCCAACAATTTTGATTTGATATACAGTGCAGATTGATACAGTCTCGTACGTACGATACTTGAAAATGTTTGAAAAGGGGGAACGGGGAGTGAGGTAAGCGACAGGGTGAGATAGCGACGGCATCGGCACTCCATTCCCGCCCCCAACTAGCGTCCAATTTTGCCAGGCCAGTGTCTTCCGATCCCGTTTATTTACCATACTCGTGTAACATTTCTGTGATGATCAATACTCCAAACCACACGCAGCTGTTGTTTTTGTCTCTTTCCTCTCAGCAACTTTGACCTAGTACGCTAGTGCTATCCTTTGTCTACCATGTCCTCAAGTGCGCCGACGCTTCCGACCCCGCATGTCATCCATGTCGACACACGCGGAGCGGTTATTTTGGAGGAAGAGTCTCCGGAGGTACGCCGAGGTGCATAAATTAGATTGTCACCCACGCCTGAACGCTTGTGTGCGGATTGTAGACGAGAGACAGCAGAGGTATCTACCTACCGAATCATATCGAACCGGTGTCTCATATTGCTGTTGATGTACGTGCTTGGTCGGGAGGAAGACATGTGTGTAGTTGACTGACGTGTTCGTTGTCCAGGTCGGCGGCTCCCTTGCGAAGGTAGTCTATTTCACTCGGTCACCAGAACCACCTGCGTCTCCGTCTATTGCGGCTACGATCGGGAGCAGCGTGCCGAGCGGTCTCTCGACGCCGTCTTCGCATTCCTCCAACGAAGAGCCATCCACCAGTACGGCTCATGTGAAACGACTCAACGGGGCACTCACACCGCTCGTGCTCGAGTCCAACAACGGCCATCATTTGCTTTCAGACTCGTCCAACCTTGAGGAGGAACAGTCGTTATTACGCAATGCACTAGTCCGACGAGCATCCATGAGGCATTTCCCGGGTGGTTCGCTCAACTTTGAACGGTTCGAAACGGACAATATCGACGAATGCGTGTCGTTCATCCAGTCGCTTATCGAGCAGTCTGCGCAGGTGAATGGGGTGTCGATTGAGGAGATGCGGAAGGGTGTGAAGATTATGGCGACTGGTGGTGGTGCGCATAGGTTCTACGAGTTGTTTAGCGGGACTCTGGGCGTGGAAGTACGTCGCGAGGATGAGATGGAATGCTTAATCGAGGGACTCAAATTCATCACACTCATTCCGGACGAAGTATATTATTTCTCGGACGAGCTGGTACAAAAAGTCGCACACGGACAGCAACAACAACAACAACAACAACAAATTACCCTGGAACGACCGAGCGCAAATCCCCCGCAATACGCCGTGACGTTTGTGGAGAACCCAAATCCGCAATTGCCCTGCCTGCTTGTGAACATTGGTTCTGGAGTGTCGTTAATCAAAGTCAACGAAGATGGCTCGTTTGAGCGTGTGAGCGGGACGAGTATCGGCGGCGGGACTCTTTGGGGCCTTCTTAGTCTGCTAACTCCGGCACAAACTTTCGATGGTATGTTCTTCGCCGTTAAGCCATATTGCACGTTTGTTCATTTTGCTCGTTATAGATATGCTTGCTTTATCAGAGAAGGGCGATAATGCATCAGTGGATATGCTAGTTGGCGACATCTACGGGCAAGACTACAACCGTTTGGGATTAAAGTCGACGATGATTGCGAGTACTTTTGGCAAGGTCTACAAAAAGGGCCAGGCGAAAAGGAAGTTCGCCCCTGAGGACATCAGTAAAAGTTTGCTCTATGCTGTTTCAAACAACATTGGCCAAATTGCGTTCGTGATATCTGCTAACTATTTAAGTGCTGTTCTCGTCTGACGCTGGTTCCATAGGTACATGAACGCGGAGAAGTACGGACTTGATCGTATCTACTTTGGTGGTTTCTTCATCCGGGGTACGGTTACTGCCGCGCTGTGTAAGCTTGAGTTTGGAGGAAGCTGATCTAATGATACTTGTTGATAGGACACGCTGCGACGATAGCGACGTTATCGTATGCCATTCGATTCTGGAGCAAAGGGACGAAACGGGCGCTCTTCCTGCGACATGAAGGTTTCTTGTACGCTTATGGATTTCTTGTGGAGTGATGTACGTTGACTGACTTGCTTCTGGTTGTTTTTGACAGAGGTGCGCTAGGTGCATGGATTAAGAATATAGAATCACAAGAGCAGGAGAAACCCGAACTCGAAGCATGATTTATAAATTTGATTATATGCGACGAATGTATTGTTAATAGTAGTACACATAGTTTAATCATACCAAGCACAACGTAGTGAGATCATTGGACGGTGTTTTCGGGATCGGGATGCTGTGGTGAATGATTGGTTGACTCATCATTGACTTTTGGACTGGACCGGGAAGGGAGACGCTTTATCGGGCGTTGATGGGATGTTTGTAAGCCAGAGCCGGGTATGACGGAAGGTGACGCGTCATCTGCACTGCTCAAGTCCGCGTCCGCATCCGAGTCCGAGTCCAAATGTGACTCGTCGGTGGGCGATGATGCTGAAGATGATGCTGTATCATGAGAGTTTGAATCCGAACCTTGCCGACGACGACGAATATCAAAAACGCCGAGTCCGAGGTTCTGTCAGTCAACGGAAGAAACGGGAAAGTCAATTGACGAATGCAGTGAAGACCCACGGACACGGACCATTTCAATGTACTCGTCCTCGTTCTCTCCGATGGCTTCAATGTCAACACTTTCCCTCGATCTCTCCATACAGCGCGCTAGCTCCGCATTTGCTGCCTCCATTTGGGGAAGAAACCCTTCTACCCGGGATAGCACTTTATAGACACAAATAAGGACAAGTAACCAAAAAAGCAAAAATCCAACTTACACTCTGTTGGAGGTTCGACCGCGTGAGTCTGCCGTACGCCAAAGTCAAGTGATGATGATGGAATGGCTGTTGATGGGCCTGGTTGGTGGATAAACGGGGTATTGTTGCTACATGCTGTGCGGCTGTTGTCTTTATTACTACTGTCGTTTATTCGGTGTAGCAGCTCTCCTGTGGGAAAAAAAAGACAAAGTTATTGTTATCGAACGAATGTTGTTGTGATGACGGGAGAGGACGACAGGCAGTTGTTGGGATGCATACCGAGCCGGTGTTGACGCTTTCTTCGTCCTCTACGTCGAGACGTTCGGTGGACATGGGTGGATAAAGATGCGAAACTTGGGATTGGCGGGGCGGGATAATAATAATATGGTGGCAAGTGTTACGTAGTGATGATGGACTAATAGAAAATTTAGATGCTAAATTATATTACATTACATGATTACCGTTTACTTACCATCTCTCAGAAAAAGTTACATCGCCTTCTGTCACCTGCTATCCCTCTTTCTATCCCCCCACCATCTTCTCCCTCCCGACTCTCCCTTCCCTCCCTTGCATGCTCCCGCACCCCGCATCGCCTCCCCGCCCATCGCCCCCGCAGGTTCCACTAATGGCAGTAAAATCAGACGACATGAAGGACAGAAGACCACGTATGAGGCATTCAGAGGCGCAGCTCGCAGCACTAAATGAGCTGTATGAAGAAAATGAATTCCCCTCTCTTGACGAGAGGGCCGCACTCGCTGAAAGCATCGGCATGTACGTATTCAGCATCTACTCTTTGTCTATTTCATCCTTGTCGGCTTTCATTCCTCCCTGCATTCCGCCCGCTCTTTAAGCCTCGGACTTGTCTTACAAAGGCCCGCTAATCTCATTTCTCTCCTTTTTTGATTTCTATTCCATTTCAATTAGGGACCCGAAAGCAGTCAATGCTTGGTTTGCAAATAAACGCTCTGCCACTAAAAAGAAGACCCGTGTCGCTAGTCACCCATACAACACTCCTCCACCACCAGCTTCCCGTATAGAGGACGACTACGACGACATGTCTCGTAATCACTCCCGCCTCTCCACTCCGCTCAGTTCTATGGGCTTGCAGTCCGTCCCGACTTCCGACAATGATGCAGGCCATGCCGATAATCGTCATGTGTTTGACAGTGAGATCTCCACAGGGGCTCCTCGCCGTATGCGTATACGTCCGACACCGAAGCAACGCGAGGAATTGGAGAGGGTTTTCGAAGTTAATATGCACCCTTCCAGGGAGGAACGTGTGGTACTTGGCGAAAGAATCGGAATGTACGTTTATGTCTCGTTTACCTGTTAGATCTTTGATCCGTTGCTTAACTTTTTTTCGGCTGTATTGATAGGCGGTATCAAAGTGTCACCAACTGGTTTCAAAACATGCGGTCGGTTATGAAGAAGAGGACAGAAGAACAGGATGCGGATGTCCATTCGGTCTCCAGTGCTCAACGTGGAGGTTATGACATGTCCAGGCAGAGCACAACTCCAGAGGGCTATCCTTCTCTTCCTCCCGCAGCGACCCACCCATCCCTATCTGCACCAATGCCCTTATACTCTTCCGTCGCTCGTTCGGGCTCCTATGGTCAGGCACCGGGGCCAGATAATTACAGATTGGCAATGAGTGGACAACAGCGACGACCATTAAATGGCGATTCCTTGACAAGGCCCAGAAGGACCCGGCCGGATCCATATCAGTTGGAAGCACTTAAGAAGCTGTTCGCGAGGAACCCGAATCCCTCTATCGAGGAAAGGGGTGCGCTGGCACTCGAGATCGGAATGTATGTCTTATTAATGACTTGAGTGCTTTTTTCCAGTATCAGTATCACTGATCGTCATTTGTACCTATTTAGGGATATCGGCAAGGTGACTAACTGGTTCCGCAATCTCCGTCAGACAGCAAGGAAGCGTGCGCTCAAGGTGAACAACGACGATGGGGACGAGAGTATGGACTACGACGACTCGGCACCTGTTTCTAGGGCCAGCACCCCTCTGTTCCCATCAGCGTATTCTTCTTCTTCCGTATCCGTAGATGGAGATGTGGAGCATATGGATTTAGATGGCCCGCGCTATTACGGGCAATCGCACCATCTGCCGCATTCCGATGGAGGTAGCGAGGAGGATTACGAGGAAGCTGTTACTCCGCCGCCCGCTCCTCGGTCAAATGCGAGAAGACGCATGGACGTCGGGTTCCTGACAGGATCGAATGAAGATTTGCCTATTCTGCATGCAACGTCCAAATCTTTCATGATCGGTTCATCGACACCCTCTGTCGAGCCTCCGTCCATGGAGGATGCGATGTTGCTGCTGGGGTTCTCGCAGCGGACTGTGCATTAGTAAGCATCACTTCATGTTTCATGAGCGCTGTTTTCTGATTATTTTTCTGATTCAGATAAGAATAACATACATCTGGTCGACTGATTATCTATTTCTGTAATTACTCATACACGGCGCGACCTCTGTCGATATCCCCTATGTTACGACTACGTCACCTTCATCATGCTCGTTAATT
This sequence comes from Inonotus hispidus, assembly GCA_024712875.1. Classification (NCBI taxonomy): domain Eukaryota; kingdom Fungi; phylum Basidiomycota; class Agaricomycetes; order Hymenochaetales; family Hymenochaetaceae; genus Inonotus; species Inonotus hispidus. The sequence continues at coordinate 2,668,619 of CM045714.1, read as the reverse complement.
TTGTCTTACTTGCCACTCACCGGCGTTGTGGGTGCTACATCAGGGTTGTAGTACTACAGCACTGGTTGAGGGACATTTTCACTTGGTTTCGCAATCCTCTCTGCATCGCACCGCTTCCCTGTCTCCGACACCATTTCTTGACCTTGTCCCCCAAACGATACCTGATTTACTCCCTTAACCGCATGTCCTTGTTATTGTAACCCCATCCACCTGAACCCCTGGATAACACCGCGATCCCTGCGCAGGACGTTGTTCATCAATTACCGTCCAAACGCCGCCCTTGTTCATTCCCCCGGCTTCTTTCGTCTTCCCACTCAAGCTGCATTGTTCATGAATCCTCGTATTGAATTCCCCCTTTTTTTATCATCAAGCCCAAGCTGATCCTATCTCCACCAACTCAAACTCCCAGCTCCGTGTTGTAGCTCATTTTTGAATCTAATAGCAACCCTGACTTATTTTATTGAGATATTACATGCAATTGTGCGTGTTCATACAGTGTGCTTTTGTGTGTCTTGTCTTGTGAACTCTGCATTAAACCTTGGTTGGCCTTGGATAACTTGGATAATAGCGATAGCAAGCAATAGCGAGAAGGATATGAAGCGACGAAGCGGGCGGGGACAATGCGTTTTGTATTGAACGTTGTCGTTCTTGGCCTTTGGTAGTTGTATTGATCGCTATCAATTGCGAGACGAGAGCTTGCATCGTTCGGGATGGAATGGAATGGAATGTAGTCGAGTATGGTTTAATATATGCTACTGTATCCCTGAGAGTATCCATCTCTCTATTGCTAAGGTGTGAGGATGCCAGATGAGAATAATAAGAGCATCATTTTCGTTTCGTTTGGGTTTGACGATCCCATTGTAAATGATCATCAGAAATGGAATCGGGACATCGTCGTAGGTAGGTGCCGATGTCGATGCAGTATGCCGATAATTTTGTTCGGTCGGCTATCAGATGGCCATCGCCGTTTTGGGGATACGTAGATCATACAATATTTATCCCGATCATCAGTAACCACCTGGCAATGTACTACAGAACAAGAAAGAAGCTGCCGTCCAAAATTCAGACTTCATATGCGAAGAAATTCGCTCCGTATCTTGGTGTCTCGTCTTGACAACGTCTGATCAGATATTCACTTTCGTCCATTTTATACAGCTTGTCTCTTTGATCAGCTTAGCTTCTATATCTGCCTCTAGATCTGCTAAACGTTTCCGTTCGCAAGGATAACTTCGAGTCTTCTCCCGGAGAAGCAGCGTGAGGGAAGAGGAAGTGAGAAACGGACAAAACGGATTACGTAGACGGACATCCGTATGCGTGTGTAGCAGGATTGCCAGGTTGCTTGAAGAAACTTTCTCGCCCGTGCGTCCACATGTACAGTATGTATATGTATATGCACGGTCTTAAGTCCTCCTTGGTTCTTTGGAGTCGGAAGTTGAGCAAAGCCTCGAGCGCGGAATCTATCCGAGTCATAAGTTTGCCGAAGCCGAAGCGTGTGGTAACGTGTACATACTATATACAGAGGTCCGCCCTGTTCCTTGAAGGTTGCAAAAAAGCTAAAGATGCGCTGCGCCGCCATGTTGCGTTGACCCATCATGATTCATCATGATAGCCTTATTTCTGTCTCAAATCCACCCATATCTCTTCTTCCTACACTTCCTTTCTGCGCTAGATGTCTTTTCGTCATCGAGACGAACTGACGAACCCGAATGGAACGTGCGAGTCGTGTCGTGTGCTTCCTATATGCATCTCCACGGAGACGAGAAACGGAAGACGGGAAACGGAAGGCGGGAAACAGAGGCGGAACGGGTTTTGAGTAGAGGCAGAGTAGGCGAGAGACGAAGAAGGCAGACACCGGTCACAAACTCACGGTCGTCTTCTTCTTTAGACCCGCTTCCTCCTCTCTTTCCGTATGTATTTCTCGGAAATTGGTCCCGGAAATTGAAGCGGCGGCGAGGTCACGGTGGATATCCGAGAAGGAAGACAAGGCAAGAAGTGAAGAGAAAGGAGAGAAAGAATGCACATGCATACTTACATACCCGGCTTGATTGCCCCCCTTCCAACTTGGAGGGCTTGGACGTCTTCTATAACAGTATTAATGACGATGGTAAAACGGACTTACACGGACATTTACCAGCATTCGGAAATGAAGTGGGAATGGGAATGAAAGGCGGATGTATTGAACTGTATGTACGCATCCATCCTGCGGGAGAATATTTACTGGGAACGTGGGCGTCGCTTGTCTAGGATACGCGTGGACATGGACGTGGAATTTCCATCCGGTGCCGATTTCCCATCTCATTTTATGTGAGTCATTTGAGTCGTGCGAGTTCGAGTCAGATTGGATCCTCCACGCCTGTTTGCTCCTGGATGGGTCTTTATTTTGCGAGGCGACGCAAGGAAGCCGGTTGATGAGATGTTTTTACGATTAGCTTTAGCTTTACGAGTGGGGATAAACTGTTTTTTTTCCAAGTGAAAGGGCTTGTTCACATGTGCCGAATGAATGGATCTACGCTCGACCACATTAGGTACTTATACAGTCATGTGCATGTGGTTAGATGGCGACAAGCTGCCCTTTTTTTTCTTCTCTGTGGAACTGCTGTGGAATGCGACGCGTCCATCTTGAATCTGTATCTCTAGGCTCCGAGCCGTACGTGAGTTCATCCACTTGTCGTTCACAATAGAACGGTGTGTGGGTGTGGGTACCAAGGGATAAATCTTCACTCGAGAAAAATTGTTCTGCACCCTCGCTCGGGCAGGCAAGAGAGAAACAGGGTCACGAACGACTAGCGGTGTCCGGAAAAAAAGAACGACCTTCTAGCCTCTCTTGTCGCTTTATACATGACTATAAAACTCGGTATGACTCATGTCTGCACCGACCGAAATCGAAACAGCAGACCAGAACCATCTCGGACAAGCGAATTTGTAGCGACAGCACAGCACGGTGTAACTCGTATTTGTTAATCCCCATTAGCGTCATTGCTCAAACTCGGATCGGACGCATCGGTCGTCTTTTTTTCTTTTCTTTCTCACCTCCTGCCGGTGTGAGAGTGTGCCAAGAAACGGACGTGAGCTCGTCTCAGAATGAAATCGTAAAGCGGAGTGAGGCTGAAACGAGTTGCAATATCATCGCCACTGTTACTGATAATCTTCTTTTGCGGCTGCGGCATCTTCGAAGAGAGAAACACGGAACCAGAATTCGCTATGTGTTTTTGTTTGGTTCAGACTCGAAGTCGGAGTCCAAGTTGGTTGGTTTGTTTGGCTCGGATTAGATTGGAATATTGATTGATGCTGATCTAACGCGTTTCGGGCATCGACGGTCTTCTTCCTTCGACTTTCCTTCTCTCTCTGAAGCAAGCCGATACAGCTCACCGCTTCAGCACCAACCCACATCGATCTCGTAATTTGGAATATTCGCTAGAGGTTTTTGTGATGAGGCATCAAATTCCTGCGTCTCGGTTGCAGAAGGTGTTTGACTGGCCGAAGAGACGGAGGAAGGGTTCGGGTTCAGTATGCACCGTCATCAATTTTCTTCGATCATCTCCATCATCTTCCGTTCCTCCGAGCCACTAGACTAGCAGAATATCTTCTTCCATCCATCCAGCATCACTGGGATACACGCCTCTCACAACAATGATCTAGTGATCATAAACTGCAAAGCGAAGATGAGAACGCTCGAGCTCAAGTGAGCTGGCGGTGGCAGCGGCTATTCCGAGTCTAAGTCCTCATTTCTTGTTACACTCTTTACTTTGAAACACTTACGTTGTATGAACTTTTTGTCCCATCCTATCCCCTAGACGGCGTCAGGGTATACGCGCTATAAACATTTCTCTCTCACGGACGTTCAGATGGCCGTTCGTTCCTTCGCCTTGGGCCGTTTGACGATCACGGAGCAAGCAATCGAATCGTACTACATTACATAGTCGATTGGGTCCTTTTTTTTTGACGTCGCCGTCCTGCCCGGGATCAATGAGAAGAGAGAAAAAAAGAATAAGCGCGGAAAATAGAAATTCAAATCGAAAAGGGCAACGTGAAGGAGGAGACAAGGGGCGGAGGGGCATGGTGGCCCCCGACTCGACTCGATAAATGAAAAAAGCAGTGCGAGGTGGCATCATATTCCAATTCGTCAACGATTTCTGGATTCTCCTCCGAGGTCCCGTTAAGCGCCGAGTAGCTCGATTCGGTCCCAATGTCTCATTCTCTGCGCTAGTGGGCCTCCAGCTAGAGTCCAAGTCCCTCTTACATGTTCGCACATTCTCAAAACGAGGACCAGGTTCGATGCATCCAGGGGTCTATTACAGGAGAACGCCCCATCTCGCTCGGACAACTCGCTCAGAAGCCAAGTCAACTCTGTCCGTTGTCGCTGATGCTGCTGACGCTCGGTATCTTGGCCGCATCGTGTTCGTAACTTGCGCTTCCGAGCCGCAGTCCATGCATCGGACCTTCAGTCCCCAAGGCTTCCAAGTTGGTCAGATCCTTTCGAGATGCGCGTCCGGCGTGATCTCTATGATCCAACTGATTGATTTCGGTTGATTCGGCCTTTCCCTTTCGTCTATTCTTACATCTCAAACTCGGGAATCTCGTACATTGCGTCTCGTACAATGCGAAGAAGAGAGACCGAGGGGGATCATTGCTGACTACGCGTGTTATTCATAGATCGCCAGTACGCGGCCGCGCGCTGTCAAAGAAACAGAGAGGTACATAATTCCTCCTACCCTTTCACGCGATTGTCCCCTTTTTCCTCCTTTTTTCGCTCCTATTGTATTGCAGCCATACGTATATTCGCCTACGGATGCAAAATGTTCAGATCTGAACAGGCGATTACTTCAATCCGAGAACCGACCCGTTCAATGCGTCCCGTCGCTCCATTGGGCAAACACGTTTCCTTACTTCTTCAACCTTAACCGAGGCGTATTCCATCCATCCTTTCCGTTCTGGATGTCTTTTGTACTGTACGTGTCCTTCCCAGAGAAATGTCCACATTCGACTCTGACTCTCCTCCGGTGTACCTGTCAATCGCGCCCGTGCGAGTGCCGTGACGAGAGAAAAAAGCCTTTGCGCAGATTCGGAACGATGTACTCGAAGACTCTTCGAGTCTGCGCGCGGTTCGACCTCCTTTCTGTCTCTCTGTTTGTGGCTCGTGGCCTTTGTACTCTGACGACTTCCATGTCACCTACTTACTTGGATGGAAACTGGACTTCCATGTTCTGTTCCTGCTGATCGTGTTTAGCACAATTCAAGGAATGGGGCCTACTTTATACGTCTAATAGTCAATAATACTAGTACTACTAAAAGTAAATTTTTGACACTAGTAGTAGCACACCGACTGCGACCGTAATCCGGATCCGGTTATGAGAACTTGGTGCAGTGCGCTGTAGTATACGATGTGCACGGATACGAGTTCGGATCCTTGCATTTCGCATTCGGGGTACAGTAGTCTCCTACATAGCCCTCTCGTTCTCTCAGAATCATCGATTTCCCTTTTCCTAGTCTATTCTCAACTGTGATGTGATCTTCCGTATTCAGCACCCGCAGCAAAAAGACTTCATAACTCGTAATTGAACTAGTATCTATGTCCGAATAACAAGCGCAGCCACTTTTCATATCCATATTCATATTCATATTCATGTATACCCGCGACGGCTCCCGGTCAGATATTATTTTCCGAATTCGAACAAAACGCGCATCAGCCACACGGCACGCACACGACACGCACACACGCACCCTACCCGTGAACCCAAAACACAGACACAGACATAGACACAGCACGCGCGCACCGCACCACACTACATTCGCGGATACACATATACACCGCCAATTTGATTATTTTTATCCCGAGCCCGACGACAGATCCAGATCCGCCAATTTCATTTCATTTCATTTCGGACTTTAGGAGTCAGAGTACAGTACCAAGAAAAGAAAAAAGAGAAACAACACGTTTTCTTTACACGTCAGAAAACGAGAGGAGCTAGAGCACCAAGCAAAGCAAGACACGAACAAGAATAAAGTGCGATCGCGGGCAAGCAGGACAGCCGCGAAGCGTGTGCATCGTGTCGCCGCTCACTCGCGCTAGTATCGGTACTATCGCTTTTATCGTCGAACGATTCCCTTTCACGCACACACACATACACACAAAAACAGGTCATTAGCGGCCAGGTGGCACTTTAGTTGATATCTGCGATTTCTTCATCTATCTATAGTTTGGGGGGGTTCAAATATGTAAATACACCTTCTTTCAGTTGAGTCAGTAGAAGTGGGTAGGAATGAGGGGATCTATAATTTGTAACGTGTGCAAGAAAACTTTGATAAAAGTAAGTAGGGAAAAATGCAAAGAACATGAGAAGAGATTTTTGATGCATGCGTGAACCGAAAAACCACAATCATGACCGCAGCCACCCACGCGCTCCGCCACTCGGGAAAGGTGAACCTAATCCAAGGAGCGCTCCCGTTCACGATGGGAATAAGAACAACGGTCGGGTATCGCAACTCATGAGAAGCGTAATAAAGTGAATAGATGTAAAGGTAGCGTAAATGGGAGGATGATTCGATTAAAAAGTCGGTAGAATATCGAAAGCAAGGTGGTGGAAGCAAAGAACATAGCGGGGAATCGTAAGCAGTCGTAACCGGTTGGATGCCTGACTGTACTGTACAAATGAGGATATTTTTCGTGTCACGGATGAGAAAAAGGAAACGGATTTGTTGCGCAGCCGTGTTGAAAGAATTGCGGGCAATAATGCGAAGCGTGTGTGTCCATGGATAGCGAGGGGACATAAATGCGAAGATGGATGCTCGGGAACTATCATCGTCTGAATAGCATAATCGAATGTGCTGGTCGTAAGCAGCCGTGCTCAACTGAAGTATCTCTGCATAGACGAAGGCAGCTTTCAGAACGCTACACGCGCAACGAAATACGCGACGCTGGCAGCACCAAAGGCGAGGCTCGTCATAGTTCTGTGAGAGGTCGCCGAGGAAATAAGAGAGGACAAGCATGAGCTTGGCAAGGAGGGAGAAGAGACGAATGCATACGATGTGAGGGACATCGCTGGAGCGGCGAATATCGCAAGGCAATCGAAGCAACTGCCTGCCGGTCCGCGCAGAGCGAGGAAATGCCTCGCGCAGGCGGTCCGCCGATGAATCTTGTCAACGAATTGGGTGGCGGAACCTATACCACAAAATAGGGAAACAATGCGGTGATTAGGTCCAGTCACCAGAAAACGGAAATGAAGAGAGGCATGAGGGCCAAGAGACTTACTTTGGAGAGCAATGCTCGGCTCGTCATCGGCGGGCGCTTTGAGATCTAGCTCGCGAAGGAGACGTCCAATCGTAACCGCCGGCTCCTCGGTTTTACGTCGCTCGGGACTTTGAGAGATGCGAACGAGCGCACCAAAGTCGCAGGGCGTAGAGCGGCGCGGCGTCTTCTTGCTTTCCGGTTCTTCATACGACGCGACATCGGCGCCCGTTGGCATCGGAACCGAACTAGGAGGACAAGAAGATTGCGTCCGTTCGAAACGTTGTGTGCAGCCAAACTCCGCAAGGACACTGCGGGCAAAGCGCCAGGCTGTCGTCTTCTCGCCCTCGCCAAGGTATGACCTCTGAACGTAGGCGCGAAGCCACTGTCCACGCGTGCCAATGTCGATACCTTCGAACTTCTTGAGAGTGCGCTTCTTAGCCTCAGAGGGATCGCGTGGGTCATTGTCTCCAATGACAGCACAGCTGCACGCGCCACGGTAACCATTCTCAACCCAAGACCAAACGTCTGCGCCGTATACATCGGAGTTCCACCAGAAGCAGTCTGGACAGATACCCTCGACGAGAGCAGATTGGTACTCTTCAAGTGCAGTGGAGGCTTCTGTCTTGAGAGAAGCGAAGAGCGTGTATTGAAGGTCAGCACGAATGCGAAGGAGCAGCTCGGTGGGGAGATCAGCTATTGACTTTGCTGGTGCGGCAGAAGGGTCGATGACGAGGGCGTTCTGCGAACGAAGAGCAATGATCTTGTCGAGGGTGAGCATCTCTGGGCGAGTGTAAGCGACGCAGGCTAGGAGAACGTCCTCAGGTCTGACGGTGATGGAGTGGGCGTCATCGTCAGGAGAGAGAGGAGAGATTGACATTGTTGAGCAGGTGGTGATGATGATCGTGAGTGTGATGAGAGTATAGAGTACAGGTACACTGTGAGTTGGGGGATGCACCGAGAGACAGAATAATAGAGGAGATATATATATAATAAAATGAGGACGGAGTCAAGTCATGGTAGAAATGTAAATGCAAAATGCTATTAGCTCAGCCCCCGTCCGTCCTCCCGTCACCATCGGCTACTCCTTGAAACGGATGCCAGTTCCATTCCATTCTCACGATCACTTTGTATCCACTCTCTCATCCATTCTTATTGTCACTCTACCATATCAATATATATATATATATATATACCCACATCTCTCTTCTTAACAATTGCAGTCGTTTATCAATTGCAAGATTAAACTGAAATTGAGAGGTTGCCATATTGGGATACAATGAGTGGCAATGTGATGGTTATTGGTTGAATATGCCTTGTCGATCGGTGATCGGCCCGCGCCACCGTCACTCGCCTCAGTTGAGCAACACGCCACTAGTCCTCTTTAGCTTCCCTCTCCGTTCGCAAATCTATAATATGTAAAACAAAATCATTCTCTCTTTTATTGCACACTTTCATGAAACAAGTCCCGTCCGTGATCACTTCAATCAACTAATGAAGATGGACAAGAAAAAAAGGGAATATCAAATTACAATTAATGCAGTCGAAGGATCGAATAGAATGTGAATCAGCACTGCTAATAGTTTAAAACAAAAAGAAAAAACAGATACTGCTAGAGTAATCGATGCTACAAATGTAATTCCGCTCTCGCAGATTGTGCGGAAAAACCGGAACAAACAACCAATCACATCTACACATCTCAATCCGTCCTAGTCTGCGCAGTCGAAACAGACGGCGACCTCCTCCCGACTGGCGGTATTGGAGTCAAGATCTCAAATTGGCTGTCATCGAAGCTCGACCGCATCCCTTCAGAGGCATATCCACTAGCAGGACTCGCCAATGAAACTGTCACACTCCCCTTATTTTTCCCACCCTTTCCGAACGACAACGGCGGTACAACAGATATCGGAGTGGGGAGGGGGTCAACAGATTCCTGTGAAGAATCCGTCGACGTCTGTGCAACGGGTTTCCGCCGCGCATAAACTCTCTCATCTCCTCCATTCGAATTGGAAGTCATCGAAGTCAGCATCGTAGAGACGGACCCTCGTGACTGCATTCGCGAATGCTGGCTCATGCGGTATTCTCCAGGAAGATCCGGAACAGAAGGTGACTGTAGCGCACTCGTCGACGAAATGCTTCCGTTACCTCCGTTCCGCACCAAATTTGCAATATCAGCAATGCTCGGCCGCCGTCGCCGTGATTCCGATCCTGAATCTGTCGATGACGAACCTTCAGATCCGTTTTTCCATTTACTCACAAGCGATTTCCGCATCGACCACTTCTTCTCGGCGGTCGACGTCGGCCCTCCTGTTATTACTCGGCCCTGCAGCGCAGCATTAGGTGGAAATTGGAAGGGTATCTGAGCAGATGGCGATGGCGTCTTCCCGGGTGCAAATTTTGAGTCCTGGTCAAAGTAGAACGGATCAAGTCCGGAATCTCTCTGAGATTTGTGTAACCTGTGACTCGTTCTTGTCGGTCCAGATGGGAACGGCACTGACGGGGAAGGTGTCCGTGATGTATCCGTTTCCGTTTCCCTAAGGGACGTTGCCGAACTCGAAGGGCGGGAAGGCAATGTGGACGGATCAGGGCTCGGTGGTATCGACACTCCGGAGGCCGAAGTCTTGTCACTCTTCCGCCATAGCCTCCGAAACGTTTTCATGGATACAAGACTAGGTGATTTATTAACCTTCAGCGACTGCTGTTCTTCCGCTACAGAGTCTACCGAGAAGCGACTGGAAGGAGCTTGCGAATGACGGGAGCTGGGACCGATGGGGGCGTTCTTCGCGAGGGAGGAAGTTCGCGCCGGCGGGGCGTTGACACTGCTGGAGGCATTGGTGTTTTCAGACGAGGGGAACCTCCCGAAGGGATCTGGTGAAAGCGGGAGAACAGGGGATCCATTTGACTCCGGCATTCGGCGGCGTGTAAGCGACGGCTGCAGCTTAGGCTGGTCGGAATAGAAACCCGCTTCTTCCTCAAACTGCCTCATTCTCGCTCTGGACTCTGACGTTTCCCGTGGCACACTAGTATTACTGAGCAGGGATGAAACTGAAGAGTTCTTCCGTTTCTCTACCGCATGCTTTCCCACTCCACTCGTCTTCCCGTTCAAGATGACTCTTGGAGGTGAACTCGTCTGCTTAGCTGCCTTCAGACTTCGCAGAGAGCTTGTTGGGGATAAGGACGGGTCTCCTTCTGCCCGGCTGGCTAAAATCGAATATGGCACGGAAGGCCACGCAGCTTGTAGATCGGCAGTATCATACATTACATTCCTTTAAAAATTCCGAAAATGAGAAACTTATTTAATGGGCCCCTTTGATTTGTATAATAGGCAGGACATACCCGTCCGAGCCCGTTTTTGTCCCAAGAGAACCTCTAAAACTGTCTGCATCCGGACTGGGAGTGCCTATAAGAGTAGGCTGCTTGAACACAGGCGGCCCGATGGGTCCGTCGTCTCTATCAGGCCTCTGACTTGCTGGGCGAGTGAGCCTTGGGTCAAGACGAGAAGACGTAAGCTGGACACTTTGGGAACTTGCGTGATGCGACTGAGGGGCCGCCGATGAGAAGTCAGTGTGCTGCGGAGGTGCAGATCGTAGATAGATGCCATTGGGAGGCATGATATCTGGTGAAAGGTCGACAGTCTTGAGGGTACGAGGGGAGAATTGCACCAAGTTCTAGGAAAACCGCATCAATTGAACAGCTCGCATCCATCGTAAGTTATACTTACGCGTTCAAGTTTGTCCAACTCGTCCCGAACTTTAAGATGGTTCGCGCGCTGTTCCTCAATGTCAATCTAAGTTGCGAAGGGACCACTTTAGCGAATGAAAACCAGAGAGTTACAAGAGCGACACGTACCTCCCCAAGGTCGAGCTCAAGATCATCATAAATAACGCCAACTCTCTTCTCCCGTAGAGCTTCGTCGTCATCTCGTTTGTCCGCTAAATAAGGAAGGCGAGATCCAACTTCAGTATCGCTCGACGAGTACGGACTCGGGGTCGTCGCCACAGCAGCGACATCCAGATTACCACCGCCGGAGGCAAGATTAAGAGGGGCGGGAACCTTGCTTCTTTGCAATTGCGGTTGATTGCGAGCCTTCCACAGCGCTACGACTTCTTCGTCTGATACTCCGTCGCGATCATGCGCGTCAGAATCCTGTGGATTGCTCAGCGAAGCACCATCAAGAGCCAGTTGACCCTTAGGTCCTCCGTGGGGTCGCCGTGATTGTATTTCGGACCATGCTTCACCGTCGGAGCCAAATACATCGGCGAGAGGATCTCGATGACGAGGGGAGACACCAGCAGTAAGTTCATCTTCAGGATCTACTGAATCGCTGAGACGCGTATATTCTCCATCTTCTGCATCAGAAGAGTCAGAGGAATCCGACGGAGGAATAATGGCACCCTTCTTGTCGTTAATCGTAATTCGCAGTTGAAATTTACCCTGAGGGTCAACATTCTTTCCCCTGCGTCTTTGCTTGTTTTTTCGAGAACGGCACCAAACGTCGTACCACGTGGCAGTCTTCCGATCAATGTCAAATTCGATCTTGGCGAGAACAGGAAGAAAAGATGGGCTTCCTAGACCAGGTAATAATCGCGGGTCTAAGTTCGGAGAGATTGGAGTTTCGGGAGATAGACTAGACGAAGTGGTAAGATATTGAGACGTGGTTGATTGTACAACTGGAGAAAGCTGTCTCTCCGAGTCTTCCTGTCTTTCGTTTACGGGCATGGTATCTGACATGGCTGTAGACGGAGTCGATGGGGAAGGAGTAAGCGGATACCTGGTTTCGGAAGTGCGCTGGAGGTTAAGTTTCGCGGGAGAAGAATGTTTTCGCAGTAGCATGGGTCGCTCAGAAGTTGGAGACGACATGCCATTTGACAATCCCAGACCCACACCGCGCATCACTGGCTGCTCTTCTGCCACCTTTGCCCATAACCACTTCCACACTTCCTCCCCTATTCGCGGTCCTTTACCCGATGCACTTCCGGAAGGCGAGCGCGTTTCCGTGTCGGCAATGAGATACAGGATAATCCCATGGGTCGTGGGAAGCTGGTACTCGCGGGCAATAGCACTGATCTGCGCTTGCAGAGTCGGTTGTAACGGCACAAGGCTACCGCGTCGGAAAGTCGCAAATGCTTCGGGGTCCCTGCAACTTTCATGGGGAAAGTGCTTAGGCGGGACTACGTGAACGAGATATCTCGAGGGAGCGGAGGAGCCTGTTGCGGATGCAGGAGTAGCCGTTTTAGATCCGACAGACAAACGTTCTTCCGAAGGAGCTCTCGACGTAGAAAAAGATCTTTTTGGCGTGGAAGGTGACGGGCTGGATGCCGGTAATGGAGTGGAGATACCCAGCGCATTAGCAAGCTTTGCAAGTTTCTGCGGCGGAAGTGGAGAACGTGGTATGAAAGCAGCTTCTGCAACGACTGGCTTGTGCAGTACTGAACGTTGCGATCTGAGGTTGGGCATGGCTGGGGCCGTAAAAGGCGAAATATATTCGCCATTGTTGGGTGGAAAGAAAGAAGAGCGACGGTTGTTCATGGCTGCTATAATCGCGCGATTATTGAGAGTAAACTAAGCAGGTGGACTGAGTTTTTTCGTTCTCTTAATAGAGCCTAATAAGACATCCCCAGAGACGTAGAGACCGAGGTGAAAGAGCGTTGTAAGCGTTGAGCGAGCGTATGACGGCCGTCGTAGACTGCGTCGGCAGGAGAGAGGAGGAGGGAAGAGAGCAAGGAGAAGAGAGTGAACCGAGCTTGATGTGTTGTTTTCCCTGCAGTGAACCCGTTCCTTCCTTCAACTCCATTCGGTTACACTTAGCCTCGGCCTTTGCCGTACCACCGACTTGCACCCACTTTCAATTGGCGCGAAGAAAAACCATGTCTTACCAACGCTCAAGTACTGTATGCCATCTCTTCATGCTCATAATGTTCCTCATATTTCACTCTTGCAAGACTTAGCGCGTCGTGTTGCTTGGTATTCTGCTTAAGCGTCTCTTTGCGGATCAAGAGTCTATTTTAGTATTTACGTGACATCACCACGACCATTTGCCTGTCACACGTCATCGCATCGCATCAGGCCTGCCTCACTCAATCAGCTTATTCAGCAATACACTACTCCTTTGAGCAGTATCAATCCAACTGATTTCATGCAGTTGACATGTTGCTCATTGAAGCACAAAATAGGGTCAAATCTAACGAACAAGGTGCTTCTACTTTTCCTGTAGGAGTAATAGCCTAATACAATCTATATATCTAAAGTGAAACCTTAAATTATGCCCTTGTAGCTCAATCGGCTAGAGCGTCAGACTTTTAGGATTAATTATTCAGAAGAAAATCTGAAAGAATCCGCAATTACGTGATCTGAATGTTGCGAGTTCGAGTCTCGCCAAGGGCTACTTTTTCATTGCTAATTGCCCGCGACCACAAATTTGTTTCTTGATTAATAGTGGGTGAAGACAAAAATGATGATACGGTACATTTTACATTGATACCTAGAGAAATCTTGGACTAGACCAGTAACGGCTTCATACTCCCAGATCTGCAAAACAAACAGGTACAGAAACGTTGCCGTTGGACGTCCTCCCATCAGCTATGGACAAGCAATGTGGATTTAGGCAGTGAACCCGGGATTCCCGACCCAGTCGCCATGAACTTTCAGTCTCTCTTGGGAGTCTTAAGGACAGACTTTTTCTCTGGATCTTTGCAGGATCTTCTTCGCACTAGGGTCCAGTATGATAGAAATATTCTTTTCGCACCAAACAACTATCGTTCGTCCATATTCTTGGATTGCATTTGAAGTATAAACAAATTTAGTTAGTGAAGTAGGATCGTCGGTGTTACCACGATACACCAAGCGAGCGTCGCTGAGCAACTCGATCGGAGAACAAGGACGGTAGAAGTTAAGAAGAGTTAAAGAGTCTGACGCTTTGGAAGCCCACCCGGCTGTTCCTACAGATATCGTGGTACCGGAGGACACGACCACGCAATCCATCACAATTTAGTTTCAGAAGTCGTGCTCCGTAGAGCCCGAGCCGATAGAACTCGTTGTGGAGGACGAGCTCACGCTCTGGAGGATCCGATCGATATAGTTCGCTCCACTCCTGAAATTTCACATGGTGTTAGAGAACATTACCACCGAAGAATAAGAAAGAAAAAGGAAGGAAATGCGGGAAAGCCTAATTTCGTGCACGTACCATTTTTGGTGGGTGAGGATATCAACGCCGAGCTCTCGTTCCTTCTGCTGTACCAATTGAACGTAAGCTAACATCCCGTCCTCCTTGAAACGGCGTGATAGCTCGGCTATGAAGGAGACAATAAGCCATTGTGGTCTCCACGTGGTGTAGATGATGGAGTAAACGCACCCCACGAGACGGCATCGCAGTGAATGCCAGCCAAGGAAATCAGCTGGAAGACAAATCCTTCCTTCGCCAAGTCCCACACAAAGTTCTTCAGATCATCATCTGTCACCCAGCATGTTTAAATTAACGGAGTTTCACGCGAACTATGCGGGGAACGTTGTGCATACCGCTGAATCCGAATTTCCCCCAGTTGAACGATGGACTGAGATTGTATACGAACCATTTTCCAGGGAAGGCCTCTCTGACTGACCCTGAGATATGTCTCGCTGTGGGTAGATTAGGCGTCGACGTTTCAATCCATAAGAGATCAGCATATGGTGCATAGATCTTTGCGCGCTTTATTGCTGCCTGAAACGGACGAAGTCAAACCAGATGATTTGATAGTATCTGAAAAGAAATGTACCTCTTCACCGCCGGTGAAATGATAATAACCCTCTCGCGTGCGTGGCACTGACATAAGATTGGACATTACCTTTTGATCATGTTAAATGGAAACCAACGTACAATCCCAATCCCAGAAGATTGCCTCTCCGATGATGTCCTTTGCAATATCTCGCGTGTGTCCATTCGATTTTCCACTAGCTGCATGAATATACTCTCTGTAAGCTGCGTCCTTTGTCATGAATGTGTTCGCAAGTCTGGATAGCCTTCTCAACAGCTAGTATTCCAAAGTTGTCAGCAGAGTCTATTGATAATCATCCCTAGAATCGCTACCTTGATTGAACGTGCATAGTTCATGCTCTGCTAACCATTGCTTTTCAATGACCTCTAATTCGGCGGCGGTCGCGCCTCGACCTTCCGCCTCTGCAATCTCGTCAGCTAAAGCAGGTCCGGGAGTCGTTGTACCCAGTATAAACTCGTGGTCGTTAATATCCACGCTTGAAGAGATAAGCTTAGCAGACTCCGCATCGGAACGGGCGATAAGGAGCATGGTTGAGTGCAGAATGTCGAGCTGGAACCGGGCAGCGATGAGGCGAGAAACATGAGTCGACGTTGGAACCAAGACTTTGCCGCCAAGATGGCCACACTGGTCAATGGAGGTTAACCAAAATCCAAATCTCAAAGGATATTCTTTGTACCTTCTTTCCTCCGTGAAGTTGGTCTTCCAAATGTATACCAGCCGCTCCCTGATTACAATGAGCAAACTTTATGCATCATGCTACTCAGTCACTACTCACCGACTCGGCGAAGAGCTTGACCAATTTCATAACTGCAGACAAACCACCGTGACTAGAGCATGGTGAGCGAATGTCCAGACGCGAAAGTCGAGAACTTACCCCGTGTCCGCATCCGCAATAATAGGGCGCAAGTAATCAACATACGGTATCTTTGCTCGTTGTTCCGGTGAGGCGGTCATTCTTTCGTCATAATGTTTCCGGTCATGCAACTGCTGGGCCCGGAATATGCGGTGTACTTGATTCGGTACCGTAGTGTAAGGATAGTCACTGTCGATAAAGCGAACATGAGATTAGATATCTATTTGCTGTTCAAAACCCGAAAGCAAGTCAATGCTCACCCGAAATCAGGCCCGACTTCATTGTTAGCAGTAGTAAGCACGCTACTGCACGCCCAACCGCTGACATAAACGACCTCTTGATTCAACGCCATTTGCGTCATCTGTATCGGATCGATAGCACCCATCGTATGCACCGGTTTCCCCTCCTCCGCAGCCTTGCTCAACCGCGCATAGAGCTTGTCGGCGGTCAACGTCGACGGCGACGGCAGCACAGGAGCAGACCCTTGCTTCGACACGACATCAGAAGCAGAGTACGGCCGCCTGACGTTCTTAA
Organism: Inonotus hispidus; assembly: GCA_024712875.1. Taxonomy (NCBI): domain Eukaryota; kingdom Fungi; phylum Basidiomycota; class Agaricomycetes; order Hymenochaetales; family Hymenochaetaceae; genus Inonotus; species Inonotus hispidus. The sequence continues at coordinate 2,652,256 of CM045714.1, read as the reverse complement.
ACCGAGGCAACGAGAAAAATTGCGATAGCTGGTCGCAGCGTGCTTTGAAGTCAGCAGCTTCCTGGTCTACCGACGGCGGATCGAGAGGTAGAGCAGCGGGCGGGGAGAACACCGCTGTGCTCGAGCTTGAGCTCATCGATCGCACGCCAGCGAGCAATGCGCGCGTACTGAGGCGACGCATTGGATGCATTTGGTCAGTCGGAAAGAACGGACTGTCCGTTGGGCTTGGCTCGTTAGCGTATGTATGGACGGGAACGCGAATAGCCGGGACCGGGGATGATCGACGCGATCGACGAACGCGCCAGGTTTGACGCGCGCATCTCTTCAATGAGGACCATAGGCATGGACGCGAACCAAACCAGACCTCCTACAACTGCCAATGGCAATGGAGAACAGCCCGCAGAAAATATTGATCCAATCTGGATGTCAAGTCGTACTGCTAGACAAATACTAGCTCTTGGAGAGGTTGAAAGGGTAACGTCGACAAAGCCACTAAGTATACACGTCGATTCGAGCTAACAACCATCTCGCACCTTAGGACATCAGCAAGCTGCTCTCACTGGCAGCATCCTCCATCTCCTTGCTCACACTTCCGCAGACTGATCCGCCGGACAGCCCGCTTCCACAGGGTGAGGAGCGCTCGGAACAATTCGTGCTCGAAGCGAGCGAATATTTCGAACGTCTCGACGTACGTCTGTCTCTTCTTCACATATTCACCTTCCCGCTTAATCATATCCATTCATTCACGCACCGCAGCAAATTCATATCAGCATGCGCTCCACCCTCGCACACATCCGTCAATCTCGGATTGCCCCTTCGGCAATCGACGCCCCTCCACCAAACTTCATTCCACGACCCGCAGGTGTTGGCACTCCAATGACTTCTTTCACTTCCGAGGGTGCCGAAGGATCTGGTGAGGCGAGAAAGACAGAAATGGAAGAAGAAGACCTAACGTTGAAGAGAGGATTACAAGAAGAGCGCATAAACCGCGATGCCTGGCGAGGTATTCTCGATGCGCTCACTCGACTCAAACAAGCTCGAGAAGGGGAAAATACGACAAGGATGGATATAGATCGCTCGATATAGTTGGAATTACACGGGGCGGAGGAATCTCAACGTATGTCACTGGTTATGAACGTAAATTATTGTACACCACTGTTGCTAATATGCCTACCAAAAGTAGACTACTCGTCCTTCGACTCTGCTTCCAACGACACCTCTGCACCTTCCAGCGCCAATTTCGCCGCAGAAAGGGACTCATCTCCCTTGATGCGCTCATCGTTCTCCACGGACACCTACAGGTCACCAGTTGGATGTACAAGGAAGGATCGAAACCATAGCGGAACGGGAAAATGGCTCGTCAAGAAGTGGACAGAGAAATAATAACCAATGAAAGACGTACCACCAAATCGCGCAGCCCACTGATTTCATCCTTCAGCTTCGTATTCGTCAACTCGAGCGTTTTGATAGTCTCCGCTACCAGATTTCTCTGATCCACCCGTAGTCAATAGAGTAGACAATTTCAGATTCAGAAATGCGAAAATGATCGAAAGTCTATTGTCAACTTGAATTGAACGAGAGGAGTGTGTCTTTCTTTGAACTCACGGCATTCTTGGCCTCCCAGGTATCCTCTGTAGATACCTGGTCGGCTTTTACTCGAAGGTCTTCCGCCTCCTTACGATACAAGTTGCTTTCCTTCGTGAGCCTGGAGTCGACCTGATTACTGGTTGAATCTCTCAAGACTATACAGTGCACACACACCGTTTGACAACACCTGTCTTGATTTTGAGCGATCGCCTTATAGTGTTTGCTTCGTCACTCATTGGTATAACTTGGATATATGCTGTATGGACGTTCGGTGACCAAAGAAGCAAGAGGCAAGACAACTTTTTTTTTCTTGACTAATCGTTTTTTGTTTCCTTATTTCGACACTAATCACTGATGTCATCCATCCTCTTGCGGGTGGCACGAGCACTGACCACACGCTCGACTCGACATTTTTTTTTGCAAGCATAAGGCATATGATGATATTGCGAGCAAGCTCTACTACTACTCGATGCCGAGTACCTCAATGAAAGTACCAAGCAAGGAATCCTAACCAAGAACTCCAGTCCAATCTCATGCTACAGCTACAGATGCAGGATGGGGCACGGTTCAACGGATGATATGGGGAGTGAAAAAGTCCAGCTCCGCACTGCGGCGGAGATGTACGTCATAACATAGCTATCTACGTAACAGGGCGTGATATCTTATCCTCGCTGAGGACAAGCGTAAATTGATGGGCGTACAGAATAATCAAGGGGACATGTCCCCGAAGGGTGGAAAGAAATAAGTGAAGTAAAACATTAAGCAGAAAGGACCACAAGGGCCGATGACACTGGTGTACGGGAATTACCGCGCAACAGTCACCAAAAAGAACAGAGGGGAAGGAAGGTGGTCAAGAGACAGATCGGTCACAAAGTACAGACGGAGCTTAACAAACCGGGGCATGGAGCAGCACACATCGGCACGAAACACAGACACTCGCGCACGGCGGAGAGCTGACAAGAGCGGGAGCAGCGCAACTTGGCGCACTCAACCACGTAAGCAGCGCTCATGCTCGCTTCAACTCGACTTCAAATCAGTCGGGCCAACCAAGCATCTGTCAAGGACTCCGCAGGCGGGGCGCGGCGAGGCGGCGGATGCGAAAGTGCACATCAGCAGGCAGGTCGAGATCAACTTGCATCAACACTGGCTCGCGTGAACAACCATGAACTTGCCATGGCGTCGGGGCTGCGAGCAGGCTGAGTGCATGATCCAGGCAAGTGCAGGCGCACAGTGCGTCGCGCGCAATCGGCTGGCTACAAGCCTGAGAAGTCAAGATGAAATGGCACAAATGAAAGGAAGGAGGAAGCAAGAGCCGGGTGCGGGTGCATGAACATTTCGGACGAGGGCCACCCTAGCCACACCAATTTGCGCGCCGTCAATTAGTGAGTGACCGTCCATCGCTTGACCTGAGCCGTAGTGGGCGACACGAACGAGCAAATGTCACCATTGCAAGACAGCCGGCACGAAACGGATCGTGGTAAGGGAAAAGAAATGAGGGCACCGAAAAAGCGACCGACGACAGAACGGATTTCAAGGAGGGTGGGTGTATAGTAGTGTAGGTGTGTGGAGGTAGTCATGTCGGGGCGTAACAGGCAAAAGCCGTCAATATAAAAAGAATAAAGAATTGCGTGCAGAATATAAATGAGCAAGCAGAGCGTCCGCGAAATGGTCCCCAAAATTGTCCAAAAGTTACAAGGAAGGGATGCCGTAGAGGCATATCGTAAGGATGAACAGTGACCGGTGTATCGGTAACACTCGTGAGGTACGAATGCAGTCGGGAGGAGATAGCGAAGGCGAGCGTAGGAAACAAGCTGACTGTCTGAAAACAAGAAAGAATACAGCGGCGGCGAGACACTTGCGTCCACTCATGAGAGTGAACGACCGATGCGTCTCAAGCAAACGCACACTGCTCTTGCGTCGTGTCGCTGTTCCTCGCATCAAGCCCACCGCCATGTGTCCCGGACTTGTGCTATCCTAGAGTTAGGGGAGATGAAATGCGTGTTGAGAGGTGCGGCACGGCCGCGCCGGACAATCTAGGGATTAAAGTGCTTCACAGAAGCACTCCCGAATATCGTAGACGGATTGCGGGGCTCGTAACAAACGTGAAAGCGATGCGAGATAATGCGAATGCGTGCGAGAAATGCAGATCGATGATGCGTGAAAAACCAGTAAGAAACGAAGTAATCGGTCGTGAGAAGCCATGCATTCCGGGCAGGCATCGTGATTCGTTTGCAATTCATACTGACGGATTGAGTAGATCTATGGTCAGAGGACGACCGTAGAGATAGTACCGAGCATTGACAAGGCCCGGTCCTTTTACGTCTGACCTTTCCAGGAAGAGAAGACCAGCCTTCCGTGCGAGAACATTGCTCAGAAGGCAGCCTGTTGCTGCGCTGCGGCGAGGACTGCTCCATGGCGCTCAGCTGTGCTGAGCATAAGAGCCTCATTGAGCCTAGGTCGAGTGGTCAGCATGCAGCACACAATATCAAGCCAAAAAAAGCGACTTACGACCGCAGACGCTGCGTCTCCATCTCAGCCTGGTTAAGCCTCGTCTGAAGCTGTTGTTGTGTCATCTCAAGATACTTGATATGGGTCGTCGCTATAGTAGGAAAGATCGTCGGTCAAAGATGTACATTTGACAAAAAAGGAAAGATCATCGTACCTCGATCCAGAAGGGAAACTTTGCTGGACTTCTGGTTCGAAACCGGGAGTACATCCTTGAGTCTGCGGTAGCCATCGCGCAGTTCATCGCGACGACGTTGCTCAGACTCAATTCGCTGGCGGCGGATCTCCTCGCGGCGCTGGTCTGAGTTGGCAGGAGCCGAGCTGGGCGCAAACTCCTCCTCGTCATCATCGCTTCCGTAATCATCCTTGGTCACACGTCGCTTGCGTTCAGACCGAGTGGGTCGAGAGCCGATCGGGTTGAATCGGTGCTGACCGCGGGTTGACGGCGGCAGACTGCCGTTCACTGATCCTGGCGAGCTGGTGCTGTTGATGGAGTTAGAACGGGCCTTGCGAGTCACGATCGCGGTGGACGAGGGCATGCTGTCCGAAGAAAGCTCGCCATTGCTCAAGTGAGTCAAAGCAGGCGGGCAGACACTGTCGGGCGGCGTGAACGGACGTGCCGGTGATCCGGTGGTGAAGGAAGCCGGAGACGAGTAGGCGTAGTCTGGAAGGCCGCCCGTGATGTTGAGCGAGTCGAAGGAAATGCGCGGGGAAGCAGCGCCCGGAACTAAAAAAGGACAGATGAAATGATGAGTAAATACTATCGGAAGCAAATTTCTTAATCAGACAGGGGGTATTCGATCAATACTTACGAGGGACATTAGCGACGGCGAAGGGGGAGTGAGGAAATTGGATGTAGTCAAAGCCCTGGTAGGCATCGACATAGGGGAAGGGTGGGGTAGAGGAAACAGCATCCATGGCGAAAGAGGGAGACTTTGGACGGTCGAGGTGGTCAAAGTGTTGGGACTCGATGTGGGTGGCCATTTGGACGTGTGAGAATGAGATGACAGGGAACAACAACAAGAGGGTTTGAAGCGTAAAAGGGGGAAGTCGTCAGCAAGAAGAAGAAAAGAAAAGAGAATAGAAAACGTGGGGGGAGGGGAAGAGAGCTGCAAGGGAGGGAGAGCAAGTAGAGTTGGGGGAGATGAGAAGGAGATCTGGAGGGAGCTTTATAGCGAGCGGGAGTACCAGACAAGAGTAAGGGGCTTTAATCCGGCTTACGGATCCTAGATGGCCGTTGATAGGATATTCATCCATGATACTACTCTTCACATCAGCATCCGTTTCATACATGTATTCCTCACATTAACCAGTTCATCCCGTTTGAAAATTTTGCTTCCGTTTCTCTTCATTCCTCCTCCACTGTCACATCTCGTCTTGTTCTCTCTCTCTCTCTCTCTCCTCTCCTCGCCCCGATATCCGGAGTCACTATCTCTCCATGATCCGTCACAAGTTCATAAATTTATCCGTTCTTTACCTATTTAGGCCAGATTGTTTCCTACGCTCTGGCCAAATCAGTCACGTACTCTGCCTCGAGGCAAAGAATCCCCCTTTCATTTCCCGTTCTTTCCCACTCTTCCCCATCAAACTCTCTTCTCCCATAACGGAAGCTCTCCAGATTCAGCTCAGCTCATCCCCTGCGCGCTCTGTCCAAATCTCCGTTCCTTCCATGATCACAGATGTTCAAAATAAGAAATCACCCTATCTTACCGGTAGTATTGTCCAGTCCAATAGCAAGGCACACTACAAGCAAGAATACCAAGCAAAAATAAAAAGAGAGAGAAAGAGAGAGAATCGTGAGTCGTGAGTCGTGGTCATCGTGTCATGAGTGTCGTCACATCGTATCGCCATCGCAGTCCGAGCCCCGCATATCGTCCTCCATCCACTTCATCCCATCCCGCACAAGGGTCTCCATCCGAGCCCGTTGCCATCGACATCGACTGGCCGTGCATCGTGTTCAGCACTGCCTCGCCCGACATGGTAGACCCTGTACCAGCTTACGAGTTGTAGTACCCTATAACCGAAGTTCAACGTTAATCGATCTCACCGGCCGATCTGCCGGATATGAAAGAATAGAACCGCCGATGTAGACAGAGAACTTTTTTTTTCCCAAGTTCTCTTTCTATCCCAAACGGTAAGAAGAACTTACCCCCAAAGTACGGCCCTTTCATTTCCCGGTAGTGCTCCAATCGCTTCGAGAAGCGCCAGTTCAAGAAGAGCATGTACATCTTTATGTATACAAAGGTGACAAAACAAACAAAGATCAATTCAGCCCAGTACCATGACAATCCACTTTAACTACCCACCTGAAAGCCAATGTCCACAAGCAATCCGACAACAAATGCAGCATACAGGCTTGAAAAGCCGGAGACACAGAATCCACTTGGCATCGATTTTCCATTATCATATCCAGCGGCAGCCGAATCAGTCCAGAGTTGCCCTCCGTTCTCGCACTCCCAGGTAATCTTGTCTTTCCTGAGTACAAAAAGAATCCAAGAAGTCAGTCGGATACATATCAGACAGGGACATCGATGACTGAGAAGACTCCCCGCTTCTCAAGCGGATATAAAAATGATAACTGGACGGATAGCGAAGCTCCACCACCGCAGTTGATTGAATTCTTCCACTCACCCTCGTTGAAGTTGCACAATCATGATAGTCGCCCGGACGGCACAGATGACCAGAATAAATGGCCATATGAATTTACACACCCGAGTCCAGATGTAGGATCTCTACGAGACAAAAATGCCAAGAACATTCAGCGCTCATCACTGACCGGAACAAAACAAATATCATAGAGAGGCAACGCCGGGACGCCGAAGGTGAGTCAAAGACCAACTTTCGGCGAGAATGGAGCCTCTGACGTGATAGTAAACCACAAGCGAAGAACTTACGTTTGAAAGTGCGAGGATGTTGATTACAGCCGCCGATGCGACGCCGATGGCGATGCCTCCGTAGATCTGCCTGCAGGACGAGATGGCAACGAACAAATGAGTCCTCGATCAAAGCACAAGATATGATGCACGAGGCGGGACACATAGGGACACATATGAACACGCACCATTCGGGAAAAAAGAAAAACAGATACTGTCCAAACATGAGGAGGAAGACGCCTCCTGCAATACTGTAAAGCTTTCAAGATCGAGGATTTACATCATCCAATATCCATTGCCTCCAGCGAGAAAGATTGAATATGACCAATACTTACGGTCATGACCACTGCCCAAGCAATGGCTCCATGGCGCTAAGAACATGTTGGGATTAGTTTCATTACTTATTCCGTCGGCAAAGGGCAGAAGAACAGCAATCGTAGCGGCGGACGCAATTAGACTGGTAGACATACCAGAGGCAGGACCAGAAGGCAATTGTCACACCTGGGGTGTCATCAGATGAGATTTGTCGAAAACGATGTGAAGTTACAGTATAGTGTTGGCACATACCACATGATATCGATATCAATAAATGGCCCAGGGTATAGGGTATTTCAGTAAGTAGTTTGTTCGAGTTTCAGATATAGCAGCACAGCACTGGCTGAGAAGGCCGACAATTCGGCAGAAAAAGAAGGTACGTTGATACGACGAAAAGTACAGAGCTTGGGTTAATAGGAGGGGTATATGCGCTTTAGTGCGCAAGAATTGAGAAATCGAGCAAAGCCCTCGTATGTACGTTGTGGACGAGCGAGCAAGAGCTTGAAGAGCCCCTATTAGCCCCTGTACGTATCAGCATCCAAATGAGGTCATTGATCGTCAATTTCCCAGACACATCACACATCACAACCAAATAAGGACACACAGGCAAATCGCTACCTTGGACCAGGACCATGAGGAGCCACGAAGAAAAAAACAGACCGGCTGCATAAGAAACTTTTCGTTCTTGAACTGGAAACCTGCTGGGACGACTTTCCTGAAGAACCGACGGTTTTTCTAACGGGTTCATCTTACCACTGCTCCCCGTTGCAGCTCTGCCACGCTCTTTGCCACCTGAACGTTTGATGTATGTGACTCCATAACGGTATTACATGCGATCTATAACCTTAGCTCTCCGATCAACTCCCCTCTTTTCTAGTATAGAGTCCTAATGGGATGAAGAAAGCCCCAGAGCCTTAGATACTTAGAGCCGTTGCTGTCTTTACCCGAGGGAATCAGCAATCCATGGATAATTTTCAAGCTAAGTCTCCCTCGGTATCATCGCGTTCATCTTAACACTCTTTCCATGCTTCCGTGGTTCTCGGAACTAGAGATTAGGTGACTATTAGTGCCAGTCTCGAGACATGGCTACCTCTTGCTTCGCGAGTAACAGACTTCATCTATCCATCGAGACTCAAGATGTACCACAGGACAATCGGATAAACAGACGTCCTGTAGCTATGTCCAGGGACGCGGTTACCGGAATAGCTATCGATTTGCAAATAACAACGGCCTCGTGAAATTCATGAATGTGATAGTGCACATGGTGGTAGGTACGTGGTTCCTCTCTGGCACGTGCAGTATGCTGTTCATGACTATCATTACGGTACAACAATGCAGTAGCGGCGCGGAAGTAGCGATCAGCTGTCATAGTCTACTACTCATTTGTGTGGGTCAGTGCCTTGGAAAGCGAAAATCCAGGGTGGACCATCACCGGCGCATCCGCTGTTTTCATTTTACTCGGGTCATAATAGTCACGGATCAACAACAACGGCGATGCTCCGCAGAGATAAGCAACGACGAGAAAATATGCTGCCTTTTCGTTGAAGAGGGAGATCATCGTAGCTCGGTTTATTGTTATTAACGCTATGCACCTCTATAGGGGTTGAGGCTGATCGGCTGGAAACTTGCAACACGCATCTGGACCTGGATATACTTCAAGGCGACTCTGGGTTCACAGAAGACGAATGATCGCAGGTAACAGTGACTTCTCCCAGAAATTTTCCTTTTTCGACGAGGAGCGAACGGACCTTGCTTTCGAATGTGCCGTCAACATGTCCGTCACGCTGATGTGTTTCAATCCGATGAAACACTGCGACTTTTAGCTTTCTGAAGGTTGGTTCCATTCTCGGTCGATTCGAGTACTGATCGTGAAGATAAAAGACTTTGGGCACTTTTGCTTGAAGGATCTTGTATCCGGACTTTGTCCACTTGTCTGCGGTTAGTCTCCGGATCCTCCGGATCCTGGATCCTGGATCGATAAGTACGTGCTTGTCCCTCCGAACTCTGTTCCAAGTGATCTCAACATCACCGTCACTGGATAAACGAAGGTTTGGCCTAACCGCGGCAATGAATTGCTCGAGGTCCCCCGCCTATCGCCAGCACCATCAAACACCATCGTCTTCTAGCCAGTGAAATGTCCCTGCTTAGTTCTGTGAAAGAGGGGGTATCATGTTTTGCTATCAACCGCACTAGCATCCTCCAGTCTGCTCTGGGCGTCTGAACATTTCCTATCGGCGGGTTCTCGGAATGGACAGATTCACCTCAGTCAATTCTCTCCTCCAATAGTTCCTGGTCCTGGGTGAATATCCACTTCTTCTCAGGAGTCTTCTAGTAGCTCTTTGTCAAGTCACTCTTGACACCGGTGTCATCCGTAATGAAAGTGCCGAGAAGCCTAGAAACTGTAGCTAAGTATATGAACTCAAACCCGAGCCGGGTATTCTAACCGATCCGGGTGCTGTGGTGGCTGGTGACTCCTGACTTGCCTAGACGCGCTACATACTTAATCTTAAAAGGCTAAACTTCGTTGTCGTTTATACCGCCGATTCGAGGCCGGGGTGGTTATTTCCTGATGTGGCTGCCAGCGTCTCGTTGGTGCTTCTCCATGTTCCACGGTACGCTCAGCAGTATTGGTACCATTGCAGCAACACGAGGCAGCAGAAGAGACGGTCTTAATTATCCACTGGTTCTGTCGATTCCTTCCCAGCCCAGCAAAGACCGGGCTGGACGTATCAGTTCTTCACAGCCGGTACTCAGTTCCGCAACACCTGACTTTGAATACCTGCGACGTGATCCTGGAGTAATAATTTGGTTTACCAGATCATTAAGAACTCTCAATTCTGTTCTGTTGGTCACAGGGGAGCAATGAATTGACACTGCTTTATCTTTAGACTGGCTCACTCCATGGGGACTCTTTGTCGCCTTTAACTCGCTCTTTCCCTTTGTCTTTCTCATCCTCCCTTATCATGGTGTGTCCTCCCGCTGATGTGACTGGGTCAGGATCCGACAGGAATATTCCTGTCCCCCTACCTATCTTGCAATCCCTGATCCTATCGAGCCGTGCACTCTTGCCAATATATTCCTAGCGCCCAAGAACCCAAAATAATCATGGTGGCGTCTATCATCCCAAGGACCTTACATCTCATCTTACACAACAATGTTCCGCACGAATTACAAAAGAGCGGCGGCCTGCCAAACTTAGCACACAATTTATCTTCTCAAGTTTGTCATGTCCCGTTCTCATCGAAGACCCTCATATTTGAGTTCCAACTGAATCAGAGTATATCCGGCCATTATCGATGAAACTGATGAAAGGAACTGAATACAATGATATTTCGCTACTGGAAACCTAGGTAGCTACATGATCTGTTATTTACAATGTTCGTTTGCAATGCCGGAGAGTAATTGCTTAAAGCTCATTGCTGCACATGTCGGTTCCGGGGAATGAAGGATGAGAAAAAAGAGATTGCTAGGCGGGCTTCAAAGACTATCCCCACTTCCGCTCCTACACCGAAATCTAAACCGGCTACTTCCTTTGTGCGCCCTAGGCTTTTGGGAGGTTCCGAATCGGAGTCCCGAAAATTTGCTGCTCTTATTGAGTACCGTCAGCGTGTCAGCGCCCATTTCATACGGCATCTCATCAGCAACGGCGTGTCAAAAGTTGGTGAGGGAAATGGGATACTAGGGGTGCAGTAAAACCGCGGAGACAAAGTCGATGGCAAGCGGTCAGGAAGTTTGAGTTGTGATTCATTCGGAGTCCTAGCTCTGAGGGGCTGATACGGTTGCGATAAGGCTATCGAAGCGCGCGAGCTTCCTTCTAGGCACGGGGTAGCGCCACCAGTCTTGCTCTCAGAAAGGACCAGCCTGCAGCGTCGAGTTGCAGGATCCGAAAGGCGAACAAATGAAAAGAGAAACAAAATTTTCAACAATCCAGCACTCGAATGAATGAATCAGCGGCATTGGAAAACGTTATTGAGTGATTGATGCAACCCTAGATGTTGCGCCGGAACTCAAGAAAAGACAAATAGGACGTCATCGCAAGGGGGAAGAGGCAAGAGAAAGTTATACAACAACAAGAGATATAGTCTGAATGAAGCGCATAAATATCAGGAGAAAGAGCCAACTGTTTCCGCTGAACATCAATCAGGCTTCATGCTAGAACGCATGGTCAGACTCGTCTGAATCGTCGCGAGGGGGTTCGCTAGTCACCGTTACAAGGTTATGGGACGATTGCGACTGGGGATGAGCAGCACCTTCGGGAGGCGGGGACAAGGGGCGTTCCATGTTGTGCACCATGGGCTGGTTAAGAACATTTGCGGATGCTTCTGGCGTGCTTCCGACGCTGAGTGAAATCTTCTCGTTAAGGGTTCTGAGCCTTTGTACTTCGCTCTCGAGGGCGGCGAGGCGCGTCTGCATTTGTCGCGTTGTTTTATCCAATTGGATTATGTAGTTAGTGGCTGGAGAAGGGAATATGAGCTGTCCCGTCATCAATTAAATATGCCAAACGAGCTTACCCCGCTCAAGTAAGGATACTTTGCTACTCTTTTGGTTTGATACGGGAAGAACATCCTTTAACCTCGCGTACCCGTCGCGAAGTTCGTCCCTCCGCCTTTGCTCAGCTTCGATGCGCTGACGCCTCGTAGCTTCCTTCCTGTTGTGCGCAATCTCCTGCACAACGGACATCATGTTATTGTGGTCGTCTGAGTCAGAATCGATGGAACGACCGCGACGACGACCTGATGAAGAGTTAGATGGAGACGGGGTCGGATTATAGCGCAAAGGATTCCTATGAACAAGACTTCCGCCGCGAGAAGAAGCAGGCGAGGTAGTACCGCTGGAGTTTCTTGAGATGTAAATGCCGTCGGCCGAGGTATCTGAACCCGACACTGGAGGGGATAAAGGGTCGTAGCCCGGCGACTGAGGAGGGGGAGGAGTCGCGTTTAACGGCAGATTTAGGTTGGGGGGCGAGGAAGGAGGATAACCAGGGTTAGGGTAAGCTTGGTTGGACATGAGGCCCATGTTGCGGAACTGAAATGCCTGCTGCAGCTCACCAGCCGACATTTGGCCTAGAGTGGAACAAAAACAGAATGTGAGATGAGGAAGGGCAGGAGGCAGACATGAGGATATTGGAAACCCACGAGGCGGGTGCGCGTTGGGCACGACTTGATAATCATGCATCGGCTGAGCAAAAGTCATTGACGCATAAGCTGGATCGGCAGCTTCCTGATGATAAAAGGCGTAGGGAGCCTGGGTGAGGGCAGGGTCATGCTGCTGCATTTCTATGTGTTGTTCTTGGGGATGTTGCTGGTGACGAGAGAGGTCCATATTTGAGTTGAATAGAAATGCAACAAAAAAAGAAGAACGTTGAGTTGAGAGAGCACACGAGGAGGATGTATGTATGCGTTAACGTCTACGCGAAGTTCGTTGCCGTCGTTGCTCGTGATAGTCGTGCTGATCGTGAGTGTGTTTCGTGAAAGTGAGGGATGTGGTTATAGAAAGAAAGAGAAGGGGGGAAGAGTAGGGTCGGGGGAGGGAGGAGATCCCCTCAAAGTTAACAACACGAGGCAACACCAGGAAACCAGCCTGCAGGCATTTATTCGGTCCCTGATGTTTGGCTTCGATTTATTTATTCTTATTATCCTCTGTTTGTCATACTTGTTTGCTTTACGTAACATTTCTATTACTAGTACTACACAGTCACTAGCCCTTTCCCTATTCATACATACATACATTAATTACAAGTTCCTGGTCTCTCTTTCGTTTCGTTGGTTGTATTTGGATGTCGGTCGAAATCCGGTTAATAGTATCCTTCGTCCCGCCTTGGTGACCTCCGTCCACCGCCTCCATAGCCTCCATATCTTCCCCCTTCATATTCTCCTCCCCGATCTTCCAGGTTCAGGCGCTCAGCACCAAACGTTTCGTCACTTTCACTGTATCCTCCCCCATATCCTCCATATCCCTCCTCACGAGGCGGTTCACGGTGCGATCCCCCAAACCCCCCATATCCGCCCTCAATAGACGGTTGCTCATAATCATCACGTCTTCCATAACCGCCACTGTGGCGCCCAGATTCCTCTCCGTCGCGTCCATATTCCGGCTGTATGTAAGTTGGCTGATAGCCTTCCCGGTGGTATTCAGGCTCCCGTTGCTGGTAGCCACGACCACCGTATTCTTCGCTTCTGCCCGTATTGTAAGAATCCTGATTCGATGAAGACTCGTAGCGATGTTCACGGTCATATCCCCCGTGGCCTATCGGTAAGAATTTAAATCAGGAGCCATAAAAATATTTAGATCTACGCACTATCGTCCGTGTTCGGTCTGCCATAACCCGTTTCGCCATGATAAGAATCTACAGATTCGGATTGTCTAGATTCAGACAAATATTCTGAAACATGATCAGAATGTTTGGCTCAAGAGAAACGCAAATTATTCTTACCCGCCCTCTCTTGAGGCAACTCGTAACTTCCCTGACGCCTTCCGTAGGAATCTCTGTCGTATTGACCTCCATAAGACTCCTGAGGCCTGGAATACGAAATGTCATGGTGAGACTGATAAACCGGTTCTTCCTGGTACGAGCCACTGCCTTGCTGGTAGCGACCCGTTTCATCGTCATCCCGACGCGCGTAAGAGCTCGTCTCTTCGCTGTACTGTGCACCACCTTGATATCCACCATGTCCTGTAGGAGACCGTAAGCCAATAGTCCATTCCAAATGCATGGACATACCCGAACTAGCACCATATCCAGAGCTTTCTACTTGTGGGTGTTGAGAGTACGTCGGCTGAGCCCCGGGTTCACCGGAGCTGTCCGCTCCTCCAAGACGCTTGTTCTTATGCTCGCGAACGCTTTCCTAGAGGCAGAGCTGTTTAAGAATTGTAGAGACGCATAATTACTCCAATACCTTTGTCAACGCCTGTATAGTCTCCTGGCCTTCTGTCTCACCCAGTCCGCCGAACCAACGTTGTATCATGTCCATCATGGCGTTCTGGACTTGTGAGTTGCCATTTGCATAATAGGGATGATGGAAAGCCTCCAAGATCTGACAAGATGTCACACTCGAAAACGATCACCTTAGCCTTAAATGGAGAGACAGCATACCTCATCAATAACAAGACGCGGGTCCTCGTCGTTAAACCAAGCCTGCAATACCCTAAGCCATCGCGACAGAGCATTCACATCGATGGCTCACCTGCACAATAAGATTGACAGTGTTCTCAACGACTACTTGCGCGATTTTCCCCGCAGGTTCGTTCAGAATGAGTCCAAAGTGGTCCTTGGATAACATCGAGTGACTGGGGTCGCTTGCATTAGGATCTCTAGAACGATTGAAAGTGCGTTGGATCTTCAAATTTATAGAAGCTCCATTAAAAAAGTCCTTACTCGAAAACCTAGAGCATTTTTGCCGATTGTTAGTCATCAATGTCTCTCGACAATACTGCGCCGTACTTCATACTGGTCATCTGAGTCAATGACCGCCTTGCTTCCTTCATCCAGTGCGCCCGTGACCTTCTGCATGATAGGCTAGATAGAAACAAACAAATGAGTCACCTATTCACCAGCAAGCATCGGGCAAAATTTACCATCAACCAGGGTGTAAGGACAGTATAGATATCTAAAGATCAGAATGTACGATTCTCAGCTTGAATAGTAAAAGGAGGGGGGAGAAGACAGACAGGCGTTCAAAGCATTCGTGAGTTGGTCGATTAGGTCGTTGAGACCAGGAATCATCTCGAGTTTCTTGACAATATCCCGATAGACGCTATCGCGCCAACGGAGGACCTGAAGCAGTTGCTCTTGCACCTCTTTTGGGGCGACATCATCCGGGTTGAAATCGAAAGCTTTCTGCTTAATATCATCGGCTTCATCTGCTTTGTCGGATCCACCACCAATGGGAAGTTTACTAAGGACAGATTTTAAACCTTCAGTGGAAGTATCGGCATCACCAGACTTTAACAATAATCAGTGAGGTGTATGGCATTGATAACTCTCTCCTCACCTCTTCCATTTTGTCAAACAAGTTGGTGACGCTAGCTTCACTGATATGGCTAGAAGAATTGTCAGGGAACAGTCAAGTCAGACCATGAAACCCCCATACTCCGTTGCTTCACCCATGAGCGAGTGGATAAAATCAGCACTTCCAAATGTGCCAGTCACGAGGGGTGGTGCCGGTCCATTGGGGGTTCGGACGATCACTATCATCACATTCAGCGACAATTCAAGTCAATCGTGACGTCCTGAATTACCATCATCTCCTACATGACAGAATACTTCGGAATGACCCATCTTCCTGAGTGCCAATTCGCACCAGTTACTGTGGGCAAGTAGATCCTCCATGGTGTGAAGGCCGGTCCCCAGAAGGCGGTAAGCTTCCCATAGATCGGCACCTTCACGCCCTTGAGCCCGTCGGCCATGCTCGATACACGCCTTAAAGGTGCGACGAATAAATGCGGTGGATGTGTCCCACCCTTGGTCCTCCGTCGCCATATAGTTCTGTAAATTAAAGTCGCAGATTCCGCCCAGCCAAGTCCTAAGAAATCCTGACCTTCATTCCGGTACGCTCATCGATTTCCAATTCGCGAGGATCGACCGGAGGCCTCAGCTTTGGATGAAATTGCCGGGGATCGCCTTCTTTCTCAGCATATCCTCTGCAATGGCGTTAGTTGAGTACAATGCAAGAATTTCAGTCTTACTTCGGATTGTCTATGTGTTCCTACGACAGGAATTGGTATCGCAAATAAACCAAATCGTCATAAAGCAGTACTCACGACGGGCAGATACACTGACAAACGTTCCCCAGTAATTTCAAACTCTTCGGTGGCAAAGCCGAATGTCTGCAGTCGACGTCATTGCAAAACGGCTCTATTGGCACCTGAAAGGTGCACGTACCATGAAACCTAGGACGGAGACAATCATGACGATCGTATCAGCCGATAACTTGCTAAGGCCAGCGATGTCCATTGCCTGCCAGACATTGGAACTCTTAGAATGTGTCAATAAGGTAGTCGTGACTCTATACCTGAGAATAATCGCGCAGCCAGTTTCCCTAAGACAGATACATGAGGCTATCCCCGCAGCTTGCAGAACTCAGGCAATCACATACGAAGTAAACTCGTTTGACATCCATGCGGCCGAATTTCTCTCCGCCCTTTGCAGCCGCGAATACAGAAGATGCTAGTCCAAATAAACCACCGCTTGACGCGGCAGTGCCAGCGGTCTTCGCGAGGCTCCCAAGGATACTTTCGATATCTCCATGTCTAAAGGCCTTGTCTACCAAGGAACATCACTTCAACAACTTGATGATAGAAGGCTATTTGATTGGACTTCACCGTTCAAATACGAGAAGTCGGGTATATCTCCAGCCCCAAAGGCACGAACGCCAGTCGGTGCAAGGACGATAAAGATCGTGCAGAATAGAAGCAGTTCAGTGATTGTATGCATATCAATGATGATGATGATAGTCAGTTGTTAAGAGGGTTCATTTCACTTGGAGACGTCATTTTATGGCTCGCGCTTTGCCAAGCAAGTGAGTGGACACGTGCATTTCACGTGCTTCGATAACGCGTTACGACAAATATAGAAATGAGGGACAGAAAGCATTTTGACTGAGCTATTAAGAAAAGTGCACTATATCAGACTATATCATAGTATCAAGAGGAATTTCGGCTCGCATCCTGACCAGATCAACGAGAGATGCATTCACCGGTACAGGTTCGTCATATCGTTTACCCAATGTCATTAGGTACCCATTGAGATATTCAACCTCCGTCATCCTCTTTCCTTTTTTCAAGTCTGCCAGCATCGATGATGTGTTGCTCTGCGTGACCCGTGCTACTCGCTCGACCTCTTCTAACAGGCTGCTCAGGGACAGTTCAGAAGGGATATAGACGTCATCAGGGTTATCTTCGGGATCGCGGTTTTCTATGGCTTCCTTTCTGAACACTCTTGATGCTTCTTTGCATACACGGTAAGCGAGTCGTCGTCCCTCATCATGCTCGAATAATGACCCGTTGCGACAACCGAGAATTGCAGTAATGGGGTTGATGACGCAGTTGACCACAAGCTTCTGGCGCAGGAGGACCTGCATATCCGAGAACGCTTCCCACTTCGTCTGCAGGCTCGGCAGATTCTGCAGAACCGCAACCGTGTTACGGAGCGATCGATAGCGCGTAACTTCTGGATCATTGCTTGCAGACGCGATATCTTGGAGACTGAGACGTCCCCTTCCATTGCGAGTATTGCCATTGTGCAAACTTCTTTCGAAGTCCCTCCTGCCATCAGGTACAATCCCGAAGCGCAACTGGCCAATCCCTGCATGTACCGTGTGGAAAGGAGCGCGCTTGAGCCAAACTCCGTGGGTGTTGGAAACGAGTATGAAGTTCGGTCGTTCCTCCGGCTCATGAAAGACGTTCTCCATGAGTCGCTCGTACGACGCCAGATTTCCATTCTGCAGCAAGGCAATCGTGCTCGACGGTGACAACCGGTGCTTGACCTCCTGAATCGCGTCCACAGTTGAGTGTGCCTTGCATGTGACAAAAAGGGAATCGATGGGGGCAATCTCCGTGCTTTTTGTTCCAAACGGCACTTCATTCGCGTGAGATCTTCCGATGACACCCTTTTGCGCGATTGAGCTGCCTCCGTGAGTGGATCTTCTCGCTTCTGCCAGCCCATCATTCGGCTCCGATCCTTCGAGAGAGCGTACAGATTCCGATTCGAAGCCTGAGACGGAGTTGACAACGCCGTCATATTCAATGTGCAGGGGAAAACCTCGCGTGCGCCTTGCAGTCGACGCGGTTTTGAACATGAGGGTAACGACATGTTTCTGGGATAAATTTCGACGCAGGTGGAATGCCAGGAGCTGACCGACGGGGCCCAAGCCGAGGACATGAAATCGCATGTCACTACTGGAGCTGGTAACACTTGGACAGACATGAAAACCCGCTTCGAGTCACTGTTGGTTGAAGTGTCGTGAAATCAACATGCTGAATCGAACTCACGAGGAAGTCTTCAATGAATTGGGTGGACCTGTAAGCGGCGGTAATGAAGATCAAGAACACATTGGTTCTAATGCAGAATATAGGAAAGAAATTGAGTGGTAGTACCTTGTGCAAGACCAAGACTTTACACGTCGTGTCGTGTCTGAAATTTCGTTGACCTTGTGATCGTGAGAATCGTAAAGTAGAGCCCTGCCAAGTCTGGTCGCGAATGAAAGATATATATAATATATACGTCTTCCAGCTGCGTTTTGGGATGGACAGGAAAGCTGAATTGCATGTATCTCTAAAAGTGGGCCATGATGACGTGGTGAAAGTTGCTCGGGCTAATTTTCGGGGAATGGGAGAATGGAAAGCGTTCATCATTGGTTGTCCTCTCTTCTTCAGGTCACCTTCCCGTCCCGGGCGTTCCGCTTACCGCTCCGCCGTTATATATAATCCGCATACAGTCTGCCGACAATTCGCCACTAATCTGATCCTCCTTCAAGTTGCTCTGAGACTCTCACCTTCACCAGCTCAAAGGTATGGCCTCCATCTTACTCAAGAGAACCGGACACAAGGTAAGTACGACATGTAACAGACTACTTTTGAGTATTCAGGGTCCTGATCAATGCACAGATGCCCCAAGTAGGGTGAGTGATATGACCAACCATGTTCAGACTCAAACAGTCCAAGTGACGCGCAACATTGCATAAGCTTCGGGCTCTGGAAGGTATGCGTTTCCGCCCAGACGCCCGGGGCTGAAGTCGCTGACTCGTTTTTGCCTTAGGTTACAAGAGATACCTGTGCTGATGTACGTCTATGCGGAATGTTTCGATTTTCTAGTCATTAACAATGCATTAGACTGTATATAACGCCATTAAAGCTGGATATCGTCTTTTTGATGGGGCGGGTGACTATGGTAATGAAAGGGAGGCCGGTCAAGGCGTGGCAAGAGCCATTAAGGATGGTCTCGTGAAACGTGAAGAACTCTGTGAGCAAATTCGTTTCTTCTCCCTGAGTAATACGTCTGCCAATCACGCCTTGCCACTTCGGTAGTTATCACTTCCAAGGTGACTGCTGCTCAAAAATAAATCTTTATGTAACTACTTACGGGCATGCAAGCTCTGGAATACCTTCCATGCACACGACCATGCGAAAGCCCTAGCCAAGTACCAGCTTGAGCTCTGGGGGATTGATTACTTTGACCTGTTCTTGGTCCACTTCCCCATCTCGCTGAAGTATGTGGATCCCAAGCACCGCTATCCTCCTGAATGGTGGGGTGATGATGGGAAAGTTCACCTTCGTATGTGTTGATGAAATTTTACCAGCGGATCTAAGGATGATCAGTCTTCCTCCAGAGAATACCCCGTTCCAGGAGACATGGACAGCCTTGGAGGAGCTCGTCGATGAGGGACTTACTAAGAATATAGGCATCAGGTCGTTTCATTACACTGCACTTCTTCATGTTCAATATTGATCTCGATCTATTGTCTAGTAACTGCCAGGGATCCATCATCCTTGATATATTGCGCTATGCCCGGATAGAGCCTCAAGTATTGCAGGTCGAACTCCATCCGTACCTTACACAGGAGCCGCTTGTCAAGTTGTCCAAGGTGCTCGGTATCGCTGTCACAGCCTACTCTTCTTTCGGTCCGCAGAGTTATCTGGAACTTGGTACGAACAAAGGTGTTGTCTCACTCTTGGAACACGATGTCATCACCTCGGTTGCAAAAGTACACGAAAGGAGTCAGTACCGTTCGACTTCTGGTCTGACGCAAATTGCTCATATGCCTTTCGTATTACAGCTCCGGCACAGGTTCTTCTCCGTTGGGCTACGCAGCAAGGCATTGCCGTCATTCCAAAGAGCAATAGCCATGAACGCTTAGTGGCGAATCTCAAATGCAATGACTTCAATCTTTCGGAAGCTGAGCTGAAGCAACTCAGCTCTCTCAACATCAACCTGCGCGTGAGTCCAACAACCCTCTGAGAAACACAGATCGTAGGTCTGATATGTCCTGACTTCTCAGCTTAATGACCCTGCGGACATCGACCCGCGTCTAGGTATCTTCGCGTAGATAAGATAAGCTGGCAAGTTCAAGTGTCCTGTGACCGAACTGCTCGCAGATCTTGTTCAGGCTCAGTGATAACCTGTTACTAGACAGTGTATTTGTGGTGTGATGAATGTCAATTTCGTGACTCATGAACTGCGGTCAACTGCGCCGTAGTAGTGATTTGTGTTGATCGGACTTTGAACTTGAGCTATAAAGGAAGGTGGTCGCGTCATGGCCCCATCAACTATCAACTCAACCATTGCCAGTCAGTAGTACTAGTACTACACTCTATTCCGCTTTCAACCACTATGCCCTCCTATAAACTCAAGCTTACAAGCCCTGGTGGCGAAACTAGGAGACTTACATTCACTGCTCAGCCTTCATGGCTCGACCTCAAACAGAAGATCGCCACCCTCTTTGACATTCAGAGCGCAGCAGTCGCAATCAGCTATGAAGACGGTGATGGCGACATCATCACCATGAGCTCACAAGATGAGCTTGAGGACTATTTCCAGACAACCTACAAGTCTGGTCAGGTAATCAAGTTCTCCATAGTCGACAGATCCAATGCGCAGCAGGCAACTCAGAAGAACGCACCGCCATTCGCTGAAGAGCTCGACGATACCCCTCCGGGTGGTCTCCCAACCATGGGCCCGACCATGTTCATTGAGGTTGACGACGGAGGCTGGCAACGTCTCCCTCGAGTTCCCGAAATATTTGAAGTTCCCGAGGAAGAATCTAGGATGGGTTCTGGAGAAGGGCATGCGTTTGTGGAGGTTGTGGATAGCGACGTGGAGAGTCAGAATAAGGGTAACGACCTTGCGTCTCCGGAGCACGCGCCGAGTGGTGACATGTCCACGCGCCAATTAAGGCACAAGGGCAAACAGAAGGCTTCTTCCAACACCGGGGCCACCAAGTCGACGTCTTCAGCATCTATTGTTGACAACGATTTCCCAAATAAGCCTTCTGTGCATGTTTACGATGTTTCTGACGCCGGGAGATCCCCAATAGTGTCGAGCCAGGGTGAGTGTCTATACGTTTCAACGGACTCGCTCATTTTACGTATTATACTAAATTGTAGGTCTACCGGAAGGAAGGAAACCGTCTGGAGGTACTGGTGTCGAGAACCTTACGGGTTCATTCGGAACCGTATACCCCGCCTCTCCGCCACAGGATGCATTTAAGGGGATACCGCATGCGAGGGATATTCTAGGCGTGGGTGAACGTAACCACCCCCCCGACACGCCATCTATGCACTCTGAAATGGCGCATACCAACCCGTATACGTCGGGAGGTGCATCACTGCGGGGCTTCGGAAGCACAGTGCCTGATGGTGATGAATCGACGAGCGGAATTCGTACACCTACAGTTCAGCCGGTACCACTGCATCAGTCTAGCTTCGTCCAAGACGTAGCGAATCTGGTCGATAACATGGCGAACGCCTTTGCTTCTCATCCAGAACTGTCCGAGGGCGTCCGTAACATTATTAGAAATGCTGTTGAGGGCAGGTACTGGAGCGTGGAGCGTGATAGAATCGTCGGTATATCTGAAAATGTTCGAGTCGCCGCAGAAGAAACGTCCTCGCGCATAACGCAAGCAGCTGGAAGTATGGCAAACAGCGCTGAACGTGACGCAGTTCGCCTAGTTGCAGAGGCTCTAGGTGGAGTCTTCCGCGTCTTAGGCGAGTTGAGTGGCGCGGGTGGGACTGAACATTCTTCAAGAGATCAGCGGCCGCTTCCATCAGGTCCTCCTCCGGCTCAGGCTGATCATCCTCATCGCAATTCTCATCATGAACGACCTCATTACCCAGCAAACTGGAGTGGACCAGCGCATCTGGGTGGAAGCCGCCCTGGAAGGTGGGATTGGCACTACTTCAAAGGCGACCATGGCCCAGGTTTTGACTCTGGATATCGACCCCAACCTGGGGTTGGACCCTCGCACTCGTGGGGGCCGGTTCCTACTGCTCCTCAAGCTCACCGGAGCAATACGTGGGGGCCAGGTGTATCCCTCCCGGATTACCCTGCCGGGCCCGCGAACGATGGCGTGTATGGGGGACCGAATCGACCGAATCTCCACGAGACCAAGGCACAGCTGGAAGCAGCAAAATCTGTGTACAAAGCCGAGAAGGAACGATTCAGACAGGAAAAGGAAGAACGCCGAAGACAGAGACGTGCGTTCGCACAGAAGAGGTCCGAAGAGAGACGCGTCCAACGACCTGAGTGAGTAATCATTTTCTTGCACCGGGAGTTTTTTCAGCTCATGGCGTTCGTGATAGTGGGACAATCAGAGAAGAGGAGATTGTTGCTCGTATACCGCTCCATCACACGCCCCAGGCGAGATCCTCCAGGAATCCGCACACGGAGAGCTACAGTATTCCGCCGCATTCGTTGGGCTCTGTCACTAATGTAACATCATCCCAACCTCCTCCCGTCCAGGCGACCAGCGTCTCGTCTCCTCGTAAATCTGCTCCAGGAACGTCCATTTATTCTACCATCGACCCTATTCCTATTGTTCCACCTGCCCCGATCCCTGCCCCGATCCCTGCTGTGCCTACAGCTGTTTCGATGCCGCCAGTTCCTCCACCACCACCAGCTCCTCCCGCTCCGATATCCAATTATGGTGCTTCCGCACCAGCACCCAAATTTACTGCAGCTCGAACGCAACCTCCAATCATGTCGACACTGCCCTCTGGAGTTGGTGCTTCTCTGGGCCCTTATCCTTGGCCAGCGCCGCCATCTCGTGACCCCTTGCGCAGAAGGCATCTGACGACTCTTCGGGAAAGGATTCAAGCCCGACTTTTCGACATGGGAATTACGCCGGCTTCCCAGCCTGATATGCTGGATATTCTGAATACATGCACCAGCCGCACTGATTCTCCTGACGATGATGAGGTTCTTGCAGATGTATTATCCGCCATGAACATGAGGGGGAGCCCATCACCGCGGGCTGGGACTTCCGGGTTGCCTCACTGACCGACGATTGCTAATTATAATCAAGTTATTTGCCCTTCCTAGGCCTGTTTGTTTTTGCATCCTTGATACGTGTACAGTTGTAGTGCCCAACCAGAAATAAGTATAATCTGATATGCCATTCCGAAATGTATTAGTAATACGTGTTTGTATTGAGAATGAATTGACAGTTATGGATGGATTGTTATAGTACTTAGTGGGTGCTTATGGATGATGATTTATCGACGTCCTTGGCGGAAATAGAAAACTTGCGTCGATCACACACAAAGGGAACAGATTTGCATCCCTTTGTTCTACTTTTGTACAGAACTCGAAATTAGGAACCTTTGGTGAATAAAATTATATTCTCCCGACCTTGTGATATAAGCCCCATTGCATATTCTTTGAAAGCCAGCGGTCTGAAATCACAGTCAAGCCTGCTACCACTGCACTTGGATATATCCGAGTGCATTTCTCGTCCTCGATAGCTTCCTTTTCCGATTCGTTCTGTACGTGTGGCCGATAACGTCAAGCATCTGCGCTTTGGTTAGGTTCGTTCTAAGGTGCTGTTATTCGTGAACCGTCCGCTCTTCTTCATTCCCATCATCTGCTCATTCTTCTTACATCTCACTAAGCGATTGTTGATCTGTCTGCCGTCGCTCCGAAGATGCGTCACAAATCATCGCCGATAATGTACGATCGCCAGGACGAAGAAAGTATCTTGCCACTATTTGTGGCCCCGAGAGTCAAGGGCTTCCTCAAAACACCCCTTACCCAGTCAAGGACTCAGATGCGCAGAGATCTTGCGGCCATCACCCAGGATATCCGTGACCTGCAGAAAACTCGTCGCGACTATGTTACCGCCGATGACATCGAGGAGATGGCCGGTATGGTCGCCGAGCGAACGGTACTCCTATGGAGGCTCTTCTGCATAAACAAGTTGCCCGTCGAGATCCTGCAACGGATATTCGTACTTGCGGCGCTCTCCGTACCGTGCCACGAAATTGCGCGAGCGAGGATGACACTAGTCGCCGTTTGCAGCCGCTGGCGATGGACAGCGTTTGGTACCCCGGAGTTGTGGTCGATAATTAGAGTCAATAAACCACCTCCCTTGCCCATGGTACAACATTGTCTTCAGCTTGCGAGGGCATATCCTATCCTACTTATCATCGATATACGCAATCCAAATTGGAGCAAGCGCGAGCAGGATGTCCGCGTTGGTCCTGACAAGTTACAATCCTTGATGCAGTCGGCTGCATCCACACTGAACCGTGTCTCTCGGCTAGTGATCTACGCGGACACGTGGATCGAGATTTCGGTGATCGAGTTTGTCCTACACGCGATTCCGCCTCCGCCCTTGTTGCAACGTCTTGAAATACATCGGACTGGCGATTCTTATGTGAGCTTCCGGACACCCGCAAGTCCTCCGCCAGGTTTAAGTACACCCTTCCGCCTCTTCAAAGGGGCTCGCGCTCCAAAGTTGGATCATCTCACTTTCGACGGCGTCTTCGTGGATTTCCGATCTGCTGCTTTCACGAATTTAAGGACTCTCGAAATGCGAAAAATGCCTATAGAACAATTGCCCACTTTGGCGGATTTTCTTCCGGTGTTGCATGGGTCACCATATCTAGAAAAGCTGCTGTTCGGCGGAGCTTGTCCGAAGCTACCTGGATCGAGTGCACCAGCGTGGCAGCCGGTCCAGCTCTCGCGTTTACTCGAGCTAGAGCTCAGCGATCTTGTTCCCAATTACTGCACATTTCTCACGCAGCTCATCCGCGCTCCCAACTTGCGGCGGTTGACGCTCAGCAGACTCCGTGGTTCAGACTTTACACCGTTTTTCGAGAGGCTCTGCGGACGATATCCGAGGGTAACCGTCTTAACTTTGAACGAGCTAGATACAACCAACGTTCCAGTGCTTGCGGCGTGGTTTCGTTCGATGCCTCTTCGCCATCTTAGTGTCGCTCGTCTCCCTGACGCATTCTTCGAAGCCTTGTTCCCAAGCATGGTGCAGGTCAACCCCAGACAGCGAGAGCAACAACAGTTCCATGTATGCCCTCGGCTTGAGACGTGCCATCTGCTCGAGTTCGGTTCCGTTAACTTCGAAACGTTCAAGAGGTTTTGTGAGGCAAGACAAGGCACGCTACGAAATATCGTTCTGTCCGAGTCGAACCCGAGTCCGCGTAAAAATGAGACAACGGCATGGTGCAAGGCACGACGAGTAGTTTGGATGCCATGGAGTGAGGAACCAGAGCCTGTGCACGGGGAATATTTCTACAATAAAACAACTTGAAGGGACGAGAAGAATATATGCAATATAAAATACGAAGAGATATTACAACAAAATGTTGAATTAAGAAATGACACATGCGTCGATCAGTCACTTTGGATGATCGGCAACTCCAGTTAGATGCAATTTTTTTCTGTCAGTGTAGAAACGCTCACATGAGGTCTGCCCTCGTTACCCTTTCCTCAAATGCCATCCACAGAGCCAACTATATCAAAAGTATCGGCGGCAAAGGCGGGAGCGAAAGCTAAAGAGAAGGGAAAGGAGAATGCGAGTGACCCAAGAACGACCGCTGCAGAAGCCTCTGGAGGGGTTTCTGGACCCTCAACCAGCCTTTGTTTACAAAACGCTGTAACAAACGACGAATCAGAATGGCCGTGGACTACGCTGGTAGATACCTCAGTCGGGGCTCGACCTCCAGTTTTTACGTCGGACGGAAAGTAAGATGTCTGTTCTTACTTTGCGATTGTTCATATCTCACGTCAGACATTTTCTAGCTACTTTTTCTCCGTGGTCGGGTCCACAGTCAAAATTTATTCCGTTGCGAGCGGGAAAGTCGTCTCGACACTATCCGCGTCATCGATAGGTAGTTCAGGTCATCGAGTTGCCGCGGGGGGACATTCGGACGTCATCACCTCAGCCATCCTCAATCCAAACGATCCTTTTCAGCTCCTAACAGCCTCTCTTGACGGTGATATTAAAATATGGAATTTCCTCGATGCCGTGCTTGTCGAAACAATACACATCGGAAACCCTATATCACATATGTGCGCACACGGCAAGTTCAAAGGACATGTTTTTATTGCGGTTCCGACAAAGTTAAGGAAGAACGCAGGCAACTGTGAGTCTTCCAAAATGACCGCACCTGACGTATATTCACTCGATAATCGGATTAGCATCTCTTGAAACGGGGAACACACTCATCTACCGCGTCTCGTTGAAGAAGAAGCAGGCATCAAAATCGGGCCGTTGTAGGTCGTCTGAGATCATCCGTATTGGCAAAACAAAGGCTGCAGTATCCGTGAACATCTCACCCAGTGGATCCTGGTTGGTTGTGGTAGCGGGACACAAGGCATATGTTTGCAACACGTCCTCACAAGAATCCGGCTTTACCAAGTTTGTTTCTCCGGAAAGGCTCACCTGCCTTGCATTCCATCCGATTGAAGATTACTTCGCTACGGGTGATGAGATCGGGCAGATTAGACTCTGGTATTGCCTCAACAGCCGGGTAACATCCGGCAATGCTACCGGGGAAAGGAAGGCGCAAACAACTACAATGCATTGGCATGCACATGCAGTTTCATCTATCACATTCTCAAGAAATGGCGCGTACTTGTTAAGCGGAGGAGAAGAGAGTGTGCTTGTAATATGGCAGATCCAAAGTGGGAGAAAAGAGTTCGTGCCCCGCTTGGGTTCGCCCATCTTAACCATTACGGTGCGGACGTCGGACGACACTGAGGAATACCTCGTGGGGCTTGCAGATGGAAATTATTTGTTTATAGATTCTGGTTCTCTGAGCGTTACTCGTGCTACTTCGTGTATGAGACTAGGTGAGAAAATTGTTCGGGGTACAAGGAGCGTATCGCTTATCCAGTATCTAGATCCCAAGGGAATAGGACGACCAGCCCACACACCGATACCACTTGCGGCGCACCGGAACACATCAACACTGATTTTACCTGCGTCTCATCCGTCGTCAATTCAAATATTCTCACCCTCCTCTTCCGCCTTATCCGAGCTAGAAGTATCATCGTCTAACAGGGTGTCCCGCCGGGACGAGAAGTATATTGAACACGCTCGCGTTGATTATGCCGTAATCAGCTATTCAGGAGACTGGATGGCGACTGTAGACTCCCGCAATAACGAGGAAGAGTTCGCTGCTGAGATAAACCTGAAACTCTGGAGGTGGGACTCTTCTACATGGTTGCTCAATACAAGAATAGAGCGCCCACATGGTTCGGAAAGGGTTGCTGCTGTTGACTTCCTGCCTCAGATTGCGGGTAAGGATAACGAACTACTTATGACGGTTGGTCGGGATGGTATTGTCAAAACGTGGTCCATAAGGACAGTCGCCGTGAAGGACCGAACCGTCGAAGGTGAGCCATAATCCCTGGTTATTTCACTACTTTGGTTACGGATACCGTCAAAATTCTAGACTTTTGGATAAATCGATCGATCCTGTCATTCCGCTCTGAACTACCTACCGATGCCCACTGGTCACCTGATGGGTCTCTTCTGGCCGTGTCATTTGGTCGACAAATCGCGCTTTATGATCCTCGATCAAACATCCTACTTGATTGTCTTGTCTCTATGGATATCCGTTCGATAGAGAGTGTCCGATTCGTGGGTAGAACGGGAAGATTCCTTCTCGCTAACGGAAGGAATAATGCAATCTTGTGGGATCTGGTCTCACGGAAAGGTTAATAATCACTCTTTACCATCAAATGCTTTGGCTTACACTGTTCTCAACAGTCTGCTGGCATTACTACACCCCCCTTACGATTGCGCAGTCTTTGGGTCATCCTCGCGAAGATTTAGCGGTCCTTGTCATCCAACCATTCATGGAGGATGACGCCGTTAGGACATGCAAAGTCTTGCATTTCAACCCGACCTCACCGAAGCCATTCGACGTTAAGACTCTTCCATTCCGCTTCCGCGCGGTAGACTGGGATAGGCTGAATAGCGGAAGTAGGTTTTTAATCGGGATAACATACTCGTGGAACGTCGTTGTTTGTGGTGATGACTCACCAAGTCCATCCGGCGCGACGGATGCGCCACGAGAAATCGACAGGTCAGCCGGACTCCTCCCCAAGAAGACCTTGTTCCAAGATATTTTCGGTAAATCGGCTTTGTTGGATATTGGTGAAGAGAAAGCTCTTGCTCCAAGTCCCGAGTATGCAGACGGGAAGGCGGAAGGACAAACCATTCTATCTCTGCTCGACGTTCCAGCATATCTCGCCCCGCCACTAGAGACTGCATACTCCTCACTTATCGGTAGCTTCCTAAGGAAACCTAAGGTAAACGCTGAACCAGAGTTGCCGCGGGAGAATGATGAAACCGATGACATGGTTGTTGACGACGAGTCTGCACCGTTACTTTATCAACAAAGAACGGTGAAGGATAGCGAGGTAGAAGATTTGGTCAATCTTTTCAAGGAGCAAACAATCGATAGTGGGTCCAATCATTTCCAAAGCTGATCCTTGATTAATCATTATGTACCTATCTTCCAAAAGGGTCACCTCGCCCTAACAATCTAAATGGCATCGTTAATGGGGTCTCGAAGATTCGTGCCAATGGCATCCACTCAGGCACCGTTACTCAGTCACATCCTTCAACACCGCAACCTCTCCGGACCAACAAGGTCTGCAGCAACTCTCAAAAGTATATTGCTTCGCCTCAACCAACCACGACTGCAACGGGCAGTATTGGCCAAAAGCGGAAGAAAAGTATATCATAGGACTAATGGTAAAAATGTTTTGTCATCTGTGGTCGTTTATTTACAACGCAGATACTAGATAGCATGATGCACGCAGAATACGAGATATGAGTGGCCTAACTTCGGGCAATATGGAGAGGATGTGATGATGCAACGGGGATAGACAAGAACTTCAGATAGACTTGCGTGGTGGTCGACTGCCTTTCAGATGTATCAAAGCGAGGGCAGCATCGAGAACCTCCTTTTTTTCGATGAAGCTGGAGTTGTTGAAGCTTATGCTGCGGAAGAGTGCATTGCGCGATTCACTTCCACCCTGAGAATCCGACACTTTCCTATCTAAGATCCTTGGAGATGGCTTTTGCGGCTTCCTGTCGGTCCTCCGGCGCTGGATTCTAGGCGTACCCATTGCAGGCGACGGTTCCGGGCTCATGGACTCCTGGACCGTGTCGTTGGTTCGAGCTCTCTTCGTGGTACGCTGATCATTCAAGCACGCCCACTCCAGGGAACGCCGCTTCAATTGGCGATTAGGCGACTCCGTTGCAGCCCCCGGCAGTGGTTCTTCAGACGGGGACGCGTCAAGGATGGATCTAGGTGGGGAGGACGGCAGGAAATCCCAGATTCCGGGCAACGTATGTTGTCCAACAGATTCCATTGAGATACTTGTGGACGGGTGCTCCGTATCGTGGTCGGGAAACAGACGCAGAGGAGATTCGTTCGACACTGCATTGGCGATGACGTCGCCCAGGATATGCCTGTTGCCCTGATCCACCCTCCCTACTCCCCAAATCTTAAGTGGCGTAACTTGGCCGCTTTCCTGAAGTCTATTAGAGGGCCTTCGTTTATTCTGGAACCAAACAGACACGACTTTCAGCTCTCTGAGAAACACACGGATTAGCGGGCGTCCGACAAGAAAGATCAGTTCACTGGGTCGACTTACAACCCGAGATCTTCGGCAAGAGCGCGTCGGGCCTCTAGTGATGGGCTTGCCTCTCGACTCGCCATTTCCTCTAGCGCGAGGCGCTGATCAACTGTCAGCTTGCGTCGTGTCTTCTTCTCCGATGAGCTTGCACGTATGGTCTCTGTTTTCCCGCTTTCAGGTGTTTTGAGAACAAAGTGAACTTGAGTACTGCATGGCTCCGTGGGCTGCAGAAGGCTGACGTGGGGAACGTTATGCTCTAGCCGTTGTTCTTCCTTCGGAACGACCTCAACAGACTGAGAAGTCGCACCAGTAGAGCGGGTAGAGCGCTTCGGAGGTAACATCTTGAATTGGGATGAGTGCCCAAGCTGGTGAAGTAATTGTGAGCCCTACACACACACTCATATACGTCCGTTTGAGGCTGGCATTAACAAATATTTGATTAGTTGTGCGGCTGACTCGGGAATACTAGTAACAATAACAAAACCACAATATGATTTGGAACTGAACCAACTCCAACAAACATGCAGAATGTGCATGTTAGGCAGACAGGATATCACAGATCGGTGAATGATTGAAATACGCCGTAAACGAATATGTATTAGGACGTTATACCCAGAGATGCTCTAGTTTGGCTGACGAACAGCCCCTTTCCTTTCACCATTGGAACGATCTTGTCACCAAACGTCAGGCCCCATAGCGTACCAACATACCCTGCGCCGTGGGACTAATTTGGAATAAGGGTTAGAGATGTTGTGCGAGTGGCGAGACATCATTCAGCGATACATACCGTTCCGTTTGTGATAAATATGCCTTCGAGTGCAGTTTTATATTTCTTCTTGGGCTCTGCGCCCTTAATAAGGCTCACCAGATTAGCGATAATTACCGCCACATGACCAGGGGCCTTAGCAAGTTGTTTCTGTTCCTTGACAGCAATGATATCCCCCCCAGCAAAAATGTCTGGATGACCGGCGAGCTGCAAAGTCGGTTCGATTAAAACATAACCACGATCGTCAAGAACGTTGTCTCCAAGGGACTTCAGCAGATCAGTATTCGGTCTTGGTCCGCGCGTCAGGAGCTAAGTGGAAGGTCTCAGTTTTCATTCTCGACAAGCTGAGGCACTTACGACAACATCAGCGTTAACTTTCTGGCCTTTAGCAGTATCGATACTGCTGAACTCGTCTTCGGGAATTTCATCAACACGGTCTTCCAATATGAATTTAATGCCACGATCCCTCCATCGTTTCAGGACATCCTTTCTGAATTTCTCTGGATATGTATCATTGAGGGGTAAAGGACTTGCGTTGACGATAGTAATTTCTTTTTCCTGTGGCACATAAGTGTCCCCTCGTCAGAAGCGAGATGATAGAGCAAGGTCCCAAACTTACAGGATATACGTCGCGTATCTCTCCAGCAATCTCTGAGACCAATACGATTGATTCAGACGTAAGACCAACGGGGAAACGTGACTACGAACCTAGTCCGACTGAACCAGCACCGATTATCGCAACTGCCTTTGACTTCTGGATTTTCACTCTCCAGGTTCGGACGGACGACAAAAATTCTTCCTTCTTCCCTGAAAGAGTGGCCAGCGCGCCTTCCCAAAGACTACCAGTGGCTACAACGAGGAACCTGACCGTTGCAATTCAATCAACGCAATGTTCAACCAAATGATGAGCAGGCTCACCTATATGCAAGCTTCTCTCCGCCTTCGAGAAGAACATCGCCACCTGCGCCATTAGAGTTTGTCTCGATGCCAATGGCCTTGCCGATCTTTATTGTTCCAAAATCATTCACGAAGAGCGAGTCGTAGGGAATCAGAGCCGTATTCTCAAGATCGCCCTCTGTAGTGACGAGCATTCGAAGGATTGCAGGCAGATGAACATGAACCTCTCTATGGGTGACCAAGATGAGATTATAATTCGAAGTGATTGCGGGAAGCGTCTGGGAGAGCTGTCGAGCAACGGCTGCGCCAATGCCTCCACCGCCGATTACGACAATGTTCTGCTTGCTGGACATGTCAGGGGAAAGAGCAAGGTTGAAACGAGAAGCACGAATAGCACTGTACTTTGTCGAGAATCCATGGCTGCTTTTATACGCGCTTGGGAAGATAGTAAGATATATGGGAATGCGAGACGGAGAAAGTGATGGATTGAGTAAGCGTGACACATTTTTACGGAATCGTGTTTACGTCCTCACCACATGTCAAGGATTTCTTATTTAGGCTAAATAGATGATAAAATATGCACAAACGAGTCTCACGATACAAATGGTAGACTTCTTCATATTGGGCTTTGCAAGGTTAAGTAGGCAACCGTATGCCGTCTGGCAAGACCAATTTAGAGCAAGTAACATATGACAAACCTGTGTGCTAGAATAATTCACAACTTGAATCTTTATCTGACATTCCGTTCAAACAGGCAAAAAAAATTTACAATATTTATTTCTAGGTCGTAAAAGTGTGTATCTTATAATCTGGATAGATCCCGTAAGAAATCTCTGACATGCAGTGCCTGAGCGTAATCGGACTCGGGAGTTTTTGAAAGTGGGTTCGATCAAATGAGTGTTACAGTGTTTTTCATAAGTCCTGCGACACGTGCCTTTTGCGTGATTTTTGACTCGCGTGCCCCAAATGGCCGAAAATGAACAAAATGGCCATTTTCTCGGTCAATACAGCATATAGAGACATGATATGTCCATGTAAAAATACTACTCGAAAAGCCGATTCTGCACATGTAAAAAAGTCTAAGAAATGTCGAGTGTGTGCAATAGAATAGTGATGACAACATCGACAAAGCTATGACCCACCTCCTCCTTCACGGAATGCAAAAATTACAGCTCATCCAATATCGCACGTAAAAATCTGGTTTAAGCACGATAAATCGGGCCTACCCAGTGTCCATCCATGTCCAACTTTTTGTGGCCTCTCATTGTGTTGTTCATGATTGAGCTCCACGGTCTTCCTTCATGCCTGCTGACAGAAATCTTCCCTGCAGCATTGCACTTCTCATAACTCGCATATTCCAATACCAAAAAATACAATTCTTCTCGGTAAATTCACGTGCTAATGATAGCTTTCGGACAAGGTATAAATTGAGATGAGCCAACTGGGTGTATTGTTGAAATACATGTGTCTACTCTATGTTACAGTGACGTATGTATTTACCGCAGGCGACCATTCCGGAAGTCGCAACTCTTTCTCTGACCATCACTCACTCCCGAAGCTAAGCCCGTCCACACCATCAACATCTCCTTCGCCTTTCGAGCCGGAATGGTCCCAGAATGCGTCAAAGAACCAGCAGCAGCAGATGAGCCAAACACAGTTCACGGTGCCTCCTATCGCTCGATGGAGCCAGAGTGTGCAGCATGCGCATACCTACACAGCTTCTCTGGTGGCCCAAATTAGCTCGTTCAATGCACCAGATGGAAATCCCGGTGCTCCCCTGACTCTTACAGTGTGAAGACGCAGCTCTTCAATCTCCTCTCCCGGTGTCCTCACACGCTCGCACACTCTCAATTTTGCCCAGTCTGCTTCGCAATTGTCTCAGACATAAAACATGCCTCCGCCTCCTAACCTACATGCGCGCAGTATTACACTCATGGGAACGGAGCGACGACTGAAACGTGGTGATGAGGATTACTTCAAGAGGCCTGAGAGTCTGCTTATTTGGTTCAGCTGCGAATGCTGCTTGCAGACGAGGCGGAGGCTGCAGCGGCACAGGAGTGAGATCCTGTGGTGCGATGGCAGCGCCAAGCCGGATTGTCCAAAACAATTTCGCAGCAATGGCAGTCGTTATCTGCTGAGGAGCGGAATTACTGAGACGATCTGGCGAAGCAGCGAAAGAAGGAGCACGAGAAGATGTATCCTTGGTACATCATCGGCCTACGTGTTCCGAAAAGAAGAAGAGAAATGCAGGTGAGGAGTCAGAGGATGACGGGAGGGCGAGGAGAGAGAAAGATGGGAAGAAAGAGAGGAGGGAACATACAAAGTTGTCCAGTCGTGTTCGAAACAGCTCTGCGTGCTCAGTGGCTAGCACAGCGAGCACAACTAGCATGTCCTCTTCGGCATCAACCGTCGACTCAGATGACTTCAGCGAGCTTGATTCTCTATCCGCCGGTAGATCGCTCTACGGCGCATATGGATATGCGAATGGTGCGTGCTGCAGCGTACTGGAGGTCGAGTAACGGATCTTGCAGATTTCGACATGAGCGATGAGAATGCGCAAAACCAAAGTCAGGTACATTCCCTCGCCCTCTTAGCCTTTCGATGCCATCGCTTCCCGGTCAGCACCGTCCTATCCACACCATGGAGGACATGGGCACAGTCGCGGTCCCTTGCTGTCGACGGAAATCTCTACACAGACCGCTCAGAACGTCATTTCTGGCCCACTCAGCTTCGTTCTCCCTCAGGACCATCATTCAACTAGTGCACCTGCCCTACCAACCATCAAGCTCCCACAATTGCTCAAGGCGAACTCCAACTCGAACAATTGTCGACTACTGGGTTGCCTGCGAGCGCACAAGTTCGAGTGAGCAATAGGCACAGGTGAATGGACAGGTGCTGGCGTAGCAAAGAGAAATGGAGTACAACACATTAAGCAGCTTCCAGTTCATGGGCCCACACGTGCAACCACAGCAGCAGCAGTCGCTGAATGTTGGTGTGCTAGGGAGGGCAAGTCCCCAACTTCTCATCTGCAGGCGAAGAGATTCAGGTGCGTACTGTATTTGTTCAGTCTTCAATTATGTACATTGTTAACTTTGCCGTTTCCATTGCACAATTCTATGTTCCATGTGTACGAAGAGCCTCCAACTGCAAGACCCCAACCACGCGCGCTATCGCAGCTCACCATTCTGAACGAACCTCCGACCAACACTGGTCCATTATCTGCACCAGCTCCAACCGATTCGTCCGCGCCATCAACCTCTCGTTTCTAACCAACTCTCTTTCGCTCCTGCTGATCAATCGTCGTCATCTCATGTCCTCCGAGTCCCACTTGCGACCCCTCAAGCATCTCCCGAGTCGTCTGAACTACCTGCTGGTGTGAATGGTGCGATTTTGACCTTCTGGCGTGAGCGATGTCTATTTTCTGCGATGGCGTCTGTATGATAGAATGATATATGTATTTCAACGATGCACACAATAATATTGCCTCAAATTATACCTTGCCTGAAAGCTGTCGTAGTATGTTAATTTACCAAAAGAAATTAGGTTATTTGGTGTCGAAATGCGTGAGTTATGAGAAGTGCAATGCTGCGGGGAAGATTTCTGTCGCGCGTCAAAAATCACGCAAAAGGCACGTGCCGCAGGACTTTTGAAAAACACTGTACCTTTCTTACCTTTCTTCCTCCCTTCATGTCGTTCTGTGATGGTTCCAGGTAAGGCGCTCTCAGATGATGCGAGACGCATCATCTTCAAATTGCACCAATCGCGAATCCTCACCGTGCATGATTTGGCAAATGTGACGGGCGTTCATCGAGCGACCATTCACCGAATAGTGGCTCGGTACGAACACACGGGGAGTTCCCAACAGATCAGCTCAAGGACTGGGAGACCGAGGTTACTTGAATATGCCGACACACAGGTGGGTCTGCTTGTTTGATTTATGCTAGCTTGTTATGCTTACCTATAATCAACCGTAGTATCTCCTGAGTGCGATAGAGCACCACAAGGACCGTTTCTTGGATGAGTTGAGAGAAGAGCTGGAAAGGGTATCCGGCAAGCGTGTTTCGGACGTTACAGTGTGGAGATCCCTGAAACGGGCTGGGTTCACCTTGAAGACGGTGCGAAGTTGTTCATCACCTAGTATCAGTGATCTTATTCCACTCAAGATCTCAAGAAGAGCACTTGAACGCAGCGAGTCCGCCCGGATACAATATAGATTGAGGATCGGCTTCCAATATGAGGCGGAACAGCTTGTCTTCGTTGATGAGAGTGCGTGCGATCGACGTACGTACTTGCGAAAGAAGGCGTGGGCCTTGCAAGGTCGCCAAGCAAGCCGTAAGCAATTTTTTGCTCGGGGAAAGAGGTGCGATAGTTACCTGTTGATGCGAGTCTGGCTGATTGTTGTTAGGTATTCTGTCCTGCCCGCGATCAGCCTGAATGGTGTACTCGACTGTACGATACTAGAAGGATCCTTCAATGCCGCCTCCTTCGCCAACTTCATCAGGAATCTCTTGGACCACATGCAACCTTGGCCGGCCCCAAATTCTGTCGTCGTGATGGACAACTGCACAATTCACAAATCTCAAGAGGTCCGCGAGTTCATTGAATCCAAGTCCGTCCATTCTGAACCCGTCGCGCTGTGGTGCAGCAGTACTTACTAATCTAACCTATTCACACAGAGGTATGAAGCTTGAGTTTCTTCCAGCATATTCCCCGGACTTCAACCTGATTGAACTGGCGTTCTCCCTTCTGAAAGCCCGTCTTCGTCGTATCGGTGTCAACAACGAGGGTGGGGAGGCCTCGGTCATCGCGCAGCTTTATGGCGAAATGATGTCTATCAGCACCGCAGACTGTCGTGCCTTCTATCATCATTCTGGTTATCTCTGCTAGTACTGCATTTGCTTGTCTAACGAGTTTGTCGGCGTCGGACGGCGCTTTTAAACCTTGTTTGTAATGATAATCACTACATTGTGTGCTAATGTGCATAGGAATTGAAACTACTTGTCCTTGATGTGAAACATCCTCCTCAGCATATCGGACAATCCGGTTAAGTAGACCGATGCTCGCCTGCACTTGTGCATCCTTCACTATCTTCTCAAGCCCGTCATATCCTAATGAATCAACATCATCCAAGCGTTTAATATCATTGCGCTCAAAAAGAGGCAGCAAGGACCTGTAATTGAAGTCATCACGTCCCCTCTCCATGTCATCGTGCAATGACTCAAGCCAATTCCGAACAGGAGGGTAATTATACAGTCTGCGCTCAGCTGGCACCTGGGTATACTTTTGCTGGAGCTGGATGAGTGCGGGCTGATCCGTGGCATTTATCGGTCTTGCCATTGCTGTTGTTTCCACCGTTGAAGATGCTCTCGCGGGAAGTGTTGCGGCAGAATCTGTCATCATTCCAGGACCGACCCCCGCATCAGCACCACCAACTGTCTTCCATGCCTTGTCCAACACCTTTAATTGCTCCGGCACTTCGTCTACCCTTACTCCGGGAGTATTCTTGTACTGGACAAGGGATGGTTTTAATCGTGTGAAATTGCTAGGACAATAGACTCACAATCAATTTCGCGTGTTCAAGAAGATGTTTATGAGAATATCTAATATGGTCCCTCGACCCACGTATTCTGCCACAAAGTCCGCCATCATGCTCGTCGCATTTAAATGCCGCCACAATCCTTGCCGAGATCCTTTCAAGTGCAGCATCATAAGCATCCTTAGCGTCAGCGACTCCTGCAGAACCGTTGTCCTTTCTGGCTGCGCTGCGCTGCCTACTACTGCCTGTACTGTCGCAATGCGGTTTCTTCACTGCATGTCAGGAAGTAGCCATGAAAAAAAGGAATGTAAACGGACCTGACTGTCGATATTTTGGACGATAATTCCTGGATTTTCATTGCCTCGTTTCTTCTTCCTTTCGGTTTCCTGGTGCACGCGAATCCGATTGAAGAGAGCATCTAGCTGGTCTTGGGTGTCCAGGTATTCTGGTATCAATTTCGTTCCAGCCTTCGTTGACAGCAGGCGGTGTAACCAAGTTTCTCGAATGTAGAACGACCCCGAGTGACCGAGACGGCTTCATTGATCAAGTCGCGCAGCGTCATTTCTGAGTTGATCTTCATGTCGCGCAGGCCCATGCCATCATGGATTTTGACTGAAATCTCCAGCTTGGGCTGTTTCTCTGCAACGGGCGTTGACGTGACCCATCCGTAGGCCTCTGCCCGTCCAAAGGAGGGGGTATTCCAGTCTAAATCTTGACAGTCTGCGATGTATCTTAGCCACAGCACCAATCGATGGTATAGGGTGCTCACCGTCATCCAAAAGGAAAGGATTATCACCAGCTTTTTCAGGAATTTCCTGGAGATCGGACTCGCTATCGTCAAATCCCTGCGTTTCATAGATCGTGTTGTCAAGGCCTGAGGCCTGAACAATGTCCACAATGGATATATCTCCTGGCGCTTGCGGCGAATCCTCCAGATCACCTGTATCATTGTTATTACTAGGCTTGTTGCGAGGCTATGAACGTCAGAGTCAGTCGGAGTACCCGATAGACGTTATTTAAATTGCACAACTTACACTTTGGCGCAATGGCTTTGGAGTTGTCACCTTTCGTGGCTTTGACCGCTTCGGTGCTGGAGTCTCAGGATCTTGATTTTTCCTGGGACGACCACGAGGCCGTTTCTCCTTCCGTGCTGCTATCGCCCCTTTTATCCTAGCTGCTTCCCCGCTTTCTATAAGCTTCCGAGACTTCTTTGGCACCCGCTGAGATGACATTGTGAGGTGGCGGGTGGAGAAAATCTGAATGTGAGAAAAGAAGTTCGCTACGATATCACACCGCTTACCAAAGAAATTTATACCCTTCTCCCGACACACAGGTACGTGTACAAGGCATAGTCAAAGCGATGCATAACCTCTGGGTGGTTCCTCCTCCTCAGAGATGGGTGAGCGCATCAAGCCAAGCAAACCTCCCGCTTACGAATCTGATGCTGATGGATCACGCGTGTGGTGGCTTGTCATTTCTACATATAGGGCTAGGGCATCCTCCCACCCCCAATCGTCCTTCTCTATTCCCATCGCCATCGCTCAGTTGCGCATCATCCCCGCCAATGAATAGAAACGAAATTTTCTATGCAACTGGTTTTGTTGGACTAGATGGCCAGTATGAACCAGAGTTCGGTGCGGGTGGCATTCTTTGATTCTTTGGTGGCTGACTAATAAATATCGTCTCTCATGCAGTTTCTGATAAACCACCTGCAGAGGAATGTGCGAGTGATTTTGAAATATTGGGTGGACATGAAGGTGTGTGCTGCTAGCAAGTTATAGAAGCGCTTCTGACGCAGTATTCCAGGGGATGAAGAAATGAGTGGGATAGTAGCAACATCACGGAAGGGGAAGCAGCCGGAACAAGAGAGTCTCTTCGACAGAAACGATGAACAAATTAAACTCGCTTATAGTAAATTTATCGAAGACAGGGGCGGTGAGTTGTTTATAGTTTGCAAATTGGCGCGGAACTGACTAGTATCCTCAGAGTCGAAAGTTGACGAGTTGACAAAGGAGCTAACCAGTGCATTGGACAGGAGGAGCCCTGGAGGTTTGAGGACTGTTGCACAGAAGGCTGTCGAAGCTGCAAAGGATGCTGAAGCACGGGAAGAGCGAGCATTTCTATTCCTTGAAGCCCGATTTGGATGGATGGATGAGAGATTTGAACGGCTGAAAACGCATGTGCTAGACAAGGTGGAACATCTGTCAAGCAAGATAGATTCTAGGGCGGATGCACAGGAGCGACCTCATGAAGGCGAATTGTACCAGTCCGATCGTTCACATTTGAAATTCGAGCTCGAAGCCTTGAAAACGGCCACAAAGCGGCTGGAAGAAAACTCACTAGCCGATAGGCGACTTTTAAGCCTCTCAATAGGTGCTTTAACGGGTGTAAGGTTCCTCTTTATGCAACTTATTTGATTCTCACATTGCTATTTTTCGTAGGACGTAACTTCAGCACAACTCCTGTATATCCGAAGGTGTACGACGAAGGAAGACTTACTATTGCGCTTGGTTTCCACGTCGCAGAGCGTATTTTGGGGATTCGCTATGTATCAAGTGGCAAGGATTGGGATCAGAAGACTTATCATTACTTTCACCCACTTGACAACTTGAATCGGGTTATCGTCGATGGGAAGATCATGTCGCTGAAAGATAATGGCGAGTACGATGGTCAACAAAAGGCGAGGTACGACCCAACAGAATTCGAGCGGGCCCTTCAGAAGCTGCGCGATAAATTGCTAAGCGAAGAAAACGTGGATCTGACTCTGCCTGACGATGACTTGGAAACGTGCGCGATGGAGCGTCTTTACCCCGCCTACAATAGTACCGACGTCTTGAATATCTTCCAAGGCAAGCTCGCGCACTTCGCTGCCATGCATAAACGACTCGGGTTCTGGAAAATGAACACACGCTACGAATACACCCTTTACAGCGAACTTGCGGGGTATGGTGATCAGGTGTCTCTCCAATCCCGTGAGAGGCGGCCATTGAGAGAAACAGTCTGGCGCTTGACGCTCTGGTGGAATCGGTGAAGATGAATCGCCCGAACCGAGGAGCAATCGAAAACACGGCTAAAGGTTCCGATCTCGCCGCAGTTGCTTGCACAAAGGCCGTGGCAGACGCAAAGTCTTCCTCGTGGAAACGAAAAGCAGATGTCCAGCGTACAAATGTTTGGAGCTCACCACAGTTTGGCGCTTGTCCAATCAGGGATCCCGGGAAATGTAGTATCCTCGAACTGGGTAGGGTGCACATTTTTGTACTAAGGGCCGCTCTCAGACAACGAAGGAAGTTGGCGGATGTTGTGTACGAACGCTATGGATTCGCTGGTTCAGTAGAGCCATACAACATCCCCAATGTGCTCAAAGTTTTGGTGGAAATCGAAAGAAACAACGTCGGTAGTTCCGTTAAACAGCTGCTGACAAGGTCCGGGGCAGGGCTCAAGGTTTATCTGGCGCTTGCGAAGGATACGTTGACGCTAGCGGCAGCTATCCAAGTCCTCGAATCTGAACCAGCTGTTGAATTCTTGGAGAAGAAAGGGGGCTACGAACCCTTCGTCGAATTGTTGCACAGGTCCGCCCACGGTGTTCACGCAACATGGTCTGCCGCCGAACGTGCAGCGTGTGATCTGGCAATGCGGGGGATTGATGATGGAAGGTTCAGGGACTGTGCTATAGGATGTCGCGCAGTCCTGCAAGCAATTAGGGATGATCGAGGACCCCCGTCATTCGATAGCATTCTGAAGCTTGGCAATATCACGCTCAGTCTTAACCTCCCCAACGCGAGGGGAAGTACGCATTCACACCCTGAGGTGGATTCTTGGTCATCAGCCATCATAGATCCCGAGTTCCCCCCTCGAGAGTCCGTTCCGCGCTCAGGACCTGTTCCGGGATCTTCGAGGGCAATGAAGCGAACACCCCCCGTTCTTACTCGGCAGGGGGGAGACAAACGTCTGCGCTCCAACACCATCCCACCAAGAACAGAAGTGGACAGTGAGGATGATACCTGAGGTCTTTCAGCACATACCTGTGCCCCGTTCACTTTGAATTGCATTCTACTTCGCGCGGAAATTGACACCATGCTCTTCGGAAAAGGCGTTTGCATTATGTGTAATAACTTTTATTTCCTTTCTCATTGTTGTA
This sequence comes from Inonotus hispidus, assembly GCA_024712875.1. Classification (NCBI taxonomy): domain Eukaryota; kingdom Fungi; phylum Basidiomycota; class Agaricomycetes; order Hymenochaetales; family Hymenochaetaceae; genus Inonotus; species Inonotus hispidus. Next base: position 2,611,033 of record CM045714.1, on the reverse strand, counting down.
TCCCTCCCAACTCTGTTTCCTTTTACCAGTATTCCCGTCTTCGGACTAGCGCGGAACTGGATTTGTTGAACGACTAGCTACATGTAACTATCTGTATGAATGTGCGATTTGAAGTACTGTATAGGGCTGAGGGTAGGCAACCGTAATGCGTAACGGTCGATTGGTTGCGTCGCTCCGGTTACACCTAATGCAGGGTAGGTTGCATGACTTTGGACAACAACACAAGCAATAAATGTTGTAATCTATGCTAAATAGCGCGTCGCTTGGTTCGTGGCCTGTAACGCAACACCCCAACTCGGTTGCATCAGTTTGGAGCGACGCGACATGTAACGCGCCCTCAGGGGTTGCCTACCTTCAGCCCTATCCTATACAGTATGTGGTAGAAAAGCCTCGTCCGCCGCCGACAAACTCTAACGCCTATGCACATTAGCACACAATGTAGTGATTATCATTACAAACAAGGTTTAAAAGCGCCGTCCGACGCCGACAAACTCGTTAGACAAGCAAATGCAGTACTAGCAGAGATAACCAGAATGATGATAGAAGGCACGACAGTCTGCGGTGCTGATAGACATCATTTCGCCATAAAGCTGCGCGATGACCGAGGCCTCCCCACCCTCGTCGTTGACACCGATACGACGAAGACGGGCTTTCAGAAGGGAGAACGCCAGTTCAATCGGGTTGAAGTCCGGGGAATATGCTGGAAGAAACTCAAGCTTCATACCTCTGTGTGAATAGGTTAGATTAGTAAGTACTGCTGCACCACAGCGCGACGGGTTCAGAATGGACGGACTTGGATTCAATGAACTCGCGGACCTCTTGAGATTTGTGAAGTGCAGTTGTCCATCACGACGACAGAATTTGGGGCCGGCCAAGGTTGCATGTGGTCCAAGAGATTCCTGATGAAGTTGGCGAAGGAGGCGGCATTGAAGGATCCTTCTAGTATCGTACAGTCGAGTACACCATTCAGGCTGATCGCGGGCAGGACAGAATACCTAACAACAATCAGCCAGACTCGCATCAACAGGTAACTATCGCACCTCTTTCCCCGAGCAAAAAATTGCTTACGGCTTGCTTGGCGACCTTGCAAGGCCCACGCCTTCTTTCGCAAGTACGTACGTCGATCGCACGCACTCTCATCAACGAAGACAAGCTGTTCCGCCTCATATTGGAAGCCGATCCTCAATCTATATTGTATCCGGGCGGACTCGCTGCGTTCAAGTGCTCTTCTTGAGATCTTGAGTGGAATAAGATCACTGATACTAGGTGATGAACAACTTCGCACCGTCTTCAAGGTGAACCCAGCCCGTTTCAGGGATCTCCACACTGTAACGTCCGAAACACGCTTGCCGGATACCCTTTCCAGCTCTTCTCTCAACTCATCCAAGAAACGGTCCTTGTGGTGCTCTATCGCACTCAGGAGATACTACGGTTGATTATAGGTAAGCATAACAAGCTAGCATAAATCAAACAAGCAGACCCACCTGTGTGTCGGCATATTCAAGTAACCTCGGTCTCCCAGTCCTTGAGCTGATCTGTTGGGAACTCCCCGTGTGTTCGTACCGAGCCACTATTCGGTGAATGGTCGCTCGATGAACGCCCGTCACATTTGCCAAATCATGCACGGTGAGGATTCGCGATTGGTGCAATTTGAAGATGATGCGTCTCGCATCATCTGAGAGCGCCTTACCTGGAACCATCACAGAACGACATGAAGGGAGGAAGAAAGGTAAGAAAGGTACAGTGTTTTTCAAAAGTCCTGCGGCACGTGCCTTTTGCGTGATTTTTGACGCGCGACAGAAATCTTCCCGCAGCATTGCACTTCTCATAACTACGCATTTCGACACCAAATAACCTAATTTCTTTTGGTAAATTAACATACTAACGACAGCTTTCAGGCAAGGTATAATTTGAGGCAATATTATTGTGTGCATCGTTGAAATACATATATCATTCTATCATACAGACGCCATCGCAGAAAATAGACATCGCTCACGCCAGAAGGTCAAAATCGCACCATTCACACCAGCAGGTAGTTCAGACGACTCGGGAGATGCTTGAGGGGTCGCAAGTGGGACTCGGAGGACATGAGATGACGACGATTGATCAGCAGGAGCGAAAGAGAGTTGGTTAGAAACGAGAGGTTGATGGCGCGGACGAATCGGTTGGAGCTGGTGCAGATAATGGACCAGTGTTGGTCGGAGGTTCGTTCAGAATGGTGAGCTGCGATAGCGCGCGTGGTTGGGGTCTTGCAGTTGGAGGCTCTTCGTACACATGGAACATAGAATTGTGCAATGGAAACGGCAAAGTTAACAATGTACATAATTGAAGACTGAACAAATACAGTACGCACCTGAATCTCTTCGCCTGCAGATGAGAAGTTGGGGACTTGCCCTCCCTAGCACACCAACATTCAGCGACTGCTGCTGCTGTGGTTGCACGTGTGGGCCCATGAACTGGAAGCTGCTTAATGTGTTGTACTCCATTTCTCTTTGCTACGCCAGCACCTGTCCATTCACCTGTGCCTATTGCTCACTCGAACTTGTCGCGCTCGCAGGCAACCCAGTAGTCGACAATTGTTCGAGTTGGAGTTCGCCTTGAGCAATTGTGGGAGCTTGATGGTTGGTAGGGCAGGTGCACTAGTTGAATGATGGTCCTGAGGGAGAACGAAGCTGAGTGGGCCAGAAATGACGTTCTGAGCGGTCTGTGTAGAGATTTCCGTCGACAGCAAGGGACCGCGACTGTGCCCATGTCCTCCATGGTGTGGATAGGACGGTGCTGACCGGGAAGCGATGGCATCGAAAGGCTAAGAGGGCGAGGGAATGTACCTGACTTTGGTTTTGCGCATTCTCATCGCTCATGTCGAAATCTGCAAGATCCGTTACTCGACCTCCAGTACGCTGCAGCACGCACCATTCGCATATCCATATGCGCCGTAGAGCGATCTACCGGCGGATAGAGAATCAAGCTCGCTGAAGTCATCTGAGTCGACGGTTGATGCCGAAGAGGACATGCTAGTTGTGCTCGCTGTGCTAGCCACTGAGCACGCAGAGCTGTTTCGAACACGACTGGACAACTTTGTATGTTCCCTCCTCTCTTTCTTCCCATCTTTCTCTCTCCTCGCCCTCCCGTCATCCTCTGACTCCTCACCTGCATTTCTCTTCTTCTTTTCGGAACACGTAGGCCGATGATGTACCAAGGATACATCTTCTCGTGCTCCTTCTTTCGCTGCTTCGCCAGATCGTCTCAGTAATTCCGCTCCTCAGCAGATAACGACTGCCATTGCTGCGAAATTGTTTTGGACAATCCGGCTTGGCGCTGCCATCGCACCACAGGATCTCACTCCTGTGCCGCTGCAGCCTCCGCCTCGTCTGCAAGCAGCATTCGCAGCTGAACCAAATAAGCAGACTCTCAGGCCTCTTGAAGTAATCCTCATCACCACGTTTCAGTCGTCGCTCCGTTCCCATGAGTGTAATACTGCGCGCATGTAGGTTAGGAGGCGGAGGCATGTTTTATGTCTGAGACAATTGCGAAGCAGACTGGGCAAAATTGAGAGTGTGCGAGCGTGTGAGGACACCGGGAGAGGAGATTGAAGAGCTGCGTCTTCACACTGTAAGAGTCAGGGGAGCACCGGGATTTCCATCTGGTGCATTGAACGAGCTAATTTGGGCCACCAGAGAAGCTGTGTAGGTATGCGCATGCTGCACACTCTGGCTCCATCGAGCGATAGGAGGCACCGTGAACTGTGTTTGGCTCATCTGCTGCTGCTGGTTCTTTGACGCATTCTGGGACCATTCCGGCTCGAAAGGCGAAGGAGATGTTGATGGTGTGGACGGGCTTAGCTTCGGGAGTGAGTGATGGTCAGAGAAAGAGTTGCGACTTCCGGAATGGTCGCCTGCGGTAAATACATACGTCACTGTAACATAGAGTAGACACATGTATTTCAACAATACACCCAGTTGGCTCATCTCAATTTATACCTTGTCCGAAAGCTATCATTAGCACGTGAATTTACCGAGAAGAATTGTATTTTTTGGTATTGGAATATGCGAGTTATGAGAAGTGCAATGCTGCAGGGAAGATTTCTGTCAGCAGGCATGAAGGAAGACCGTGGAGCTCAATCATGAACAACACAATGAGAGGCCACAAAAAGTTGGACATGGATGGACACTGGGTAGGCCCGATTTATCGTGCTTAAACCAGATTTTTACGTGCGATATTGGATGAGCTGTAATTTTTGCATTCCGTGAAGGAGGAGGTGGGTCATAGCTTTGTCGATGTTGTCATCACTATTCTATTGCACACACTCGACATTTCTTAGACTTTTTTACATGTGCAGAATCGGCTTTTCGAGTAGTATTTTTACATGGACATATCATGTCTCTATATGCTGTATTGACCGAGAAAATGGCCATTTTGTTCATTTTCGGCCATTTGGGGCACGCGAGTCAAAAATCACGCAAAAGGCACGTGTCGCAGGACTTATGAAAAACACTGTAATGACACCATTTACTGCGACCGACTGTAGGTAGGTGTAATCCCCCGATTACATCACTTGATCGACACTGTCATTCCTGTATATAAGACTCTTGTTTGGTGTCGCTCCTTCAGCTTATCCACTCTCCATCCTCTATATTCTCTTGTACTCTACTATCTCTTAATCTACCTAATATCAGAGTTCGTACCCGTTCTGCTCCAGTGTGCCTTTTTTACAGTAGGCAACCGTAACGTGTAACGCTAGGTTGGTTGCGTCGCTTCGGTAACGCGTAACACGAGGTTGGTTGCATGAAAATCTGTTGCTGGTCCGGCTTACGGTTCACAACCACAAGTTTTATCTTAATAATGTGCTATTTATGAAGGGTCTGGGTCGCTTTTTTTGCGGCCTGTAATGGTGTAATCTGCCCAGGTTGCATGAGTTTCAAGCGACGCGAAATGTAACACTCCCCACACGGTTGCCTACCTACAGTCGGTCGCAGTATCCTTCATCTTGGCCAATTGTTGAACTATGAGCATGCTGGGGCCACACATAAGCTTACGCGTTTTGCGCAGGTTTGATATCAAAGAAAGAGTCGCGCTGTATTATGTACATAATGTAGCGGCGGTGGCGGATACGAAGGTTCGGTCCCGTGACTCACTAAGTGACGATCTCATAGTACTACTACTAGTACTACCTACTAGTAGTTGGTATACTTTCTATCTACCCTCAGCCTTAGTTCAGGACCTCCAGTCAACATGCCCAGGCGCAAGCCTGCTTCAGGCAAGCAGCGAAAGGAGCAGTTGCAGATCAAGCGAGCCATAAAACGCGGCGATGCCTCTTCGGAATCTGCGACTGCGTCGAACGCCCGAACTACACGACAATCCGGCGACAGGAATCGTGGCGGTCGTCTACATCGAGGTATCCCTCCTGCGAGGGCGAACGTGGATGCCTCCCGTCGTCTTGAATCCTCCTTTGTGAAATTTTCACCCGAGTTCTTGCAAGATGCCAAACGAAAGGCATCTAGTCTTATCATCGAACGTCCGATACCCCCAGACAGGTTACTGTATCAGGACAAATATCCTGGTGATCTAGCCGTAAAGCTCGCTGCTCCCCGACGCCCTAAGTGGAGATATGACATGTCAAAGAAGGAGGTTGAGAGCAATGAAGCTGCCCAGTTCAAGAGATGGCTCGACGAAACTGATCAGATCATTCAAGCTTGGAAAGATGAGGCAACTACTCCAAGTAGCTCGCAAAACTCTCATCACGCTGAGGGGTCTGGAACATTGGTCTGCGATTCCCAGTCCTCCTTGGATAATTCCGAACGTATGGTTTATGCTGCACCACTATTTGAAAGGAATTTGGAGGTGTGGCGACAGTTGTATGTGTCTCGTCATTCACTACATTTCGGTTTTCTGACGATGTTGAAGATGGCGAGTGGTGGAGATATGCGAAATTCTTCTGGTCTTGCTTGACGCACGTTGCCCACCCCTTCATTATCCTCCGTCTCTTGCATCGTATCTTTCGTCTTTCCGACCACCTCGTAGGGTGATCTTTGTGCTTACCAAGGCCGATATCACTGGCCCCAGAATATCCTCACTGTGGAAGGAATATCTTCTCAAGAGTTACCCTACTTCCCGTGTGGTTATAGTCGAGAGCTACGTGAAGAAGGCAAGCGGTGAAGGTCAAGGGAAGCGGATCATTCGGGAACCTCACATCCCGAGGGAATTGCGGAAAGACTTGGTTCATGCTTTGAAGGAAGTGCATCGTGAACTATGCTCCGCACCCCCGCATATTGCTTCGGACGCGAGCAAGTTGGCTAAGTGGAAGCCTTCTATAGTCGCTGACATAAACTGGGACGCTTTAGTGGACGCATCGGATAGTGATATTAGCCACTTCCGACCGCTGAGTCGTGCAGGCACGGAGGATGAAGATCGAATCGACAATGAGGATGGAAGCATGCAAGAATACCTCTCCGTTGGTTTGATCGGTGTGGCAGTAGCCTGTGGCTCACATAGTAGCAAAGCATGACTTTCTTTTAGGTCAACCGAATGTAGGCAAGAGCTCTCTACTGAATGCGTTATTCGGTCGCCACAAAGTAAAGGCGTCCAAGACACCTGGGAAGGTATGGTCCGACGTAATTTCCTGCGAAAGGATTTTGACCTAATGGTCACGGCCAGACTAAGCACTTTCAGACATTGTTTTGGTCAAAGCAAATTAGGCTAGTCGACTGCCCTGGCTTGGTCTTCCCCAGTTTCGTCGATTTAGAGTTGCAGGTTCTTGCGGGCGTTCTTCCGATATCTCAGATTCCCGCCATCCCTTCATCCGTTTACTATGCGCTTCAGTATATTCCGCTGGAAGACATATTTGAATTACAGCATCCAGCGGAGAAAGATGCACCTCCGAAGGACAAAAGGACTTGGAGGGCCGGAATGCAACCCAAATCCGATTCGTCACACAAATCGTGGACGTCAATGGATGTGCTCACAGCGTTTGCTGAGAAGAAGGGATGGATCACCGCAAAAGCGGGGCGTCCGGATGTTAATAGAGCCGGGAATTATAGTACGTCATATCGAGATAATTACTTTTTTACGGCGATGTCACTAATATTTACCGCGCTCAGTTCTTCGACTACTTGCGGAGGGGAGAATTAGATGGGCATTCTATCCGCCCGATACGAACTTGAGCGCACTACTTGGCAGATACACGGACAAGGGAATATTAATTGAGGAGGATTCCGATGGTCAGATTGCAGAGTATGACGACTTTGGAGACGACAGTGATGGCTCTCAGTCGGATTCCGGAGACGAAAATAACTTAGCCTCAGAAAGTGACGAGGAATATGTGAGCGCGGATTCTGAGGCGGGGCCGGGGATTATAGTTGGGAGGGGCATGTTTAGTGCTTTGACTTTGGAGGACGATGGCTCCCAATAAGGAGGGAACCCCCCGATGACTTGTAAGTTCTCATAGTTATTCCGTAAGTACATTCTTTTCAAGGGACTCTGGTTCATATCGTCATACCTTTGAACAAGAACCGCGCAATAGCTGACCACGGCCCCTCTGGGAATTTTGCGTTTTCTTTAACCTTTTCCCGACATGTGCCCTCCGCCCAGTGCTTCTTTTGCGCCCACTGCCTCAGTATCATTGTTTCGGAACTTTATATAAGGACGTTCGTTCCTTTCTCTACAGCTAATGATTCAACCCTCTCCCCCCATGTCCCAGGCTGGTTTCACCATCAAGCAGGCGTCGCCCGCCGATTTCGGCTTAGAGGAGAATGGGAGTACCTGCGGTGCCTATTGGCCCAAACAGTATCGCTCGTTCAAAACTCACTCTGCTTTTAACTCTGAACTGTGCAGTATCGCCGAGGCGTCCGAGCTGAGATCAGCTGACAAGAGATTTATTGTTCACACAGCCACTTTACAACCACTCAAGGCGCCGAAGCCTGGTGCCAAACCTAGTGAAGACCGGAGCGTTGTCCAGTTTTGGGACCTGCCTTCCGGGAATTGGACATTCGCTGCTGTATTCGATGGTTTGTCCCCAACTCTCTTGTTCTTGTTCACGAAATCAGACTAAAGTGGGTGTTGATCGAATCGTAGGTCACGGCGGTGAAGATATTGCTGAATACGCTAAATCAGCTTTGCCCTCTCGAATCCGTGCCGCTCTCGAAGGAACTGCATATCTCGGCAGTGCCTCACGGCAATCTGTATCCGACGTACTTACGAAGGCCATTGAAGCGTTCGATAAATCAATTGGCGACGATCTCAAGGCTCTACTCCCCCACGACTTCGAGGGACTGAACGTCGAATTACTAAAGAAACTGGTTAATGATCATGAGTCCGGTGGTAAGATTTATAAGGCTTGTATTCGATGCATTCGCGGTAGCACAGCGATCGTTGCATTGATCGATCCCGGGAAGCAGAACTTGTGGGTTGCGAACTTGGGAGATTGTCAAGGCAGTAAGTAGATTCTCGCGTATCCGATCACACTAGTGTGCATTGAACGAGCTGTTGTCCGTAGTCCTCGCGGAGTGCCCAGGAGGAAAGCTCGATAACATCTCGACCATATTACTGTCTTCCCCTCACAACGGGCGTATCCGTGAAGAGGTCCAGAAAATTCAGTCTGAGCATCCTGGAGAGCCCGAAGCTGTGCTCAATGATCGCGTCCTTGGTGCCATTGCAGTGACTCGAGGTAACCAACTCGCTCGCTCGCTTTCTTGCAGTGTTCAAACGATACTCACAATTATTCTAGCGCTTGGTGACTTCACGTTCAAGCTACCTGCCGCCTATACTACAAAACTATTCTTGAATGTTACACCGGGATTTCGTATAAGTTCCAAAGTCGAAGATTTCATACAGCGTAAATCATACGCCTCCCTACATCTCCGCAACACCCGAAGTCTTTCATCGTGTTTTAACGACCCAATCGAGTACTGGAGAGGAGATGACGTTTGCGCTTGTACTTTGCTCTGACGGACTTACGGACCTTTACTATTCGCGCAATTGGACGACCGAACGTTTCGCGCAGCATATTGCTAAAATTTGTGCGAAGCCCGCGGACGAACAATGGGTAGGACTGAATGGTAACCTGGCACTTCATGTGTTAAAGGACGCTCTTGGAGAGGATTTAGAGCAGCAGTCGAGGGCACTTACTGTCGACGTGGATTTTCAGCATCTTGATGATACGACAATTGTGGTTCTTTCTTGGTAATTGGCGCAATTTGCCGGATACAAATATCATTTTCTTTGTGTATATCGGAGGAAAGAACCCTTAGAAGTCTTTGCCAGTAAAATTAAGTGTAAGGTTATGTTACAAGTGCATATGACCATGGTATCTATCGTCTAGAAACAGGCCAAGACAATCGAATGCAACCTCGTTCACAGCCTAGACCAGCCTAGAAAAACTTGTCAAGTGCTTTTCGCGAAGCCTCCACTCCCAACTATGCGCAGGTGTAAGTATAAGTATACAGTTAAGTACAAATTTGACAGTTGGCACTTACGAAAGTTGCTGCGTTTGCTGGGAAAGCCTTCAGAGATGTGGAATTAGTCTTATTCCGTTACAGAGAACAAAATGCATTTTCATACCCTTGCCATAGCTGGACCAAAGCCTTTCCATAAAGCCGTTACGCCGTCTGCTGCAATAGTCTTCCTAACACAGTCAATGAAACCAGAGTATGTGCCCGTGGGTGCCGTCTGAATCCTTGATTTGATGACCTGGATAATGGTGGTTACTTAGATGTCTGAGATGTACGTGGTGAAAACTGAAACACTGACATCAGGAGGGATGGCAATACTCCACATGGCTACACCAGCCATACCACCAGCAAAGATCACAGCGCCGAGGTTAAGATCAGAAGGCGAGGATCCAGCTGGCGTCAGGGCCTTTTTCGTAATCTCGTATCCAGCGAAGTAGCTAGTAGAAAGATTAGCCTCCTAGGGTTTTCTAGTCGCGAGTGAAATAAAACGTACGCGGCGCTTCCTGGTCCGTCTCGAGCGAGGGTTGCACCAGTTCCTCGATAAATGCTGCGAATCCCACCTTCTCTGTAGAGTGCACGCACCACATCAAGCACACCTTTGTACTTGACTTCTCCACCGCCCTGGCCTTGCACCTGCAGAAGAACCTTCGCACGCTCCACCGGAGCGGCGACAAAGGTCTGAGGAATTGCAGAAATGAATCCCGCTACGGCGTATTCGGTCGTGCTGAATTGCGGGCTGGCTCGGTCGGGTGTCAGCGCAAGAACTGCTTTCTGGCCTAAATCGTAACCCTGTCCACGATTGAGCATACGATCCACGGAAGACGGCGTTTACGGGACTTACCCAGAAAGAAACTGCGAAAATTGGAGTAACACCTAATAATGGTGGGACGACACCGCGATACAACCTTCACTGCTATCAGCTTGTCATCACCTCTTCAAGGGGTCCGATGACTTACCCGGTTGCACCATCCTTGACGACTGTCCTCTTGACCGCGTCTATCGCACCGGTATAAGCTCCTGGTTTGGCTGTTTGTAGACGTGTCTTGATGAGATCGAACGGGTGTCCGGTGAGCACTGCACAGACACCGCCAAAACCTCCTGAGATGAACTAGAAGTACGGTCAAGCACAGTTCTTTCTATGCGGAACGACGAGTACGCACGGCTTTTGCAGAGCTAGCGGTTGACTTTACAGCTGCCTTTTGGTCCTGGAGAACATCCTCGACGGCATCGGAAGAACTCTGAGTGGAGGAAGAAGTGCCCATCAGTCACGTACAATCTGGGTGAGAAATGAATGTGAGAATTCCCACCATCTCGCGTATTCCTTCTTCAGAGTGCAGAAGTGATGCGGACTCGACGGGGATGGTAGAAATCAGAATACGACTCAAATAATTCAATAAATATTGGATCTGAATCCAGGGGCCAAGAGCCAAGACGGCACGGGCGAGCGAGCCTGGAATGCCGAGCCATGTGATTGAATTCTTCAAGACAGAGGGGGATCCTTGCAAGAAAAAAGTACAAAACTACTACAAATCCATGGGTCCATTTTTTGTTAAGAAAGTTAGAGGCTGTTCCAGCAAAGCTCTAGAGTGGCAGAAGAAAGCTACAGCATACGGTATTCTCTTTTGCTTTTAGAGAGGACTGGAGAGGAACGGGTGAACGCGGAGTGTGGGGTAAAGTCATGTGCTAAGTCTAGGGCAATCTTCCGATATGCGGGGACGAATCAGAAGCGAGTATTTCGTGCAACACTCATATTCTAACCCATCGACCAATTGCTTTTCGCAGTGGAATCAATTCCTCCCGAACCCCGAGCACATACGATCCCGGAGACTTGATCGTATCCGTTGACGGACGGAAACAAGCAATCCCGCACAGCTCGTGAGTTCTGTTTGGCCAGTACTTGTCCGTAGCAATAATCCGGAGATCCCTGAAGCCTGAGCGTCTAATCTAAATGGGTTCACTATGTGGGCGCCTGATACCTCGGCGCTAATGAAGCTTATGCCATGGAAGGCTGTATCGGCTCAACAACTCATGTTTGTTCGTCTGGCCTGGATGTGAAGAAGCTGGATTAAGCGCCGATGAATAGATAGATATCTCCGAGACCCACGCAGCAAACCTGATCTTGATCTTGATGTTTCAAAGATGATCAAGTCAGTATTTGTCCAGTTGGACGAAAATAGTCTTCGACCGTGAAAGATGCTGTATCAAGCGCTGGATGCAGGAGCGTACCTGCGGAAAGGTCGGATCTGAGAAGGCTTGTGCAAACGTGTGCTGTGCTATTTCACGATTACAGCAGCCAATTCAAGAACCCAGTAGATGAGAGAGAACTTTGATACACAGACATCGAATTGAGGACAGCAAAGGGCGTTAAGTCCTCCACCACAACAATTAATGCTTGAGCTACAAGAACGATGAAAGAAGTATCTCTTTGTGCTTCAATTAAGCCCTGAAATCGCGCGACAAGGCGTGATATGTGCTCTTGCACAGAATGGCAATAAGACACATGTGCTGGTGGTTGTTCTCTACTATTATGACTATTATGTCTATACGACCGACCAGTCCATCCATCGGATCGGCAAAGTTACCTGATTTAGTAGAGATAAGATAAGATAACGTTGAAGCGCCTGTAAATTTTTGCTCTGCTCGGCGGTCGGACTTATTTTCCATCGACTCATACAACCATCATCTCATACCACTGCCTCATACATCTCCCATGTTTCTTATATACTCGGCCCATCTCCCATTTTCATAACAACCTCCTCAAATTTCTCTTCCTCACCCTCCAGCCCTCCATGTTCAACTCTACCCGTCTCCGTATACCAGCTCCAGTGGCCACAGCTCAGCGCCGTGTTCCAAACATACTGTCCTCTTCGTTCGCCGTCAGTCTCCTTGATTGTACTCTCATTGCCACTGCGAATTAACACTTTTTTCAATGATAGACCGTACGCAGCGGGAACCTTCCAGTCGCTCCCGAGACTGATGAGCCTGATATTTCCCATAATGTATGTACGGCCCCCGCATATAGTCCCTGTGCTCATACTATTGCACGACCATCTTCCCTAGGATTTCATCTTGTCGATTCTACACGCAAAACCCTCGTTGAGGGATACAAAATCGTATCTTCAGTCATTTCGGGCCTCGAGCCCGACCGAAAAAAGAGACCCCTACACCACCTTCACTTCCCCTCCGACAAGTCTCCCAACCCTGAAAACTGTGCAAGAGAAGATAGCTGAAAACTCGTTGGCGGCAGAGATTTTGGACCCTGTCGTCCGACGTACGGCGTTGGTCAAGCTCCAGGGCCCGTTCACCGACCGTCAACTGGAGAGTGTCGCGAAGGGAATGGTCTACCTTGAGAAACTTGGGCTCACTAGCGTTATTGTCGTCGAGCTCGACAACTGGGCAAGGGGAGAACAAGGCGATAAAACAAATGTGGTGGACGAGGTAATGCGAGTCGTTTCCACCCTCGAAAGTCAAGGTGCTCGTGCCAGGCCTGTCTTGCAGAGTATCGTCAGGCTTGGTCCCGGCGAGGAGCAAGACGCGAACGAATGTGTTGAAAAGAGTCATTCCACCCCAGAGGCACATGTTTTGCCTCATGATCTGGTCCCCATTCGTTCCGCACTGCGTGCCGGTGACATCCCTGTCCTCCCTCCGATTGCTTTGGATTCCTTCTGCCGGTCAGTGCGAATACATTCCAATGACGTGATTGCTGCCCTGGCGAAGGGCATGGCAAGTGCTGGACAATCCGGAAACTTCGGTGATTCGGGCTTGGCGTGTAAGAAGGATGAGATTTCTGACGACGTGGACTTGACTCCTTTGCGATTGATGATCATTAACAAAGAGGGCGGTGTTCCCTCTTACGCGCGGAATGGACTTCCACATCTTCTGGTGAACTTAACGGCGGAGCACAAGCATATCAATGATACCTTCCATCCTTCGTGGTTTTCTTCGCATCCGACCGCGCTTGGCAATCTCGCACTGGCGCGGGTATGTCTGTCCTACATGCCTCCTTCATCCTCGGCCATAATGGTCTCCCATCGTTCTCCAAGATCTCTGATCGGAAATCTAATTACGAACAAGCCCGAACTCAGTTCGAGTCTCCCGCACGCGCTCTTGCAGGGTAACGGTAAACTAACACCACATACGCCAACATTGCTGCGTCGAGGTCTCCCCGTTCGCGTTGTCAATCGCACCGCCGACCTTGATCGGGGGAAGCTTACATCGCTACTCGAAAGCTCTTTTCGCCGCACACTCGATGCAGACGCTTTCTATGCTCGACTTGAAGAGCGCCTGGACTTCGCTATCATCGCAGGCGATTATGCAGGCGCAGCGATAGTCACGAGCGAGCTGCCCAGCGAAGACGCGGGTCCGCTCGCCGAGCCAATTACGTATCTTGACAAGTTCGCCGTACGTCCGGAAAACCAGGGTGACGGTACAGTTGACTTCCTGTGGGTTGCATTGCATGACGAATCATACGGACTTGGTCTCTCATACGCTGCGAATCCTAACGGCGGTAAAGAGGGTCAGGGAGAAGGACGCGACTTGGTTTGGCGATCACGCGCGGATAACCCAGTCAATAAATGGTATTTTGAACGCAGCACTGGCCACCTGCGAATCGGTAAATGGGTAATGTTCTGGTGTGATGCAGAAAAACGGCTTCAAATTGAAGAGGGGAGACGTGGATATGTTGGACTGAGCAAGGTGGAAGACTGGGAACGGGGAAGACTGTCAGTCTGGGCCAAGTCTATTGCTCAGATTCCCTCAAGCTGGTCGGCTTAATTTGCGTGGCTTCGTTTCTGTCCGACTTAGGTCCCATTTCCAGAACTCTCCATCTGATTCCTACCTTCTGCTGTTGCTGCACTTTTTGTTTATCCACTCAGGATCCGTCTCATAGTACTAGTAATTCAAACGCAACCAGATGTCATTGTTGTACCATTATCAAGAAGCATGTAAAGCCGAAAGCGATGCGAAAGCGTACGAGAGCGGCATAATCCATAGATGAACATCCGAATTCATAACATGCTAGATGCAGGAGAGACGAGGAAATGAGGTATCGCAGGGCGTGAAGGTGCGTTAATGACATCAATACTGTGGGTAATGAGTGTGATAAGTGAAAATGCAGGCAGGGAAAATAAATTGCCAGATGGATAACGAAATCAGATAGATCACCGGAGTTGCGTCTTGGACCTGAGTCGGTTCGACTTTCGCGAAGGTTCTTTGGAACTCCCAAGAGGGAGTCCAGGCAGAGAGGATGCATTGCTGGTACGAGGCGAAGCGGTGTTTTCTGAGTTCGAGAGTGACACCTTCCGCGAGGCCATCGCTTTAACCTTGTTTTCTTCAATCCTCCAGGGCTTGTAGGGTTTATTGTCATCCACAACCGCCTTTGCACATGCTTTGATGCCCTTGTCGACCCGCTCTAAGAAGCCGTGCGTAATCCAATAGTCAAGATTGCGCAGCACGATGAAAACGGAGATGGCATCGGCAGGATTGGACAAGTCCCATTCAAAGTACTCGGATGCTGCCTCGAGTACTGACTGCATATACGCCGTTGATCGCGAAGCTGCAGACGGAGATTGGTCATCTTCCCGATCTGTCTCCCCGTTGGCAGCAATACCTGGATAGGCAGCCGAATAGATCCACTGTAAACCAATGTTAGGCATGAAAAAAACATTTCGTCGATACGCACGAGATCGCTTTCCTCATTCTTCTGAAGGCACCAGTCGACATGCGCTTTGACTTTCTCGTCCGCCCATATGAGTCCGAATACGGGAGTCTCAATGCCAAATGAATGGAGGTGACGAAGTGCGGCTGCACAGGCCATCCTGTTTTGTCGATATGCATGCTCAAGAGAATCGCAACTAGGCTTCTTATCCTCAAAGAAAGCCCCTACAAATTCGAACATGGGAGTAGGCTGTGGACGCAAAGCCGGGGTGGCTTGATACCGGAAGGCACCTTCACTATCATGACCACAGGAATCCTTGACCGAGTCGCTGTCATTCATTCGCTTATATGGTGAGGTCATGCTTTGCGAGAGATCCTTAAGGGAAGATGGGGGAATGAACAAGGATACATCAGGAACAATGATCCTTGTACTGATTATGCGTCTGGAGTAGGGCGTAGTGGGCTTATGCGAGGGGCGATGTCGTGGAAGCTGTATGCTGTACTGTTGTCTGGCGCAATAAGACGACATCAGTAAGGGTTGCTAGCCTTTTCTTCGTAACATACCGTCTCGAGCTCGTTTTACCAGCCACAGTCCGCAGAGGACTGTACACGTTCGCGGCAAAGTCAGCTTCCGACCACCTCTCTTTAGTTTTCTTCATCCGATCAAGCTGACTCCATGCCAGATAGACGTTTACGAGATCCTCCGGGGAACCAAAACTTTTTGTCTCTTTAGAAAACAGCGTCGGTCGTTCCTTATGTGCTTTGCGAAGGAAGCTGTGGGCATTTGGAAAGAGCTTCTTGAAGCGTTTACATTGACTGGACGTCTGGAGAACTTTAGCGGGGATTCTGCAAGCAGAAAAGTATATTACCTCTATAACTAAGTTAGCAGGGAGCTTCCCTCTCACGTCGAACACAGATAGAACGTCTGTTTTCAAGGGTTCAGGCAAGTCGGAGAACGCGACTTGCTCGCACCCGATCAGGGACGACCAGGCCTGAAAGGTCTTGACATTTCGCGCAATCCTAGGGGAATATTATTCAAGCACTATCGGCTACGATTTCGGTACGCACTCTGAGGCAGAAATTGACCTGGTGGTAGATGAGGATGATTTCGAAACCAAATTCTTTGGCATGATGGCAAACAACGAAGGGTAGCGCAGGAATGTAGTATGAATTAGCGGTCAGAAAGACTGTGGTCGATGTGTTTAGACGTGGGTTTTCTGGTTAGGGATATGGATGCTGCTATTAAGGAGAGGAGACGCGTCGCGGTGGTAGTAGAGATAGCAGCAGAGCCGGGGGGTGACCGCGTCGCGTCGATCAGTTGGTTTTTCTTCCGTGAGGCTGAAAATTCAGACTCCGCTCGTAGGCGATTGTGAGCCTTCTCGATGATCAAGGCTATTATACTCCGTTCGTTAGCTTCATTGTTGTGCTGCATTGTCCCAAGAGAAGATAGTGGGAGCAATAAACGGCCAAGCTTTACAAGGAGAGCAACAATGGAGTGACGAAGTACAGGATCTGCCATTGTAGGTAGATACGAGGGCGATCCCTGATACAGATAGGAGTATACAGCACATATATACAGTCTTAAAGAGGAAAAAACACTTGGCAAGATGTATCGCTTCCTGAAATGGCAATATAAGTATTATGAGATACCCACGGTCTCCACGGTTTTTTTTATTTTATATTCTTTTCTTTTTCCCCTCCAATTCCCTCCTTCTCCCCAAGTTTCCTGCTGCTCTCCTTCATGTCCTCTCCCGCCCGCCGCCTCTACAGCGCTGACCCGAGCTCACCGGCGTCGTCCACCAATCTGCTCTATCCTTCTCCGAGGGGCCCTCCTACCGGCGTGCAGGCCACGTTCGCTCAGGGACCTCCCCCGCTTCGCCCACAAGCTTCTTCTACCTCTCTCGTCAGTGTCTATCACCACATCGCTCTCGCTGCCTTGACACTACATGAGCTAATGTGACCATTGTCTAGAATGACAATCCATATGCGGCTGTCAATGCTTCCAAGGTCTCCATCGCCCCCTCCATTTCTGATAAGGTCCGTTTGGCCCATCATCTTGCTTTCCATCAATCGCTAACCCCTCCAACTATGTAGTTTTCCTTGGCGCCTGATCCTTCTTCATGGGGTGCCGAGATAGACAGGAACTTCGTCGAGCCTGATGATTGGCTGCACAACCCCGATCCACGGCGGGACAGAAAGATTGACAAGGGCGGTTCTGTCTTCACCGGTCGTGGGCTTGCGAATCTGGGTTGTCTGGTATGAAACTTTTATCGGGTTGGACTTGTCTTTACCCAGCTCATTAACATGTCGCTTATCACTTCAGATGGTACTCTGCGTGGGCCTGGTCACTCTTTTGTACGTCCCCTTTCGCTAGTGCTGTCATGCAGTGGGTAAACTGTGATTCGTGATACACAGTGCGGGATATCCCTTGATATCACATTTCACAAGCCATAAACCATCCACACTCGGCGGTTTTAATATAGGTGGGATCAACGCATCTGGCCAGATTGCGGATATGGGCCATTTCGGGTTAATCGACAAAGACACTCCTCAAGAGGCATATACCAAGACGTCATACGTTGATGGAACGACGCTGGAGCTTGTCTTTTCGGATGAGTTCAATGTCGATGGTCGTACTTTCTACGCTGGTGATGATCCATATTGGGAGGCCGTTGATCTTAATTATTGGGGTACCAACAATTTGGAATGGTGGGTATCTTTGTCCTTGACGAGAATGTGTGTTCCTTAGAGTGACGGTACTCAAGGTATGATCCGGAAGCAATTACGACAAGGAATGGCTCGCTCGAAATCAGATTAAACCGAAAGAATACACACGATTTGCAGTATGAAGGGGGTATGATGAGCACATGGAACAAGTTCTGCTTTACTGGCGGCTTATTAGAGGCCTCTGTCACTCTGCCTGGTGACACTACTGTCCCGTAGGTTCTTCCGTTTGCTGTTTACATTCATCTCTGAGCTTCTTATGTTTGTTTAGCGGACTATGGCCTGCATTGTACGAATATTCTTACTTACCGCCATGGTACAATATCGCTCACCTATCCGTGATATAGCTGGGCAATGGGTAACCTTGGTCGTGCTGGCTACGGTGCCTCCCTTGATGGCACTTGGCCCTATTCGTACGATGCTTGCGATGTCGGGACTGTCGCAAATCAAACTAGAAATGGGCTACCCCTAGCGTAAGTAGAAAGCCGAACGCAGTTGTCATGCGATCCGCATTAATCCTGGAACAATTAGTGCTCTCACGTCCGGAGATCCAAATTACGACGATGAACTCTCCTACCTTCCAGGTCAACGCCTGTCGCGTTGCACCTGCCCGGGCGAATCGCACCCGGGTCCAATGCACTCGGATGGTACATACGTCGGTCGTGCAGCCCCCGAAATCGACGTCTTCGAAGCTCAAGTTTCTGATGGTTTCGGTCATGTTTCTCAGTCGGGTCAATGGGCTCCATTCAATGCACACTATGCATGGTTCAACACGTCCGAGAACATGATCATCGTTGACCCCAGCATCACTCACCTTAATGAGTACATGGGTAGTGTTTACCAGCAAGCGAGCTCGGGCGTGACTATTACCAATCAAGACTGCTACGAGTTGACGGGCGGGTGCTATAGTATTTACGCGTTTGAATATAAGCCCGGCTTTGATGATTCGTGAGTGTGTCTTGATCTATGCAAAAGATCACATCTTTATAACCGTTTAGGTATATTGCTTGGGTCAACGACGGCGTGCTTGCCTGGCAAGCCAATGGTGGAGGCTTTGCAGCTGATACACGAGTGGAGATCTCTGCACGCCCTGTCCCACAGGAGCCTATGGTATGTTTCAGGCTGTAGAGGTACCGCAGTATGATTCTTATTAGCTCCTTGGTTTATTCTAGTACATCTTGCTGAACTTGGGTATTTCCGAGAACTTCGGATTTGTCGACTTCGAGAATTTGGTGTTCCCAACTTACATGAGGGTAGACTGGGTGCGCGTCTACCAACGTCCAGACGAGAAGAACATTGGTTGTGACCCGCCGGATTTCCCGACTCAGGCGTATATTAACCAGTGCGTTGGCTTAACCCTTCTGTGAAAGATGGCAGTTTAACAATTATTTCTTAAGGTACATCGAAGCTTACACAAACCCGAACTTGACGACTTGGGTAGATGACTACCTCCAGGAATTCCCCAAAAATAGTTTCCTGGGTGAATGTTAATCGCTGGTGGTACATAGTATGACAACGACGGATAGACGCATTTGTTTTCGGGTCTCAGAACTCCGTTGATTGTTGACACCGACGGTTTTCTCGATTTACCATTATCATTTCGTATTCGCCATGGATAGTATGACCAAGGCCCCGTTTATACCTTTCCCTATACCCTCTGAGGTTATCTTCTGGAGAAATGCCGTCAGGGAAGAAGCATTGACTCAGCAGCGGCTAGTTCATTCCTTTAATTTATTAGAGGCTGTTCCTACTTAGTTCCGCCGTTTGAATACATATATTACTGACATATCTGCGATTTCACCTTCCTGATTTGCTCCGGTAACCTCTGTACAGTGTCCGTTCATAAAATACAAAAATTTGAACCCCAATACATCCGTGCATTTGGTTTTACTACATTACATCAATTATATAGTTCTGCCACGAAACCAACCTAAAAACAAGGTGTCTGCTAACGTCATGATGACAAGGTACCACAGGATGAAGCCGTTAAGGTAGCCTCTAGTTTGTCCAGAATTCTAGTCAGCGGAATAATCCCCCCTCCGGTCAGCCTAGGCACGGACAGATCGCTAGCGTCATCTTCGTAGTCTATCTTCCTGCTCTTTTCAATTAGGCCCCGTGAAGTCTTGATGACTTTAGCGAGCTTGCCGCGAGTGATGTAAATGTCTTTGACCACGTCCTCTAGGCCACCTACGGGTATTTCGAGCGCTCGGCGAACAAAACCTCGAGAAAGGACATAGGCTTTTTCGTTGTACAGCCTGCTGTTCAGTTTTCCCTCGACTGTGCCTCGTAGCTTTTCGTAAGCAGGTTCACAGTACCATCTAGAATCCAATCGGGACTTTAGTAAGTCGACAGCTAGACATTCTCATGCCACACTTACGGTTCCTTCACTAGTACAAGACCCTGAATTGAGACGAACGCTTGAAGAAGTGATGACCTCGCTGGATTCCACGATTCACTGCGATCCCCAGCCCAAGTTCCAAGGATTGAAAGGCACACTTTCCCTTCTTCGTATAGGTTCGGATTGACGCGGCCATTTCCTGGAAGATAGTTTAGTGGTTCACACGTAATCAGAGTGGACACCGCTCTCACCATTTGTCCAACTATGGAAGTGCGCAATGGGAGGACTCTGAGGAAAAGTAGCATCAAGCTTCCAGTCTATCACGAACGGCGCATCCTCGTAGGGTGTGTTCTCCGGACCGATTATTAGACTCCGTAGGAGATCCATTCGATCTTCGTATGTCCGGACAATGATCGAATCTTTTGGAGCACATCAGATAAGTGCACAGCAAGAATAATTGAGTTGTTCTTGTACCTGGAAGGCTCGACGACAGTGCACGATACTCTTTCGAAAGCCGTGACATGAATTGCCTTGAGGGTTGTTCCACTGGAGTAGTGATGAAGGCATGATCTGGAGGGGCAGACGGAGTAATGTCAAATCTCTTCCAAGTCCACGACGGCTCTGTCAGTGGCTGTCCTTGTGCAGCGGCCGTCAATGTCTTTCTGGTTTCGGGATATTCAGTCGAGGCCGAATCAGGACTAGGAATCGAGGGCGTCTGTGGTTCAATCTGGTCATTACCTTCCCCGTGGGATGGCCAAGCACCTGGCACAATGCCATTAGAGCTCATGGTTGTATCAGCGCTGTGGATTTCGTCGATTTCCATCAGTTCTGTCTCATCGTCCAAGTCACCGGGCACTTCATCCCCATCTTCGTCGATCCATTCTTCTTCGGGTCCATCAACGTACCGTTGCCACTGGCCGTCTTCAGTCTGAATCTCATAAGTACCCTCGTCATCGTTGGAATCGTAGCCACTGTGAGCATCCGATAGTTCGTCTCCCCATAGATCCTCAAGTTGTTCAAGACCATCATGGAGCCTAGTAATCCGCTCCAAAGTGACGTTGACTTTCTGAAGATCAGGCAAAGTAACCTCGATCAGACCGTCCAAATGGAGCTGCATATCCACATCGTGAGTAGGGCCACCTGCATTCACTGAGCAACTCACGTTTGCTACTTCACCAAACCAAGGTATACTATCGGTATCCTTTGCGTCTGGCCTTCTAACCTTATAATCCGGTGCAAGCTCGTCCTTCTGGGCGATATCACGTCCGATTCTGTCCAACTCCTTTCTCCACCCCGAAAGTCCACCGGTATCTTCGTCGCCGATAGGCAGTTCATGTACCCATGGTTCGAGCTCACCTATGCTGTCGATACACTTCAACATAGACCTCTTATTTAGTACTAGAAATAGACAAACCTTGGAACAAATGGTTTGAGGCATCCGTTCGTCCCCCCCATGCTGTGAATGAAAACCAAGTCTCCTCTTCGAGCGCCGAATCCCTCTTGAGGATTGCTCTCATTGGCATCCGCCCCCCGAGCATCTAGCTCGAGAACAGAAACCGTTTCACGACGACCATTGTATAACGCGATTTCCGCAGTCCGTTCCGGCGCATTGACGGCTTGTACAACGGCACCATGTTTCCCCTCCTCAGTCTTCCAGACAACGTGATCTCCTGGCCTGAGAAGATCAGCACCCAAGATACAGCGTCGGTATAAGCTATTTACCAGCAATCATATTCATCGGGGTTCAGATAGGGCACCAAGTCCGTCGAGGGAGCCTTCTCTGTCGAGCCATCCTGCCATAGAAGATCAACTGTGGTCTCAGTCTCGCATATAACGAACGTTTCGACTCTTATGGTCCCAAACTTCTGATCCGGTTGACCGTGTGTGGTGAGAACCCTCTCAGGCACCGTTTTAAGTGTGACGCGGTCTCCGACGCGGGGTAGTTGATCATTTAAGCCACGCAAAAGGACCAAGTCCGTAATGTCTTTCCCATACCAATACCGCTTTGGTCGCTGGCGTTTCGACGCTTCTTCTGGAGTGAGCTACGCAAACATCAGTGAGTAGGAGAGTAGTAGCGATTTGCTTCGGACATACCGATTGATTAATTGCCATCCAAGCAACGGCGTACACGGTATGCCTAACGGAGACGACCAAGTCTTCTGAGGACGGCCGTAGTTCACCCATGAAATAAGATATTATGCCTTGGATACCCTGTTCTGGAGGTGATGGTAATATGTCCTGTAGTAAGCCCATATTAGACACTCCCTTGGAAAGAAGGGAAGAAGGCGCACCGTTCCTCGTTCTCCAACCGCAAGGTGACAACTAACTTCCGGAAGCCGCACCAAAGAGCCGTCGGCCGTCTGGATGACTGACTCGTCGAAAAACTACCTACATATTAGCTTCCCGTCAGAGGGTAAGCCCCTAACAACACACCTCTTGTATTTGTCCTACCCAATCATTATAAACAACAAAGTCTCCCACTGAAATGTCGTCAAATTCCTTGATGTCATCTATGGTCTTCCACTCCTCCAGCTGAGAAAACGAATGGAAGTGAGCAAGATGAACGTTTGATACAGTGCAGGATCGAACCTTTATGCCACTGACCGCATGCGCAACCTGAAAGACGTTCCTCTCAAAATATCTTTCGGGACGCGGAAGTACTCAAACGAACCTTGAATCTAACGTGGGCATTTGTGACAACAGCTGACTGGGCATCTTCAACGCCGCGCTTGCAAATGTCTCCAGCCTAACGACTCAATGAATAACCATATGGGAACAATAACATGATTTATTCCCACCTGCATCGGCCTATCGACAAGTCTGAATGACGATTCCGGAAGGATCTCGCGCGTGTTGTTTGGGTAAAAGGAGACGCCAACTTCTCCACGTTTCAAAGGTCGAAGGAGAGGATCCAACGGCAAGCCATGGATCTGGAGGTCGTCGTTATCGTGCCAACACCGCTACACCGAGAAAAAATTGTCACATTCATATCGCTGCTTGTGAACGACCAATAGCGGAGCACTGTACCATGACGATGCCATAGCTAGAGGAAGTGGACTGGTCGTCAATACGTTGGACGATATCCTCCCCAAATAACTATTAAGATAGAAGGTAAGTAAGAATAATCGAGGAAACTACATGTATCACCTTTGATTGCGACTGCTGATGCTGTGAGTTATGACTCATTACCAGCGTCTAGAGTAGTATAAGTATGGTGAAAGCAAAGATGCAGACATCAAGTTTCTGCACGCTGCAGCTTTGGGCACGCGATTAGTCACTTTTTCTTCTGCCGCGGCGATCCGCCGATCCACTTGACTAATCGCTTATACTTATTATTTTATTCGGTGTTTGCTCTTATACATGATATGATAGTAGCAATACACAAGCTCGTCCGTTAATACTGTTTGCGCCGAACTTTACCTGTCCACTGGCGTTTGATGATCCATCAGAGCCCCCGTTATCGAATCCGGACTGTCCTTCAGCATGTCATCTTGAGATCCAAACAGGAGTCTACTACTCAGAACAGATAAGCCGGGCTCGTCCTCAGTCTTATTCGAAACGGTGCCAGACTTTTCCGCAAGCTTCTCGTCTCCTGATGGGATTCGGGATGATAGCGTTCGGAATAAAGGTGTTCGTGAAGTATGGAAATCATTGATAGATTTTGACAAAGTCTGCAACTGAAAGAGAAGAGTAAAGCATAGTTCAGAGATGCCGTTAGCGAGACAAGGGAATACCTTTTGCATGATTGCATCAATAGCATCTTTCCGTACACTGAATCGATCCGATAGCTTGGCGAATTCTGCAGCCTTCGCGGCCTTTGCTTCGTCCTCAGCATTGACCGTTACCTCTTCCCCCGTGTCCTCTGGGCCGTAGAAACGGTCATTCTCTCCCAGCCTCTCCATCTGCGCGTGCATTCTTGCTATATCACCCTGAAGGTTTCGGACCTCGTCTAGATGCGTCCATAAGTCATCCTCCGCCTCCTCAAACTCGCCAGGGACCATGACCCCGATGCTCGCTCCGTCAAACGGATCGCACATATTTTCTGGGAGATCCCTCCTCCTGAGCTTCACAGGAGATGATTTCTCGGAAGATGGATTACTCTTAAGACCCTGTACTTCACTTTCAATTCGATTGATAATATCGTCGTGTGGTGACGCAGCCAGAAGAGGAGTAGTTTGAGGAACTACATTGACTTGAGGCTGAGAATCGACAGAAGCGCTGGTGGAGATTGCTGGGGAATCAGCGTCGAGATTATTGGTGAGGCCACTAGCGTTGAAGTTGTTGTCAGCGACCATTGTGTTTGCAGATCTAGGCCAGAGTCAGGTCCTCGAGAGACTGGTGTTCAATGATTCAATGACTGACTGCCAGCCGGCAAAAGCCCAGCGGTGAAATTACCACGTGACATGTTCGGCATAATGTTGGATCGGGACCAATGATCTTCTGTCTTCATTTTCGACTCATGACTCCATTACCAGCCTTCTTTCAGCCACGATGTTTGGCGGCGGGTTCTCGAGGAGGGTACCACAGCGGTTTCGTACCCTTCGGACGATAAATCGGATGGATTCGCATACGTTAGTCGATACGCTCGATGTCCGTGACAGAGCCAGGGCAAGTGGCAGAATCCTGAAAGTGACCAGTATTGTTGACAACTGGCAAATGCAGAGAAATCTCATGGAAATAGAACGGACGAACCCATTGGCCCCTGGTCTTTTGGACTCGTTCCATCGACGGCATGATTACTTAAGAATTTCATTGACCGAAAGATGTAATCTTCGATGTAAGTTATCTTGTCACGTTCGAGAAAGTGTATATGCTGTATTACTTCATCTTAGGCTTCTACTGCATGCCGAGCGAAGGAACAGAGCTCAGTCCCGCGCACGGCATACTTTCCGATGACGAGATCATTCGTCTGGTTAGACTTTTTGTCACGAATGGAGTAAGTAAGATACGACTTACCGGCGGCGAACCTACAGTTCGGAAAGGTATAGTAGATATCATTGGTAAGTTGTTAATAATGCATATTCCATGTTCTCCTGTGCTTTAACCTGCCGTGTTGACCACAGGACGCTTGAAAGAGCTTCGTCATTACGGCTTGAAGTCAATAGGCATGACCAGTAATGGGGTAGCTTTGCATAGAAAGCTTGGCCCCCTTGTAGAGAATGGGCTTACACATCTAAATCTAAGGTCAAATGCATTTCTCTCGACGTCTTTTCAGGTTTTGATTCCACCTTGATACCAGTCTTGACACCTTAGACCCTTTCAAGTTTGAGCTTATGACGCGAAGAATGGGTCACGACGCTGTCTTACGCACCCTCAACGTTGCACTGGATACCCCTGGTCTGCAAGCGGTAAAACTAAACGTCGTTGTCATTCGTGGTCTAAATGACCATGAAGTCCCAAGATTTCTGGAGCTCACCCGGTCAGTGGTTCTTTCTTTACTCATTAAGCTAATCACGAACTCTTGCGCAGATCAAGGCCATTGTCCGTCCGCTTTATAGAGTTCATGCCATTTAACGGTACATAGGACAATCATTGGCTAGTTACCTGTTACTTGCCATGCTCACTTCAGTTCATTAACAGGCAACAAATGGGACAAACGGAAAATGGTCCCTTCCTCCGAATTGCTGGATCGTATATCAATGGCACATCCTGATCTACACAAAGCTTCTGACGAGATGAACGATACGGCACGCTCGTACAAGCTGCCAGGCTATTGTGGCTCCTTCGGGTTCATTAGTAGCATGTCTGACCATTTTTGTGCCTCTTGTAATCGTCTCCGTATAACTGCGGATGGTCAAATCAAGGTGACGTTTTGTTGTTATTATGTCCGTAAGAAGCAAGATTCTCATAGCTTGAAGGTTTGCTTGTTTGATAGTAGGGAAGTGTCATTGAGGGATTTGATGCGAAGCGGCGCATCGGACGATGACTTGATTAAAGTAAGCAGAAGTTTGATAGGTTTGGAGTAGACCGACTGACCATAATTTACAACACAGGTCGTTCGTGCAGCTCTTGGCTTAAAGAAGGAGAAACACGACGGAATGGAAGATATAGACGTTGTCAACAATCGGCCCATGATAAAAATTGGTGGTTGAGTGTATTTCTACCTTGCGGAAATTGTATTCCATAATTCCCTATAGCATAAGCCTCATTTTTTGTTCTTGGTACCCACTAGATCGTTATCGCGCATTGAATTGTGCTCCTCGTCGCATATCGCTCCTTTCCGTGCCAAATCAGCGCTTATGCCTCAATATACGCAAAGTAATGCGACAAGCAACCTTTCATACTGTGCCACCACGAAACCTAGAAGCGTGTCTGACACATATCGACAAACACGGCAGATCAGCAATGGTTGATGTGTCAAACAAGGACATCACGCGAAGGTCTGCGACTGCACAAGGAAGAATTTTCATCCCTGATCTTGCATATCGACTTATTTGTCATAATCCTGGGCGTTCTGAAGGCAGCGATGATTCTGAGATGAGCCATCGCCGAGAAAAAGCTAAAGCAAAAGGCGACGTGCTTACTGTGGCCCAGCTAGCAGGGATCATGGGCAGGTATGCTGGTGACTGCTTCCACTTTCTGCTTAACGGCTAACAACATCTAGCAAGAAAACGTCTGAGCTAATCCCGCTCTGCCACCCGATTCCATTATCTCACATCTCAGTGGAACTGCTGATAGAGGATCATTCTGCCGGCGACAGCACCATGGACAGTGACAAGCGCTACAGTATCCTATGTCGAGCAACTGCGACGTGTGATGGCAAGACGGGAGTTGAAATGGAGGCTCTAACTGCTGTGTCCGTGAGTTTACTTACCGTCTGGGACATGCTTAAAGCAGTCGCAGGGAAGGAAATGTTGATCAATGGCATCCACGTGACAAGTAAATCGGGCGGCAGGACTGGAGACTTCGTGAAAATGTAAGGTACGACTATCATAGGGTTCATGTACGTTGTTGGTAGAAAGCTGAAGCTAGGGCTGCTTCCTAGGGACGCGTACGGGTTTGTTCCCTTTCGTATGTCGTCATTGGTCACCAGTGACCCCTTTCTGTGCCGCAAAATCCGATCTCCAATACTTCCTCGACGGCAGACGGTCGAATCTTTCCACATAATCCCACGTATCCAATTCTATCATATATATGCGCAGCATCATTGTGAACTCCAACATATAGAGCCACACTCTGCTTTGATGTTAACATCCTTTGAGTAGTTATGACGGTTGTCAGTTTGCATGGCAAGAAGGGAAGTGCATGCTAAAACGTACTCTTCTGTAACCTTTCTAGCTAGCGCCTCCGCAAAACCCTTCCTACGCCACTCCGGTTTTGTGTACACCTTCGTAACTACAGCAACTCTATCGGACTGGCGGGCGACGGCGCAGATGCTGACGGCGCTACCTGCGATGTCATACACCCAGACAATTCCCCCACCGATAAGCCATTGAGCCTCCCGCCTTGCCCCTTCGGGAGTCAATGGGAAGTATACCTGTGACCACATTGAGATCTGCGTAAAAGGCCCCGCGCGAACGACTCACTGATGTGTCTGCGAATTCTCTGCAGAGGATTGCCACCGAGGTCAAGTCGGAGAGTTCTGCCATGCGAATCCTGCCATTTTCGGGTGGTGGCGATGTGGAAGGTCTGAAGGTCTCCTTCGTGCAATAGGTCAGAAGAGCTTCATAGAAGGGAGTCGGTTCCTCGATAACGCCAGTTCTGGAAGTCCAGGTCTTCTTAAAACTTGTTACTAGGTCCGCTCGACCGAACACTGAGAAAACGCGTTGAGGACGGACGACATCGAGAAGCGCGGACTGAATAGCTTGAAGTCTCCTATCAAGGTCGTCTTTTGCTGTCGATCCTGTGGCATCTGACGACCAAAGGAATACCGGGAAGTCTCCAAGATGTCCCGTGGTGCAAGAAAGAACGAGTTGAAGCTTCGGTTGCTGAGAACCGAGCCCGGTGCTGGACCATAGCGTCAACCAGAAGTTTCGTCCGGTGAGTTGACGATCTGTGGCTCCTCGTTTGGCCCTGTCGGTCTGGAGAGGATCTCGTTGGACACGATGAGCGCGTAGACGGTCCAGCTCAGCTGTGGCGATGTCCAGGGCATGGGCGAGAACTATGGTGGCCGATATTTCCTTTTGACAAAGCGTTGGATAGGTATCGATCAGGAGGTCGGTTGCAGAGGTGTGCAGTTTGATCGGGACCCCTTCCTGCGACCACCTAAGTAAGTCAATTCCCGTCATTTTCTTTGCTGAGTAATAATATGGAAACTAGTAAATAAGGATGGCCGCCGTGAGCGTCTATAGAGATAGCTGGAAAGGCAAGAGAGTTGTTTATGGGGATTATCCTAATGAAGGAGTTATTCGGGGGACACAGCAAGAGAAAGAAAAGGCCGCCTAAAGCAATTATTGTGACCTAATTTTTCAGATACTTCAACACGGGAAAAGGAGGAATTGATCTAATCGTAGTTGCCGTCTACTCACGCAATATATCACTTCTCGTCAATCACTTGTTATTTCGTAACGGAGATTCCGACCTATTTTATACGGTATGTTTCAAGAGACCACAGCTTGCTCCGTTCTTACGATGATACAAGCACCTAAGGATCTATACTCGGGGCGCTGGCCAGTGCAATTCCGAGTTTCACACAGAGGTCTATAGGACCAACACAAAGTTGCTTGCGATCTGGCACAGAGACTCCAGAGCTTCTACTTCTTGATTAGGAGCGTTCATATGTCACAGGCAGAGTTACTCCACGTCCTCCGCTTGGGGGGGGGAGAAGGGGGAGGGGGAGAAGGGGGAGGGGGAGAAGGGGTGGGGTGGTAAGCCAACCTGAAAATGCGCTCTCGTAAAGCGCCTGTTCTTGTGCAGACCAAGAGTACATTTTATCTGTAATTACTGACTTTATTGCTGACTTTGATACTTCAATAGATGAGTGCAAGCGCCTTTGTTTGGAAACTGATGAAGGAAATATTGTATTAATCTGACAAGCCTATTTTCTTAGAGCCTCACAGATATTCCCTTCCATTTGGGCCGGGCGCTTAATGACGTATAGTCTTGCATCGTCCTGAGAATCCACCAGCTGATTCTCGAGCGCTTATCGACCTTGGGAGGCTTTTTTGGGTAGGAAATAATGACACTTCTTGGGCGCTACGGAGAGGTCGGATCATGTCTACAGCTTCCTATTCAACGCCTAAGTAGTTTCCTGCCTGATAGCACTATCAACCACATTTAATATGCCAAGCAACTTCTCTTCGTTCAGCCTCCTCCCAATCATCTGTAAACAGACAGGAAGGCCGTCATCCACTTCGGACTTCGATTGACTCTGCAAGCGACCTCCGCCCCTCCCTTCGATTGTTTCTGATAGCTCTCCTGATCTTCCGACCGGGAACACAGCCGCCGGATAATCCACTAGATTCCAATACGAAGTATAACCCCACCAATCAGTTTTCCCATGCTTAGGTGCGAGCGTCGGTGCAACCGGAGAAATGATGGCATCAATCGGTCTATTTAACCCTGTTCTACCCTCCGTATTGTTCCAGTGATCCAAAACCTTCTGACGGAATCCCTCCCTTTGAAGGTTCAAACGGAAGATCTCCGCGACCGAGAATGGCTTCCCATTATTCGGTACTTGGTTCAAAATCCATTTCGTTTGCGATACCGGTGGCTCTCCGGACTCGTTCAAGACATCCCAATATTCCTTGCCTCCGTCCAGAAAATAGAGTTTTGTCTGGGTGAAGAACTGTCAATCCCTGTCCTATTTCGCGCTTAGAAGGCTTACAAGCAAATCCCAGGCTTCCCGATGTTCTATCGGTTCCCAATCAATCACCGCATGACCCCTGGCAGCAAGAGCAGACTTGCACTTGGACAAGGCAGCGGTAATGGTAGGTTCTGGTTTGACTACACCATCGTCCCAAAGTATAGCGAAAGATATTCTCAAGGGTAGGCATTTCCCATCAACCAAGTCCTGCTTCCATGGTATTTCAAGCAGTGGCGGCTCAACCAGCCAAGGCTCGTACTGGAGCATAATTTTGCAGAATAGCGACAAATCTCGAGCAGACCGAGTCATAGGACCCAATACACCAATTATGGCATCCATCCCATCGTGGGAGCCTAAGAGACCTTTATGGGGTATTCGTGCTACGGAGGCTTTGAACCCGTACAGTCCGGTGCACGCTGCAGGTAGCCGCTACGCGGGGGAAAGACCAAGTCAGATTGGCAATCTGTATGATAATCATTCAACATACAATGCTTCCGCCAATATCGGTCCCGATACCCAAGGGGCTGCCGTGTAATGCGATCAAGGCGCTTTCTCCTCCGCTACTTCCGCCAGCCGTCCGATCTCGATCGAAGGGGTTAGACGTCTTTCCGTAGATATTATTGTCCGTTTCAAGAGACTGCGGAACCGGTCAATACACGTCTGTCTAGTACAGACTGACAACATAGACAAACCAGTAACGTTTGTGGATTATTCGTCTTGACATAAAGTATGGCTCCTGCCTTTCTCAGAATGTCCACCGCAACAGCATCCTTTTCCGCTAGTGTTTTATAGCACCATGCGATATACCCCGTCGATGTGTCTTTGCCTTTCACCATTATGTGATCCTTAACGGAGACCGGAAGGCCGTGCAAGGGCCCGTAGGGATTTCCCGTGCGTTCCATATAGTCATCAAGCTCCCGAGCGCGTTGGATTGCTTCGTCGAAGAATACATCCGTGAGGCAATTCGTCAAACCTTGGGCAACAGAGGCAGCATGGCAATGTGCCTGGATAACCTGCAGACTAGTATACCGTCGCGCTTTGACGGCGGCGACGATATCAGTTGCATCGCATCGAACTATTTCGAGCTCCTCAGGCGATAGCTCATCAAGGAGGATCGTTGAAACGTCTCGGCGCTCAGGCGATACTGCATTTCTTAATCTCCATTGAGGGTACTGATTGAGATTGGCTTCTCGGTCACTTCGTTTACGACGAGAAACGTCATGCCACGAGCTCGTGCTGGTCGTCCCAGTGACGTTAACGGAGGATTGAGCCATCTTCCAACAATATGGGGGCCGAACGTTGTGGGTGAAGCGCTTGAAGGGTGATTAGCTATTAATGTGCAACCGAAGCTCTTATCTATCAGTCGCCCAGATGAAATCAGCCGCATGCCAGAGTCGTGATCCTTAGTGAATGCTGGAATCCGGAAGAATGTACAACGACATGTGTCGACTTCTAGACTGTACTGCAGATGCGTTGGACGAACCGAGCAAGTGCTGGATTTGGGTAAACCGAAGCGTAGAAGGATTCTTCCAAGTTTGTAACTCAAGTCGGTCACGGGGAGTTGAACTGAACAGCCTGAGGACCAATTAGCCGCTCATGTCGGACGAGAACTGACGAGGCTGTGCTAGGCGCTACACACCATCGATTAGATTAACCCTCAAGCGCTCGTCCGGAAAACACAGGTACATCCTACAAGCAACTGTTATATAGCCAGGTATATCCAGCCTTCCTCAAGCTTTTATGAGAGCGGCTAGTGATTCCTCATCGATTTCATCGTCAACAAGCCGAGACCCCTGGAGCGAGAAAAAGGGATGAGCTCGATGTTAGTGGACGTCAAATCAAATGGAGTAGCATGGGAAGACCAGAGGAAACTTTTCGCTCCAAGTCACTGGATATTAAAGGGGCATCCGAACTTACATCGCGGCGTAGAATAGTGGGCACAGAAGAGATGTTCCACGGGCTTCCTCGGAATGGATTATTGCTGTTCCCCCTCCAACTACATCGGAAATATGATAATGCACGGGGAAGTTGTTAACAGGTGGCTGCAGCGATTGAAAACAAGATTATCAAAGTACTTACTCTTCGCGTTGTCCTACCCAGACAATGAGAGCCGATGGTGCATCTGAAGGCTCGAAAGCGATACGGATCAAATCCTCGACTCTCCTGCAGTCCTGTAGATAGACATGCACAGAAGAATCAGTAACTTGACAAACTTACGGCGAAACTTGCAATGGGACACACACCGGGCACCACATTTGATTCGCCATTTTATCAACGGATGAGTAGAAAATCAGGAAATCAGGATCGGCATTTGCGACTGATACGGTATCTGCGGGGTCTGACGACGTGGTGAGAGGCATAATTTTTAATTGAACGGTGAACACGCGTTAATCTTGTGGGTGCCTATGGAGTAGAGTCTTGCTGCAGAGCTATTAACTAGGTCGTCCCCCAAGGGTGAGTTGAGCGATTCGCCGATCAGTCTGCCGCATTCGGAAAGTTCTGAATCCGGTCCGGAATTATCGGACATATGTGCCCCGGTCCAGATACCTACTGTTCCCATCCTGCAAGCGTAAGTTCGAGACCGCTTGCAACGCAAAAGGTCCGGCAAATTTTCATAGGTAGGCACCTTCCGACGAGGTCGGGTTTGCTAAATCGCCTGTTCACTTCCATTAGCGAAAACTTCCAAAACATTCAATCGTAAGGTAGAAGCAAGGAAGCAAATCGGAGGTTCTTGGTTTAAAGAGCAACACACGGGCGCCCGACGTTTGCCGATTAATATATATGTACCTCCATTCATCTTCAGGTGACGAGCGACACTATAAGGAACAACACTGCAATATAGCACAGGTGAAGTGTCCGTACGCTTTTTGTAAAGCAAAAAAGCAAGCGCTACATTGGCAACGAGGAAAGAGGAAAGACAGAATTGTATGAAGGCGAATATACGTGTGCACTAAGTCTTTAGCCCTACCAAACAAGAAAGACGGTAGTAAATGGGTATGCAGTCCGAACGTAAAACCAGCTTTAATGTACGTGTCCGAGGGAGGAAAATAACATCTACGGTCGTCAAGAAACGGAACTAGGGCAGAAGCAGACTAATAGTAGCCATCGGAAGATGATGAGTCATAGCTCGCCGCCTCAGTCTCACTCGCGACTGCAGAGTCGTAATCATTCGAGCTACTCACGGCCTCTGGACTGTAGGCTTCTGAGCTAACTTCCTCGGTCGCGCTGGCCACGTATTCGGAGGTGCTTGATGTCTCGTACACTGCAGCCGTAGAGGTGGCATAGGTGTTGTAAGTGTCGGCGTTACCTGTGGTCAGCCACCAGTTGGTCTTGCACTAAAGGGGACTTAGTGAGCAGTCTAAACCTGAACAGAACGATTTATAACCCACAGAGGCCAAGCAAGAAGCAAGCTGAGTGTCCTGGACGGTTTCTGTCTCCGTAGCAGTGGAGAGCTGCGTCTCTGTGGCAGTCGCAGTCAAAGTCTCTAGGTACGTAGTCTGGATATAAGCTGCAGTTAGTCCTTTGATCAGCAAATATCCGAGATAGCGAACTTACGCTATCAGTGACTG
This sequence comes from Inonotus hispidus, assembly GCA_024712875.1. Classification (NCBI taxonomy): domain Eukaryota; kingdom Fungi; phylum Basidiomycota; class Agaricomycetes; order Hymenochaetales; family Hymenochaetaceae; genus Inonotus; species Inonotus hispidus. The sequence goes on along the minus strand of CM045714.1, from coordinate 2,577,556 downwards.
TCGAGGTAAGCGTGTTCTCGATCGTCTTAGTGTTGTCGATGACCTCAGTGGTTACCCAGACTTTGGTGTAAACGACCTCGTCTGTGACCTATACCAGAAGCATCAGTCAACCGTCACACAAGGCATACAGAAATCAACGAACAGTGTGAATCTGGGTCTCCGTAACCTTGTCTGTCTGGGTCTTGAGCGAGGGGGAAACGAGTGAGAATATGCGGCATTAGTCAAGCGTGAAATACCTACCTCGGTTGCTGTTGAGAGGGAGGTCGAAACGAGAGTTAACGTGTCAGTCAGCGTCGCTGTTAACGTGTTCTCGATCGTCTGGAAAAGGAAGGGATTAGCGCCTAGATCCAAAGTTTTCCGTACCAATAGGCTCACCTTGGTGTTGTCAATGATGTCTGTGCTGACCCAGACTTTTGTGTACCTAAAGGACATCGTTCAATATACGGTGTTAATCAGCGTAAGTGGGTGCGATCTCTTACGTTGTCGGGACAAAGTCGGTCAGGGTCTTTTCCTGTAGAAATAGTTTAGGCTTCAAGTTTTCTACGTTATGAGATTTGTTGACTTACAACAGTGACAAAGTCGGTTACGCTTTGCGTCTCAGTAGCAGTCTGATGTGCCTCAGTGAGAAGAGCCATCAAAAACACAAAAAAAAGAACGCGTACCGCGGTGTCCGTTTCAGTTGCCGTTTGGGTGTAGACGTTAACCTCGGTCTTCGTCTCAGTTGCAGTGAGTGTGTACAAGTTAGTGACCTGGAAGTATTTCGTTGGTTTCATGCGGACCAAGACTTTAAAATCGACGCTTACGGTGTTATCAATGACCTCCGTGGAGATCCATACGCGACTGAAAGTGGACTTGGTAAATTGTCAAGTTCGCAGCACAGATGCATATACTCACGTAGTCTCAACAAAGTCGGTCGATGTTTGGACCTCTGTCGCTGTGACTGTGTTCGTGTCCGTCTGGGTAGCTGTGTAGATAGCAGTCTAGATGACGAAGATTAAGAAAAATGTAGTGAAAGTATTAATAGATTCTCATTCTCACCTCAGTCACAATGCTGGTGTAGACCTGCGTGACAGTTTCGTGTACCGTTTCTGTCTTAGTCTCGGTCACGGTTTTGTCGTGGCATTTACTACACAAGCGATCATCATGAGAAAATGCAGGTAATTTGATAAACCAGTGAAATCTTACTTGTTGATGATGATGGTCTCGTAGCAACCCTCGAAGGAATACTTTGAGATGACAAATCCATCAGTTACTTGGTGATTCATGATCAGCGAGTGTGAGAACACACTTACCCAGGACTCCTGTTCGCACTTCCCGTCGGAGGCCTTGTAATAGCCATAACCACAATCCAGGCTTGAGTAACCTCCAGCAGTCAACGACTCGTACGGCAACACGGAATAAATATCAACGCTCTCTGTCTCTGGAGGTGGTGTGTACTCTGCCGCGGCATCCGACGTGTAAGTAGCCTCCTCCGTCGCTTGTGCGTAAGCATCCTCCGATGCCGATGTAACCTCCTCGGTAGCAGCAGGGATTGAAACCATTGAAACACCGTTCACGATCTGGGCAACGGCCGCACCCGCGAGCGAAAGACCCACAATAACCGACTTCATTTCGAAAAAGCGAAAAAGCGAATGGACGAATTAAAAACTTAAGGGCACTGGCGTAAATACGCAAGAAGGTCGAAGAAAAAGTAGTAGCGTTTGCTGGATTGCGAACGAATGCAAGCGGTCTACGCTGGGCTTGTTGGACGGGGTAGTACTGTCTAGCAGACTAGATTGAGCACTAACGACCTGGAAAAAAGCGAATGTAAGAACGCAAGCGTTCTAAAGTTCATATGTTAGAAAAGGAGAGCATTTGAAGAAGAAGTAAGAGACTTACCGTTAAAAAAACTTGATTGTAAAAAGCGGAAAAAGAACGAAAAAGAACGAATAACGAAGGCGAAGGCGAATGGGGGGGTAAAAGAAGGGGAGATATGAGCGGGACGGGCTTAAAAGGATTGGGCGGTGGTCGGTTGATTTGTCCCATATCTGTGGGTCGGATTGGAACAGAGTCCGGCATGGCCATAGCGACGGTGGGAGGAGTTCGATTAGTGATTGGCAGGTCATCTCGGATTCCATCGTCCCCTTGACGAAAAATCATCATGTAATGTTGATTCTCGTAGGCTCAGATCAGGGACTACTAGTACCATTCACTCCCATACCGTGCGTTTGCACAGCATCTAGCTGATTGTATAAGCATCTTGATCCCTCGTTTCGTTTCCATTCTATTCTGCCAAGAATATCTATATACAGGACACATATACTACGAACCACTACGCTGCCCAACATTCCCATGAACATCCAGCAATATCTTGAGTGCGTTCCTGGCTCGCACTTTGGCGAGATCTTCTTCGCGTCCGGAAGTGAGCGCCGTTTCCACCTGCTTCGGTCGGTCTCCCAACGGATACTGCGCATCGCAACAGATGCCGCAAAGAAAAGGTTAGTAGTTGCCTCATTGGTCGGAAATCCAAGGCGCCAATCCAGTATGAGAATTGTACTGACCGGCAAATACTGGTGTTGAAATAGCCAGATGATATCAAGAAAAAACCATCAATCAGTTATGATCGGGCGTTTCGGCGCCGTTGGTGGATGCCCACCTTGTGAAGATATTCATACGCGACCAATGTGAATCCGAATTGCGGGCTGCTTCGCAACACACGTGCTGGTCCGCCCTTGAAGAACGCCATGAAACCTTCTTCTTGGTCTTTGCAACTATCAGTATCAAGTAAAGCCGTCATGATGGGGCACTGCTTACAGATCTTGACGAAAGCATCCGCCATGCCTTTGTAGTGGGTCTGGCCCTTCCGCGCCTCAACCTGTAGCCTCGTCTTGACAACGTCTAACACATTAAGGGTTAGACCGATTTTCTGTGGAATGATTCAATGCTCCTACCCGCAGGAGTCGTTAAGTAGGCCGCTGGCATCCCCCTACCACGAATTATAAATAAGAAGGTGCGTCTCAAAGGAATGTTGCATGCGCTTACGCTACACCGGCTGAGATCAATGTCTCGAAAAAGCCCAATTTCTTGCCGTTATAGCCTTCGTGGTACACGTCTTTCTTCATATGGTTGTACGCGGTGAAGTAGATAGCGGAGAACGGAACATCTCGAAGAAGGCACGCTGATGATCCCTTGTAGAGTCCCACAAGACCCAGTTGACGGACAATGTGCATAGCGCCACGAGGAACAGCTCCCTCCGCTTTGGCAGCTTCACCTGCTACTTGCAAGCGGATTTTTCTGTTTAGCCGTCCATCGTAGTTTCAGTGGAAATAATCAAAATGCCGTTTCGATCTCAACGTACACAATTTCCAAAGGGTTGGTGAAAATCATATTTTGTTCCCTGAGCGTGTTTTTCCTCACTGATAACAGATTCGCGTACTTACGACTTGACTACCACCAGCTGTGCCACCAGCCACCAGTTCCCAACCGAGTTTGATGCGACCTGTCTCAGGATCCGATGTCAAGTTTCGAATCAAATCATTTACCGTGAGTTTGATGGCTTTCTCGGGAGCGACACCCTAAATCAGGTTGCGATGTTACATGCCTTCCACGCGGCGTTCAAAGGGACTGATACCCACAATTAACTGAGGGCCCAAGCCGCGATAAAACCCTAAGAGCCCTTCATTACGGAGTACCTTCTGAACGCAGTCAAAGCTATTCCGATATAATAATTCACCGACGACGTTGCCGCGTTGATTTTGCATCCTGAAAAGGCGCGTTATTTTCGATGACGAGATGTAAAGAATTCATAGGGATTCACATACCGCGTCTTCACTGAAGGTGATAGATTGAAGATGTAAGGCAATCAGCGGTAACTAACCACATCACTTACCGAGGTCAATGGGATATACGATGGTTGCTCCAAAGGCGCCCGCAATTCCTCCCTGGATGAAGTTATATACAGACTCCCCAATAGTATTTAGAATCGACGTTGAGTATTTCTTGGTCTCGCCGACCTCCCTAGGGGGTTTCCACTTCGCGTCTAGAAGCTGAGCAAAGTCAACCAACGAAAGGCGCTGCCCGGAATCACCACGACCGGCAAAATGAAAGATAATAGAAGCTTCCATCGGTGTAAAAAGACTGTATCGAGTACTTGAGGCTGTGTGATTCAAGAAGTCTGTCTGATCTATGCGACCATCCTTCGACTTGCGAATGGCCTCGCGGATCACGCTAAGAACAGGCCAAGGTCAGCTCGTCATGGAGAGGTAAGTGATAAACCACCAACCGTTCAACCATATCCATCTCTTGAAGCGGTATCAGCACTCCGCTTCTTTGATAGTAGCAAGCTCCTCACCTCTGATAACATTATGAAAAGCGATGACTTCAGAATAAGATATCTTGCCACCAGGGGACAATGTGCAGAGTGTTGGTAGCCGTTCGACAACGGCGTCGGATAGCTTGTGGCCGGCCAGTTCCTAACATAGCTATGAGGCTTCGCAACGTCATCTTGAAAGAGTGATCAAGTTACCAGAATGATTCTCTTGAACTGGTCAGGTCGAATGAATCCATCCTGGTTGTCATCAAGATGTTTGAAAGCTTGGCGCAGTCGTTCTCCTTGCAATCCCTTCATGAGCTGGGTGAACTCCGAATCTGAATTAACGTCATTTTATTAGGCAGACATTAGGAACAAATTCACGCACATCCAAGGACATGTGCGCCATCCTTCTTGCCCAAGTAAAGCTTGACCCAGTCGCTGTACAGAAGCGCTGTTGAGATTGATCCCGTTCAATTTATAGTCTGTGTTGCGTACCAATCAAAGTTAAAAGGTATACTGTCGGGACTGAGATTCGAAGAGAACACGTTCTTGAAATCTTCGAAGGTAATCGTCCCAGACGAATCTCTGAAGTTCAATCCATAAGATTTCAGTAGACCAGAATTGCTCAGTAGTAAATACGCACACGTCAAAGTATTTAAAAGCAATCCAATAGTCCGCATCCGGTCGCTTTAGTATTGTTTGAAAGATAGTGAAGTCGTCCCATGAGACCAAACCACGCTTCGACGCGTCCGCAACTTTGAACAGTGTGGCGAATTGAGCGCGTCCCAGCTTTGAGTCATCTTTGGGAGCAATAGCGTCTACGAAAGAATCAACATCTAAGAATCTTCAGGTATGGGGAAATAGGGAGAATATGAAATGTTAGCGCGTGTAAAGTAATTGAATGGATCAACCTACTTCTCTCCGTTAACCGTGACCTTTGCATGTGCGTCAAATGTCCTGCGCCAACGCTTAAGCTCGCCTTCTGGAGCATGAATTGCTTGCTTGAGCGTCGAGATGGCCTCCAAGGTCGCCGATGATTGTATGGTCGACGTCGCAGAACCGTTGTCGCAACTAATAGGCGAGAAGACACGAGGCAAGGGAAACGGCACCATGATTAGGTCTAGGTAAATGTGCAGGAGTCTAGGAATCTATCGTCTAGAGTCTACGGAGGAGTCTAAGGGTGGTGTCGCTGAGAGCGAACACCGTCTAAGAGGAGTCTAAAAGGGAAGGAGTGTGGAGATGTATGTCAGAGCAAAGTAAATATGAGCAGGTTTTTTTCGGGGGTTACCTGACCTCCTCTCCTGCCGGTGCACCAGCAAGGGAATTTCGCTGCAGATTGTATGACTAAGCAACCATCATCACTCTCCTCTTCATTTCTTTCAACAGTAGGAAAAGTACTACTAATAGTCACAGCATAAATCACGTCGGGCCGTGTCATTTAATTCTGCAATGCTACTGTACGAGGTAGTCTAAAGCTAATGCAGTACATATCCTTATTGGGCGCCACAGACCGCACATAATGAAGATCCACATCTTCCTCTAATGATCCTCCTAGCGCAACCTCGGTTCTCTGCGAGTTGTCGGAAGCATAAGCTCATGGGCAAAATTAATGACCGACTGTTTACACACCTTTCTAATGTCTTCTTCAGCTTCACGAGGATCAAGGAACCGCGTAAAACAGTAGCAATGCACCATCGGCGTTGTCTCATACAATGCACGCAATTCTCCCGACTCGTTAACCAGTACGCCCCGGAAGGCATCAAGGAATTCAATTGCAGTTTCAGGCAAATTCATGACGAAGTGCGCGATGCGTCCACGCTTCGGAAGTTCGGTGTCTATTGCGCTAGAATTACCCTTTATCTTATCTCGTCTGCTTTCGCGTTCTTCCTTGTGTTGTTTGCGTTTACTTGGCAACTTGCCGATGTATGGTGGGAAGGGCTCGGTGAAAGCCCGTCTGAATGAGGATCGTATGAATGCACGTGCGTCCTCGCAATATACTCGGAGAAGACCTGCAACCTGCAAGTTGGTCAATAACACGTACGAAGGAGATGAAGGAGGAAGAGAGACGAACATGATTGTCTACCACATTCTTTCGAAGCCATTTTACGCTGTTTGGATTCAAGTCATTCGCTAGTACTGCGCATCCTTTTTTTGCAGCTGGGACGACGAAAGGTCCAACACCAGCCATGGCATCTGCGATAACTCCATCCCCAGGGTGGAATAACTGGACAAGACGGTCATGCTCGGCATGCAGACGCGAATTCCAGTAAACTTCTCGGAAGTCGAAGGTGAAGTGGCAGTTGGACTCGCTCTGATTTGAATATTTAGACCTACACGTCAGATAAACGAGTTCCTGGATTCATCAAAGGCTCACAGACGTGTTGCACGACAAAATTAGGTTCCCCAGCAATTAGCTCCATGTCAAAGAATCGAAACTGTGTGTGAATTGAATCGAGTTTGTTGACAACAGTCTTTATTCGAGGGTTTTTCTGCAGGAAGGAGACATTTCAACGTTCAAGGAAGACCGAATGGGAACAGTACCACGCACGTCTAAGATGACCTGGCCAATTATATGTTTATATGGAAGATACTCTTTATTCAGATTCAGATGTGCGAGATGGCCCATCGTTGTAAAACCAGAAGGTGCATCTGCAACTAATTCTTCAGGAAGTGTAGCCCGCAAAATGTCATCTGGGAAGTGTCAGGGATAGTTTGAGAAATGAGGGAGGGCGAGCATACCAGCGGTCCAGTAATCGTACTTAAGCTCAACATTATGGCCAATTACCGTACCACCTTCTTTTTCGATGAAATCCACAGCTTCGGCAGGGAGTTCGTCTATCCTATGACAAACGATCACAATCAATGTTTCAAGGTAAGAAATGAGCTTGAGAATAAATCTTTGAACTCGTACCCTGCTGCTGATACTTCAATAGAACCAGTCGCTTTTCGTCGTCCTCGGTATCTGGCACAACATGTCGAGTGCGCTGCAAATCCAGCAGAGACCTACAATCAGATCTGCTTAGCCAAGGCCAATCAAGAAGAGTATACGATGTAGCTGCGTACTGTTTGAGGGCTGTGACGAAGTTGTTTGTCTTCTCGGCAGGAATACGCGCGGCCAGGACAGGTAATGACTTTCGAAACACCTCTTTGTCAGGGAAATTTGCCCCCTCTTTGATGCGATGAATAGGTGGAGCAACGTCCGATGCGGACAACATCATGAAAGCGGTTGTCGAGGAAAAAGTTCGACAGAGCGGGTGCTTGGTCGCAACGAGATGAGCATATCGAATCATGCTCGCGTGTGGTTGCTTGACTCATTGATTCAGTTTGGTTCAATTTATACCGTGCCACTCTCACGAACGCGCCAACAATTAATAAATCAACTCGCTTAGAACAAGCTCATAACTCGCCATGTCGAATCCACCTCTGGACGTTCTCAAGCACGTTGTGGATGTTCATTGCCATCCAACGGATTCAGAAATTCCTACCAAATCGATTAATGAACTTCCCATAACCATTTGTGCAATGTCTACTTGTCACAACGACCAAGCTCTCGTTGCTGATCTCGCTCGCGCCCACTCTAACAAGGTTATCCCGTGTTTTGGTTAGCTTCAGCGTCCCTGCTGCTCCTTATAGCGAGAACCATTGCGAGTCTGTTGACTTCTGCTGGTCTAGGCTATCATCCATGGTTCGTACACTGGATATCTATTACACCTGGCCTTCGACCTTCCAAAGAGGACCACTACCGTTCTCTCTTCCTGAGCTCATCTGCAACTTCGCAAGATGACTCGGTCAAAGGAAACAGTGACCAATTGCATGCCTTTGAAGCTTTGCTTCCTTCTTTACCGGAACCTGTTACACTGAAACGATTGTCTGACTTCCCTTCGTCGAAACTTCAGCTCGTTTCCTCGAGCAATGCTAGGAGAAATCGGCCTTGACAGATCGGCGAGGGTTCCATTCGATTACAGATCCGAACAGCGCAAGCTATCACCTTTTACAATTCCGTTCGAACACCAGCTCTTCATTATTGAAGCTCAGTTCGCCGTTGCGGTGGAGATGCAACGCAATGTTAGCTTCCACAGGTACTTACATACTCATTCAGTCCCCTTTTTAATCTCTGTCTTATGAGTTGTGCTACTTGTTTCAGTGTCAAATGTCAGAAGGCAACCGTTGATCTACTGGACCGTATGAAAAGCAAATACGGCCGGTCATGGACAAATATCAATATCGACTTACACAGCTGCGGAGTCAGTCCAGAGACATGGCAAGATATTGAAGTCAGTCCCCCCGTTGATACGGTTACGTAGCACCTCACGAAGCTTTTTCAGAAACATCATCGGAATGTATTCCTCTCCCTTTCAACTGTTATCAATGGGCGGTCTCCCAATCACCGAAAGCTAATCGCGGCAGCATCTCCAAATCGTATCCTTGCCGAGTCTGACATTCATGAGATTGGACAATGTGCAGATCGCACATGGGATATAATCCTGACAATTGCAGAAGAGAAGGGATGGTCTGTTGAAAAGCATTGGGAGGAAGAACTGGAGGAGAATCGATGGGGTGTTGTTCGCAGACTCGAAAGCAATTTCCAAATCTTTCATGAAAGGGGGGGTTTAAATCGAGTGAAATTTGAGACGGAATCGTCATTGTTGTGATGTATATGCATGATTCTGTATTGGATAGACTTGATTAAATCGTTGTCAGGGTAGCATAATTCTATCTATCGAAAGCCTGATTCGTTCGCTTTGGCCGTCGATCGCGTCGATCAGTATCAACAATCGTCTCACACCTCTGTTCCGCTTCAGCGCAGGTTTGTACCTGTCGCCCTCACCATGGCCTCCGCCAGTTCCTCAACAGCAGCTAACCTGGAGAAATCGTTCCACCCTGACTTCTGTTCACCAACTGCTGACTTCGTTGTTCGCTCGTGCGACGGTATCCGCTTCAAGTGTCACCGCCTCTTTCTACAGGAGGCTTCACCTGGTATGTATCGTCGCAGTTATTTGCCACCGACGTTTTTCTAACGGTTACATTACGCGCATATTCAGTCTTTCGAACAATGCTTACTCTTCCTCAACCCGGCACAGTCACACCTTCAGATGCATTCTCTCGACCTCCCACAATTGACTTAATAGAGGACGGGAAAACGCTCGAGATCCTTCTGCGGGTAATCTACCCAATACAACAACCTGTTATTGAGTCAATATCACTACTCGTCAAGGCATTCCTTGCAGCTGAAAAATACGACATGCAAGGAGTCATCTCAACTCTCCGTCTTCACATGCGAGACGAACGCTTCCTTACAAATCATCCAGTGCATATCTTCGCACTCGCATGTCACTTTCAGTTCGCTTCCGAAGCAAAAGCGGCTTCTAGAGCATCTTTAATGACGAATATACATGACCCATCGAACGTCGAAATATTTGAGCAAACTGGGTTCAAGATTGCTGATCTTATTTCCTTGCATTCACTTCGCCATAAGAGAATAGACGGGATGCGAGAATTCCTGGACGGTGATGGGTTTGAAGGAGTAAGTACCTACCACATCGTGACCCGTATATACATTGAATTAATCATTTGAACTTAGAATGCGCCCGATTTTGCTTGCGTTGCGTGCTCAAAACTTCTGCAAGACCCGACTTGGTCATTACTCAAAGCCAGCATACTGAAAGAACTGTACGGGCGACCTCTCGGGGATACGATCTTCGGTCCAGACTTTTTAAAATCAAATGCTGTCCAGTTCTTCATCAATTCGAAATGCGAGGAATGTCATGAAAGACTCGTGTACGAGAAGGGGAAGACACTCGCTATGATTTCGGAGTTTCTAAAGTCGTTGCCAGAATCTATCGACACCAGTAAGCATTGGCGTTGGTTTCGGTCGGATGAAACTGTTTCTGATATCGACATAGCTAAATAACCGCCAACAAAATTAGCCTATGCTTCTTCATTTGCACTGAGATCTGTTTTGGTTCGTCAATGAGCATGTGCATTTTATTTTAAGGGAGAAACTTGAAAAGCAACAAAAACAATTACAGGAAAACACAACTAATTACCGGAGTTAGCCAAGGTCGATACAAGTGGGGGCTACATGTATGAAGGAGAGCCGGATACAAGATAATTGCTAGACATGAGAAAATCGGAACAGTTCATAACGTTGAGATTCGTGAAAATGACAGCTCAATGTACGGATCTGGATGAGTGAAGATCAGGGATCAAGCGGTGAGTTGACCCTTCAGACCATCCCCACGACGAGTCGCAATGCAACCACGCAAGAGGACTACTAAGAGGGCGATAGTGACGAAGATCCTGAAGGACGGTCAGTACTTAACCATTCTTCAGTGAATCCCAACTTACCAGACGACCCATGAGAAACCTGATTCGGAACGCATCAGTACTTGCAATCAATTCAACCAATAGCTATGACTTACCCATTAAAGCGTTTAGCTGGTCGCAGTAAGGCAAGTTGTAGTCGATTGTGCTACAATTGTGGCCACCTCCAGCGCGGCTGTGATGCTAGCGGCTCCTGCGAGCCAAAATACCCACGTAACAAACAGGCTATGTGAGACAACGTCTCAGTAAAGAGCCAAACGATTGAAGACATCAGCCAAGAGCTTACAAGATCGCATGCGAACCAACACTCGTAAAGATTGAACCTGATGAAGACTTGGAAGAGCGGAAGAAGAGCACCGCATAGATGGTGCCGAAGAGGACCGTCCACCAACTACAACAGACTGCGTCAGACATCATAAGGACACCAACGGTAAAGCCCAGACCTTGTGAAGGTGAGGAACCCTACGCGGTCTCTTACAGACGTGGAGGGGTAGTTGTGGTGGTCATCGTATCTCGTTATAAGCCATGTCGCAATACAGGCCTATGATTATTTCAGCTATTCGCCTTTGAGCAGAGGATAACATCCCCTCTCACCGTGATGATCGAGAGAACAACGATAAGACCAAACAGAACTGTGCACTGTGTCAATGGAAGAGTTTCTCGCTCTATCGCGAGTAATACATACCAGGATGGCCGCGTCTGATATGTCTGTCAAAGTCAACCATGATGTTCGTTATTGAGCACGCTGAGGGGGTGATACGAGGATGAAGGTGGAAGAGAGACTCGCCGCGTCTCGGTTCGTTCGTAGAGGGCTGGTGTTGTTGCACCGCCACACAGATCGGCCCACATTATGACGTCCTTATCCAAAAATGGTGCACCAAGCACACCACGTGGCCCTCTTTAGATAATATAATATGCGTAAAAACGAGTATTGCATGGTGAATAAATACATAAAATGACACATGATATTTTACAGTGTACAGTGTAGAGAAGGGCGCAGGGAATAAGAGGGTGATGAGCAAGACGTGTTTATCCAAGAACAATAATTCCATCTGGGATAGGGAGAACAAAAGGAGAACGACTACTACCAAGCTCAATCATCCACCGGAACACACATCCACTGACCAGGCTTGAGGTTGGCACAGTTTATATGAGGGTTAATAGATCGCAAGTTCTCCAGCGACGTCCCGTATTCCTGTGAAATATCCCAGCATGTATCACCAGATTTAATCTTCATCGGTCGACTATGCTCCGCGCACGTTATCGGCCGAGGTTTAATGAAGGAGGGTGAAAGACGGAAGACGAGCAAAAGGAAAACAGCAATAATCAGGAAGGACGGGAGTAACTGACGCCACGCATCCCTGTTACCGCTGCGAGACGTCCCGTCCTGCATGAAAACAAAAGGCTCAGTCAAGATAAAGCCTATCACAGGATGGTGGACGTACCTCCGATGAGTCCGTGACCGGTGCATAACCATCTGCCCTTGACGGAGCAGTTGCTTCCAGATCCGTAGTGCTGCGCGATTCTTGGCCGACTGGAATACTATCATAAGCGACAAACTCAGAGTTCTCTTATTTTGACAGGTGCGTACCCCTTCTGAGTTCTCCGTACTCTGCACCTTCAGGACCTTCCCAATAGACGCCATCCTGGTCCTTGAAGGTGTATTTCTGAGTGTCTGCATCATATCCCACACGTTTCATTCCTTCTGGTAGGCGGTAGTCATCCTGTGGACGCGTATAACCTGTCAAAGGAACATCTCCACTTCATAGCTGGGAATGGGCATACCTCATCATACTGTGTCCAGCGGCCCATGCTTTGTGTAGTGTGAGGGAGGTCGTACAATTGCTCTTAGCAGAGTCGTGAAGATTGTAAAGAGGGAGCAATAACGGAGCAAGGGTAACGCTGGCGGTTAGGAAGAAAGAGGGTCGTGGCGAATATGATGGTGATGGGATGGGGTCCCGTATAATAATTGTCGATCTTTATTTGGCCTTGTTACACGTTACGTGTGCCAACCAGTATGTAATCAAATCACTCCGGGTCCTCAATTTCTTCCAACAGCCGCTGTCTTTACCCAACTTCACGGACCCGACGCAATGGCCGATGCGATTCAGAATGCTATCCCTGCGCCAGTCACAGCAACTTCAGTACCATCGGAGCTTGTCATGCAACCAGCTCCACTAAATCCTGCTGCAGTTCCAAACGCTGCGTCTATCGCACCTGCACCTTCCACACCACCGACCATTTCGGAGACGTTATACATCCAGAACTTGAATGAAAGGATAAAGATCAATGGTGAGCTCGTGTACCTTTTGTCTTTATATTATAAGCCCGCTGAGACCTTGCAGTGATGAAGCAGACGTTACGAGCTCTGTTCCAGAATTATGGTGATGTCCTAGACGTGGTTGCCCACAAGAACTTACGAATGCGAGGCCAAGCGTTTGTTTCCTTTGCCGATGCGGAGGTTGCGAGAAAGGCACAGCGAGAAGTAAACAGGTTCCCGCTTTACTCAAAGCCCCTGGTAAGCTATGTTTTTGTCTCTGTCGGCATTTTGTTCACTAACATGGACCTTGTACAGCAAATATCGTTTGCAAGGACACGATCAGACGCTGTCGTGAAGAAGTTGGATGAAGGCCACTTCGACGAACACAAACTACGCGTTTGGACCACAAGCGTACGCTACGTTATATCAAGTGTCAATGTCGTTTCTGATTGCTAAAATATCCCTATCATTAAGGGAAAACGCGATACACCAATCCCCTCAAGCGAAAGTTCAAGGCGAAGAGGTTGGCAGCACAGAGTACGTGTAGAATATCCTCGTACATCTTCTTGCACTAATTTTTCTTGAACTGAACAGTGGATGGTGCTTCAGCATTACCGGCGCCGAAACGACCCGCCGTCCAAATGCCGGACGAATATCTCCCTCCCAACAAGATTCTTTTCTTGCAAAATCTTCCAGAAGGTGTCACCGATACCAAGGAACAGCTCATGGCGCTCTTTTCACAGTACGCCGTTTCTTGCGTACATGATTCATGCTTTGCTGATTTCACTTGTTTAGATACCCCAATTTGCACGACGTACGTCTTATTCCGACCAAGAAAGATATCGCCTTCGTCGAATACTTGGACGAAGCAAGTGCGACTGTAGCAAAGGAGGCACTACACAATTACAAGCTCGATGGGGAGCACAAGATCAAAGTCCGTGCCATCTCGCTAATTCCGCCATGTTTTTCCTCTAACCTGCTTTTCCCTTACAGATTACCTTCGCAAGGAAGTGAAGACCAACTCCGTCTTTTCTGCCTTACTTTGTCTTGCTGCTTATTTCCGTACGTGTACTGTACATTTGGTGAACACGCTTAAATTCCCAGCTTGGTGCTTATTTCCATCAAATGATCGAAAGAATATCTGCTACCTCTCTTGCGACTCCCCAGGAAGATTGATAGCCGGCTGGTCTAGAAGCAATCTCAGCCCTTGTCCTTTGGAAGATCGTACGGAACATACTTACCCCAGACCATATGCATGAATCACTTTCACCTCTCTTTCCGTCCTTGATCCATCCCCATAATATGGAACTAGGTCATTCTTGAGCGGCAACTGTATACTCTCCAGCTCGACTCTCGGACCTCCCCTTCTCGCCGGCCGGAGCCCTACATTAAGACTCATTACCTTGGCACCTTGAGAAACATTCAGGCGTGGTTCGAGCGTGGTGCAACGTTCGTAGATCCGTCTGGCGAGATTGTGGTTCACAGCAAGGTCATGTTCGTCTTCTTGATACGTTCCGCCAAGGATGCATGTGCCGTCTGGACGTGGAATGATATACGTTGATTCGTAACTCGGTTTAGAAGTTTCTGTAGGTGGGTTTATGAAGACCATGGTGAGGTCGTGAGTCGAGTTCAAAGGGATATGTGATGAGGACTGGCTTGCTCACGCGCGTCTTTTGCCATTAGGAACTCTTTGACATGCGGAGCGTCGACTACGATGGTTTGTCCGCGTATGGGGTAGACGTTCCCATCTTCAACGCCAAGCAGCGACTTGGAACCTACAACCCATGCATTAACTTCACTTCATAAACCCGCGTAGTGAACTAATATGCAAACCTAGACCTGTCGCATTTACAACTACGCACTCTGGGCCGCCAATAACTGCTGCCTCTTCAATACTCGCAACATGTTTATGGACGAAATGAACACCCCGTTTTGCTAGTTCGCCTTTGAGCCAGTTCAAGTAGACTGCAGGTTTCAACGAGACAGTCGTAAAAGCCAATCCGGCTTTGTAGCTTTCGGGGAGCTCGGACTCGGGTATTATTCGGAACTAAAGCCAATTAGAAAGACAGGCGGTGGGGAAAAACGAAACTTTTCTTTAGCAAGTAGGTTGTTCATGGGAATCAGGGGACTACGTGGCGTACATCTCGGACGATCTCCTTCCACCAGGGTTCCGCGTTGAAGTCTTCCTCGCTTGGGTAGAGCACTCGAGAGGGGAGTTCCTGTCAATGAAGACAGGTGTATTCAGCGTTGTTATCTTCACTTCGTGAGAGAGAACCCTCGCGGTCTGTATAAGCCAAGTTACACCTTCACTTACCATGACTAGACCGGAAGGTATCATGGACCATAGCTTCTCACTGTAAGTAAGTAAGTAAGTTAGTAAAGAAAATAGTAATTAACTAGTTCCTCAGGGCAAATGCAGGCAAATGCCGGTGTGCATGAAGAGAAACCAAACTTAAATTTCCGGCGGTAGCATACAAAATACTTACAAAGCAGCTTTCTCCCATTTGAGTTTCCGCTCGTTGAATGTACCTAGTGGAGCCCAATTTGCTCCTGCCCATGGACTTGACCAGGCTTGGGAGAGGAGATGCTCATCGGGGAGTTCACGAGCGACTATAGTTATCTTGAAAGCAGAAGTATTGCTGTCGTTCTTGTCGTTCTGTGTCCGTGTCTGGTTATCGATGATGGATTCGGATTCGGATACGACAAGTGCGATTGTGAGTCCTATCACCCCCGCACCGAGAATGACTATCGGGCGTGAGTTGGTATGGGATTCATGCTGCTGTTGACTCTGTCGCTGCGCGGATGGCTCCGGCTCCGAACCCGTGTTGTTTGTGTTCGTAGTATCGCCGCGGTTCGTACGCGTGTCGTCCGACATGTCTTGCTTAGCCTAGTACCGTGTATTGCTCCTCCGAGTCGCTCACGAAAGAAACGAGGAAGAGCTTCGTCTGGGTTCCTAGTATTGTACTCCTCTTCTTATCTTTGTATCCTCCGAATCGATAACAGCTAGAAGCAGGAAGGTTCCGTCTGAACTGAAATTTTATGAAGACACGTGCAAAGAAGGGCGGGTTGCGAACCTTGCGAATCTGCCAAGGGACTTCCACGAGATACATAATAGATAAGTGGCAAGCAAATAAAAGCAATCATGAATATTCGTATAAAATCGTAACTACATGCATCCTATGTAGAAATGCACATGCATGACACGCAAGGTACAAAACAACATACAAAAACCATACACCTGAGTCTAAATTGAGTGGTGTCATGTCTATATGGGGTAGGCAAGCATGGGGCATTAGTGTATACGTAAATAAGCAGTACGTGAGAAGATGAGCACAACAATGGGAGCAGAAAGTGAAGAAAGGAATCTGCTGAGAAGACATCACAGGCAGTGAACATGTAGAAGCAGTGGACAACATCTGCGACCGAGAATGCAACATGCATAATAAATGAAGCAAACCGGCGAACGAAGTAATAAATACGACTGGCTATCGCAATGGATAATTCAACCTTGCGATGCCGAAACCTAGAATTGTATAATGAAGAGTGGAGATGAGATGAACGAGGTCCGAGGACGCAAAAGATAGAATCGCCATCGAAATCGAAGAAAGCGGGGGAAATCAGCCCCACAAAGTCAACTTTGTGAGTTCTAACCCGTCTTTCGGCGACCCATTTGAGTTGACCACGAACAGTGCTCCGAGTCTCGTAGCTGATAATCCATCGATCAAGAGTCAACACATGTCCAACAACGGCTGAAATCGCTTAGTGCTCACCATTTTCGAATCCATTCTCTGAACAAGGCGTAGCAACCAGGCCCGCGGCTTTGAGCGCTTGTTTGACCTGACCATAGGTGCCCTTAAACAACGCCTTTTTCGATGTATCACTTCTCGCAGTATCGCGACTTCGCATCGAATCGTCAAGCGCAACGTCCGCGGCACTACCGGTCTCGTCCGGCGAGGGTTTCATCATTCCAGCATTCGTCACTGCATCTTCGATTGCGGAGCGTAGCTTGGCAAGGCGGCGTGAAGATAGTTTGGTTGTCGCAAGGCCCGGGCTTGATTCAAATCTGATGTAAAGGCCGCCTGGGCGGGGCGGTTTGACTTGCTGCTTTGGGCTGGCTCTGTGTGACGGACTGAAGGCGTGTGGGGTCGCGAATGTCCGCAGGTTGGACAGCGAACTGGCGCCAACGGACCCTTCGGCGGTGGCTTTGGTGGTTCTGATTTTTCGCCCTTCTCCTTGACCGACTTTGATCTTTTGAGCTTGTCGGCTTTCTTTGACCTGAGGGATAGGTTGGCGAATTCGACGAGGTAAGGGATACCGAAGCTATTGAACTTGAGGTCCGAAGGCATTGTGATGGGGAGAGGAGAATAGTGGACGGAAGGAAAGATGTCTGGGGATGTGATACGAGAAAATACTTATACGGGGCCACGCTATGGTCCTATCCTCAGGGTCAATGGACGCTGCAGAAAAAAAGGAGGGAGACAACAGACCCAAAAAGAGAAGCCGGGATTGGTCAACGGCTGACCAACGATGCCGGTTTCCTATTTACGGACAACACGAGGCCAAGAACGTTCTCGCGGATGTTCTCGTAGATGCAACGAGGAGATGGAGTATGGAAACAGAGTAGAAAGTTGTATGTGAGGTCGTCGTTACAAGGAGAGCAGTGGGTTTATATAGATGGAGGCGCTATGTCACTTGGACCAATGCAGCCTATTTCCGTTCGTCACAGTACCTCGAGAGGTGACCCCTTACGCGGCTTCTTCACAATGCACGGATACGGACCGACAGGATACCTTCACGACGGTTAATCTCTTATATACCTTGCGGACATGCGGTAAACACATTCCCGCCTCGAGGTTGTTCAGTCAGTAAACACTCTAAGAAATACTTCAACTACGGGGATGACTGATTAGTAATCGTAACCTGGACGTGGATCATTTCATCATCACATACACTACTACAAGGCAAGAGTCCGATCGGAGTGACACAGCCTTACTCTTACTAGTCCTCCTCCTCACTTCACCCACCACCTCCCTCTCGTCTCACCACTTGCACAAATTCTAAACAATGTCTTCTCCATCTAGAGAGCCAATGTGGTATTGCCACCAAGTGAGCTCGTACTGCTCGCTTCACCAATCACTCCACTCACTTGCCTCCCATACTCAAGTGCAATGCAGAGATGCGCCCTTTGATGGTCGGCCGCCTTTCCCTGCTCGTCATAGCTGCACAGCATACTCATTATCCTTGGTACGCTTGCTACAGATGCCAGATCCTCATTGTGCCTCGTGTCGTGGCACTTTCGTTGAGAAGGTTAGCATATTCCGTGGAACCTATACATACAACTATATCTCAGTGCATCTCCATCCCTAGCTAGAAAACCCAGCAGACGATCCTCGAGATTTCCAGAACACACCACAAGGATTCAACGATCCGTTTGGCCCCTTCAATCTCCTCGGTGTGTCGCATATGCATCGGATATCAATGTGCTACTAAATGGATGGTCCAGCTAGCTTCAATGAGCTGTTGCGTGACACAACACCATCTCCCGATCGCAATCGGGATGTCCCGCGGCGTCGGTCCCCTAGTCCCACACCCACACCTCGAAGAGAAATCCGTTTCGAGTTCGGTACTCCCCAAAATCGACGTCACATTATAATTGGTGGTCCCAACGTGCTCAATCGGAGTGAGGGAGATCAGCTTGGTGAAAGTCCGAATGGAGCGTCAGGATCCTCCCCACCTCGGCTATCCGAGTGCGTCTCTTTCTCTGTTTGGTGTTCTGCGCGCGGTATTCATACATTCACCACGTAGTTATTTGCGTGCTAATAACGAGGCGTCCGGTGCTTCTGAACCGCGCGATGTGAATATCCCAGGTCAGCTCATGGCGCAATACTTGATGGCGTTGCTCGGAGGAGGTGCAGTTGGTGGTCAACGAGGTTTCCCTCCCGTATTCAGCCCTTTTCCGGGGTTCAATGAGCCTGGCCCAGGTAATGGACGCTTGGGCGACTATGTCTTCTCACAGGAGGGTGAGTTTCTTGCATTGTTAGCTTCCATCCTTGTCCAAACTAATGTGCTTCTAGCGTTGGATCAATTGATGACTCAACTTATGGAGGGTGCAAACTCCACGCGTCCAGTTCCCGCAACGGAAGAGATCATGGAAGGATTGCCACGGGAAGTACTAGAGGAAGGAAGTAAGTTGGTAGGCACGGTAGACATGTTTTCCTCGGATATTCACATGTGTTTCTACCTTGCTTCAGGCGCGTTGTTGGATAAGGACTGCGCTGTCTGCAAGGAGCAGTTCAGTTCCAAGGCTGAAGAACCTGACGAACAGGTGGCGGTTACCTTACCTTGCAAACATCCATTTCACGAAGGGTGTATCATGCCATGGCTGAAGAGCAGCGGAACTTGTCCAGTTTGTCGGTCTGTTTTCTAATTCTCTGCAATTTGTCGAACGAATTATTAACATGAAGTGGCACTTTTAGATATGCTTTAGTTGCCCAACCCAATTCACACCCAGGAGAATCCGGTTCATCTTCAGGCGGGAGACGATCAACCGATGGGAGCGGCAGTTCTGATAGTCCAGGCCCTTTTGGTGGGGTCACCCCTGACGGACGAGCGAGTACAAGCTCTACATCAAATGACAGTGGTTCACGGAGCAGGAATGCCCCGTCCGGCAACAATAACTCCTCAGCAGCAGGAGGCTTCTTTAGCAGCTTGTTTAATAATCTGTCAGGCGGGACCTCTCGACGCACTTCTCCGCCGCGTGATCGTCAACGAGAACGAGAGCGGCGGGGTTCACGAGGCCATACCAGTAGCGGCAGTAGGAACCATATTCCTGGTGGCTGGGGGGACTCTCTCGACTGATGATCTTGGATGTTCCCAGCACGTAGAAAGAACGTTCACTCGTTCGTTAATCTAGATAGCATCTGCCAGAACTCTGATTCGCCACTACTGCGATTGGTATTGATATTGTTGGAAGCTAGTAGTAAACGAAGGAATAGTACTGTATTGTGCATTGTAAGTTTGTCTAGTCTTCTGTGTTGTCGTTTTACACAAAATGTATCCTGCATTCTCACCGTCTTGTATGTACAAAAGAACTGCCCTTATCAGCTCTAACGTTTCGATGACAATTTCCTAAACGAGGTTCCAAGGCAAGGTCAGTGAAGTTGAGCGCAAGAACCAATGATAGGATAGGACAGGAGACGAGATAAGGAGAACATCACATGCACAACAATACTAGTCTTCGCCTCCAACAGAGTAGAAGAGTTGTACAGAAGGACATCGTTCGACCGCACGAGTGCACAAAGCAGTCAGTTATCACCCAGGCGGTTGATCTCATGACCTGAACGCTCAAAGCATCCAGGCCTGGAAATCGTATAATAGGGAACCGGTTTATCATCACACTGCTCTATGTGCGCGCGCGTTCGAAGAAAGAAGCATGTGTACACGAGAACAGCTACAATAGATATGGATATGAACGCACTTCGAAAGGTGTGCTTTACGGCGAGATTAGACCAGATGTTCTCGACGTTCATATTTTGCACACATTCGTGGATGGCTCTCGTACAGCTGAGGTGAATGTGCCAAAAGAGCACGAGAACGAGAGATACAATATCGCAGACTAGAAGGAAGGGCGTTGAAGCGAAAGGTGCTCACCATTCCGCAAATGAAGCGTTACTCCCCAAGTGTTCCACTTCACCAGGTCCTACCGAAAATTCGAAGGAGGTGTAGGTGGGTTCAGACTCGAACATGACGGTCGAATCTGGACTGGATGTCTGATTACGTAAAGACCACCCGTGGAAAAATTAACTCATTTTCTTATTCAATAACTAGTACTGATGAGATGAGAACGTTGACATGTAACTTTTCTTTCACCTGTTATTGGGCAGAGCCGCGTCTGGTCAATCTGGTCGTGTAATGAAAATGTAATATTCTAATTGTTTCTCCGCGTATAACTTACAGCATGGATTGATCCGGAGAAGAGCAGACAGAATGATGGGACAGATTGTACAGAGGATCAAGTATATAAAGCAGGACTGCGGTGGAAACAGTAGAGGATGTGCGGTGGGGTGTCATATTTCTCGAAGTACATAGCCAACAAAGGGGCCAATTACACGAAACGAACTTTCTCGCCCGGCCTACCCTCGGAGAAAAGGACGACCGCCTGCGTATCAACAATCCAGTTAGTTCAATCTGGAAGCCAATCGCAGTCAGCGAGTACTCACGTATTTGCCACTGATTTTCCAACCGGGTTCTTCTTTATCGAGCTTTTCAGCCAATTCGTTGCTCGGTAACCCGACCACAACGTCGCTCTTGACGGTACGAAGAGAGCAGATCTTTGGTGCACCGGCAGCACTTGCCATAGGACCAATAGCCTCTTCGAATGGTGTCGCAGCAGGTGCAGCGCAATCATATGTGAGCTTGCGGTGGTTCAGATCTCCCTTGAATATAACAAGGTCGGAGCGCGAAAGGTGCAAGAATAGATCAGGGGCCTCCGTGATTAAATCCCAGTAAGTATAACCAGTGCACCAGAAAGGATGCTGCTCGTAAATCCATTTGCCTTCCTTCTCGTATTGCTAAACGAAATGTGAGCCTTCAGAATAAAAAGTCTATAATGCTCGAACCTCACCTTCCAACGCAGGCCGAGCTTCCTCAAAGACTCACGTTCCGCTTCAGAGACGCCTTTGAACAGTTCACCATGGACCATGACATTTAAAAGCCAATCCCAGTCTTTCTTAGTGACGTCTGAAACGAACCAGGCGAAGCGTTTGCCGTGGAAACGAATCTGTTTTGCCAAGCCAGACTGGATCAAGAAATCGGCTGGAAGCAACTTAGCAATTCGTATAATCAGATAAAAAGCTGCAGCCACTTACCATATACGCAGTCGCAGTACAACTCAAATCCAGCATTATCGAGCACAAAGTCAATGCGACCGCCAGTGTCTTGGCGAAGATCTCTAACATGCTCCCAAAGTCGTGACAAATGATTACCCAGAATATTCTTCTCCGTCGCAGCGAGGTGTTCCCCACCAGTTGACTGAAGTTTTTTGATATCTTCCTCGGTCATATTAATCAGAAGGGACAAGTCGGTCGAGTTACCCCAGAGGCAGATTTGAGTGAGCTCCAGGAACATGAGACGTTCGGCTTCGTGAGCTTGCTCTGTGTTCACCTTTGAACCGGGAGTATGAGCATCCGCATACTTCCACGGCAGGACAAAGCGAGTAGAAAGCTCGAAAACTGCCTGAGAAGAGCGAGAGAAGGTGTCACACTAGAAACAGCCAGTGAGAAACGGACTCTGGCACTGCTAAATTGACAAATACCTTTTGTCTGAAGAAAACATCGTAGTCGCCCCAGTATTTGCTGATACTGAAGCATTCGTGCAGACGGCGGTACTTGTATGCCTCGGCGAAGAGCCATGGTGCATTGATGAAGTTCTTGCCTAGTCAAGTCATGGTCAGGTGGGCCTGCTTCCCGCTATTACATAATAACACGGTATACCCTGGAAGTACTTCGCTATCTCCTTGTTCCAAAGAGCTACATCGCCTTCTCCGTCGTCGATGATGGGGCGCAGAACCGCTTGCCCAGTAAGGTCGTGCATCAAGTCCTCCATGCGATCGATACACTTGTTCAGGTCGACCATCCTGTCCTCGTCCCATTGCTCATTTAGGGTGCGGATAACATCTTGTATCGCTTTGCCGAGGATCGTCGGAAGACGGACTCCCATGGTAGCATGGGCGAACGAATATTCATGGTAACCTCGGAATGCAGGCCAAGGAGGAGAATTGGGGTCAACCTGAAAGACGTTCAGTTAGCTACGCGTACGGAAATGGCGCTGAACGCCACAAGTACGACTACCCACCCTAGAGGGCGTTCTTGGATATGTAGCCTTTATCTCTTTCCTACTTGGAAGATGGCCAAGTGAGAGGGTAACTTTCGGATGGGCACCACGAGAGGTGGACGTGCCACTCTTGGCACTGCCGTTGGCGGTTGTCTCTTGCTGAAGGGCTGCCATTGCCAGCTTGCTCTGTCCGTTCGGTATAGGACCTGGACCATCGTCATCGGCAGCAGGGGTAGGAGGGAAGTACGAGTCGCGTTGAGACATGAGTGACACGGGTGAGGACGAAAGAGGCGGAAGAGGGATGTCGGGATTATATACCAAAGGGGTGTTTAAATTTAAATAGTCAGACAAGATGAGCATATGACATTGGACGGCATGAACAAGAGGGGAAAAGACCGACCGTGTCTAAGAAATTGTGCTTGCTAAACTTGATACACCAACCCTTTTGGCGACGGAGGAGAGAGAGAGAGATCAAGGTGCCCGTCGGATTCGGAGAGAGTAATACCGTTGGATTCGGGGAGAGTTAAAAGGTGTAGGGCCTCTCTTTATAGCAATCTGGTCCTACACGCATATATGCAATATTTACATCTCTTCGCCACTCGCCACCAAACAATTCTTGCATGCACGTGTGATAGACTTTGATTACCTCATAAGATTCGTTCTGTTCTTGTTCTTGTCCGTGGTGGGACGCGATTCCGCAACGATGGGGACGCGTATTGTGACGAGTTGAGATGACATCACTGCCGGTTCCTTCGCAAAGAATGTTTTTGTACTGTATATTCCTGCATAATACACGTCATTTCTCTGTCTATATGCGCCTTTCAGTCCCCTAAAGTAAAAAAGAGGAAAATACGCGCCGCGTCACTCGCCCATCCGGTCCAAGAGTCCGACACCGGCCAATACTTGCCTTATTTGACCATTCTGCCAAATTTCTCTCTACGGTCGGTCACAACGATCAGCGCCCCACCAGCTCCAACAGGGGTTATCACGGCCCCCCGAAAAAAATCACTATCAAATCCGAACATATTCCACTATTCTGCCTTCTACGCCGACTGCGACAAGTCGAGAAATCCAGACTCGCTTTGGCTGGTCAAGCAAGAAGTTTTATTTATTATGTTTTGTGAGGATTGCTATCAGAGTTCGTAAATTACATTTGGGTCAAGACAAACTCACAGGATCTAACGCTTTCAGTATTAGTGTGAGAAGAGGAAATTGAAAGCGTTAGCTACATTGTCTCTACGTCACCTGAGGAGCTGGAAGAAGCCCGCTGCCCTCTCGGAATACCAAGTATATTGAAGGCGTACTCGAGGATTCCACTAGTGCACTGTTGTTAGCAAGCTACCGCTCAGCGAACTTCTCCGTTGGGACGCAAGCAAGAGCTAAAGCAATTGAGTGCAAGCAAGATACGCAGAACACACAGCAATTATTCTTCTTTGAAGGGGTCAGATGAGTAACGTACTAATAATACGGGCGATATCGAATCCACCGAGTCCCTGGGATTAACTTTGGACCTGGACAGATATCATACAAGAGGCCGTCCTTAAAGGAACGCTTCAGTCGAGACTTCGCTTCAGAGAAGTCAGGTCCTGAGGTGAAGCCGAAAGGCCGGCAGGAACAACTGAGAGATGCAAGCGCAAGAATATAGAACACCAGATCATCTTGAGAATCCGTCCTGGCCGTCCTGGGACATCTGAACAGGGAATCGGGCAAGTAACAGTGTCTAAGGAAATCGAGCTCAATCTATGAGACAAGGGTTGGCGTATCATCGGAGGTGCATATCTTGTCTTGAATAACTATCGATTGGTACTGCAGGGGCCAAGGAGTCTCTGTGTTGGGTATGTGCCTTTGCAATGGTAGGCGAGAGTCTCGACGATATGTTGGTCCAGCGAAAGTGAGCATGAGCAGCAGCCATTGCAGGGACATGACTGGATTGTTAGCATAAATCCAGTGGACTTGAGCCCAAGTAGAAGTGAACCCAGTTTCAAGATAGGTCATGGGCGGAGGAAGAAGAGGAGGGGTAAGTAACTGAAGAGGATTGCGACGAAAAGCGAGGTCCACTCATTTTCAACGCTAGCCAAGCCAATATAGCTATGCAGAAACAGAACTTGTTCTGCACAGACACTCGTCATATAATATGTCATAGCCAATTTCCACCCACATAATAAAGAACGAAGCCTTCAACGCCACAGCTCATCACTTGCGTAAGCTGGACTTGGATATATGCCAAACCTGCAAGCGCGTATCTTTGGTCATTTACGTTCGCTCTCTTCAAGATAAGTACCGAATCAAATTGTGGAACATACATAACGGGCTGATCGTCCCGACGTTTCGTTTGCTGGACACACCGCACGGGCGAAGATCACTGCGGATGAAACAAGGGGTCCGTGTGAGCGAGCGTCATTCCCGTATTAGCCTGGAAGGTGTGCAGAACTGATCCCCGCGCCGTCATTGTCTCGATATTGACGGTGCCATGTCGGGGTAGGTATAGTGCAAGAAAGGTAGCCTAACGGCGCGGCCTATCCTATGGCTATGGATTGTTATCTTGCTTCTGGATGACATCTTCATCTCACGAACACGTACCCACGAACCCAGCCACTCAGAATCGAGGCGAGGTGATATGGCGGCAATAGAACACTGTAATGCTCAGGTACCGGTATAAGGAAGGGAAGAGGTTCTCTCGGCTATGCTTTGACCCGGAGAGCTTCGTCTTCCTCGTCCACTCCGAGTTTCGCCCAGAGTGCAGGACCAGCATCGAGTATGCTATACATGTCCTACATAGTAGGACACCCTTGATCACCATAGAAGCACCTCTGAATCGGTATGTGCCTGTGCTACACGTCGAGCACCACCAGTCTCGAGTGCTTTACGATCCACGAATACCCTCCCGGAGGAGTGCGCATCGGCTGGGAATGTATCCTGTATCTTATGCATGATCTCCGCATCTTTCAATCTCGACTGAAGCTCAGTCAACATCTCGACGAGGCCAGAAATTCTGAAGAAGATGTGAGGATCTAGAATTCTGACGAGTCGCCGTCGATTTTTCGAATAGATTGAATGAAGCGATCCTAGACGGTGTCGTGTCAGACCTGAGATCCAGATAGACAACGTTTGCGTCAGCGATGTATGAGAGAAAGGGAGAGTTTCCTGAGTCACGGACATTTCATGCACTTTCGGCCAGTCTCGCGTATTCCGAGACCGAGAGATGTAGTGGTAATCCGCCGCGAGATCACAACACAAACCGTCGTACATCCGTCGAAAGACAAAAGGTTTCCGAAGAAAAGTGGTTCTGACGCACAAATACATTCAAACAGCAGCTTGCAGACTTTACGAAGCCCGCTGCTGTGACTGGAAATACTTCCTTCTGCACGACAGCAACGTGATCATGCTAATGCGGAAGTGTGAGAATGATGAAGAACTAGTACAGGCGAGCGCCAACAGGCCTTTCTGAGCACAATGCGGGTGTCACTTGTGCATTAAAGCAACTCGAATCCGCAGAGAGCAACACGTAACGCTGCGTATTTTGCCTGGTATTCCACCTCTTCGTTTATCGCTCTGACTTTGCCGCGATGGTTGGGTAGATGATGTGAAAACATCGTCCTCTTTGGCGACGTCAAAGGATTCCCATAAGGAATGCCACCTGCAGGCAGATCAGCATCTTCCCTAGGCTTGGTGATTTATCATTACTTACAAGTTTCCCACCACGGAGATGCAAGTCGAGTTTCTTCATACATACTGCCGCCCCGGAGATCGCTTTGCGAAGGAGATCAAGTTAGCTGAGAAGGCCATCTAGTGCGACTTACAGACGGCAGTAGTAATTTCTACGAAAGGAAGGGGGTGGAAAGCAGGTTGTAGCGATTGGCTACGCAATACATATGTGCGGACGTTGTATCATGGTTGTGTCCTTCGCCGATTTCTACCTGACACGATTAGGAACGCCCTGCTGACCTATCCACAGCCAAAGTCCCTTCAGAGGATCAAAGAAAGATTATCGAGATGAGCTGAAGACCTATCTTGTTCGATTCGATTCGAGTGGCGAAAGTCACTGTGTTTGTTTGTGTTTGTGTGTACGATTCTCATCAGGGGGCGGGTGAGAAAATGTTAACAACCTACACCGATATTCCGAGCATACTTCCCACTCGAACCACGCGCAACATGCATTCTCATACTGCGTTAGCATGGGTTGTTAGTACAACCGTCATATGGCGCCTTTCCGTGATCATCTATCGCCGACAATTGAGGAACAAGAATATTCTCACTGGCAACGTATCTTGTCCGAGGCAGAACGAGTCTCCGCTGGAAGTACCTTATGGATACTGAGCTACTGCAATTCATGCGTCTAATCGGGTCCGTGATGAGAAGAGAAGAGTGTGTCGCGATTCTGCTTCACTCTGATGATTTGGTACATTGCAGCCGAAGTTCCATGCCACTGGAAAATCACGAACTATGCGTGGACTTTGCCGTATCCATCTCTGTCGCCTTGAGCGGCAGTAGCATGCACATCGGAACGGGACTGTGATTATTGAGGTTTGGGCTACGTTGAGATGTCATGACTACAGATATAATTATTCTTCGAGCTAGACGCTGATGGCCTAAGCTTTGTCCCGCGAACCATCAAAGACGTTTGCTAAACGCGCGGTCGAGAATTGCTTCCACAAGGTGCAGGCCCATTGCTCTCTGTTCGTCATTGCGATAAGTGGGTTGCATCATGCTTCTCCTATGTTACTCCATCGTGTTCTTTAGATGGAAGCGACATTTTTTTCCTACGCAGGCTCTGACAGCGGCACAAGGCATCCACAGTTGCAAGCCGGTGGGTTTACTACACCAGAGTTCTCCGACATCGTGGGTCTTTGTCATCAACCTCCAATGGCGGTCCTAATCCACATTTCTCCGGCGGAACCATGTTGTGTGAGTGACTTTTTCCCATCTAGTCGCGTGCTAGTAACTAAATTTAGAATACTCCCAGTCATACGGTCGTTTCGCTTCTTCGTGTTGCACTATGCGGAACTTGTCATGATTCACATAGACGCTACTATGTCGCCTCTCCTATCGCTTTTCGTATAAATACTCTCAACTAATCTCCTCTTATCTTCAGGTCGTTACGCGTCCTACCTCCTCAGCAACCGACTCAAGCTCTTCGACATGTTCCCTTCCTCGGCTCTTCTCTCATCTCTCCTCCTCGCTCTCGTTGTCTCGGCGAACCCCATTGTCATTGAAGACAATCTCGTCCGTCTCCCTCTTGCCAGACAGGTTAATGTCACCGGTGCGGCTCATATTCTCAAGAGTGATCAAGCCCGTGCAGCCGCTCTGCGCGCTCTCGGTGAAGCCCGCGCGTCAGGAAGGCAGCTCGAGAAAGACGCTGTCATCAGTGTTACAGTTCAGAACCAAGCAGTCACCTACGTCGCTTCCGTCGGCGTTGGTAGTCCGGCGACGACTTGTAAGAATCTACGCTTGACGAAATGCATGAATTTCTGATCATAAATGGAAAAGACTCATTGCTGATTGACACCGGGAGTTCAAATACTTGGGTAAGTCGGCTTCAATTCTTGATTAATTGTTTATTTCCTTAGATGTTTTCTCGCCTAGGTCGGAGCGGGAAGGGCCTACGTCCGGACTTCGACTTCACAACAGACCAGTAACAGTGTGGTATGTAATATCCATTCCATATATAGGCATCTGCGGAAAGCTAATACATGCCGCAGTCTGTAACCTACGGTTCGGGGTCCTTCAGCGGGACAGAGTTTACCGATACGGTTTCTCTCGGAAATGGCCTCACAATCCCAAATCAGAGCATTGGTGTCGCATCCAGAGCTCAGGGCTTTGACGGCGTAGATGGTATTCTGGGTATCGGACCCGTTGATCTGACTGTTGGAACTCTATCTCCCGGCAGGAGCACTCCAATTCCCACAGTGACGGACAATCTCTTCAGTCGAGGTACTATCACGTCTAACCTCGTCGGCGTCTCTTTCCAACCAACGACGCAATTGACCGCAAATAACGGCGAGTTGACTTTTGGTGGTACGGACAGCTCGAAGTTCACTGGATCAATCGCATTTTCGCCAATTAGTAAGTGTTTTTCCCAATACACCTCATAAATATAATTTTCGTTGTGTTCTCAACAACGTACTCTCTAGCCAACGTAAGCCCTGCCTCTGAGTTCTGGGGTATCAATCAAAGTATACGCTACGGATCATCAACGACAATCCTGTCGAGCACTGCGGGTATCGTTGGTAAGTAATCAGCCGCATTGTTGTCCCGGTTTTAAGTAGGCGTTAATTAATTATTCGAATCATATTCATGAAGACACTGGCACGACGCTTGTCTTGATCGCGAACGACGCCTTTAGTAGATACCGCACTGCCACGGGCGCCGTTAACGACAACGCGACGGGACTGCTCCGCTTGACTACGGCTCAATTCTCTAACCTGCAGAGCTTATTCTTCATCACTAACGGCGTACGTTGTATTACGATCCAAATCGGGAACGCTGCTAACTTTCGTGATTTTCACAGAACACTTTCGAGCTCACCGCCAATGCTCAGGCGTGGCCTCGTTCACTGAACACGGCTATCGGCGGGAATACAAACAGCGTTTACCTGATTGTCAACAGCATCGGCTCAAACTCCGGTTCCGGACTCGACTTTATCAATGGTTACACTTTCCTCGAGCGATTCTACTCCGTTTTCGACACCGCCAACAGACGTGTTGGTTTCGCTGCGACTTCCTTCACACGTGCGACGACGAACTAGATCACGTAGTTATTCTGTTACAATCTGGGCTTGTCTCGTGTGCTTTGCTTATCAGTCAAGAAACTTGGGCATAAATAAGAAACAGACTTTGATTCTGTGTCATTGATTGCTAATCAGTAACTGTTCATTTCAGCACTCGTATCTAAGAACGTAAGAATGTTATTAGTCATTATGATGATCCGGAGCCCTCAACGACGTTTCTGAGCTCCTCCCAATCGGCGCTGCGTCTACACATCTCCCTGAACGCGCTACCCTGATCCTTGAATAGGTTGCGGGGCGTGTCAAACTCAAGGATCTTGCCTCCTTCTCCAAGGACCAAGATGCGGTCGTAATCGATAATTGTCTTGAGGCGATGAGCAATCGTGAGCACCTGAACACTCTATGGTCAGCAACATCTACACTGTATTCGGGGGTCTGAGATACCATGGCACTCGAGAGTTCTTCTCTAATAGTTCGTTGTATCTGCGACAAGGGGTCAGAATATAGCGTTGGCGATATCCTTGATATATCAAATACCTGGTCGTCGAGGTTTGTGTCAATCTGCGATGTCGCCTCATCCATTATGATCACTTGCGAATGCCTCATAATCGCTCTCGCAAGTGCGACAAGCTGTCTTTCACCGGCGCTAAGCGGACCTGTTGGACCGATTTGTATATCTAAGCTCGTAATGCGACTTGAACAAGTGTCTCCATCTCGCTTGCTGAGATGGCATCGTTCCAACGCGTCTATTCCAGACATCATCAGGGAAAAATTAATCATTAGAAGAATCGGATCTAACGTACCCCAACACTCAAGGTCGGTATGCTCATCGAACGGGTCCAGATTGCCACGAATGCTGCCTGAAAATAAAGAAACGTCTTGGCTCACGATGGTCTGATGGGTGTCATTAGTAGTTTGATCCCCAAAAACAACCAGATCATGCAACTGACTACTTTCGTGCGAAGATCGTCTAAGCCGATGGTGGTTACATCGATCCCATCGAGTCTGTTACGCGGAAGATTTAGAGAACAGAACATCAGAAAAAGGGCCTGAAATGTACACTATTCTGCCCGAAGTGGGTTCGACTATACGCAGTAGACTCATTGCCAGAGTTGTCTTGCCAGAGCCTGTCCTGCCCACCTGCGAAGCTAGTTATACTCAAATCGCGTTGAAGGTATAAAGTGCTTACAATTCCGATCTTCTCACCCGGGTTCACTGTGAAGGTCAGACCATTTAGGACAGGAGGTAAGTCCGGTGCATATTTGACAACAAGATCTTCGACGACGAGACTACCACTGGCTGATGGCCAATATGCCGGGGGACGTTTCTCATCAATGACCGCAGGTGCCTCCTGGGGAGCTTCCAAGTACTCTCCGACGCGTTCAACAGAGTTGAAGTCGAGCTCGAGTTGAGCTAGTACTCTGTTCCATGTCATGTAAATACCTCGGCTATGATTTGAGAATAACACCACGCACCGGACTAGGTGTCTCGAGGCATCAGCAAATACGACGGCTTGCACGATTACTATCGCAGTGAACCCATCAGATGCTCCGATCCACAGGGCGGAGACAGTCGTCAAGAAAACTACAACAGAACCGAGACCTTGCTAACAAGTGAACAAGAATGAAACGGGCAGTTCTCCGTACACGTACAATCATATCGCCAACGGAGCCAACCGGCCACAAGCCACTGAAAAGGTTTTTCATTCGTCTTTACGAGCGCAACGAAATAAAATACTAGGACTCACATAGACGTGGTCAAAGGACTGGAAAAGATCAACTTTCCGATAAAATGTCTCTTGATATCTCTTCTCCATTCCAAACGCTCGAACGTGAGAAAGGCCCCTCAACAGTTCGTCGAAGCCAGAAAATGTGGGTGACAAAGAGACGGATTCCAAACGACGCAAGTCTCGGGCTGCCCGAACATAAGGCGGTGCGAGGCGGATATACAGCCAGGCAGTGAAGGCCGCAAACGGTGCAAATTGAGGTATAATGGCGACGATAAAGAAAAATGATGCCAGGAACTCTAGAACACCTGTTAGAGCCGAACGTGCCGATTGCTGCAGAGTAGAGTCTATTATATTCATATCCGATGAGAATCTATTAAGTATGCGGCCGAGCGGAGTGACGTCGAAGAATCGAGGCGGTGCCCGGACGAGCCGTGTCAACATTGCCCTGAATAGTTTTCTGGAGGCCTGTAAGCTGGCGTAATAGCCCAGTGATATATAGGCGAGTGTAGCAGCCGCACTAGCCAGTGATATCCATAAGTAAATCAGAAGCCACGGTTTCACGTCCTCGTCCGGCGAAGGCAGCCTATCGAGCGGGCCATTTCGAGATGACGTCGGATAATTGGTGTAATGCTCTTGTATTCGAAGCCCTATGTGCTCGGATGGTAGCTTTTCGTACGCTTCTGACCATTCTGCGAGGAATAGCTAGCATACGAGACAATCAGCAACTTGATCTCAATAAGACTGGCTCCGCTCACGTCATTAGCGATCAAGATGAATCGTATTAATACCATAAGACTGATAGTCAAAGTCCAGGACATCCAACCTGCGGCTCGCACTGAATGAACAATTATTAGATCATGCTCCCCGTCTGGTTCGCGTGACATATTACCGTATTTCAAGTATGTTGCCAGAGAGACACGACCCTCATCCCGATGTTCGGCCTCAACGAGTTTGCCTTTTATCAAAGACTTCTTACTCCAGTGAGTTTCCTCCAACCCTTTGTCATCCGCTTCGTTCTTGCCGACCTTCTCGTGCGTTCCAGCAGTGTTGTCGCTATCATTCGAAGGTTCATCTTTAGTGTCAATGTCTAACTTGAGTTGACCGGAAGCCTGTAGGTCTTTCACTGTGCCTTGACGAATAACCTTCCCGTGTGCAAGCTCGACAATGTAGGACGCTATCGAGAGACATATTGAGATGTGGTGTGTCACCAGAATTACTGTTCGATCCTTGATGAGATTCCCCCTGAGGCAATGTTCCACTATGTGTTGAGCTGTGTGCATGTCGACGGCCGCCAAACTGCAGTGTCCTGTCAATATGGCCGAAACTGACACCTAAGGACAACACGTACGGATCATCGAGAAGGATGCACTAGAACACACACACACAAGAAACGTATTCTCAGGTCAGTCACATCTCCTGAACTTACAGGGAAGTAAGTACCTTTGCTTCGGAATATAGAGCACGTGCCAATGCCACTCGTGCTCGCTGACCACCGGATAGAGTGACGCCCTTCTCACCAATTTCAGTGAGGTCCCCGGCTTCAAACGTATTGAGATCGCGAGGTAGAGCGCAAGCTTCTACAACATCCAGATATCTCTGTTCATCAAAACCCCTCGATGACCCGAAAACAATGTTATCTCGAATAGTAGCGTGCTCAAGCCCTTCAGTATATCCATGAGTCAGATAACTCGACATGTGGGAAGGGAAGCAGAACACACATGGGTTCTGTGCACAATATGCAACAAGATGGCTATGCTTCCTTATGAAGACTTCTCCTCGGGTGCATTGAATCTCTGAAAGAAACATGTTGTTAGCACGTGAAATTGAATACTGGCATCGGCGTACCGCCTAGAAGCGCTTTCAGAAGCGCAGTCTTGCCTGAGCCTGTGTTTCCCGCCACCAAGGAAAGCCTTCCCAAAGGAAATTCGATGTCTAGTGGACCAAGCTGAAACTGAGAATGCAAGTCTGGTCTGTCGTGAGGATTATTCCACTCGAAAGTTGCCTCGTTGAAACCAATCCTTTCCAAGTCTAAGTCTCCGGGGATTGGCGTACAGAGAAGTGTCGAAGCCCACTCGGGTACCTCCTCTTCACGGAGAAAAGCATTGATGCGCTGCAACGATATATATGCTATACAAACAATTGGGTTCAGTGACAGAAGAAGCAACTGTATCATTTATCTTACCGTGGAGAAACGACATTATCTCATCTGGAAGCTCAAGCATTGGGCCACGAAGGAATGAAAACAGAGCCAAAGCCGTGAACGTTTTCGAGACCGTCAAGCGCCCACCGGCTACGACAGTGTAACAGAAGAATGATGAAAGGGCCATTGCCGACGGAACCCAAATCCTGGAAAGTGTGTTCCAGTTCAGTATCTCTTAGCGTGTCCCAAAGTCAAAATCTACCAGATAAAGGAAATAAGGATGGCACAGGTGTTTTCCTTCACGCGCCACAGCAACTCCTTTTCCCGACAACCTAGAATGCGACCCGCCCAGAGGGTTATCCACCCATACAGCTTGAGAAACCGAATCTAGGAGGAATCGTTAACTTAGCTCAGTTGGGAAGGCGTCGTCCTTACATTTTGGAAGAGTTCATTAACACCAGTCATGCGCGCATCCTTTGCTTTCCAGCTT
The DNA here is from genome assembly GCA_024712875.1 of Inonotus hispidus. Classification (NCBI taxonomy): domain Eukaryota; kingdom Fungi; phylum Basidiomycota; class Agaricomycetes; order Hymenochaetales; family Hymenochaetaceae; genus Inonotus; species Inonotus hispidus. The sequence continues at coordinate 2,543,767 of CM045714.1, read as the reverse complement.
TCTCTTGTTATCTGAAATTTGACTATCAGAGGCGGACCGTGACCTCGATAACTCCGTCACGCACATAAACGCTGATTCTTGCTAATGGCCAATTCAGAGCGTACGCGAAGAGTACAACGGCAACCCCAGCCAGGGCGCTGTATCCTATGACACTGGTAGAGGGCTCAGTATTCTGCCACGATGACCTCCCAACTCCCATCTGAATAAACCTTACCGATGAAGAAATACAAGAGACAGGATAAGTCGAACCGTTGCTGCAAAGATCGCTGACGCTCTAAAGAATCGCCATGACACAGTGTAGGCATCACCCCTGGGAGTAAAGAATCGAGAAGTTGAGACATTAGACAGAAGATCATTGACCCTGCTCACTGCATGAGATTAACAATTTTTCCGAGGTCCGCTCCATTCTGTGATGACTTATTTTCTGTTGGGGACAGACTGATGGCGTCATTTATGTCACGTCTTCTTAGAGCCTTATAGTGTATTACACATAAAAGCTATGGGATACCGCTGTTACAATCTGCTATAACAGAGACGGAGTTCAACTCACCTGGCCACGGACTCGTTCATACGACCTCCTGACGTGCCATGTCTGGAAAAGAGCAACCTGGGCAAAAGACATATTCAAGGCAAAAGAGACAAAAGCGAAGAAGTATGCCCTCGATATATCTTTCGGAGTCTTCTCAAGGGAAAGCCAGAGTTTCTTGTAAGGAGTAGACAATGCCGAATCCTGTGACAAAAACAATCAAACACGATGTCTTCCTTCATCCAGTCGTTCGATGTAATTACCTGCGACAGCGCTCCACAATTCAAGAACAATGTGAATAACAAGATCAAGAGAATTAGAAGCAATCAAGAATCGAATAAGGGAATGCTTCGGATGCCTGAAAGTATGTGTTAATGGGCACTGAAAGTGGGAGAAAGAGACTCACTCGCCTGACTCGATACTCAAGATATTTCAAGAACAGATTCTTGTGTTTAAAGAAAGGAGAAAGAGACCACACGTCTGTTTCCTCTAATCTTCGCATACTAGCAATGCGAAATATCGGTTCCACGAAAGAGAATGTAAACCACTGCCACAATGTTACTGAGTCCTCTGGCATAGTTTCTGAACTAGTCGGAGTCTGCATGTTGTCTGTGTCAACATGAAGTAGAATTAAAACGCGAAAACGAGGACTGACGTCTTTCCCGGTTGCTACGCATGGACCAGGCAGATAATTCTTGACTGGTAGCGTCCCAAGTACGCAGATAAGGAAAATTGAAACAGCAATCTCCACCGTAGTCGATACGAAGTTAGCGGAACGAAGGGATTTACTTGACGCCATGGCGAGAGCATTTACGACCGAAGACACCCAACTAAGAGCATAAAATAGCAGTAACAGGTAGGGGGGAGTTGAGGGAGGTCGCCAAGATAGTCTGAAAGTTGCATAAACCCAGGCAACACATGAAACAAGGTCGTTGAGATGGATGTCTCCACGGTAGGTATTAGTGGCGAGGCAAATGAGAAGCACAAGGGTTTGAAAGAAGGATAACGAGACCACAGCTCTGCCTTTCCAGCGTGGTTGTTTGGATGTCGATGGCGAAAGAATAGGTGTTTCCTCGAGGTCTTCCAGGTGAAGAAAATTACGGAATGGCGAAGTGAGCCACCGGTATAGTCTTTGAACTAAGGCGGGAAAGCGGATTGCGTCTATAATGTCATAACAAATAGCCCAAGCTATGACGGACGCCGGGAGAAAGGTTGTGAGATCGTCTCGATGAGGCCACAAATTTTGCAGCGGGACACTGTACACCATTGTCTGAAGAGACGAATCAATATTATTTCGCCGATACGCAGACAGTACGTTGGAAGACGCACCCAGCTCTTTGCTAAGAAAGGTGGCGATAGAAAAGAAGGGAAGGAACATAGTTATACGATCTTATGGTTGGTTTTTTTTTAGAAGTGGCGTACAGCAGCGGAGGTAGAAACCATGTTTGGTTCGACGCGTCTAAGAAAAAATTGAACGATGGACGCGACTTGCGCTTGGCCTCAAACCGCCGCCACTGTCTACTCAAAGCTCACCTTGCGCGGCTGGGCGCGTTTTGGACGCGCTAATTACAATAGTCACTAGAATGATCTGGAGCCCTCAACGACGTTTCTGAGCTCCTCCCAATCAGGCGCTGCGTCTACACATCTCCCTGAACGCGCTACCCTGATCCTTGAATAGGTTGCGGGGCGTGTCAAACTCAAGGATCTTGCCTCCTTCTCCAAGGACCAAGATGCGGTCGTAATCGATAATCGTCTTGAGGCGGTGGGCAATTGTGAGCACCTGAACACTCTGTGGTCAGCAACATTTACATTGTATTCGGGGGTCTGAGGTACCATGGCACTCGAGAGTTCTTCTCTAATAGTTCGCTGTATCTGCGACAAGGGGTCAGAATATAGCGAGAACGCCGACATCCTTGATAAATCAGATACCTGGTCGTCGAGATTTGTATCAATCTGCGATGTCGCCTCGTCCATTATGATCACCTGAGAACGCCTCATAATCGCTCTCGCAAGTGCGACAAGCTGTTTTTCACCGGCGCTAAGCGGACCTGTTGGACCGATTTGTATATCTAAGCTCGTAATGCGACTTGAACAAGTGTCCCCATCTCGCTTGCTGAGATGGCATCGTTCCAACGCGTCTATTCCAGACATCATCAGGGCAAATTTTATCATTAGAAGAATCAGATCTAACGTACCCCAACACTCAAGGTCGGTATGCTCATCGAACGGATCCAGATTGCCACGATGCTGCCTGAAAATAAAGAAACGTCTTGGCTCACGATGGTCTGATGGGTTTCATTAGTAGTTTGATCCCCAAAAACAACCAGATCATGCAACTGACTACTTTCGTGCGAAGGTCGTCTAAGCCGATGGTGGTTACATCGATCCCATCGAGTCTGTTATGCTGAAGGTTTAGAGCGCAAGTCATCAATGAAGAGGCCTTACAACGCACACTATCTTGCCCGATGTGGGTTCAACTATGCGCAGTAGACTCATAGCCAGAGTTGTCTTGCCAGAGCCTGTCCTGCCCACCTGCGAAGCTAGTTATACTCAAATCGCGTTGAAGGTATAAAGTGCTTACAACTCCGATCTTCTCACCCGGGTTCACTGTGAAGGTCAGACCATTTAGGACAGGAGGTAAGTCCGGTGCATATTTGACAACAAGATCTTCGACGACGAGACTACCACTGGCTGATGGCCAATATGCCGGAGGTCTCTTTTCATCATGACCGCAGGTGCCTCCTGGGGAGCTTCCAAGTACTCTCCGACGCGTTCAACAGAGTTGAAGTCGAGCTCGAGTTGAGCTAGTACACTGTTCCATCATGTAAATACCTCGGCTGTGAGTTGAGGATAACACCACGCACCGGACTAGCTGTCTGGATGCCTCGGCGAATACACCGGCCTGCACAATTACTATCGCGGTGAACCCATCAGATGCTCCGATCCACAAGGCGGAGACAGTTGTCAAGAAAACTACAACAGAACCAAGACCTTGCGAACAAGTGAATAAGAATGAAACGGGCAGTTCTCCGTTCACGTACAATCATATCGCCAACGGAGCCAACCGGCCACAAGCCACTGAAAAGTTATCCATTCGTTATTACGAGCGCATCGAAATAAAATACTGGGACTTACATAGACGTGGTCAAAAGACTGGAAAAGATCAACTTTCCGATAAAATGTCTCTTGATATCTCTTCTCCATTCCAAACGCTCGAACGTGAGAAAGGCCTCTCAACAGTTCGTCGAAGCCAGAAAATGTGGGTGATAAAGAGACGGATTCCAAGCGACGCAAGTCTCGGGCTGCCCGAACATAAGGCGGTGCGAGGCGGATATACAGCCAGGCAGTGAAGGCCGCAAACGGTGCAAATTGAGGTATAATGGCGACGATAAAGAAAAATGATGCCAGGAACTCTAGAACACCTGTTAGAGCCGAACGTGCTGATTGCTGCAGAGTAGAGTCTATTATATTCATATCCGATGAGAATCTATTAAGTATGCGGCCGAGCGGTGTGACGTCGAAGAATCGAGGCGGTGCCCGGACGAGCCGTATCAACATTGCCCTGAATAGTTTTCTGGAGGCCTGTAAGCTGGCGTAATAGCCCAATGATATATAGGCGAGTGTAGCAGCCGCACTAGCCAGTGATATCCATAAGTAAATAAGAAGCCACGGTTTCACATCCTCGTCCGGCGAAGGCAGCATATCAAGCGGGCCACTTCGAGACGACATCGGATAACTGGTATGTATTCGAAGCTCTATGTGCTCGGATGGCACCTTTTCGTACGCTTCTGACCATTCTGCAAGGAATAGCTAGCATACGAGACAATCAGCAACTTGATCTCAATAAAGACTGGCTCCGCTCACGTCATTAGCGACCAAGATGAATCGTATTAATACCATAAGACTGATAGTCAAAGTCCAGGACATCCAACCTGCGGCTCGCACTGCATGAATGAATATCAGATTATGCGCCCTGTCTAAATCGTGTGATATATTACCGTATTTCAAGTATGTTGCCAGTGAGACTCGTCCCTCAGCCCGATGTTCGGCCTCAACGAGTTTGCCTTTTATCAAAGACTTCTTACTCCAGTGACTTTCCTCCAACTCTTTGTCATTCGCTTCGTTCTCGTTCTCGCCGAGCTTCTCGTGTGCTCCAGCAGGGTTGTCGGTATTCTCTGAATATTCATCTTCAGTGTCAATGACTAACTTAAGCTGACCGGAAGCCTGTAGGTCTTTCACTGTGCCTTGACGAATAACCCCCCCGTGTGCAAGCTCGACGATATAGGATGCTATTGAGAGACATATTGAGATGTGGTGTGTCACCAGAATCACTGTTCGATCCTTGATGAGATTCCCCCTGAGGCAATGTTCCACTATGTGTTGAGCTGTGTGCATGTCGACAGCCGCCAAACTGCACTGTCCTGTCAACATGGCCGAAACTGGTACCTAAGGACAACACGTACGGATCATCGAGAAGAATGCACTAGAACACACACACACACAAGAAACGTATTCTCAGGTCAGTCACATCTCCTGAACTTACAGGGAAGTAAGTACCTTTGCTTCAGAATATAGAGCACGTGCCAAAGCCACCCGTGCTCGCTGACCACCGGATAGAGTGACGCCCTTCTCACCAATTTCAGTGAGGTCTCCGGCTTCAAACGTGTTGAGATCGCGAGGTAGAGCGCAAGCTTCTACAACATCCAGATATCTCTGTTCATCAAAACCCCTCGATGATCCGAAAATAATGTTATCTCGAATAGTAGCGTGCTCAAGCCCTTCAGTACATCCATGAATCAGATAACTCGACATGTGGGAAGGGAAGCAGAACACACATGGGTTCTGTGCACAATATGCAACAAGATGACTATGCTTCCTTATGAAGACCTCTCCTCGGGTGCATTGAATCTCTGGAAGAAGCATGTTGTTAGCACGCGACATTAAACACTGGCGTCGGCGTACCGCCTAGAAGTGCTTTCAGAAGCGCAGTCTTGCCGGACCCAGTGCTTCCTGTCACTAAGGAAAGCCTTCCCAAAGGAAATTCGATGTCTAGCGGACCAAGCTGGAACTGAGAATGCGAGTCTGGTCTGTCGTGAGGATTATTCCACTCGAAAGTTGCTTCCTTGAAACCAATCCTTTCTAAGTCTAAATCTCCAGGACTTGGCGTACAGAGAAGTGTCGAAGCCCACTCGGGTACCTCCTCTTCACGGAGGAAAGCATTGATGCGCTGCAGCGATATATATGCTATACAAACAATTGGGTTCAGTGACAGAGGAACCAACTGTATCATTTGCCTTACCGTGGAGAAACGACATTATCTCATCCGGAAGCTCAAGCATTGGGCCACGAAGGAATGAAAACAGAGCCAAAGCTGTGAACGTTTTTGAGACCGTCAAGCGCCCACCGGCTACGACAGTGTAACAAAGGAATGATGAAAGGGCCATCGCCGACGGAACCCAAATCCTGGAAAGTATGTTTCAGTACCTCTTAGCCGTGCCCGAAATGCAAAATCTACCAGATAAAGGAAATAAGGATGGCACAGATGTTTTCCTTCACGCGCCACAACAACTCCTTTTCCCGGCGACCTAGAATGCGACCCGCCCAGAGGGTTATCCACCCATACAGCTTGAGGAACCGAATCTAGGAGGAACCGTTAACTTAGCTCAGTTGGGAAGGTGTCGTCCTTACATTTTGGAAGAGTTCATTAACACCAGTCATGCGCGCATCCTTTGCTTTCCAGCTTTCTCTTGTTATCTGAAATTTGACTGTCAGAGGCGGACCGTGACCTCGATAATTCCATCACGCACATAAACGCTGATTCTTGCTAATGGCCAATTCAGAGCGTACGCGAAGAGTACAACGGCAACCCCAGCTAGAGCGCTGTATCCTATGACACTTGTCGAGGACTCAGTATTCTGCCACGATGACTTCCCATCTGAATAAACCTTACCGATGAAGAAATACAAGAGACAGGATCAGTCGAACCGTCGCTGCAAAGATCGCTGACGCTCTAAAGAATCGCCATGACACAGTGTAGGCATCACCCCTAAGTAAAGGATCGAGAAGTTGAGACATTAGGCAGAAGATAACTGGCCCTGCTCACTGCATGAGGTTAACAATTTTTCCGAGGTCCGCTCCATTTTGTGATGACTTATTTTCTGTCGCGGACAGGCTGATGGCGTCATTTATGTCACGTCTTCTTAGAGCTTTATAGTGTATTGCACAGAAAAGCTACGAGATGAACACATACTGATGTTACAATCTGCCGTAACATAGATGGAATTCCACTCACCTGGCCGCGGGCTCGTTCATACGACCTCCTCGTGTGCCATAGCTGGAAAAGATCAACCTGGGCGAAAGAGAGATGCAAGGCGAAAGTGACGAAAGCGAAGAAGTATGCCCTCGACATATCTTTCGGGGTCTTCTCAAGGGTAGACAGGATTTCTTGTAAGGAGTAGACACAGCCGAAGACTATAACAAAAACAATTAAACAGCTGTCTTCCTTCATCCAGTTGTTCGATGTAATTACCTGCGACGGCACTCCACAATTCAAGAACAATATCAATAACGAGATCAAGAGAATTGGAAGCAATCAAGAATCGAATAAGCGAATGCTTCGGATGCCTAAAAGTATGTGTTAATAGGCATTGAAAGTGGAGGAAGGAGACTCACTCGCCTGGCTCGATACTCAAGATATTTCAAGAACAGATTCTTGTGTTTAAAGAAAGGAGAAAGAGACCACACGTCTGTTTCCTCTAATCTTCGCATACTAGCAATGTGAAATATCGGTTCCACGAAAGAGAAGGTAAACCACTGCCACAATGTTACTGAATCCTCTGGCATGGTTTCTGAACTAGTTGGAGTCTGCATGTTGTCTGTGTCAACATGAAGTAGAATTAAAACGCGAAAACGAGGACTGACGTCTTTCCCGGTTGCTACGCATGGACCAGGCAGATAATTCTTGACTGGTAGCGTCCCAAGTACGCAGATAAGGAGAAGTGAAACAGCAATCTCCACCGTAGTCGAGACGAAGTCAGCGGAACGAAAGGATTTACTCGACGCCATGGCGAGAGCATTTACGACCGAAGATACCCAACTAAGAGCATAAAATAGCAGTAACAGGTAAGGGGGAGTTGAGGGAGGTCGCCAAGATAGTCTGAAAGTTGCATAAGCCCAGGCAACACATGAAACAAGATCGTTGAGATGGATGTCTCCACGGTAGGCATTGGTGGAGAGGCAAATGAGAAGCACAAGAGTTTGAAAGGAGGATAACGAGACCACAGCTCTGCCTTTCCAGCGGGGTTGTTTCGATGTCGATGGCGAAAGAATAGGTGTTTCCTCGAGGTCTTCCAGGTGAAGGAAATTACGGAATGGCGAAGTGAGCCACCGATATAGTCTTTGAACCAAGGCGGGAAAGCGGACTGCGCCTATAATGTCACAGCAAATAGCCCAAGCTATGACGGACGCCGGGAGGAAGGCTGTAAGAACGTCTCGGTGAGGACACAAATTTTGCAGCGGGACCATTGTCTGAAGGGACAAATCAATATTATTTCGCCAATCCACAGACAGTACATTCTGAAGACCCACCCAGCGAGATGCAAAAGAAGGTGGTGGTAGGAAAGAGGGGAGGGTGCATGGTTATAGTCGAGCTCATCGGCGGAAGTAAACCATATTATCCATATTTGGATCGACGTGTCCACTTTTTTTCGATTGGGATTAGGATGCGTCTCGCGCTTGGCCTCAAACCGCCGTCACTGTCCACTCCAAAGCTCGCCTCGTGCGGCTGGGCGTGTTATAGACGTGTCAATTAAAGACATGCCCTAATTGCCCTTCGATGATGGTTCTGAACTATTCTACGCTCTTGGACCCCAGTACTAGTATCTTGTCTGAGGCGGAAATGGAAGTGCCTATGGACACTGAGCTACTACAATTCATACGTCTATTAGGGTCTGTATTGAGAAGAGAAGCGAATGTTGCGATTCTGCTTCACTCTGATGATTTGGTACATTGCAGCCGAAGTTCCATGCCACCGGAAAATCGCCGCAGTAGCATCGGAACGGGGACTGTGACTATGGGGTCTGGGAGATGTCATGACTACAAATGTGTTTTCGTTACATTATTCTAGTTTTCTACACACATGGATGCTGATGACCTGAGCTCTGTCCTGCGAACCATCAGAGACGATTGCTATACAAATGGTTGAGAGCACATGGCGCAGGCCCTGCTCTCTCTATTCGTCATTCCGGTAAGTGGTTTGCATCATGCTTTTCATATGTTACTCCATCGCGTTCTTCAGATAGAAGCAACGCCTACTCTTTTCTGTGACAACGGTAGAAGACACGCACAATTGCAAGCCGGCTGGTTTACCACGTCCGACATTTCGGGTCTTTCCAACGACTGTCCTAATCAGCATTTGTCTGGCGGAAGCCATGTTGTGTGAGTGACTTTTTTCCCACCTAGTCGCATGCTAGTAACTAAAATTCCAGTCATACGGTCGTTTCGCTTCTTCGCGTTGCACTATGCGGAACTTGTCATGATTCACATAGACGCTAGTATGTCGCCTCTCCTCTCGCTTTTCGTATAAATACCCTCAACTAATCTCCTCTTATCTCTAGGTCGTTACGCGTCCTACCCTCCTCAGCAACTGACTCAAGCTCTTCGATATGTTCCCTTCCTCGGCTCTTCTCTCATCTCTCCTCCTCGCTCTCGCTGTCTCGGCGAACCCCATTGTCATTGAAGACAATCTCGTCCGTCTCCCTCTTGCCAGACAGGTTAATGTCACTGGTGCGGCTCATATTCTCAAGAATGATCAGTCCCGTGCAGCCGCTCTGCGCGCTCTCGGTGAAGCCCGCGCGTCAGGAAGGCAGCTCGAGAAAGACGCTGTCATCAGTGTTACAGTTCAGAACCAAGCAGTCATCTACGTCGCTTCCGTCGGCGTCGGTAGTCCGGCGACGACTTGTAAGAATCTACGCTTGACGAAATGCATGAATTTCTGATCATAAATGGAAAAGACTCATTGCTGATTGACACCGGGAGTTCAAATACTTGGGTAAGTCGCGTCAATTCTTGATTAATTGTTTATTTACTTACATGTCCCTTTTTCGCTCAGGTCGGAGCAGGGAGGGCCTACGTCGAGACTTCGACCTCACAACAAACCAGTAATTTTGTGGTATGTGTTATCATAGGCATCTGCGGAAAGCTAATGCATGCCATAGTCTGTAACCTACGGTTCGGGGTCCTTCAGCGGGAGAGAGTTTATTGATCAGGTTTCTCTCGGAAATGGGCTCACGATCGAAAGCCAAAGTATTGGTGTCGCATCCACAGCTCAGGGCTTTGACGGCGTAGATGGTATTCTGGGTATCGGACCCGTTGGTCTGACTGTTGGAACTCTATCTCCCGACACGCGGACTTCAATTCCTACAGTCACGGATAACCTTTTCAGTCAAGGCACGATCACCGAGAACCTCATCGGCGTTTCTTTCGAACCAACCACGCAATTGACCGCAGATAATGGCGAGTTGACTTTTGGTGGTACGGACAGCTCGAAGTTCACTGGATCAATCGCGTTTTCGCCAATTAGTAAGGTGTTTTTCCCAATACGCCCTATGTGAATATGATCTTCGTTGTGTTCCTTCTCAACAATGTACTTCTCTAGCCGACGTGAGCCCCGCCTCCGAGTTCTGGGGCATTGATCAAAGTATACGCTACGGGTCGTCAACGACAATTCTGTCGAGCGCTGCGGGTATTGTCGGTAAGTATTCAACCGTAATGCTAACGCGGTGTTGAGTAGGCGTTAATTAATTCTTCGCTTCATGAAGACACTGGCACGACGCTTGTCTTGATTGCGTCCGACGCCTTTAGTAGATACCGCACTGCCACAGGTGCCGTTGACGACAACGCTACGGGACTACTTCGCTTGACTACGGCTCAATTCGCTAACCTGCAAAGCTTGTTCTTCACTACTAACGGCGTGCGTATATATTACGATTCCGATCAGCAAAACCGCTAACTTTTGGATAGAACACATTCGAGCTCACCGCCAACGCTCAGGCGTGGCCTCGTTCACTGAACACGGCTATCGGCGGGAACACAGACAGCGTTTACCTGATTGTGAACGACGTAGGCTCAAACTCCGGTACCGGACTCGACTTTATCAATGGTTACACTTTCCTCGAGCGATTCTACTCTGTTTACGACACCACCAACAGACGTGTTGGTTTTGCTACGACTCCCTTCACAGGTGCGACGACGAACTAGATGCCGTAGTTATTTGGCTACAATCTGGGCTTTTTTTGTGCTTTGTTTATCAGTCAAGAAACCTGGGCATAAATAAGAAAGAATCTTTGATGCTGTGTTATCGATTGCTAATCAGTAACTGTTCATTTTAACACTCGTATCTAAGAACGTAAGAATGTTATTACATGTAGTCACTAGGATGATCTGGAGCCCTCAACGACGTTTCTGAGCTCCTCCCAATCGGCGCTGCGTCTACACATATCCCTGAACGCCCTAGCAACATTTACATTGCATTCGGGGGTCTGAGGCACTTGAGAGTTCTTCTCTAATAGTTCGCTGTGTCTGCGACAAGGCGTCGGAATATAGCGTTGACGATATCCTTGATAAATCAGATACCTGGTCGTCAAGGTTTGTATCAATCTGCGATGTCGCCTCATCCATTATGATCACCTGAGAACGCCTCATAATCGCTCTCGCAAGTGCGACAAGCTGTTTTTCACCGGCGCTAAGCGGACCTGTTGGACCGAGTTGTATATCTAAGCTCGTAATGCGACTTGAACAAGTGTCTCCATCTCGCTTGCTGAGATGGCATCGTTCCAACGCGTCTATTCCAGACATCATCAGGGCAAAATTAATCATTAGAAGAATCAGATCTAACGTACCCCAACATCTAAGGTCGGTATGCTCATCGAACGGGTCCAGATTGCCACGAATGCTGCCTGAAAATAAAGAGACGTCTTGGCTCACGATGGTCTGATGGGTGTCATTAATAGTTTGACCCCAAAAACACCTAGATCATGCAACTGACTACTTTCGTGCGAAGGTCGTCTAAGCCGATGGTTGTTATATCGATCCCGTCGAGTCTGTTATGCTGAAGGTTTAGAGCGCAAGTCATCAAGAAGAGGCCTTACAACGCACACTATCTTGCCCGAAGTGGGTTCGACTATGCGCAGTAGACTCATTGCCAGATTTGTCTTGCCAGAGCCTGTTTTGCCCACCTGCAAAGCTAGTTATACTCAAATCGCGTTGAAGGAGGTCGCCAAGATAGTCCGAAAGTTGCATAAGCCCAGGCAACACATGAAACAAGATCGTTGAGATGGATGCCCCCATAGTGGAGAGGCAGGTGAGAGGCACAAGGTTTTGAAAGGAGGATAACGAGACCACAGCTCTGCCTTTCCAGCGGGGTTGTTTCGATGTCGATGGCGAAGAATAGGTGTTTCCTCAAAGGTCTTCCAGGCGAAGGAAATTACGGAATGGCAAAGTGAACCACCGGTTTAGTCTTTCAACTAAAGCTGGAAAGCGGACTTCGTCTATAATGTCATAACAAATAGCCCAAGCTATGACGGACGCCGGAGGAAGGTTGTGAGATCGTCTCGGTGAGGCCACAAATTTTGCAGCGGGATAGTGTACACCATTGTCTGAAGGGACGAATCAATATTATTTCGCCGATACGCAGACAGTACATTGGTAGACGCACCCAGCTCTTTGCTAAGGAAGGTGGCGGTAGGAAAGAAGGGAAGGAGCATAGTTATACGATCTTATGGTTGTTTTTTTTTAGAAGTGGCGTACAGCGGCGGAGGTAAAATCCATGTTTGGTTCGACGCGTCTTCTTTGAAAGAAAAAAAAAATGAACGAGACGCGTCTCGCGCTTGGCCTCAAACCGCCGTCACTGTCCACTCCAAAGCTCGCCTTGTGCGGCTGGACGCGTTTTGGACTCGTTAGTTAAAGACATGCCCCTCGATGATGGTTCTGAACTATTCTACGCTCTCTCCATTTGCACGGCAGTCGGAATATGGCTGGTCTTTGCCCGGTATACTACTGTCAAGAACAGGGCTGTCCCATTCACCTGGCCTGCTCCAGATGTGCGTCTCTCGTTTAACTATGTATACCTACGTATAGTTTCTGACCTCCTTTTGGCTGTAGGCCGCAAATCCGGACTGGTCTTCCATAACTCTGTCCAAACCGGGACTCGAGGCACATCTGCAGAATCCAGACCTGCTTCCACCTGTTCATGTTCCAAACCGTCGTTATATCACTTGTTACGATCCTTCGACTTCGTTGTACCTCGGAACATTCCTAGCCGACGATGCTGTTACGATAGGCGAAAAGATAGGCATGGCAGGTAGAGCTCAACTCTCTTGGAAGCAGACTTCCTTTGCAGGTCGTAAAAAGGTAGCTCGCAGTCTTCTCAAGTGGTTAGTCGACAATAAAGAAGCTTGCGCAAAAGTCGCATGCCGCGACACAGGCAAGACCAGTACGTTTCCGATACCTCTAACTATTGTTCATCATTTTCACCTTCGTGTAGTGGTCGATGCTGCTTTGGGGGAATTATTGTAAGGACATGCGCGTTTTCGTATAATTCTGAATGCCTGACCTCGATCAAGAACCTCCTGTTCCAAGTTGGATTGGTTAATCAAGCATGGAGAGCGCTATTTACGTCCAGAGAGAAGGAGCTCAACATTAATGCTGAGCTATAAGCGTTCGGAATTGCATTATGAACCCCTCGGGGTCGTTGCTGCTGTCGTTTCTTGGAATTATCGTAAGAACTTGCGTGATAACGTACCCTGCACAGTTGACCAAGTATTCTTAAAGCCCTTCATAACGCTTGGTCTCCTATCATTGCTGCTATCTTCGCGGGAAATGGAGTTGCCATCAAATGCTCAGAGCAGGTCGTCTGGTCGACAAGCTGGTTTATTGGAGCTATTCGGGAATGCTTGACGGTCTGTGGATTCGATCCAGACCTCGTACAGGTATGTGTTCAACAGCCGCCGCTCTTAACAGCTTCTGATTCCACGCAGTTGGTTTGTTGTTGGCCAGAAGAAGCAGAAGCTTTGACCGCGTCCCCGCACATCAGACACATAACATTCATTGGTTCAGAAGAGGTTGGCAGAAAAGTGCGTCGAGCCGTTTAATCAATTGAATAACTAGAACTGAGGAAAGTATCCAGGTCGCTATGGCTGCTACAACGGTTTGTCTCCCTCTCTAAGGCCCGATAGATTGATTACAAGCTGACTTCTATCCAAGCATTTGACCCCAATTACCATGGAGTTAGGAGGGAAAGATCCCGCTATAATCCTTCCGGGTACTGACCTCAACAAGTGGATCAGCATTCTGATGCGAGGTGTCTTGTCAGTGTGTCTGACCCAATCGTATTCTGTTTGCTGACATGCTGGTAGCCAAAATGCCGGACAAAATTGCATTGGAATTGAGCGAATTGTTGTGCACTCTTCGCAGTATGATGAACTCCTCGAGATGATCCTCGAACGTACTACGAAACTGCGGCTAGGCTCTGTTCTCTATGCTACCGATGGATTCATTTCTCCGGTTGACTGCGGGTCGATGATATCCAAAGACCGCTTCTTGGAGCTCGAACGGATCATAAACGATGCTGTTAAAGACGGTGCTTCGCTACATTTCGGTGGAACGGTATTCAGACATGCGTATCTTGAGGATGGTTCCTATTTCACTCCGACTGTCATTGGGGACGTCCACCCAGGTATGGAAATCGCGACCAAGGAACGTAAGTAAAAGCGGCACAAAGACATCCTGGTAACAACATACTCTGACTGCTATCTAACTGTTGATATTCCCAGTGTTTGCGCCCGTCGCGATGCTTATGAGATACGATACTGTTGAGGATGCCATTGAGATAGCAAATGGCACTCGTTATGGTCTTGGAGCTTCAGTCTTTGGACCCGACCCGGAAGAGTGTCTGAAAGTTGCCAAGCGTCTCGAATGTGGGATGGTGTCAGTCAATGATTTCGGTGTCTTCTATGTGCGTTATTGCTTCTACGTGCCTTGTACCTGGCCACTGAATACACGCATTTCCAGCTGAAGTAAGATGTTTCCGCGAAGCTAGATGCATGTCTAATATGTAATGACAGCCAGGATTTACCGTTCGGAGGTGCCAAATCGAGTGGTTATGGGCGTTTCGGTGGACCTGAGGGGATACGGAGCCTTACAAATCCGAAGGCAATCGTAGTTGACCGCTGGCCTTTCTTGATTCAGACCGGGATACCTGCGGCGTTGGATTATCCTATACGCTCTCTGATGAGCAGCTGGTGAGTCGCACGTATTTTGACGAGATGTTCTTTTCTCACAGGACGAATGGCAGGGAATTTGTTGGAGGTCTCATTCAGTTGATTCATGGAGACACGTTACGCACACGATTTTACGGACTACTTCAGTTGATTAAGGCTGGAAGACGCTGATACATACCCATTAATAGGTACTTATGAAGCTGATATACCTGCTATTAAGATGCAGTTTGGATTTGGGATCAGCAGTGTCTGCAAAGCGTCTTCCAAACCGGGGCGACTAGTGTGAAGCTCTCAGCCCTGCATGAGCGTTTGATTTGGAGTGAATGTACTTCCGTGAGTTGCCCACATGCTTTGCGAGGAAATACACTGCACAATCTCAGTAGATGTTCTCACGCTTACTGTGGCTTCCATCCGCCGGAAATTTAACCCGAGTTCTGTAAAACGTGCATGCTTAGATGACAGCTGGAACACTACTCTGGGAAGAACAGTCTTTCAGAGACGCCCATTAATGAATGACGGAACCTCGAAATTGCCTGCCTTACTACGCACGTTTTTTGTTTCCGTAAGGGAGATAAGAATAGCAGGACCTGATAGGGGAGGTTCCATATATTGTTGAGACGGCGACTCCACGTGCATCTCACCACTTAGCCATACCTGTTACATGTGCTGTCATACTTCTCTCAGTGACCTTCGCATGTACTCCCCGACTATGTATATATAGGCCTGCTGGTCCCCACAAGCTCTACTCGACATTGTCATGGCTTGGATCACCGCTTTGCCCCTCATTGCTTTTGCCCTGGTCACGGTGGCTTCGTCTAGCTCTCTTGGGCCAGTGGACCTTTTCTCGCGTGCTAGTGGATGCTCAATCTCAGGTCAGGCTTCTTGTCACAACACTACCGCCCAGAATACATGTTGCTTCGAATCGCCCGGTGTGAGTTACTTTGCAAGCTTCATCCAATTCATAATGATGGCTAATACTCAACACTGCTACAATAGGGTCTCCTACTACAGACTCAGGTGAAGTTCCCTCACCGAAGCATTAAACTGCGGGTATCCTCTAATTACATTTCTAGTTTTGGGACACGAACCCTTCGACAGGTCCTGTTGATTCTTGGACGATACATGGTATGCTTGGTCGTTATATCGTTGTCATGACATTTGTCGACCTATCTCTCCTTCCCAGGCCTGTGGCCAGACAAGTCAGTCCTAAGACTAACACGTGGCACGACAATCCTGATCCTTGTTTGTAGCTGCGATCAGACGTTTGAACAGAATTGTGACCCATCTCGAGCCTATACTAACATCGCTGGGGTAAGATTCATTGGCTTGCTGGTTTATGCTTATTCCGACTACGTATGCAGATATTGTCGGCCGCTGGAGCCTCGGACACGCTATCGTTTATGCAGACGGTAAGAATTCGCGAATTTCTGATGGCAAGTGAAAGTCTTATTTGGGTGTTGATAGAATTGGGTCGATATTAATGGTAATGATGAGAGCTTTTGGGAGGTACGTTGTACTTTGAGTCATTCAATATCTACTCTTTTACATGTAACAGCATGAGTGGGGCAAGCACGGTACATGTATGAGGTAGACAGTTCCAGGCTCTACAAACACCGCTTTCCCGTTCCCTGACTTGCATGTAACAGCACGTTGGAGCCGAGCTGCATTGATAACTATTCCAGAGGAGATGAGGTATTCTCTTAATTGCGATCTATACCCTTCACTACTGATGCTACGGTTCACACTAGGCTGTTGCTTTCTTTAACACGGTCGTTAGGCTTTTCAAGGTGAGCACCCTTATAATTATTTGGGTCTCATGTTTGCGTTTATACAGCCTATATTAGACGCTCCCTACTTTTACGTGGCTCGCGAACCAAGGAATTACCCCTACAACGACTCAGACCTTCACTTATTCCCAACTTACGAACGCTCTTCGGGCTGAATCGGTTGGTATGCATCATTGTAATCAGACAGTATTCTGATGGGCTCGAAGGGAGTAATTCCGGCTTTGAACTGCGTTGGTAGCACGCTCGACGAAGCTTGGTGGTTCTTCAATCTCAAGTAAGATAGCATGCAGAGCATCAAGGAGTATTATTGATCCATTCCTCAAAGGGGCTCAGTCATTGATGGGACATTCATTCCTATCGGTGAGTATCTCACCTGTCTGACGTGACTATCGGCTGAACCGGCTCCTAGATGCGCCTTCGAAAGGCAGTTGTCCCACTAGTGGCATATCGTACCGCCCAAAGTCTGGATCTGGCTCTTCCACGACGGTAAGTGCATATACGATACATTATCCGAAAGCTAAATAACGCGCTCAAGCAGACTTCCCCCACGCCCACACCCACTGTAAGAAACAGCGACCCGGAATCTTTGGGTTTTGCTCACATTAAGGTCTCCTTTCAGAGTTCCAACGGTCTACCGGCTAGAGCGACGATCACTGCGCGGAGAAGCTCGGGTAGTTCAACTGGTGGATTACTGTCAGGAGGAACGTGGTCAACACAGACTCTTGCAACATACACCCTTTCTGGCAGCACCAGCAGTTTTACACTGCGTTCTTCCAAGGGGAACTGTGGTGTATCCGGCGGACAGTTTAGTTGCGGTAGTAGTGTCACCTCTTCGTCGTTCACTGCGGTAAGGTTTCAATAATCTGTCAAGAGAGATATCACTTGATCTTACGAATGTTCAATTTCTAGGTCAATTCCGGAGGTAACTTGCTACTAGCCTTTCAAGGATCAACTACCTTTTCGAGCGACGCAGTTCCTAGCGGTACGGACCAGCAGACTGTCTTTACAGGAAACAGTCACACTCAGCAGTACACATTGATCATTAACGCATCGTAGCTTTTGCGTACTTATGCTCATGGAGCGTCTTTCACATTCAAGGCAGAGGATTGATTCATCATTTGTATCGTTAATGTCGATCGGCGTGCGGGTTAATTACATAAATTGAAATAACAATAGTTTGGGTATACATTGTGCTATCATGTCCTTCTTGATTACACCCATGCCGCCGCCCAGCCTCGATAATCCAGCCTTGAGCCTGATACTTTTTGATGAGGCATTCGTCGTGTACAAAGTAGCGTCCAACGGGGAAATACCTTCTGAGATCTTAGGCATAGTGACTCAGAGTATCGGAAGCAAGGATCTCGTCTCGATCACTCGTACGTCAGACGAAATCTCCATCGTCTGTCGACGTGATAAGATCCCCAATATCGATGCCGACGTTCCGAGATGGAGATGTATCAAGTTCACAGGACCTTTAGACTTTGGTATATGCCATATGGCATGTCTTGGTTGTAGCCGTTACACTGATTTAAGCATTGCTTAGTATTTCAGGGCTGACGGGCATTTTGTGCGATATAACCATGCCACTAAAGCAAGCCAGTATCTCAATATTTACTATAAGTACATGGTATGTACATACGCAAACTTAAGAACCTCCTCCTAGACTGACTGGCTGATACGAAAGGGATACAGATTACGTTCTAGTGCCCGAGGCCAAAGCGGAAGATGCAGTAAAGGTGCTGAAAAGCGATGGTTGGAAGTTTAACGAGAATTATTCCGAAAGAATAGACCATAAACCGTAGAACCACCAGTAACGACGTCACTTCCCATCTTTAAATCTCTTGTATAGTCTAATAATGATATCATTGGCCGTCAAGGTGATGATACTGTGGAATCCTCAATTAGACCGACGCGGTCACGGTTATATTGAGCAATGGAATGAAACTCACGTATGTGGTGCAATACGTAGAAAATGTGCTGTAGAACCTTTGTAAAGTCCAAATAGACCCTCAATCTTCAATGTTTTCCAAAGGCAGTCGAACGGATTCTTGTACAGAGTTCCAACCATTCGTCCATTCGGCAACCGATGGGTGGGTTGATTGTACATTCTAGTTAGAGCCTGAGCAGGACGATATTGTCAAGACTATGCGCGAAGGTAAGAGGTTAAGAATTCTCGTACCGTATCGGCGGGTTGCATGGCTAAACACTGACCCAGCGCTGTTCAAGACCAAAGCGGAAAAGAAAACCGGATAGACGTACCACACATGCACCGGAGACGGAACTACTAGCAAGGAAAGTCCAGACGCTGTCAGGGCTGCTTATTCCCGCTTCCGCTAGCCGCTTCTTGGTCCAGTTGTACGTCGGCAATTGTACCTATACATACGATGTCAATGAAGACATTCAAAAGAACAAAAAGTCCTTACAGCCGATCCACAAGCAGTTCGTAGCATAGCTGCATCGATTCCTCGTATTAAACCACGGAACTTCTCGGCTCGGAAAATGGTAACCAACGCGTCAAGAGAACTCCTGTAGTAGTGTTGGGTTCCAACAGGAAGTGCGGGAGAGTATGCCTGGGAAATGGTGAGTAAACACTAGAAGTGACAGCACAATAAGAAACATACCTGCATCCTGGCTTTGATAAGGAACAAAGGGTTACCGAGACAAGCTAGACAAGCGTAAGGTTAGTGCACAGGTCCAGAAAGAGTGAAACAATATCCACCTCCGACAATACCACTCGCAGCGCCAGCAGCGATAGATGTAGCTGCGACTTGCTCCGTAGAGGATCGCCCTATTACTCGATTGAACCCTCGTCGAAATGGATCATAGAATCCTGTTGGCCAAGTATTAAAGTAGATGCTCAATTTATGTCTGGACGAACCCACCAAGCCTTGATCCATTGAGAAGGATCTATGAAGGGTCAGTAAGGCGTGATTTCGCTGCAGAAATGTTCCTGAAATACCTGATAAACGTACTGCAAATAGTCACTACTTGCATATTCATTATACATAAGCTCTGGACACTCACGGCTGGAGCTAATCCTCTTTGCAATCCGTGAATGCCCTCGTTCCTCCAAGTTTTTACAAGTACGTCAACTGCGCTCTTGTAGACCTTTTCACCCCAGCCCTTTACCAACTCGCCTTGAAGCTGTAGGCGTGTCTTAGCTACCTCTGCAGGATTTGACACCGTAACCTTTACATTCCACGTGCTTCAAGTTAGTGACACGTGAGGATCCTCTAGATGACTCTTGAGCAACGAACCGCCGTACAAGCTGCCAGGCCTCCACAAATGAATCCCTCTGCTGTCGACAACGGCCGGGCGGAGGTGGCCATCTGAAGGGTTGTGGAGTTGAGTTGAGAACGAGCGCTGTGCCCACAAATCAAAAAAAGTGTGGCAGAATTACACTTCCCCACGTGACCGCAAACCCGACGTCCACATCGGACGCGTTGCGGATCTACGCTTTACCATCGTACTCTAGCAAGTCGCGCGACATGTTCAGCAAACTATGGTGAGCGACCACGTTCAGGCGGCTGTGGGCATCGCCTTTCTGTCCGTCGTCCTGCCGTTTGCCTTGCGGATTATCGTGTTCCCCTGGACATTCATTTCCATACTTCCATTCCTCCTTTGTACTACGCTGTTGGCAGGATTCTCCACACATTTCTATTTGGGCTACTTGGCCGACAAACGGAAACGACATTCACCTCGGAGTTCATTGCGTGCGTCCCAGCCACTTGCGTTTTCAACCCCGGCGGCGTGGCAAGCCGTTCTTACTCGGTCAAAATGGTCGTACAAATCGCCACAGAACCTTCCATATTTACATCGCGACTACCCACAGGTTTCGGCCTCGGTGAATGAAATATTGATTTTAATTGTCAGAGATTTTGTCTTGACATGGTACACGGAACTATCTTCATCGCCAACCTTTCCGGCTGCAGTCTCGGAGAGTATTCACGGCTGTCTGCAAACATTCCTGACACGATTGGAAGCTCTCGACCTGGCAACACTCATCGTGAGGCGCATATTGCCCAAATTGACAGATCATGTAGACCTATTTAGGTACTCTGAGGTGGCGTTGCGAGGAGCTAAACTCGAGCGGCATCTCACTCAATCAGAGGAGCTCGATTTACTGCTTGCAAGTCGATATGCTACGAAAGGAGGTAGCCTGCATCGGGCAGTGGAAAACCTTTCGACGACTTTCACGAGGCAGACTGAAGAAACGCATCTCAAAGCTCTTGTAGAGGCCGCGCTACCTCTAGTACTCCCCAAGAAGGATGCCAATAGCAAGGCCGTTCGAATCGTGGCCCGTGAAATAGTCGCTTGCACCATTCTAGCTCCTATTACGGATCTTCTCTCAGACCCAGATTTTTGGAATCGCACAATTGACCAACTAGTGCGTAATTACCCTCTTCATCCATGCCCGTGTGGCTGACCCCCATTAAGGCAGGAGCAGCTATCCGACAACAGTAAGAATACGCCCTCAGTGCGTTGGTTAGTAATGACATTGATCCGCATTGCTAGGAAGCTCATTTCGAAAGTCCGTAACCTACTGGAGTCGCAATCTCTTTCGTCAACATCTACTCGTCACGGCAGACAGAAGCGTCCGTATCCGGAGACTATCACTCTTCAGACAAACGCTCGACATTTTGAAGCGTTTCTGCGTAGTATCGATAAATGTGATTCCCTTTTGGATGCCCGGAGACTAAAGAATGACATTGTAGGCGAAATCCGAAGGACTAGGACATTGTTAGGTAAGAGCTGTGTCCCCCTCGGACAAGCTTGACTGACTTTTTCCGTCAGCGAAACATGACAATGAAGACTGGATTGATGGAAAGAATACAGAGGACATAGTCGCATTTCTTGACAGATTGTACACTGCAAAACGAAAAATTGAGAAGAGAATCATCGTTCTTGGTGGACATGATGATCCAGTGCGTTTCATATGTGTCCTCGGTCGTCTGAAATTTATGCTCAACGAGCATACGTTAGCAATCTACTTCTATTCAGGACAGCGATGAAGTCTCTTCTCTTAGCCTTCGCGATGTCCTAACGAATCCAAGCTCGTTGTCCTATTTCATGGAGTTCATGGATAGACGTGGCCGGTCTCTGCTCGTCCAGTTCTGGCTGACAGTGGAAAGCTTCAAGAACCCACTTGAATCCGTTGACTCTGACTCTTCAGGAGAAGACTACGAACCTCTGGCAGATCCTGCGTTGGCGGCGACTTTGAAGGAAGATCTGAACATGATAAACGACCTCTACTTTGCAAATCCGGTCACTCTTGCAGCTTTGTCATCCATCTCCCAGAAGTATGTGTTGGCGATCCAATCTTATGCCGCGGAGGATTCGGCTTCGGCGCTACAGGAAAGGAAGGCACGTCGGAGCGTTATGCTGGCTCAGAAACAAGTGGAACGTGACATGGACCAGGATTTTGAAGACTTCAAGAGGAGCGATTTGTGGTTCCGCGCGGTCGGTGATTTGATTCCAAAGGATACGCCAAGCACGTTCATGCAGTCTACAACCCCAGCTTTACGGGGGGAAAGTTCGCCCACGTCCACCGGTCTCTTCGCCTCATTGGTTCAGGGCCTCACTCCGGACTTGACACGAAGCCAAATGACAAGACCCCCATTCTTCCAGCGACCGGAATCGGCGCGATCTGTTGATGCACTTCTTAGCAGTTCTCCTTCGATAGTGCGCCCACGAAGCTCTATGGACTTTGCCAGCCCTTCAGCGATTGCCTCTCCGCTTCCTGGTAAATCTTCACCGGGACAAGCCCCTTCAAGTAACCTGGAAATTCTCATGTCGTCGTCGCCAGATCTGAGTTCGACCTCACCACCTCGCGCGCCTTTATTCAGCGAGTCCGAAGATGGTCGTCTGTTGTCTGCGGATGCTGAGGAAGCGCAACGCATGGAGGCAATTCAGGCGGCAGTGACCGATATCATCGCTTCGGAGAGAGGACCGGATGTCATACATGCCACACGAGAGCGTTCGCAAGGCGAATCTTTGGACCACAGTGCAGAGGAGCTGGATTCGCTAAAAGCAAAGTCATACCCCAGACGAATATTTTCCGACTCACAAGGTGATGTAGAAATAGTCGACGAGCACGTACCCGAGGATGATGATCTCCATGAGGGATCCTTGGAACTTGCGACACCAGGCGAGCTCCAACTTCCTAATGAAATATCTCGACTGGGCGACAAGATCAGTCAGTTACGATCCCAGGATGCCATGTTGGATAATCTCATTCGAAAGGCCGAACTAACCGGGGATGCCCAGGAGCTGCGACTCCTGAAGGGATCGAAGGCCGCTCTAGAAAGGGAGCTCAGGCAGCTCTCCTTCCAGAAGACACAGTATGAGCAACAGGATTCAGCTAGCAAGCTTATCCCAGGTCGAACGAAGGCGGCGATTGTCAATTCGACCACGGGCGAGGAGGATGGGAAACAAGTGGTGCGATACCTGATCGAAGTGCAGCAACTTGGCACCGGGTGGGTGGTCGCTCGCCGTTATAGCGAGTTCTTGGTGATGCACCAGCGGTTAAAGGAAAGGTTCTTGCCTGTGAAAAGATTGGATTTTCCTGGGAAGCATCTGGTCACCTCGTTGTCGACGCAGATGCTAGACAATCGCCGTGCTGCCCTGGAAAAGTATCTTCAGGTATGTGACAATATCTTGTCTTTTCTTCCAGAGTTACTCACCATTCACATAGGGTCTCTTATCAATTCCACTCGTCTGTGAGAGCCAGGAACTTCGCACGTTCCTTTCTCGAGATTCGCCCTTCATAGCGAAATCGTTGACAGAGCCACCATCAAAGGAGCCAGCTGCTTTCCCTGGACAGAACATTGTCCGTAGCATGTACCGATCATTCACCGAGAGCATCGACGAGGTCTTTTTCGGTCCTTCGATGCTTGATGTTATGATTGGCCGCCTTACTCGTCAAGCGGCAGAATTTGCCGGCATTGTTGGAACAGCATCCAGCGATGAGGACCTTGTCACACAAGCGCTCAACGTAACGGGGAAGGAGACGCCGGAAGATGCTCTAAGTCGATTATCCGGAGATTTGAAGCCTCTCGAAGGAGAGACCAGCACGTCGTCCTTTACCTCTCCGATCTGCGACCTTATTCTCGCTGTCTTTGAACTCGATAAGAAGAATAATTGGTTGAGGAGACAGGCCATTGTGATTATCCTTCAACAAGTAATTGGTGACACTGTGGAACGGTAAGCTCCATTAATTTTAGCAATGATGGGCTATATGCTAATTCCAGTGAAGCAAATTTCGCGAGACCATGAGCTATCTGCTTGATGAATCACATCTACTTTCATACATCAATATTTTCAAAGACAGTTTGTGGATCAATGGACACCTGAAACCACCCACGGTCCCGAGGACGGCTGAGGAGAAGGTTCGGACGAGGGAAGAAGCGAACCGGAAGCTTGCTACCCTATTACCTGGTACGCTACAGTTACAATTGCTGTGTCCTCCGTAATTAACCTTCCTTTATCAGATGTTGCTGCAAACATGATCGGTCGATCAAATGCTCGCCGTGGAGCACGACGCATCTTTGCAGTCCTTCAGAACCGGCGTCTTAATCAGCATATAGTTTACACAGTCCTCGACGAAGTAAGCGCTTTCTTCCTGTTGTTGGTTTCAACGAATCGCGAGCTGACCATGTCGTTACGAAGGTGTTTTATGCACTATTTCCGGAAGTGAAACCGGTCTCTAAATAGAATTTCATCATGAACGCCACGAGTTTTCGCATTTGTCTATGCTTTGGTTCACTATAACTTATCTCTGTAACAGTAATGCTCAACTATTGCTTTACGGTGCATGTTTTGATCAGCTCACTGAAATAATCTGTGCGACGTTGTCATCTTTCAATGACATGGCAACATAATCGGACCTACAGGACACGGGTTGGAATGGAGATATATCATGCCAATTGAGAAAGGGGGATGGGGGCTGTGAGTGTGAGTAAGACGTTGCGTCAGCACGTGAAGAAGATTGCCTCCGAGTGTGCGTGTGGGTGAGTATCGATTGCGATGGATACAGTGATCGGCCACAATTCAATTCATTTCGAGCCTCTCGCGTCTCGCCAATCACACAGCTAATCCCCCCATGCGGGGGAAGACTTGCGATCGGAGTCGATCTGGTATCTGGGGCATGAAAGCACTCAGAGGTACACGACAAAGTGTGCGTAATGGCTCCTTCCCATTAACAGTCCCCTCATAGTCCGATTCCTTTCGTGCAGGAAGTGAGGGTCTCCGCCGGACAGTGTCGGGCAATACGACTCCATTGGCCAGTCTTTTCCCCCAGAAGTCAAGTCTCGGAGACGCGGAACCGTTATCCAAGGGTTGGTAGCTGTGTATGGCAATCTAAATCGAGGGTTGGTTGGCGGGCTTCTTCAGGACATTGAATACAATACAACAAGTGTTACTCATGATATTCTTGGTCTTGGTCTCCATGGGCAAGTTCTAAGTTTGTCCGGGTGCGTGGCGAGAAGCACGTCCGGACGTGATATGAAGATGATATGAATAATATCGTTCATTGTTCGATTCGATAAGAAAGCTTCCGGAGTGAGCGTGGAGGTTCTTTCGATTTCTATAGAATAATTCACGATCCGGAATGTCGCGACATCATTATTTGGCGAATTGAAAGAAAGAAAGGGACTTGGACTTGTTCAGCATTCGTCAGAGGGCTAACTCATCTCGTATGAATTCATCCATCCAGAGATCATCTTCTAGCCCCATCTCCGTACCTCGAGAAGTAATCCTATGAATACAGATCAAATGATAGAAGCAGCGGAAGCAAAGAACGGTAACAGCCCGATGAGATACAACATGCAAGGGTGAGTAATTCGTGAGCTGTATGGTGAGTCATCCCTTCCCTCGGCTTTTGTTAGAACTTTGATACTCAGGACTTCTTTGATCCCGAAACCTACCCAATTGAATGCATCGGTGTGTGTGCGATATCTCGCACGCACACTGAACTGGGATACCCATCGATCCGATCCCTTAAGTCTGGTCTGGCCAAAGTGCACTTGCGATAAGCGATCGCATTCGCTCCGGTCTCCCGAGTTCTCATCATGTCAAACACCTAAACCTAAAGTCATCAATTCCGAGTACGTAAGTTGATTCTTCGAGTTGTTCCCAAGACAGGGTATTCGTGATCGTGAGTTGCATTCGCGAGTTACGAATTTGACTCGGTGAGAATCCTTTTTCTTCTTGATAGATACGTGAATGCTATTCAACTTTCCGTTTATTTATGGCACAACACAATATACAAAACAAACGGAACGGGTGAATATTGCGGCGATAACTGGCGACCGGGACAGGAAGAGATCTAGATCTAGATTGTTAAAGACGAGACTGACAGGACCAGATCTGGAATTTATCGTTTTGAGGGTGACTGACACTTGACCGATCCACAAGCGCACTTTCGAGGGTGCGGTGTGTCTGGGTACCGGTGCCAAACCTAGGTCTGCACGTCCCTAAACCAGACCAAATGGCAGACGCAGGCGTAGGCAAGCAAGCCAAGTCGCCCAGATGGAAGAAAGAATAGTTATCAGACATCACTACGGACTTCCAATTGGCATTGGCAAGATCAATCAGATTGAAGAGAAAGTCAAGCCAAAATCGAAGAAGGAAAAGAAAAGGAAAAGAAAAAGAAGTGCGGGAATAGAAAGGAGGAAGGAAGGTAAGGAAGGAAAGGAAAGATATCTTGGGCGCTTCGGCGTATGCGGCTGTTGTCCCCGACAACTGAACTGAACTGAATTCAAGACGGGAGAACGTGAAAACACCCAAGCCCAGGGCTGAGCACTGTGTAGTTGTAGAGTTTGGATTTGGATTTGGATTTGGACACGGACACGGACACGCTTCGTTCGTCGAGTTGCGGCCCTGTCCGACTGCAGTACATACAGCCAAGGTCCCAGAGTCAAGCAATGAACTGGACTATTGCACTACTATTGCGATTGCGTGCGTTTGATGGTGATTGGAAGTGGAACAACCTTGAAGCCAGAGCCGAGAGCCGAGAATACCAAGGCTCAGGTCCGGGTGCAAGATGGACCCTCTCTCTCCCTCCACAACAGTAGTGCCGCGCTGTTTTCGCGGCAATAACGTCTTGGGTGTTTTGAATGGACAGATGGGGCAGGGACTTCCCTGTCGAGTCGAGTCGAAAGAGAGATTGGATTTGGGTTTGGGTTTGGTGTTTCAATGGGTGAGAACGGGCTTGTGGTGTCGAAGCTCGAGTATGGAGATTGGACATATACGTGCCCGCATTACCGCACCTCACCGCACCGCCGGACTCCGCAAGTTGTTGGTTGTCGCCCCGTCTCCAACGCCGCTCATCTCCCGCTTCCGACTTCTCATATCATCTACATATATTCGACGGTTACCACACACATCAACATCAGAATACAAAGTTCAGTCCAAACTTGGGAGTTCAGTTTTGAAATCAGCTCGACTAGCCTTCTTCCCGGTTTCCAAAGTTGCCACGAATGCCCATTGTTTCCACCAATGCATATTTAGATACGGTAGAACTGCCCGAGGATCCGGACAATTCCTTTCCAAAAACTGAATTACATACCCTTCTCATGTTATCGCATGGTTGCTTCCTCATCTGCGTTCTAGATGTGTGTGTGTGCTGCGGCGTCTTATCACTAGACTCGGGAGAAAGTGCGGCGCAGTTCTCTAGCAACCTAAACCTACGCCACTATCACTCACACAAGGGAATAACCACACCACACATTAGACAACAGAAATCAAAATCGTCGACTTGTTCATTTCCGGCGGCAAATAAATATGCGTTAGTGTTACGAGTTGCGGAGCGACTATCGCGAAAAGAGAGAGACGAGACAAAGGAAACAAAAAAAAAAGAATAAACATGTTGGTGTTACAGACCAAGAGAGACTCGAGCATAACTGAAATAAAGGGGTAATTGGTGTGCCCATCTTCCCCGTCGCTTCGCTCTCTCGCCAGCGTCCGTGGAGGCATGACTCGATGGGGAAAAAAAAGATGAACCAAATGCAAGAACTGTGGTATGCGTGCGGGATAGAGAATCTGGGATTCTGCGAACGGAACGTTGGGATGAAAGAGACGGTAAATGAAAAGAGGAAGCAGATGACTCTTGCAAGATCGTACAGACACTCCGAATGACAGTGCAGATGCATAAGAAAGTGGATGGATTCCTGGGGGGGCGCTGCCGGAAACGAGGACTTCTAAACCAACAAAGAAGAGAAGACGTGTTGTGGAGTGGGAGTTAAATGGGAAGAGCCAGACAGATAGACGATAAAAAAAAAGCAAACCCGTGTCCGCATATGAAAACCGTACAACTAGAGCCCACAGACCTGACGAGGAAGCGATAAAAAGAAAGGGGAAAAACAATGACTTGCGGGTGATACTAGGTTGAATGGGTTCGTAAACTTGAGAGGGTGAGTAAAACAGCAAAAGACCTGACGTCTTTGCCCGTAAATTTTTTAATCGAGTGATGAGATGCGTCGTGAATCCAATAAGTCGGTCGTGAGTCAGCGGTTGATAGTGATTATTTCGAGCGTGAATTTGCGATCAGCCTCATTTCAAATTCGACCGGACACCACAGAGCGCCTCCATACTGATGATAGATCGGATCGCCGGTTGCCAAAGAAGCGCCCTTACATCCCTGTCAGCAATGGGCTGTCGCTCCGCATTCCGGCTCCACCGTACAATCCACCAAGCGCGTCCCCCAAACCGCGCCACGCGCTCCCGCCCGCCGGACGAGGGGTGCCTCCTACCGCCGTGCCACTGTTTACTGAAGGTGTCGTGTTCGGCGTTGGCGTCGGCGACTGCACAAAACAAAATTGCTTGATGAACGCTGCATAGGTCGAGTCATTCGCCAAGGAAGACGTCGGCGACGAAACTATTTCTTTCGCTCGCTGTTTCTCCGTGTCTGACGGGGGCGGAAGCGCTGAGTACCTCGGTGGCGGGTTGTGTCTGACAAAGACTGGGAAGACGAGTTACTCGAGGGTGGCCAAGAGAAATCATACTTTGGTGCCGTCGCCGGCATACCGCCTACGATATTCATCTCTTGAGAGAGCGCGCGCTTGTACGTTGACATCGGAAGCAGGCGCCGCGTCAGATAAGCCAACGAACTGTCTCGTAGGCGAACCTTGGCGAGGTGTCGACATGGCTCCAATCGATGGGGCGGCATAATTCATTAGATTGAGTTTCGTGGGGACAGAAGCATACAGCGACGCTGTTGCTGAGCGACCAAGCCCGACAGAAGACAACGAAGGATGAGACAAATTATGTCTGACAGGAGTCGCAGCCCGCACTGGCATGCTCGCGCGATGGCTGCGAATTTGCGCTGATGGAAGTGTGAGTTTCACCGGAGGTGTCTGCAGTTTCGCAGCGTATGCTTCTGCCTGTACAGCCTCTGTCGTCGGCGTCCCTTTGAGGGTTGGTGGTGCACTGAAAGTGCGTTGTTGACTATGAGAAACAGCGGGACCCCGAGTTGCCTCCGTGACAGTAGTTGGGTTCTTGAAGCCCACACGATAGTTTCCCCCAGAGTTATTGTCCCACCATTCCCCAACACCAGGCGAAGTGAAACGTACAACGAACCACAACGTCTTCTCATGCAGTTTTCGTTCAAAATCTTCCAACTTGATAGTAAAGCTGAACCGATCCCATGTGGTGTTGGGTGCAACTTTATCGCCTGCCGTGTGAGGATGCGGGAAAGGCGGAGGTAGCGAGGGTAGAGAAATGACGTGTTTGCAAGCTACTTCTGAAGTTGTGTGCCAATCGTCAAGAGTAAAGCGAACTGCCACGTCTTTCGAATATGCTATTTATCAAAGTCAGTTTCGCCAAGCAGAAGACAGTTCCGTCCATCACTCACCAAGATTGCGTACCAAAACGGACCCACGCAAGACAGGCGGCGATGTTCGCGGGAGCACTAGGGTCTCCAAATGTACGTTCGCGTACAGCGGTGGTTGAGGAGCAGGAACCTCGGAAGTTGCATTATGGTCAAGCTCGAACACTACGTCGCGAGCAGGGCTAGGTGCTCTGGGGAACGGATAACTCGAAGGCTCTGGACCCGTAGGATTGGAAGAGTCGTATTCGGTCTCCGTTTCCGTTTCCTCTGCATTTACTGTACGCGACACGTTAACGGGTTTTCCGAAGCTGTTAAACACCCGAACACTCCGAAGTGAATCATCACCGGCGAAGTGCACGTTCTTGGGCGTCACCGGTGCTCCCGCTGGGGTCGACGGTTCCGATTGAGCTCGTCCATGAATGCGTAACGCAGGCACATGAGGGGAAGACTGGGAAGACTTGAGCGAGGGCTTCAAAGGCTTGCCGTTAGAAAGAATTATGGGCGTTGAAGGCGTGCGAGGCAGTGGTGAGCTCGTTGCAGAGGGTGGCTGGGGCGACGGTATCGGAGAACCTCTTGAAGGGAAAGGAAGGCAAGACGTCCCATCTTCCTTGAGTGTTTTCTCCTGTGGGGCATTCGACGGAACGTTTTTGGTATCAACAGTCAGACGAAGCGCATTCGACTGTGGCTCAGGCGGGGGAGAGGAATCGGACGAGTCAGAGTCCTGGTCGTCGATGTGGAAGACAGCCTTGCGCTCGTTATAGAACGATCTGTGGCGGGGAAGATTGGGAAGCGACGTGAATGCACCTGGGCCGCGCTCATCGGAGAAAGTTGGGTTGGCGGAACGGGTGCGCCTGTGTTTCGAACGAAGTTTGAGAGGGGGGAGATCGTATGGGTTTGACTCCGGGGATCCAGGAGGCTTAACGTAGGGCATCACACGCTAGAATATGCTGAGAGCGGGGGTCACAAAGGGGTCGAAGGAGAAAGAGCTTTAAAGGAGACGAGGAAAGAAGACGATAAGAAAAGACGAAAAGAAAAAATTGGGAGAATGCAAAGCCGGGACGATGCTGTATAATGTGCAAAGGGAGAGGAATCAGAGCACAGAGCAAGAATAGTCTGGCGAGAAGACGAACCTAACCACAAAGCCTAATGTATGCTCAGCGTCGTGCACTGCGACGACGACTTAGAAGGAGGAAGAGCGACGGCTGAGGGAGAGCGGATGGGGAGGTGGTTGTCCTTAGGGAAGGATGGGCCAGGAAAGGGGGGGGTAAATAAGGTGAAACGTGAGAAGCCGGACTGAATTGTTGAATTGAATTATAAAAACTCACTCGGGCCTGAGTTATCAATCTCGCTTATTCATTTCAACTATCTCCATCCCAGCTTCCCAGACCCGCGTACCCAGACTTCTCTCTCGCTCGTCCTCTTACCTTTGTTCTACAGTACATCACTCACATAGTACACTTCTGACTCGCAAAAGGATATCTTTGTACCGAGGTCATAATAAGCAATGTCCCACTATGCAGTGCTCCGACGTGGTGCAATTCAGTACGTATCTCTCGGCTTGATGGTCCATGAGACGTCCATGGGTCCATTATCCAAATTTGGACACCGTTCAGAGACCACATTCATGCCGTGCCGCGGGCAATCTAGATCTCGATCCTTGATCGGCACTTCGCAGCGAGTTGCCGATCACTCGCTTCTATCTTTCTGTAATTCAATTTCAAACCATCAAAATCCCGCGCACAGATACGGGCATGGGCCGACTTTTCCAGCCAGCTGTCCACAGAAAGATCTCGCGTACGCCGACGCACTGTCTTGAATTCTCCCTGCCCTACTTCGCGAGCAGACGGTCAGGTAGGATAGGTTGGTTGTTCACATAGTCGTCGTCCAATCCAAAGCAAATTCCCAGAATAATTTCCTCATCATCGTTGTTCGTCCCTAATTCTTCTCACCGTACTGGGATTTTCTAGAACATGACCGTCTGGGTGGTTTTGGTCACTCATGCCCCCTATAACATTCCGCCTTCCCGAAGACATGCAGACAAAGGCATGCAACCAACCGAGAATGCTGTCGATGTTGGGAACCGCCTGACCACTAGTTTCTCATGTTGCGCTTCTCTTCTAACAACAAAGACTAGGTGGAGCAGTTGGAGCAATGCCGATATGCTCGCTTCTTCTGATCGTTGCCAATAGTACGACTGTGCAGATGCTGCAATGCAAAGTAGGTCATTTCATTATACACGTTTCCAAATCAACTTCGGTTTCAGACAAACGGGTCTACGGTACATCATAGCGCTCAGATGAACGTCGGCTTATCCTTGGCCCGCCGATGAGATCACAGTGAGCCTGTTCGTTTCTCCTTTCTCCTTGACATTTCTTAAGCTTGTTTACGATTCCCGATTCCGATCAGATTCGTATGTCAGTCCGAAGCGTCCGAAGCGACACTGTACGACGGACACGCATTTCTTGCCCGTATTGAGTGCATCGCATGACCCGTGCTTATTCGAATTTCTTATGTACAGTAAGTAGTATGACGCATATGGCGTCCACGTCGACATTTCGCAGCCGCTACTAGCGCGTCTTGAAACTGAGCTGGTACCGGCTCAATCTAATCTAATCTAGTGGCGGCCTCCCGTTCTATGTTTGCGTCATGCATGACATCACGCTCTCTGTTTACAGTTTTGGATCGCTTGCTTGCAAGAGAAGATGGGACGGCAGAATCCGACAGTTCGTACGTCGGGTCGATTCTCGGGTCCAAAGAACATCTCGAGAGGCGCTTGGGTCGCTAAGTTTACCCTGTCTGCCCGCCGTCCGATTAAGCTTGACCATCTAGCCCCAGGACCCACGGCTACGAACTGGCGGCCTCCGTTAATTAGAGTGTACTGGTACTTTGCCACAGGAACCGACTTGCCTTGTTCTACGCCCAGCCACTCTCGTCAAAGTTCAAAAGATAGGAGACTGCTGAACGTTGCGCTGATGGCTTCAGTTCTTTTGCCATGACTTATACGAAGGGATATTTCTATTCATCTTGTGCGTGAGCCAGGCTTTTCACCTCTACTAGTGGATTTGTTCTTCAATATTCAGTACCTTCACAAACACATAGTTCCTGACTGAACGGATTCATATATGCGGATAGCCACACCAAGCCGGCGGAAGAAATGACTTGGATGCTCTAGGCATGGAGTACTGGAGTACTCTGCTGAGCTGCTGAGAGTATGAGTCTCCTTCTGGTGCAAGCTGTACATCATATATAACCGTTCTACGTATGTGCCGTTTCGACCAGTTTAAAGTTTGTTTCGGCATTCCCCGAATTAGGACTTCGACTGTCGATCAGGTCCAGGTGCCGCAGCCACGGCACACGCAGATCCTTGATGGGACAATGATAGACGTTCTCGTGTTCGTTCTCTGATTAGTCTGGGAAACCCACTTGCGTCCCATGTCGAAAGCACGATTCAGCTTGGACTCTTTTACACCAACGACTTGCAGATTTCGGATTGATTTTGCGAGACTACAGCTCAACGGAGGATGAAACGGAGTTCGGAATTTAGAGTTCATCAGTCACTATTTGTGGGGTAGGTGTAGGAGCTCGGACCCGGCATCTATTTCCGCTATTGAGTTCGACTATTGACTAGTTCTCATGACCATTCAGAATCCTTCGGCGAGGTATATGGGGTCTTTCCTGTAGTCTTCGATTGTTACCAGAACCCCATTATGGAATACGGCCTCTTGTTCTCACTGATTGAAACGAAACTCCTATGGAGGGATACCAGTCCATCCCATAGTACCCGATGGTCGGACAGGAGCGGTGGTAATGGATTCTGAGTTTCGGAATCAACACTTACGACAGCTACACGAGTTCTCGTTCATCGCAAGCCGATGCGTCCGAACAATGATGCGTGATGCATGACCGCGCGCTCGGATAGTTCAGGGGGATTTCAGTTGAATTACAAGTAGGAGTTTGAGAGGGGTTGATTGTTGTCGTCGAATACCGGGTCGGGTGGAACGCGATTATCAACATACTGTTCAACTGTTGATGTAGAATGTTACAAGGCGAGTGCTGCTGATACGAAAGGCGGGCGTGTACGGTACACAGGCGCGAACTCGTGGCAGGTGGGTACTGCATCGTGCCCGTTATCTACTACTCTTACTAACTTGGGAAAGAGGATGCATTGTCATCAAAAATATCTAAGGCTTCGTATCGCAACACCGAACATGGACACGGGATTTCCATACTAGTATGCTGACTTGAAATGCAACACAGGCCCTTTTCGTCGAACGCGATGGACTGCCACGATAGCAAGTGGAAGCGATCATCCCTAGGCAAGAAGCAAGAATTCAAGAAGCCAAGAAGCGTATCAGCGTGGAAATGGTAACTTATGGTCTGAGAAAGTCCTTCTCATCCAGACCTGCACTGGGTGTAGTTGTTGTTGCGGTGATTGCGCGTTTATGGCCACTGATACAACTTGAAGTCTGCGAGTTGAACCGTGATCAGGTCTATGGTCAGATCAGAGGCCAAGCCAACCTCGTTGTCACTTCTCGAGATGACATGTCAGCCGTACTAGGCCGAGAATGGGCATCAGTCCGATGAGAAGCATGGCATGCAGCATCTCCTAACTCTAACGTGGGAGGCGTACCCCGTAGTACGGCGGATTCCGCTGGCAAAGGAGAAGCAGTCCGGGATCGTATCGGGGAGTTCGTGCGCAGAATGTAATCCTATTTCTATTTTGGGTTCAACCAGGTAAGAGTACCTATAATCAAGTCCCACTGTTCACCTTCCCATATCTTTCCCGAGGAAGGGAGTCGCGTTTCAGGAAAAGGTCCATATTATGAGGATGAGGGCTTGCTCTGTATAATAGAGCGCGTTGACGGGCCGGAGTTTCGATATAGCACAGCAACCGACTCCGCTCAAGCAAGGCTCTTGGATTCCTCGGTGTAGGGATGGCATCGCTTTGTAGCGTCGCGGAAGCGGAAGGGCATGCATAACGTTCTTCCGAATAAATAACGCAAAGCGAGCAAACTGGCGATTCGAGGGCGAGGGAATCCCGAGGGATGAGGCTCGGGTACAATAATCTCGCGGAGATTGCGGATCTGATAATAATCTCTCTCTTGCTCTTGCACAAAAGGGATCGCAACGGAATGGTGTAAGATCAAGACGGGAAGGTCTTGTCTTTTGAAGCCGGAGCGGAGGAGCCGGAAGGACAACTCAGCATATAACATAATGAATCATCATTACTGGGGTTGCCCCGGCCGGAAAAGGCATTCAAGCTTGTTCGAATGTCACCGAGGATGTGTCTGATACCCCGCTCACCCGCACACGGCACAAGATGAGGGGACTTGGCTCGCCATTAATGATCGTCTGCCGAAACCCCGACCCGTCTTAAGCCTGAGTAAGTGTGTGATTTCGGAAGTCGAGTATACTTTCCGGGACAATGCGGGACAAGGACAACTCAACTACTCGACAGTCCGATTGTCCGTTAGGCACATCTATCCTTCAAAAGGGAGAATGAAAGAGTTTGGTTCAGTCTAACGTCTAACATACAACGGAGACACATGGACGGACGGATGTGTATCAACAACGCGTACCGCAGTGAGACTCGCAACTGGACTAGAATCACATCCTGCAAGTTCTAGAAACTAGGTAGAAGTCGTCTGGCTGTATTGTCGCATTGTATTGGACGGTGATGGGATGAACTGATAGGCCGACTGTCAATACCAATACAAACAACAATCTTCAGCGCTGTCCCTAAAAGGAAATTAACATACTAAATATGGAAAGAACCCAAAGTCATCCAACCACATCTTCGTAGAATGCAGATTGCCTCGTGTGCCCGGACAGGGGTGTTTGCTGGTGTTTGTATCTGATAGCTACGAGCGGCCATTCAAGCTCTATGCAGTCCTCTCTGAGAAATACTGATCAAAACCTTGCGCAATCTTGATGTCACTGTAATGAATCACAAGGAAGCATAACCGCTATCGCAGTGCCACCGTGCAGCGTCTGTATGCGAGTATGAGGTCATTTTTTGGACACAGGACAGGACCAAGTCAATATTAATCTTTGTCGGAGTACGCTACTAGTACGTTGAGCCTCTACAACCCCAGCCACCAAACTCTCGACTTGCTCCTCACGTATCTCCATGCATACGTTATCTTGGATAAAGTATTTTTCACGGCGCGCCATCTTTGCTCCGAATCCCAAAGCATACATACTCTTGACTCACTAAGACGGGGAAAGCTGGACTGGAGACTCGGCAACTACTATATTAGGCTCGATACTTGCCTAAAAAGGCAATAGGGCTATACCAAATGCTGACCACGAGGTTAGGTTGTCAAGTGTGAGGACCCGCACTGTGCTTTTTTTGAATGGAATGAACAGACGAAGATTCACGCGTGAGGGAGATAGGATAACACTAACACGTTGGTCTGATAACGTTCCTGGGGCGAAGAATGAATACCACTTTGATAGCCGGATGATCGGATGCGTTTGGTCCATGAGCCACGGTCCATAGACTGCGCGAAGCACGCAACACACACGTGACCCTCACCCCCCAAGGATGGCACACCGCACACACCCACTGGGGACTGGCAATCCCCTATACGAAAGTGTCGACAATTTTTTTCGTTCGGAGTTCAAATAATTACTATATATGGCTAATAACGACGATCCGTTTTTACCGCCCTACCTTTCAAAATGCCTGACTTCTCTCTCGAGAATACATGTTGTTTCAGCACAAACCAAGTACCACAATAGTCCATGGTAAATATATGCATCATATATATAACAGAATCGATGGAATAATGATAATACTAATAAGTTTTGCTAGTGGTTTTTCGTTAACAGTTGAGCTAGCTCAGAGGAGCTATATACTGCGGAAACGCCTTTAGTATTAGCAACATCCTTTTATTTACCAGCTCTTCCGGTAGTAGGTACCTTTTTCATTTATCATTGAAGCTCCAAATCCATCTATCCGATCATTCACTTCACCTAATGTCACTGTATGGAGGTGTTTATATCTTATATAGCCTTTAGTATCAATCGGCTTTCTATTTTCATGTCATGTATACTCAAAAAAATTGTAGTGACATCCTACAGCATACAAGAGCTATAACACACTTTTGATACTTGTTTTATCTTTCTTTTGCTCAATGTAGTTCATAGTGCCGTTTCGACTGTCAATTGTATCAAGTCACGTGATACTAATTTTCCTTTTTTGTATGCATTCCGCATATCTTCCACCTCCTTCTCCTCAACAGCGGTCTGAAGAATCACCCAGCTCAATGGCTGGGGTGTACTTTTACATGCCTGTCAATTTGTACAAAAAAATTTTGTAGAAATTGTTTCACTCCTGAGATATGGACCAGAACACCACTATACCGCAATGGAATTTTGCAGAATTTTTGACCAGTTCACCCATGTTCATGATTTACATATTATCTACAATTTATTTTGGTTGTTTTCGCAGTGAGGAAGGGTGAGGAAGGAGATATGTGTGGATAAATGCGACTCTCAAAAACCGGTAAATCGCTTAAGTTAAGCGAGGCATCGGCACAACTCGGCAGGACCGTGGGACGTAGACACTTCGTTACAGGGGATTGCCAGTCACCACACCCACCCTCCCCCTCGCAGTGAGTGGTGCAATTCCTTCGCGAAGACGAGTCAAAAGACGCTATGGGTGGCTACACGGACACAGAAACTTCGGCTGTCGGGTGAAGCGCCGGGTCCATCAGTTCGAGACCATTCTCGAGTCGAGCCATATCATCTTCTCGCGCCACTTCGTGCGTAAAAATCCTCGAAACCAGGTCATTTGATGCACCAACTACCGGACTTATCTTTTGCGCAGCTTGGAACACACGCATGGAACGCGTACATAAAGCGTGGATGGTGGATTGGAGGCATTGGAGATCAGTGGGGTGGGGGATCACGTTCTCTCTCTTTGTTTCCGCATGACCACTATCTCTGATAACTGTTTGAGAAACGACAAGGCATATCAAGCCTGGCTATTGATTGGTTTCTTTTCTATTCGCTCCGCAAGCCGAGAACGATCTTCCCCCAGGAGGAAATAGCCCCCGTTGATGTGCGGCGTGTGTCTGTGGATGCCCGTCTCCAGCCCAGCATTCGCAATTTGGATACCCCGTGCTGTTGTTTGCACCAATCTCGGTGTACGTCGAGCTTTCTAGATCTAGAGGCGATACGGATTCAATGGAATGGCTTCTCGCCGAGTTGTAATACAAGACTGGTGGAGAAGGTTGAAGAATTCAGTAAGCCCCACACGCCGATCATCGAGTACAGAATGCTCAGAACTGAGTCTAAATTGCAAGTTCACACGCTTGTGTGGGGTAAGCCAAGCTTTGCTGGTTGGTGGACCGTATTGACAGGCTTGTGATGGTGTTCACGCATGGATTGAGAAGTTGTGAGTGAGTGCATTGACCGTATAGCAATTAACGGTAGAAACTAAATAGGAGCTCAGAAAGCAGTATAGGGATTGACTAATATGGTAGCGGCAACGAAGAAAAGGATTCAAATGTAAATGTTCTCTCTCGAAAGGGTTAACAACATGAACCCCAGTCCGTATTGGGTAAGTTCGTTATCAACGATTCAACTGCTCAACTCGTCGTCTCACATTTATGTAAATATAAATGACAAATAGTATATTGCTCTACACGCCCGCAAACTCCGACGACACTAATTATCGCTCTAGAGATGCTGACCACCACCGCAATTGCGAAACGTGCGTGAAACTCGCAAGAGCGCC
Source organism: Inonotus hispidus (assembly GCA_024712875.1). Lineage (NCBI taxonomy): Eukaryota > Fungi > Basidiomycota > Agaricomycetes > Hymenochaetales > Hymenochaetaceae > Inonotus > Inonotus hispidus. The sequence continues at coordinate 2,505,606 of CM045714.1, read as the reverse complement.
ACTGTCGGACTTAATGAACGAGGGGGAAGCCGTTGAAACGCCCTCCGGTCCTTCCTCCGATAAGATCGGGCTGCAATTATTGAGCACGTCAGTAAGAAGGATCAACGAGTTATATCCATTGACTTTCCTCGAGTTCGTGAATTGTCTGTGAAGGGGCATTCGTCCAACTCGCATATTCACTTGCTCAACGATCGCGTCCCAAAGCGGTGTCGAGCAGTTCGGCGGCGCTAGACCGGTGTAGAACATCGGTCGGACTTAGCAAGTGGGATCTTTCCTTGATACCTAGGACCACCACTTGATGATGCCAGTAGGATTCTCCTTGTAGGTGTCGTTGCGTTCAAATTAACGGAACCGGACCGATAGGCAAGTTCCGCTCGAGTCAGATATGCTTTGACTGGTGGTGCGAACTTGCACAAGTATAGAAAGGAAATTTTGGGAGTGCGCAGTGGCCCGAAACACCGTCTTAATTTTGTGGTATGCCGTTACAGATTTTGATGGATGGATCGACGTCCGGAGTTGCGCATTTCAATGGGTCGACCAAATCGGTTACGGACCCATGCAAGAAGCTACTCATAATGTGTTAATCATATAATGGTGGATTGAGACACGGAAGTGCCCGGATTTGTTCTCTGCGTTGACATTGTCAGTGCTCTTTCCTTCGTCGAAGATGTTGATGATAGCTATCTAACGCTGGGTTTATTGGATGGGTGTAACGTCCAATAGGTTGGTTGATCCCATTATCAATTCGGTACAAAGGGCTTCGGCGCTGCGGGTCAATGCGTTGCTCTCTTACAGTGAGCGGTGAGGGTGCTTTCATATATGCAATAGTTGCTCCTAAGAAAGCTGTACGTGTGCCATTAGTGACTTTGATCTATGATGAGGTGTTCATACTGCAGGATCGGATAATGTGACTTACGACCGAGGGCCCATGAGAAAAATTACTCCTCATTCGTCAAAGAATGCATACATGGAGATCTCCAGAGCCCCGGAATCTTTGGTTCACCTTTGCAGACACCAGGACTAGTAAGACAGGTGTTCGCTGACCATTGTCAAGCGTATACGGTCAGTATGTGTCGTTCTGACTCACTAGCAGGGATGACAGAAGATGTCCTGGTGATGCTCTTCAAGAGAATTCCCTCAAGTGCCTTCAAAGCGATGATATTTCCTTCCGTCTTGGGAGGTGAACCAATGTGTGTTATTCTGAAGTACGTATGGTTTGTGTAACAGGAACAGGACAGCTAACCTAAAGGTTAGGTGGCGCAACATGAGGTACGTATGATGCACAATGCCACAATCTTATTTCCAGCGAGGAACCAATCCGTGACGAGTGTGTAATTTAATTGGTATAGTTTAGAGAGACAAGGTAAGACATCCTCGGTGTACAGCCATTCCTTACACTGGCTAAGAACTAGTTGACAGTACCCAGAGTGTAGCAGGTTTGGTTTTGGGTAGCATCGGAGGCGGTGAAGATAATGAAGACGGGGATGTCCGACTACCGAATGAAGGTGAGACAAACGTGAGTCATCCATGCAAAGCAATGTCGCACTAGATCCAGTCCTCCTGGGCCTGGGGGACTTCTGGGGGCACAGTTGCAGTCAGGAAGCTTGCACTCGCTGTGATCGCAAGAGTAGCTTGCTGCATCCTCGCTTATTTTATGAACCGTGATGCTCTCGTCCGGTGCTACTGCTAAAAGGGAGGAGAAAAGTGGAGAGGAGTACTTTCACTCACGAGACGTCGAAGACGTATCGGTTTGCGCTGAAACCACAGGAGTAATAGAGATAAAGTAGGATAAGACAGGGAGTGCGAGTCGATTAATAAGGATGAGACCAGCGGAACAAGGGGATCGTGTTCGACTCAGGTTGCTGAAGAGCCATGTTTTATGGACATTGGAGACAGCCGCTGCAAGGTGATTATTCGGCATATTACACGTGAAATAATACTACAACTAGTATTTCAGTTCGATATGGTACAACGTTGGCGGTAAGGACTCTGACAGTCGTCTATCTACGTCCATAGTGATGATTAACGGAGTAGAAAGAAAGTAGCCAGAACGCCGATCTGGAGGTGGGAATGTCGATCATGTCTATAAATAAAGTTTTGCCATTATCTTGGATAGCTGACTTATGTAACAAGTAACCGGATCACTCGGTATTATTCTTGCGGGACATATCCAATTATGGGAATGATTCCGATGTCATCCGGACTTGCTCTGGCTCGGATCTCCTCACGGTCTCGGTCGCGTCGTCGTCGTGTCTGCACCGTCGCTAACGATGGCTGACGTGCAAGTGAAGCGCAAGGTATGCGGAACGCGTTGATTCAGTAAGGCATGACTTTCATCTCACTATTATCCTACTATCCGTCACAGATTAGCGTGTCGCCTCAGGCAAGAATCGCGACGAATTACCCTTCACGCCCGTCTTCTCCCACAAAGTCGATGCGTCCCTCATCTCCATCGAAGCGCACCCATATGCAAGCTGTTGCATCGCCCTCGGAAGCAATAAGACCGCGTGCAAAAGTGAGCTCGGGTGCGGTCAATGGTGCATCCAGCAAGAAGCCCACTTCTACACTTGGTCCGGGATACCGAAGCGGATCGTCCACACCGCGCGCTCCGTCGCCCGTCAAGCAACAGTCCCGTTTTCCCGATGGAATCGGCGCGAGGACGCTGTCGCGTGTTCGCTCGAAGGCAGCTTTGTCTGCAGTTTCAGTACCTTCCTCTCCACGGCTTGCGAGTGTGAAGACGGGATATGCATCCTTGTCTGCGGCTACTTCGGATACTGTCCTCTCAAAAGCAAGCGCACCGAGACTGCGTCGACCGAGTATTTCTTCCGTCTCTCAATTATCCTCTCCCCCATCTGCTCCCAGTGCCGTGTACTCTCCCCCATTATCGGCCGTGTCTTTCTCACAGGATTCAGATACTCAATCAAACGTGTCCACGCAACGTATAAAGGCCAAAGTCAGCAGTTTGGTTAAGGGAAAGCCTCCAGTACCCGGACAGTCGTCTCCTACACCACTTTTGTTGCCATCTCCCGCGCTTAGTCGATCGCCCTCCCAGGCACCTCTATCGCCTGCACCTCAGTTTCGTCGTCTTGGTCGAACTGTTTCTATTGGTGCACTATCAGCTCCCTCAACTCCTCCCCCTCAAGTTTATCCTATCACGACGGCTAGTCCAGCTGCTAATTCTCATCGCTACGCCGCGCTTCGTAGTCCTTCATACACTCATCGGCCACCACAATCATTTACTTCACCTTTACAGAATGATCATAAACCGCTACAGTCCGATCCAGCACTCGTTCCTCTTCCTCCGCTCTCTCCTCCTGTTTCCAATATTTCGTTCTCTTCTCACTCGTCTGTGTCTCGACCGTCATTGAATTCGACGGACCGGACAGCCGCTCCGGGCATACTGGTTAATGGGACCAACCACGCAAGACGTTCTTCTGTTACCTATTCCCATAACGCACGCAACAGATCGCGATCCAACTCCCTCGTCACTCATGATATCAGCCCTCCTGTTCAGCGGCGGACTGACTCATCAGAGCCGGACATCGATGAAACGAATGAAGAGCAGACACTGAAGGCCGAAGCTAAGTCCTACCGAAAGGTGCGCGGTTGCTGAAAATCTGCCCTTTTGACCAATGCTCTGATACACCAAACGGTTCTGTCCTCCCAATAGATTGCCGACTTAGAGATCACTACCAAGTCACTGCTTGCGATTAATTCCCAACTAGAGGCGAATAAGCACAAGCAGGCCAAGGAGATACGGGACCTACGGCGGAAATTACGAGAGTCGCAATTATCTCTACCTCCGCGCACCTATCGCGAATTAAAGGTATCAGGAGATGCAGTAGACGATGAAGAACCGGAAGAACAACAGGAAATAGATGGTGACGAGGACGCGAAATTGGCGGCAGAGGCCATTAGGTTAGGAAAGGATGACGAGGCTTTCGACCGAGTACGACTGATCTTAGAGAACCTCTTGACAACTGGCAAGCAAGCCCTCGCGGTAAAGGTTGAGGACCTTGCCCCTCCGAAAGGCACTGCCAAGGTTTTGCATGAAGTGGAAGCGCGGACATGGCGAGGTGATTCGGGGATGGCAGCGCCTGGAACTGGTGACGTTGTTGACGACATAACTCTAGACGATGAGTCGGGCTCAAGTTCTGACTATGGCGACGAGGTACCCTCAGGAACATTCAGTAGTGATTCTCAAGACTTCAACAACAGTATAACCAAGTCAGAGAAAGAGGTGGAGGAGTTGGTTGCGTCCTTCAATTCTTCCCCATCAGCTCGTTCACGGACATGACTTATTTAATTCCGAGACGCTATGATGATTCGCTCGTTTACGCAGCTGTGCTGTTCCTTTTGCTATCACCCGTATTACTTCTTCGTCGCATAATGTATACCCTCATAGATTTCGTGGAACTTACTATCATACCTGTATTTTCATACCTTAGGATTACCCACTGCATGCATGCTTTCATTCGTATTCTGGGCCTACATGGCTGACGATGCATGTCAGTATATTATAGCTCTTGGGACTGCACTGGGCCATGATGCATAGCGGGCACAATAAATTAATCCAGTTAACAGACATGAAAGCAAAGTCTACATGTTGGAACACGGGGTTACATATCGGGAGTGTATCCATCTTCAATCCTCTTCTGCCATTCGTTGGGCTCGTTTCGCAAGCTGGTAGGTCAATACAGTAAGTTCGGCGTTAGCATCACGATAGGAAAGTAACATACTGCTGCTGCAAGATCCAATTGTCCGGGTGCACCAGGGCCCTTCACCGCCCCGCCTCCAGGACGAGGTGGAGCCGTCGGCACACCAGAGACTGGACGTGGAGCGGTTGGTACAGGAGGCTTTCCTGGCACCTTCGGCTTTGACGCGACGGGAGGTGGCGCAGGTTTCGGCTTCGTGATAGGGGGTGGCTTATTTATCAAGCCACTCGGAGGGCGCGAGCTTGCGGGACTTGATTCGTCAGAAGCATCGGTTGAAACATTCCTCTTCCATGGTGCAGCGGATCCGTTTGACGGAACCATACCAGGGAAAACCGATACAGCAACAGGCTTGAGCGGAGAGGCCTTGGGCTGTGCCGCGGCTGCCGGCGTCGACGCTGCAGATGCTGCATTTGGAGCTGGCGGTGGTCGACGGCCAGCTGGAGGAGGAGGCGGATGTGTAGAAGTGGACTTCGGCTTCCGGGGTACAAGCTCAAGATAATTATTAGGGGCCCACCCTTCTTCACCATCTTTCTTCACCAACCACCAACCATTATCCTCCTTTTCGACGAGCTCAACCAGGTCTCCTTTTGCCAAGGACATCTCGCCTGCTTGACCCTGGAAGGAGAATTTCGCTTTATACATTTCGACATCTGGTTCTTCTGGTTCTTCCGGAGGCGGTGGAGGGGGCGGTGGTGCAGCAGGTCTACTGGGGGCCGGTGGAGGTGGTGGCGGAGGTGGTGGCGCGGCAACACTACTAGCAGCCGGCTGAGCGGAAGGCTTTGGAGGTGCCTTCGGAGCCGCCGACGTCGACGGGGCTGGGGGTGGGGGGACTGCGCGGACTGATGCAGGCGGAGCCGCCGGTTTTCCCGGAAGCGCCTGAGGTGCGGGCCTGGGTCGAGAAGCGGGTGTCGGCTTCTGATCTTCCTCGTGAGCTTACTTCAAGAGATCAGATGAAGATAACGCACTGTAGGGCCTCCTGCTCTTAGTAGTTTGCCTTGCGTTATCGGCTTCACTACGCCCGGCTTGCGTTTCGCTGGCGGCCGAGACAGGCTATTAGGAGGCTCTCCAGATGGTACGTGTACTGTATGACTCTTGTACACGTCGTCTCTAGGAATGGACTCGTCTTTGATAAACTTGACCTGTGCCCGTTTCTCCTTCTTCTTCGCATAGTCAATGCTTGAAAACGTCTAGTCAGACACATGGTTGCAAGTCCAGTAACAAGTAGCATACGTTGAACCAATAATGACGCTGATACTTGCTTGAGTCAGCTGCAATAAATGGGTGACTAGTTCAGTCTTAAAGGCGCAGCTGAAGACAGGGTCCCCTTCCTCTGATATCGTGCAATTCAGAACCTGAGAACGGAATTAATCAAAGTATGCTTTGAAAGTCAGGCGGGAAAGTGCATACCACCCAGTCATCACGCAGGTTGGACATGGCGACACTCTTGATAGTAATCAGGGGAATCTTTCGCTCCAAGCTTGTGACTGCATCCCCGTCCTTGGCCGTAGTGATTAGAATGTGGACGGCTTTACTGGTCTGCATCAGAAGAGTGAGAATGCGCAGTTCGTTCTTATACGGAAAGCAACGCACCACCACCAAGAAACGAGGACTAGGTTTACTTGAACGACCAAATTTGGAGACCAGCAGTTGGATGCGGCTACTGAAGGCGACCTTCTCGTTTGCTTCACAAAGTGTCAGAAATACGGCTTACTGTATGTGCAGCGAAAGCACTCACAGGAGATGCCACAGACTTCCCGGAGTTCTTCACCCAAAGGGCTTTGACCACTTACATCGAGATAATCGCCCATAAACCTGCGATAACTTAGGAGACTGAAACGCCTGCGTTCCTTCCGCCCGGCAAGAATCTGATGGCCATAGTCCCTCACTTGAGCATATACGATAGCTTCTTTGTTGTTTTTCCAGAAGCGTTGGATTCGAGTGGCACACTCGTTTCTATATCTCTGATAGTTTCTCCATGCTCGCTGTATCCTTGCCGCCATGTTGTGCCAATACCGATCCCGCATGTGCTCAAGAGCAAAGAGCTTGCCAGGGATAAACTCGGTCAGCTGCAACAATAGGAGCGATATGGGAAGTCTTCCTTACTGTCTCTGGATTCTTGATAAATGCTTTCGTTACACCCATCTGCCATTCTTCTCTCGCAATCCCAGTGTCTGTGAGGATGCGCTCACAACCTGACTTTGCATCGCCCGTCCAAATGTAGTCACCGGCATAGGATGTGGCGGGTGATAACAGGTAGAAGCGCTCAACCACCTTCTCGAAGGTGTTACGGTATGCGAAGCCGGCACGGCGGACGCGTATGTTCTCCTGGAGCCCGAGGTATTTAATTTGATGCAATACCGTCTTCGAGTCATACTCCGTCGCGCTTCGATTTTGGTTGGGTTTGATTGTGCGAATATATGATGGTTGTGCCCGCATGAGGTTCTCAACCAATGCCCCTGCTGATTGCTAATCGTGATACCGTTAGAGAAGAACCTGCAGATGCCAAATATCTCGTTCACCTTGATCTTGTCGCCTGCAGTGGGAGGTCGCTTCTTGTTGTTTGGATCGGGCCGGTCAGGGAAGATAGTCTGCAAGAACTGGTTACCGCTGGACGCGATGAGATCTAGCAAGTCTTTGACGAGGGTGTCCTTGTTCTTGTCTGTCATACCAGACACATTATACGTCACGTCACCAGCGTAATGCTTGACTACAAACTTTGCTCCACGTGATTCAAAGTGCAGATTCGAAGAAAGCGCGGAAAGGCGCTGGATGAAGCTGTTATCAGCAGCTGTTGGATCCGCATGGGCTGTCGCACAGGCATCGTTAAGAGCGGCGAAGATCCCTGGTGGCCTCCTTTCTTCTATCAAATCGCACACGACCTTGTTGTTAAAGAATTTGATCGGGGTCCACTTGATCTGCTCTCGAACGTATTCTTCCTGTTCTGTTTTCAAGGTGAGCTCGATGAAGATCTGCTGGAGCTTTTCGTTGACATAATTAATGCATAGTTGCTCGAATGAGTTGTCCTAGACCGGTGGCGTTAGTTGAGGGCGACAATATCAATGAGATTGAACCAACTTCAAAGATCTCGAAGCCATAAATATCCTAATGCAGAGCAGTCAGTTGCGGTACAACAGCATGGATGCGGGAACGTTGGCTTACAAGGATACCGATGAGCTGAGCAGTAGCTGAACGAGGCTTCATCGAGATATTTACTCGGGAAACAATCCACTCGAACAGGTTATTATATATAGCCTTAGCCAGAGCATCCCGTCCGGAGTTTGCTTGAGCTGGATTCAAGGGAACATCATATACGGACCCCCTGCGTCCTCCTCTCTGAGTCTCCATGACCTTCGTCGTTAAAACCTTCTCGACAGTCGCAGGTTCCACCCCCATGAGATACGCAACGAAATCAGTCACGCTCGTATCCGCAATTTGAGAGTTTCCGTCGTCTTTCTCCACAAATTGCACATTTCCAAGCCATAGTATGATAGCCAGCATGCGGAAAATTTCGGATTGCTCGTGTTCTGTCAAGCCAATTACTCCCATTGCTTTCTGATCAAAAGTCGCGTTAGCGCTAGTAGGCGAGTTTTCCAGTCTGATTTCCACTCACAATGGTGTCAGAAAAGTCTTTTACATCGTCAATATCCTGAACATCAAGGCATCCACTTCGGCTGGTGTATGCATAAGCATCTGGGCCTTGAATGCCGAAAGTCTCTACAAACTTGTTAAGAAGGCGATACCCGGACACGGAATGCCTTGGTTTCTCCTTACCTCGCTGCTGTGGTGATGCTGCTTTAGTAAACTGGTAAAAGACGTGGAAATCTCGTTCATTCTCGATCTGGCCAACGACCCGGCCCTTCTCTAGCAGGTAGTTTGTAATCTGAGCGCCAACAGGCTCACCACGATCGTTAAACATGATTTCTAAGTATTTCCCCTAAATCATCATCATTAGACGGCCTAATCTCACGCTCTATTTTTACGACTTACGTGTCGACTTGAGTTATTGTTTCGCAGAGTCTTGGCGCAACCGAAGCTCTCTAGCAGAGGGTTGGTAGCTAGTACCATATCCTTAATCTCTTGAATACTACTGTCTTCTCCTCCTGACACCGCTGCAATGTACTGCATGATTCGCTTTGCTGCTTCGGTCTTCCCAGCACCCGATTCGCCCGAGATGATAACGCACTGGTTCTCGTGGTATGCATTCATATTGTAGTATGCCGATTCAGCAATACTATATACGTGCGGAGGCATTTCCAGTCTGTTCTTTCCTTTGTAACTCTGGAGGACGGAATCGACGTAAATGCCCAGGTCTGTATGGTGGATTAGGAAAGTGACACGACAGAGCATACACTGAGCGCACCTCTGAATGGATTGACGGATATCAGAACAGAACCGATATACGTGTATATGTCGCCATTCTTCCACCTCTTCTCCAAGTTATCATTGATAGCTTCATTAGTGATCTGTGTGAGCAGGGTCATATCGGACACTCCGACTTGCTTCTTCTTGAAGCCTTCCTTCCAGTCCGCCTACGGAATTGTTAGCAGATTTTAAGCGGTCTGGTTAGATATATTCTCCACCTTTGCAAATTTTCCGCCCGTCGCGCCTCCTGCCGCTTTCTTGGGGGCGGCGCCGCCCTTCTTTCCCGCCTTCTTCGAAGGAGCCTGCACGAAAGTTCAAATGAATTCGCGAAGCGTCACAAGTCAAGATACTCGCAAAATTCACCATGTTGATATAGCTACCAAGAGATGGCTGAAACGGGTTTTGTCTAGTGTTTGGTATAGGGTGGCTAGGGCTGTGTGAATAGGTATAGGGAGGGCGAAAGTGGAGTCCGTCAGGAAAGCTTGTAACTGCGCGTGTCTGTGGCTGTGCCATTGTCATTGTTCTCAGCAACGAAATTCACGACTAAAGATAGAAGGAAAATGCGTGGCTCTGAAAAAATAGAACGCATAATATATACAATTTTGTCTTTTCTTCATATTTCAACTAAGCTATTACATTCTCTCCCGAGTCCATTAGCCATTTCAATGCCTCAGCAGCTGGATGAAGTGCCGCCTCCGGTATGCCAATCTGACCCGCAGACCTGACGACGTTCGTGAGCGATTGAACCATACTATGTCGAACAGCTTCCGACGCGAGCTTTCCCCGTAACTCGTCATCAGATAAGTTCATGAAGATGTTGCGTATACAAACAACGCCTCTGTGTACGAGTCCAGGATTGGGAGATGCATTCTGGGGACCACGCCCATCGCTATCGGATTGATCGATGAGGGATTTCAAGGCAGGAAAGATAAGATGATGCTCAAACTCGAGGGATACCACTAGTCTGCATGCCGTCGGGGAGTCTGTCAACACTGCAAGAGCACCGGATGCCGCAAGCCTTGTAGGCTCGTCCTCAACATCGGCCAAAGCAAAAAGTACATGCAACCGAGACTTGGACGCATTGAGTTTAGATGGCTCCGATGAGTCACCCCCCTCCCCAGAGAACTTATTGAAAGCTAGTTCGCTACCACTGGTGAGGTTGCAGATTAGCTCCATAGCTGCGCGTCTAACCATATGATTTTCATCGAGCAGTAAGAATTCCAACTTGCCGAGAACTCCGTCTGTCCGAGCGATCTTGTCTGCAAGCTCCCCGCCAGTGCTCGCGATATTCGTAAGAGCCATCATGGCCTCAAATCTCTGCAGTAACGTAGACGACGGATGCAGAAGCATAGATGCAAAGGGTCTGATCGCTTCAATGGAAACGTTCACGTCTGGACCAAAGACCTGCAAGGGTGAAGAGGTAATGGCCAGTTTCGCCAGTGCTTGTATAGATGTCACGTCAGAGAATTCCGGGTTGGTCGATAGCGGCTGACTTGTCAATTGTGACTCGACCTGTTGCTGCGATGCTCGAATTATTATCATCAGCGCTTTCGCCCCTCCTGCTTGAAGTACTTTTCCCCTGTTATCTTTATCTTCTATCAGACCCAAGAACCCTCTTCCTACAACCGTCCGGGCCGCTATACTGTCCGTTGCACGAGTTATGGCCACCAGGAGCTCTGGAGCACCTGCCGCAGTCAGACGTCGGCCCCTCAGTCGGACGTGTTCGTTGTCATCGAGAGATTCTTCTGAGGAAGAGCGTTGTTCTTCCGCTTTGTCTGTACTGGCTTGGGCCATGCGTCTTAAGCGTTCAATCTGAGCCTGATCCTCTGTCAGCTGAGGGCGATACGTGCAAAGATTAGAGATCAGATTGGCCAGTCCGAATGGTGTGGTCCCGTAGTCCTCGGACGTCGGTGCCTTTCGGTTCAACAACGTCCCGAAAGACATGACTTTGCTCAATAGCTCATCATCATCAACAATTCGAACTTTGATGGAGGGTATCGTGCTAAGGTATGCCATGCCTTCTACCACGTCCGCCACATCTCGAACATGACCGTTGAAATTCACAAGGATGTCACGGAACGTCTTGAACAGCTCCTCCCTCCTTTCGATCTTCTGGGTGATATCACTCGTCGCCCCGATGATACCCAAATCATTAGCGCTGGAACCCTGCATAAGTTTCAGCAGTGCTAGTGAAACGGCTGCCTTAAGTTTCATGTCTGTCGTATGATGGAAACGTGTCTCCAACCAAGCAGAGCATCGAGGTGATAAGCATTCGCGACACGACTTGTAGCCACAGGCCGACGACAGTATGCTGGCAACGATGGAAGGAAGAGTCGTGGATGAGGGGAAGAGTTCGAGTGTATCCATCATAGAGTCTTGAAACCCGTCGCGGGAAAATATGGCTGCCCCAGTTCTCCAGTCAACCGCGAACAGAGCTCCAACGAAATAAAGGGTCTCGAGTAATGATCGCTCCTCCACTTCTGCAAGCTTACTCTCGATAGTTCGCAAGAATAAGTGCAAAACATTGTGCGTCCCGGGGTCATCCTCGGCAAACAATCCTTGAGAATCTCGCCTGTGATGATCGCAAACAGACGAGAGCACCACGAATGCCTTCGCTCGAGTTCCTGATTGGGTGTCGGGCGTAAAGAGGGTTGTCAATCGACCGTGCTCATCAGGCAGAACGTGATCTCCTGCAGCCGTTTTCTTTAAAACGATGTCGAGAAATTCTTCATCAGACATCTCTGCTGGATGATGTCGAGGCGGTCTTTGAGAGAGATAAAAGGGCACCGGACACTTTGATCTGCGTCCAAGGCGCCGATCTTTGTCGATCCTCGATATTTTATCATCACCAAACGAAGAAACAAGGTAGGGGCCCTATTAAATAATGCATAGACAGAATTTCTAAATCTCATCTCTAAGATTCTGGCTCCGTCAAGCTGAGGGTAGGAGTATCCGACTCCCGTTTATGCCTTTTATTTCGTGACCTGACAATGATGACCGCGTTCGCGCTGGGATCATCGTATCTAACGTTGTTCATTAGTACCCGTACGGATTTCAGACCAAGGCGACGTACATTCGAGTTGTATGCAAAATGTAGCCTCCTGATCCGGAAGTTGTCATTATTGGGTGTGTTCTCCCGGGAAGAACCTGCAAGGCACTGTTAGGAGGCCAGAAGAATAAAGAGCAACACCAACCTGATATCGACGCAACCATCCCTCTGTTATTGAAGGACTCAAATATTCCGGAAGTGGTTTCATCTTTGCTTGCACCTCTGCTAATGCCTGCGCTACTTGATAATCACATAATAGCGCGTGAAAATAAAGCCCTACCTGAACATGGGGCGAATGTATTACAATTGACGCCGAACCGCCTAAATAGCGGCAGAGTTTCTCGACAATGGAGAACGGCTCGTATTCACTGGCGATCAAAAGCCTGGGATGACATTCAGCAATGTCATAGAGGAAAGTTGTTCTCGGTAACTGCTTACGCGTTGAATTCTCCAACAAAGAGCTCTTTCCTCGTGTTAAACAAGTTATCCACCACTCTCTTCCTCTTGTTGAGGCGACTCTTCTGCCTTTCAGATCGAAATTCCCCGCAGTCAGGATCAGAAGGCGGAAGAACTAGAATATCATAAGAATTCACTCTCAAATGCGGGCAATCAACACTCACTGGGTGTATGCTCCTCGTCCGCCGTAGCCCAGTTGAGTGACGACAGCAATCTGTTAACTATATCCTCGTCAAAATTCATATGTGACATAATCGGATACGCGGGAGGCGATTCGACGTCGCAAATCGTGATTATCCTTCCTTCGCCTACTGAAGTTAGTATTGAGCAGCTACGGGCGGTTACAACCCACCTCCTAGCCGTTCTAATACCGCACTAACCAACAACCCAGAAGCCTCGTCAACAACTAGGTATCGTCCTCCAGGTCGGACACCAGAAAAATTCAGCATCTGAGCAAGCGTGTCAGGTCGGATTTCCCTGATTCGACTCCTGTCTTTGTTGAACCAGTATTCGCAGACATTGTGCAACGTCGGCTCGATAGTCGTAAACGTTTTAGCAAATCTGTATCCAGCATGAAAGTCATGTACGCAAGATTCACATACGAAACGACGCACTTTGCCTCTTTCCGTTTCATATATTTCTCCTTGCTATACTCCGTTTTGAGTGTATAGTTTGCATGCTGCTCAATCTGTCGTTTGATGATTTCCTACTGGATCCTTGAATTAATTTGGCTACACGGCTAAGAAAAGGAATATTACCGATGCATGCACGCCGGATTTCTTTAGGGCCTCTATTTCCAGCGATGTCAGAGGCTGGACAATATTGCCATCGTTTATGTATTCATTTGTGGCATCCGTGTCCTCTGTAAACCGGAACCAGTCAATATGAGACACAATGGTTGGATTTCAAAGGTCCAGTACTTGCCTAACTCATTCATAGACTTGGGGGGAAGAATCTTGAGTTTCTTGTCGACAATCTCATAAGAAAGCCCATACGGATGTCCTATTAGCGAGCTGGAATTGAAGGAGCCATACTTCCCGAACGAGATAGTTCTGGCAGGAAATTCAGCACAAGAGAATGAAGCGACAAGAACGAGAAGACGGACGAATTTCTCCCGACTTTTATGTTCCTGATCTCCCCACTTGGCAGCTGGATCAGCACCGAATTCCCCTCTCGTATGTGGGATCGCGATGAGCCCGCGACTCGGCTACCTTCAGCATCCATATCTTGAGCAAGTTGGCGAGTAGAAAGATTCATTTCAACAAATGGAACGAGAATTGCGCGCCTTCCTATTATGGAATAACCACATGGCGCTAACCGCATAGCCCAACCAGCCAACCAGCCAGCCATAAATCGATCCGCGAGTTAGCAACGCGTAAGACACGCTTCAACCATCAGCATACACTGTAGCAACCTTGCTTGACCATCTGAAATGGATGAGGAATATGATGCAAGTCGATCGCTGTGTCTTTTTGTGTCAGTCTCACATCTCACATCTTATATTCTAGGTCGTCGTTCTGGGCACAGGTCTCACGGAGTGTATCCTCTCGGGTCTTCTATCTGTAGAGGGCAAGAAGGTCCTTCATATGGACAGAAATGACTACTATGGTGGCGATAGTGCTAGTCTGAACTTGACTCAGGTGAGCTTGGTGCCCGTGCTCTCAGAATCTTATTTGTCTGTATGAACGTCATTCTTCAGCTATACAGGAAGTTTAGACCTGATCAAGTGGCACCAACTGAACTCGGTCGCGATAGGGATTATGCAATCGATCTCATCCCGAAGTTTATCATTGCATCGGGCGAATTGACAAGGATCCTAGTGCACACGGATGTGACTCGTTACCTGGAATTCAAACAGATCGCAGGCAGCTTCGTCTACCGTGATGGGAGGATCTCTAAGGTTCCCAGTACTGAAATGGAGGCAGTCAGGAGCCCACTCATGGGTCTGTTTGAAAAGCGGCGCGCAAAGAAGTTTTTTGAGTTCCTGCAGAACTGGAAGGATGATGATCCAACGACCCATCAAGGTATACTCTTTACCTCTATTTCACAGCGTGATTATTTAGCGTTCGCGCATAGGCATCGATCTGGACAAGGACAGTATGAAGTCTGTTTATGAAAAGTTTGGGCTTGAGCCTGGGACTCAGGATTTTATCGGACATGCTATGGCTCTGTACTTGGACGATGAGTAAGTTCAGTGCTATTATACGCTAATTTGAGGTCTTATGACTTCCATCAGCTATATCACCAAGCCTGCCCGCCCTGCATATGACCGTATTATCCTGTATACCTCATCAATGGCTCGTTACGGGAAGTCTCCGTACATCTACCCACTCTATGGACTCGGAGAACTGCCCCAGGCATTTGCTCGTCTCAGTGCTATTTATGGTGGTACATACATGCTGGACAAACCGATCGATGAAATTGTCACAGACGCAGACGGCAAGTTCGTCGGTGTCAGGAGCGGTGATGAGACCGTGAAGGCCAAGCAGGTCATTGGTGACCCGAGTTACTTCGGTGCTGGTCAGTTGAAAGATGGTGGTAAGGTGCGCGTTATCGAGGAGGGCAAAGTGGTGCGAGCCATCTGCTTCCTCAAGCACCCTATACCCGGTACGGACGACGCCGATAGCGTCCAAATAATCATCCCGCAGAACCAAGTCAGAAGGAGGAATGGTAAGTAAATCAGTAATGAGCAGACACACCTAAATAATATTCGCGTTATATAGATATTTACATCGCTATGGTCTCGTCAACGCACAATGTCTGTGCAAAGGACATCTATGTCGCCATTGTCAGTACGATTGTCGAAACGGATAAACCGGAGCTTGAGATCAGACCCGGCCTCGACTTGCTTGGGCCAATCTACGACAAGTCAGTCCTTTTGTATTCCTGTGCAGACAACAATGTATTAACATTGTTCAGATTCGTTTCTGTCTCGCCACTGTACACACCGACCACAAGTGGGAAAGACGACAATATCTTCATTACTAGATCCTACGACGCTACGTCCCACTTCGAGACGGTTGTGGAGGACGTTCATGATGTTTGGAACAGAGTTACTGGTACCGACCTCGTGCTCAAGAAACGTGAGGTCGAGGTCGAACAGTAGATACTTTTGTTCCCTGGACTCTCGATTTCCTCGCATACAGATAAATCAATAATGAAAGATGTACTTTCGGCTTCGTCAACAGATTTTCCTCAATACGATTTTGGCTATGATAGTTAGTAGTTGGTGAGAATGTATGGTAGTCTATCTAAAAGAAGGCATTTATATCGAATTCTGGAACTGTGACGTCTTGCTTTGCTGTCTTCATCAAGATGCCTAATTCTGATTTCTTCGAAGGGCCATTATCGCTCGGCAATTGTTTCTCATTCGTTAGTTTAGACCCTGATGGTTCCGGTGAGGTCGTGCGAGTGGGCGGATCAGAACCGATGTCCATGTCAATTAGGATCGAGGAGCGGCGGATGTGGCCTGGGAGTGCATAGACTGATGGTCGGGTTGCAGTCGGCAGAGGCCCTAGGACATCAGCGTTCTCCGCTCTACGCGACAGGGTGGTCGGTCGTTCGAATGACCATGATTTAACAAGAAACAAAGCAAGTGCATGGCAACCTGAACACGAATTCCATTTGGTACCAAGCAATAGAGCGATAAGTGAGTTAGCTTACCCATGCGGCAGAAAACGCGAGCCGTTTGTAAGACGAAATTGAATTCGGTCTGGCTCGAGATCTCGTTGGTGCCCTTCGCTGTCTGTAAAGTTTTCAACCGCAGTTGATCGAATAGTAAAGCAAGACTTGGGTCGTCATAATTAGGGTCTCCAATCTCATTGATAACGATATCCAGAGAACTGGAGATGTCCTCTAAGGGAGACTTAAGATAATTGTCAGACAAGAGACGATTTGATGAACAGTGTGGCGTTCTTACCACTAATATTCGAACGGCCAGATCGCGCCTCTTCAATAGCCAAAATGCCCAGCTCCCTAACCATCGGTTACCCTTCTCAAAGGCAATAGGCACTACAACTGAAGTAAGAAGGTTCTTGAGAATCGGTCTGTCTTCCTCAGTCTCTACAACACGAGTCAGGGCTATCGCTAGCTGAAAATCATCCAAATATCTGACGCAGATGTTGACTGCATCTTTAAGGCTCCTCCCAAGATGAAAAAGGCAGCGGCATACTCGTAACGCTGCTTTCCCAGTAGTGCATACGCGTTCTTCAGGGCCGCAGTCCGCCATCGAGCTTGGCTGAAGTCGTTGGAAAGAAACTTGATCATCAATGGCTGTTCCCTGTGCCATGACGCTTGCCTCCATAACCCATGAACCAGTCGAATTTTTCCAAGAGCAAAGTAGAATAATGAGCACGCTGTTGGGTCCCGATTGTCTCCAGCCATGAACTGATTACGAGCGATTTCCCCATATATGTTCTCTAAACTCAAACACGTTAGGAGACCAGAATTCTGCAGCTAGGAAAATGTTTTCACCATAGAGTCAACTGACTTCAACCAGAGAAATACTCCAAGAGCCCTCGCATCTGGCCATTTCATTTTTCCACCACAGGCCGAAGAAGACGCCGCTAGTAAAATCTCCTGGCTCTCACTATGGAACGCCCATATCATATCACGAAAGCGAAGGCGGTCACGGCTTAACGAGGAAGGAAGTGGACGCGAACCGCCAGATGCCGGTGTACCAGGGGGCTTTGGGATGCCGCCCTGGCATTGAGGATGAAGAACGACCGCATTGATATCAAATACCTTAGCCCGTTGGCGTCAAGAGATCTCCTCTGCTCCTCAATCTTTCTCGTAATTAGCCAGAGTGCACTACAAGCTCCGGAGCGCCTTCTCACCTCAAGTCTAGTCTGCACAAGGACGATAAGATGTGCATGCTCATTCGGGGTAAGGTGATCCAGAGGGTAGTTTTCGAGTTCCTCAACTAGGCGTTCCACGAGAGACCGAGAAAATTTTGCGTCGTTCTCACTGGTAACTCGCTCAACAGGAATACACAAAAGATGCGCAAGCCACTCACTCTTCGTGGGCGCGCTCTGAATAATTGAAGAGCCCTGAGTATTGCGCTCTAGTCAGCTTGCTCTGATAGAACATATCAGCACCGTTTGTACAATAGAGTCACAAGATTTCGTACTGATTGCGATTCTTCATCCGTCTCGAGGAACCGCTCGATAGGTAAGTTCTTCCACTCTCTCATCTCTTCCGGTGTCTCAAGATATTGCAACAGATTTTCAATAACGTCCTTCACCAACTCGACCTTACCTACTCAGTTTAGCATGGGGAAATAATAATGATTAAATTATCGTACCCCAAAGCAGACACTGAAGAAGCATTTGTGGATGATAATCCGGCAAGGGTCCATTAAGCCAAGCAACACGTTCGAAAAGCCCGACGGGTTTCTCTTGTCGCGCTTTGCGCGTCTTGCGTTGGCCATATTGAAGCATGTGGTGCCCAGCACCGATGAGCAGCGTACCTCCCGCCAACCAAATGGAGTCCGTAATGTGGTGCGTTAGCATACTACGTTTTTACCATCTTATTAACCGGAGCTGACCCAGAATGATTGTGATCGCCCACCTTCCGATCTCGACACGCCCCAGCATTCCCCAAGCGGGGCTCTCTTCAAAATAGGTCATACGCTGCTGACAGAGGATGGTGACATGCTGAGAAAAACCGACGGCGAGTATTGACTGAAAGTCGGGCGTAGATGTCCAATCCAGATCATTGATGGGTTCATCTCTACACATCGGTGAGAGTAAGACTAATCAGGTTACCATGGATGAAGCATGCCTACCTATAAGCTTGACGAAATTCCAGGCCAGAAGCAAACTCAGACTCCTTCGAGTCCCAAATGCTTAGTTCGTCGCCATTTGGGCCCGGTAGTACTATAGTAACTTATCAATCATAGATACTGTCTCCCTGGAACCATAACTCACCGAGCGCCGTTTTCTTCGCCGAGCTGCACCTTGCTAAACGATACCCAGATTTTCCAGTTCTAACACGCCCAGTGCATCTCCAGGTTATGCTAAATTTGTCTTCTGTAAACGACCAGAATGCCAACTCGCCGTTCTCGGATATGCTAAGAAGAATATCATGCTCTCGCCCGATTTCTTGTGACATGGCACCACTCCAGGCCATAGGATCGACGGGTATTACGTGCGCAAGTCTTTCAGAAGTCGGAAGTTGGGCGGGAGTAAGGAGAGCTAGCTCAAAGGTTGCTGACGGACTATTCGCGATAGAATCAATACGAATTCGGATAATGTCATAGGATGGAGTGATTCCAACAATCTCATTAGACAGTCCAGAGGGAAGGCAAAACAGTGAGATCAGGCGTGGCACAGTGACGGTGCTGGAAGACGTGGGTGAAGAGGCATCGTGGACTGTGAGAGTAGAAGACTGTCCGACCTCTGTATATAATGCGATACATCTTCCCCGATCCAGAACTGTGACCAGATCCGCATTCTGCCATCGGCCTAGGCACTTCATATGTGCGATATTATGATGCAGACACCATGCTTCGACAAAGTGTTCGCGCACGATAGCGAAACCACGCCCCTCAGGGGTTCGAACGAATCTGAGAATCTTAGAGGTCTCGCTCTCATTGAAATCGGGCCCCTGAGCAAGAAGTGTCATACCCTTCCGCCCATCCTCGAAGAATTGCAAAGGATCCATTTCGTACGTGCGCAAGGGAGGGGAGGTGACAAAAATGACAGTTGCGTGGCTTGGAGTTTTGAGAATGTGTAGATGACGCGGGTATGAGAATAACGTGTCTGGTGGTGATTGAAGCAACTCGAACTGCTTGAGTATTGCCGGCGGTCTACGGTCTATATTCTGTATCAGGGAGTCGGTTTTAATTATGCTATTAGGCAAAATGCTCGCATGCCATCACTCACAGCTACCGCACGGACAACCAGTGAATTATCTGGAAAGACTCGAAGGAAGAAGTCCCATCCTTCGGAATTAATCTCTTTCAGGCGTCGTAAACTAGATTCATCCTCGCCGCCATGGCACCCCGAAAGAATCGCCTTGAAAGAGTTCGCCAACGTATCCTTATGGAGCCAGAACAAATTTGATTCAATCTTGCCACCCTCGCGAAGCGTCGAGTCAGAAAAGGCATCAAGGGAAGCATGCAGTTGAAGGAAATGCGGGGTATCTAGAACCGGGAGAAATATGCGTAATGTTGCGTCCGTCGTGACCGTGTACAGAATTAGGTCGTCTCTTCAAGAACATGAAACTTTGAAATGATCAAAAGTAGGGCGTGGCGCCATACCTGGTTGATTGCTCGGAGAACCTCCAGATAAAATCCTTCACAGGTCGGGGATGCTGAAGAGACTGTAAGAGACTACCTGACGCAGTTGAATACACGCGGACGACATTATCGTTCTGGAACGCGGTTCAGTTGAGTCTCTTGATGGTTGGGGATCCCATACATACTGAACTGATAGTAGCAAGATGCATTAATGAAGGGGAGAGTCGGACAGTTATATAAGGCTGAGTTCTAAACGATGCTTTGAGACATGTTGTATTACTAGGCAGGCATATAGTACGTACTGAATAAACCACTTTCGTGTCCAGACTGGTAGTCCATCTTCAAGACGTAGAGTATAGACTGCCAATCCAGCAGTGCTTCCGACCCCAAGGAGACCTAATGAAATTGAATATACTTCGAACAGAGAGATGGCACGCAGAGATACCAGATTTGCAATCTATTGCTGTTACTAATTGGTCATTCGGCATACTAAGGGACGAGTGGACTCTCCAAGCGTCTTTCTGGACGCCGGAAAGAGCCCATACTGCAATATGAGATCCCAGAGAAGCTGCGATCTTTCGAACTTTCAGATCGTACATTCTAATCTGGTTATTGGCACTCCTCACCAGCTTCATCGACGGTTCGATTGAAACGCGTCGGATATGCTCAGTGGTGTCTCGTGCACTGGGAAACACCTCCCTGAAAGTAAGAGCGCGCACGAAAGCGAAAGTCCGCGCATTTAAAAGAACCACGCAGTCCGCGAAAGCATATGCCTGAAAACAAATGGGGAATTGGTCACTGTTAGTAGAAGAAGCAAAGCACGGACGAGTAGTATTTCCTTGGCGAGGGTAAGGATATGAACGTCGGAGGAAGGGCAACCGACAAAAGCATGGACGAGTTCTAGCATTGGATGCTAGAGTACTTGATGCCCAAAGTGACGGTTGAGTTTTGAACTGCGACCGAGTCAAGGCAATGAGCGGGAGCGGGATTGACGCGTCGTTTCCGCGTTTGGGGTACGTGATGTGATGTGTACGTCAGCACCATCAACTTGTCCAGGCTGCCGCCGCATTGGTCCCGTCGTCGGGTGTCCTGTCTGCACATAGAGCTACTTACTTAGAACCGACGCTACTGTACTCATACTAACTCTTTCACTTTCCTTTACTTCAACATGCGCTTTTCCCTCCTAATCCCATTCTCCTTCATTCCCGCCTTAGCATCTCGTGTACTTGCATCCCCGTCACAGCTTTCCTTCAACACGACCCCATCTGTTCAGTCTTCTACCCTCATTGATGCTCTTTCAGCCGATCCCGATTACACATCTCTCCTCAAACTCCTTCAGCGCGCTCTTCTCGTACCGACTCTCAATAAACTTAATGGGAGCACTTTCTTCGCACCAACCAACGACGCCATTGAGAAGTATCCCGCATGGTCTCGTCTCCTCGCAAGCACAGGCCAGTCCTATAGCTTGCAAGACAATGTGCAGCAAGAACTTCGGCAGGAGCTCCTCTACCACCTGTTGAACTACACTATCACCGGTCCTCTGGACGACATTAGATTTCAGGTCCACAAGACGTTGCATTTTCCACGGAAACCTAGCGAGCCGCCGTCGCATGAGCCCCCTCCAAACCCTCCCTGGCTCCCCGTACCAGGTGGCATGCTCGGCGGAGAACCTCAACGGATCCGTATAGCTTCAAATAATGGAGATGTATTCGTTGGTACAAATGCGTTCGGGGAGGGCGGATCTAAGGTGGTGAAAGGGAAAGTTGACGCCGGGAATGGTATGCTTTTCGGCATAGACGCCGTTCTAAACGTCCCTCCGACCTTAGTAAGTACCACCTGTAAATACGTTGAATGTATGGCGGCATTTAGCTAATGTGTCTTCCAGCAACAATTGCGCTACAACAACCTTCTCTTTCGTACTTCAAGAGAATAATTACTCCAGATATAATGGCCTTCCTAAATTCCACTTCCGAACTCACAGTATTTCTACCGGTCGATAGTGCGTGGGACGTATTAGCAGACATAGAGCGGAAGTATCTAGAAAGCAAATTTGCAACGGACGATATTCTACAAATACTTAATATGCATGCTGTGGTCACTGACGGTGTTCACTGGTCCGACTCATTCGAACCGGCTTCGAACTGTAAGCATGAATATCTTATCACAACCCTCAAGTTCTGATCTCTTACTTTCAGTGACGACCATCTCTGGATCTACGCTTGAAATTGTTACTTCTCCCGAGTCCAACAAAACGTTCGTCTCAACCGCCGAACTTGTTGAACCTGATATCTATGCATCGAACGGTGTTTTGCATACGGTTTCTTCACTCTTAATACCTCCAGGTGCCTTCAACATCACACCGGAGAAGTATCTCTTGACTCTCAATTGCACCTCCTTCGTCTCGAAGATTCATTCCGTGGGCCTCACTTCTCTAATAAACGACACTGAAACACGGTACACAATTCTTGCGCCTAGTGATGATGTCCTGGAACTCTTCGAGGATGGTGATCTTCCGGATGAGGGCAATGATGAGCTCGGAAGAGTACTAAGCTACCATTTCCTGCCCGGGAAGTGGCCGTCGAAGAAGCTCAAGGACGGTATGCTTGTCGAGACGGCGCTAGAGGAGATAGGGTTGAACGGTGGCCGGCAAGTTTTGGACATCAAAGTTAATGGCGTCGACGATAAGAATAAGAAAGCTAGTGGCAGTATAAGGTTCGGAGGGGCTTCCGTCATCGGCGATGTCTGTAAGTTAACCTCTATTAGTCAGTTCCTTGTTTTGTGAATTTCCGGGGATGCTGATTTTTTTGGTAGATGATTTCGAGAATACGCTGATTTATCTCATCTCGAGACCACTGTCACCTCCATCTGATGTCCTGACAGTTGCACTTCCGGAGCTGGATTTTTCAGCGTTCTTGGCTGCTGTACGTTCCTCATCCCTCCTCTCCGATCGGTTGAGAGCGGCGCCGAGGTCGACTTTCCTCATTCCCGTGAATGACGGATTCAAGCGGCTGGGAGTGCTTGTCAGTAAATATTTACTTTCCGCCTCGTCGAAGACGGACTTGGAGAACGTTATTCAGCATCATATTCTGGACGATGTCGAATATGCAAGGCAGCTGCAGAACGGGTCCCAGAAGAGTTTCTCAACGCTTGAGGGGAGCGAGGTTCGCATTGACAGGACGGTTGATGGTGCCGTAGCCCTTAGTGCCAGTGGCGGTTGGGCTGGGATGACTTCAAATGTCACATCTAGGAATCTCTTGACAAAGACAGGGGTCATCCACGAGTTATCAGACGTGCTACTGCCTCGATCTGTTGACTTGACAATCGGAAAGCTCGTCAAGGCGGCGGACGGAAGTACGATGGCGTCCATTCTTATGCGAGCGGGAATGGCCTGGCTTCTTAATGGCACAGCCCCGCCGGACGATTCACCGTGGGCAGAAGTAGGGATTGAAGGAATTGGCTGGACGCTTCTATGCCCGACGGACGATGCCTTCAAGGCCTTTAATTTGACAAGACTCTACGAGGATCCGGATGATCTGCGAAGCATAGTAGAACAACATCTGATCCCTGTTGCCAAGCCCCACGCACTGTTCCTTGCTGGGTTGGACTCGTCCCAAACGAACAGACCGCTATTATTGGAAGATTCTGCTACCTATACGACGCTAAGATCAAATGCATCGGCCTACGGTGACATCGTCTTTCGTCAATCAGGAACAGGCAATGGGAAGGACGAGACAGGTTACCTCGTCGGGATTAAGGACGCAAGAGGGAAGGCGGGTACTGAAGGCGCCGCACATGTGTTGTCGTGGGGAAGAACGACCTCAAATGGCGGTGTGGGTGGTGTCATTCAGATTGACTCTGTACTAATCCCCTACCGACCATCCTGGTGGCTAGAATACGGCGCTCCAATAAGCGTTGGTATTGTCGGGGTCGTCCTTATTGGTCTCTTTTTCTTGGGTGTACGAGCAATATGGCGACTGGACACCACGGAGGCGACGTACGAGCCTATAGGCGGGTTCAGTAACGAGGATGACGAGGAGCCATAGAACAAAGTTGGGTGTTGTTCTGTAACTGTATGGATTTCTCTCTGGAGAGAATGTATTTGGGTGCATGTAGCATAGTGCTAATCCCGCCAAAGCGCACGCTCTCTTGGTGACTCAGACTAAATAAAGAGATGTAATATAGTCTATCTGATCTGTTGGGCTGGCTTTTGACTCCGATACCGTGGTACATCACTTTACTATTTGCGTCGTCAATCATTGATGTGTTTGGCCGATCATTGAGCCAGAATAGGAAGTGTCACAATTTTGATGATATGCATGCCCACGGGCTCTTATTATTTACTTCAGACGTGTGTAGGTAAGTATCAATCGAAGCCTCCTGTCCTGATGCGGGCCCCCCGCACTTTCTCTCCTCCTCTCCTCTTCTTTACCCTCGACCGTCTTGCTTATCCCCGGTGCGAAATCAAGTATACCCTCTGTCTCCAGGCTACTCTGAGCACCCCCACCACCTGCCCTTTATTGCTTTTGCTCCCGTATACGTCATTTCCTACCTCCCCATTGCGTGGAACTTGAGCTCGTGACGTACAGCGTACCGAAGGATATCCTGGGCGCATAGCTGCCACTTATCATGTCGGGTTTGAATGGGACCGTGTCGACTTTCCAGTTGGATCAGCAGGATTCTCGGCGTCGTTCCGTCTTTCTCAAGCAGTCGAATTTCACGAAGAAGAACGGTCGTCGCCATCATGCGTTTGACAAGATGAAGGCACCTTACCCGGTCAGCTTTGACCGCAGGACTCTTGACTTGGACGTGGTCGACCATATCTTTCTCAAGTCCCTGAAACAGTCCGTAAGTTTCGTCAATTTCAAGGATGGTCCCCCAAAGCGTTGTTTAGATCTAGGATGCGGGGTGAGTAGTACCGCCAATCACATGTTGCATGCGTTCTAATATGATATCGACTGTTAGACAGGTATTTGGATCATGGATGCGCTGAAAGAATTGCCAGAATGTCATTTTGTATGCTACGTTTGATGGCCCAGTCAAATTCTGGGTATCTGATGGAGGTTTCTAGGTTGGTTTCGATCTCGTCAATATCCAACCTCCGTTACATTTGCTTGGAGTAGACTCGTCAAGGGTTCAATATGTCCATGGTAACTTGTTAGCTTCTCCACTTGCCGCGTTCTTTTTCGTGTTCTGACGGATCTCAGTTTGACCACCAAATTACCATTCGAGGATGACGAATTCGATCATGTTCATATACATGGTATAGCTCGTGCGGTACCAGAGAATAAAGTTAGTATCCTGCTTGTATCAGCTTATATGCCAGTTCTAATTTGTATCTTCAGTGGGACAATCTGTTCGGTGTAGGAAGCTGTCCCTCTGCGATTAATTACTGTGACTGAAGTTTGCGATAGGAAATAAGTAGGGTTCTTCGACCTGGCGGTTCTGTCGAGATGATTGAAGACGGTGGAGTCATACTCACTTCCCTTGCGTGTATGGCACCTTACTCTCGCATTTCAGATATCCTCTTTCCGTCCTTGCCTC
Organism: Inonotus hispidus; assembly: GCA_024712875.1. Classification (NCBI taxonomy): domain Eukaryota; kingdom Fungi; phylum Basidiomycota; class Agaricomycetes; order Hymenochaetales; family Hymenochaetaceae; genus Inonotus; species Inonotus hispidus. The sequence goes on along the minus strand of CM045714.1, from coordinate 2,480,243 downwards.
GGTGGTATACGAAAGCGCTAAGGGCACGGGATCAACGACCCTCCATCCATCGACCGAACGGGTCAAGTAAGCGTTCCCTTCCCATGTCCCCACCGCCAACGCCTCCGCTCGAGGATGCTCCTCATGACCACATACTCCTTGAATCGCTCTTCAACCTGGTGTTTGAAACCCGTTTTATTAATCGCGTGCCTACATGTGGGTACACATTATTCGCAATGTGTCGGTGTGTTCTAACAGGTCCTGGTGATAGCCATTCTACCCAGCTACTTCGCAACATACTTCCGACATGTCCAATGTTCACCAGCGATAAATTTTCCAACACCCACCTTACCAAGTGTTCCAACATATAATATTGCCTCCTCCGGTAGATTCTCTTCTCCGCCGACAGTGGCTTCGACTGCGCGTAATCTACGTGCTCATCGGAAACAAGATTCGCATTCGTCAACGAGTTCATCTGCTTCTAACGAGTTCCCTGATGATGAAGATGATGACCAGTTGCTCCAACAGCGGACACCTCCATCCACCGATGACGATGAACAAAGGCCGTCATGGAAGTCGGAAAGATCATGTGGTGTGCTGCCTTACTACTCCTCTCACACTGCGACTTGTGACGTATCAGAGTTGGCTATGCTCCCTTTGTCCTCATTATTGGAGGCAACGTGTTTCTCCCTGGCGTTTCAGCTGCATCGAATGTTCAATCTCGTTCTCGCGTGCCAGGAAAGTATGTGGGAAGTACTGAATGATCGTATTCGGAACCGTGAATCGGAGCTGAAGGAGCTGGGTTGGGATGACGAGGAAATTGAGGCTGAACATGCGCGACAACGATTTGACAAGCTTTTGGAACGATATCAAGGGTATATTGTGTTCACTGGTCTTCATGTGTTGATGCTGACATGTTGCGGAAGGGACATGCAAACACGAGCTGCACTGTGGCAGCGAATAGCACTTTCTCCTTCCCCGACCTTCAAACTCCCAAAACAAGGCCTCATGACAAAGGCAGAAATGAACGATGAAGATCGAGTATACCACGCTGTGCTTAATGCTCAGCGGCACGCGACGGATGAGGAACTTCGAGCGCCATGCAGGACTATGCGCATTTTCATTGGCTATAAATCGGGTTTGTAATGTCTATTTACTCCGTGGAATATGTGGGTCTGTTTTCTTTCTAGTATGTGTATCACCGAAGTCATTGTCGATATGCATTTTTATCTTGTCTTCCTCCTATCCTGTATCCAACATGTGTTTGAATCATACGTAATCTCTCTGATACAATGAAACTCATCACGGCATTATCCGGATTGTCAATTGTCACTATGTTCAAGTCAGCCTTAGTGAACCGTTTTGCTCATCCTTACATTGATGTCGGGGGATAATTCTTTCCCCCGCTCCCCCATATCGCTGGCGAATATCATGAGCTTGAATAGGCAAATACTTACGCTTTCTATCGCCGTTGGTATTGTCGTCGTGGTGCTGTCGAGATTGGAATTCATGCCCAAGGGGACCTCATACTGCATTACCGACGAGCTCGCTCTCCAATTGCAACGTTTCGGAATACCACCTTCACCTTCAAGTATTCCAGCTACATATACTAATCAGTCGCTGCGCGTCCATTATAAGCGTGCATCTGCTCCCGAGGAGAGCGGAGTTCCGGACACTACAGCGGTCGTACTCAACTGGTCAAGGCTGCAAAATGTTATCTTGATTTCTGCAGTTCTATGTAGTCCGTGGTTAGAAGGAACTATTGCTGGGGTCTTTATATGGAACAATAACCCAAATGTGACGCTTACGCTGGAGGTACGCAAGTTTGGCTCCGATCACTATGACAGAAACATATTCATGTACTGTCCAGACGTTCAGGGAGACGGGTTGTTCACCGAAAAAACTCCGAATCCATAACTCTCCTTTCAACGCACTCTTTCAAGCTCGATATATCGCCTGTGCGGAAGCACGTACGCCTTATTGCTTTACTCAGGTCTGACTCCTTACCGTCCTCAGAACCAGCACAGCTTAACTCATCTGTCTAGGACGATGATTATCTCGTACAACCAGAGGTCATTGATAACTTGCACTCTTACTTCATACAGAAGCCAGATGCGCACTCCGTACATCTCCTTCCAGCACATGAGCATCTGCTCTCGCGTATACGAACATTCACCTCCGAAGATGGCTTGATCACAACCGCGTTTGCTTGGCTTGGACATGGAACTTACTTTACTCGCTCTTCTGCTCGGGACTTCCTGGACTTACTTCGTACGCTGAATGTCACTAGCGATGAGACGAAGATGGCGGATAATTATTTCACGATACTTGCTAATCGCCTGAAGTATGATGAGATATGGTTTGATCATGGCATTGAACTTGGTGGAGGCCAGCCGTTTACAGCCGGCAACGAAGGGGATAGCCGAAATGACAAGCACATAGTGAGTGCTGTTTCCTTTCAGAATGGTAGTACTTGAATTATACAGGCGCGGGCACTAGAATATCTTTCGTTCTTGACCAGAGAGCAACACCCGGCGGCTGATCATCCCTACGTATCGAAATCTGGATCTGGATCGTCTGTTCCGATCAATATTACCCCGTGTCGCGTGGGCTCTTGTATTGTCAGTTCCAATATCGCAATCGCGCCGAATTCGTCGCGTGACACGATAAAAGGGATCGATATGGGGTCCGTGGTCAGTAGAAAACTGCATAATCTCGATGCGACTGAGAGGGAGGGAATGGTATATTCAATATCCGCTGGCGAATTCAGTCGATTCCCGACCTGACACGGCATTCCGAAGCCCAGAAGGTTGGTGTCTTTCGACATTCGTGACACAACTGACTCTTCAGTAGCCGCAAAGACAGGAGAATGGTTTATTCTCGACGCTCTTAGAGTCCTGAAAACCGACAACCGGGTGCTCGAGCTATCGATGTTGACTGAGAACGACCAGACCAATGTATTGCTGCAAGAATGCACTTTCAGCTCGTCTTTGGATGGAGAGGAATGGGTAGGCAGCTTCTGTGGCATGTTGGGAGTAGCAGTACTAATGCACCTTTCAAGTTACCAATCGAGAGCAGGCTGATTTGCGTTGAGATCGATGATAGAAACGCTCCGATCGTCGAATGTAGCATCAGACCGGAAAAGGATGCGCGATATTTCAAATTATTCGTGTCTGGGCAGAATCCGCGCCACGAGAAATGGATTGTGAACGAGCTTTGGTTACGATATGTAGAATAGATATGTAGTCGTCCGTCGTCGGGATGCCGATTACAATCGACAAAACGGGAAACAGAAATTGTAATCTGTATAAGACGTAACTTTCCCTAATTTGGAAGACGTGTTGCGACTATTGTCATTGGCAGTGGCGACCGGGTGTTGCTCGTTCGTCTTTCTCAACAAAATACGACTGTCACACGCCGCTAGGCTGACTGATCTATCACAACCTCTCAATTGCACCTCTTTGGCACCAGTTTCCTTTGATCAACCATCAGAAAAATGCTGGCCAGGCCATCTACGACCTTGCGCATCGCGTCCTCGATGGTAATGACGAGACGTAGTGTGTCCTTGAAGGCATGTCTCTCAGTAGCTCAGATGCACGACCATTCTTGACGCGACTTTACACGCCCGGCATAGAACATCGTGTATGGTTCTCCCGAGGCGAAGCAGGCTGGGGAGTTGGAAGCTCAACAACACTCCAAGCTCGTCGCACGGCGGAAGTACCTCCATGTGTTTGAATGTGAGTTCAGTCCTTGCTCTTTGCTTTGTCGTACATATTCCGATAATATTATGCAATGAGTACAGGGCACAGAGTGAGACCGGATGCTTTGGATGAATATAAAGCGGCAGCGTAAGAGTTTCATTGATTACTGTTGTAAGCGAGTACCGCACGTCACCCATACTCCCGCTTTCCGCCATCGTCACCTCGTTTTCATGACTCGACTCGGATGGTGGGGCATTGCTAATCAAACCGTATCCAGGAAAGAATACTACACCGGAATCAAGTCCGACCCGGAGCTTCGTGTAAAACTGACCGGCGCTTGGGAGACCATCATTGGAGACAATGACACGTTCGGTACGTTATTGCATGGTTAAGCTGTGTTACCTTGGCTAACCATATTTTCAGTGCACATTACGGAATACGAGAATCACAGCGGCTTCGACCGTTCCTTCCACCTTATTAGACAAAGTGACGTCCGTCTTTATATTAATCACAGCTTCCTTACTCGCCAAGCTCAATTGCACTGGCATTTACAGCATATCAAAGCACTCAACAAGATTCTCCCATTGTTGACTTCGAGATCCACACAAATCAACCAGGAGTTTGCATTTTTCCCCTCATCTCCACCGCGCGCGCAAGGGGGTATCTTCGAATTGAGGAGCTACCAATTGAAGCCGGGAAAGTTACTTGAATGGGAGAGCACCTGGTAAACTTCATCATCTTTGTTTATTATTGGGACTCCGGATACTCACTCCGCATGTCCCAAGGCGGATTGGTATCGAAGCAAGGCGCAAGCTTGTTGCCCCGGTTGGAGCATGGTTCTCGCGCATTGGAAGATTACATCAAGTCCATCATTTATGGCAGTATCCGTAAGTGCTAGCGTACATCTCTAATTTGTGCCCGAGTTCTAGCTAACAAGAGCTCCAGCGATTTTCAAACTCGGAGTGATATTCGGGAGAAGGCGTGGCAATTAGACGGATGGAGTGATACAGTACACAAGGTCTGAATCCACCCTAACACCATTTATTACCTACGCCTACGGATGAAGCTAACTGGCGTCTCTCATATATAGACGACGCAATTGGCAAAGGTCATGGACTCGACAATACTTGTGCCTCTTTCATATTCTCCTCTAAAGTAGTCTTAGATGTACGTGCTTGAATTAACCAACATATTTTCCGTGAACTTTTCATCTCTGTCTGTCAGCGATACTGACCTTTCAACATTGAGCATGACCACTTGGAGCACCACACCACTACAACTACCGACAAGAATTAGAAAAATAACGAATTTCGGATTCGGGCGAAGTGATGATGATGATATGTACGTATTACGTTCGTCAATAAATCATGACGTCACGATCTGCGCTGTGCCGTGGTCATGGTCAAAATGGGATAATGTTATATAGCCACTGGCACTGGCACGACAAAGGGATTATCTTTGTTTCTTCGGTTTATCATATCCCCGTCTCATAATTCCACCATGTCGACGCCATCTTCTGGTGACCAGATTTTTTCTCCAGAGATGTCAGATTCGGCAAGCAAGAAGAGAAGCACACGTGGTGATTACATTTATTCTCCTCCAACATTTAGAAACACGAATGCGCTTACATTGATATGCTAGCCTGCGACCAATGTCGAAGGACAAAGAGCAAGTGCAGAAAGCCGACCGACCCAACTAAGCCTTGTTCGAACTGCACGATTTCTGGGCTCGGTAAGCATGGACGGTTTTCTAGAAAGACCCATTCCTTGCTAACATCATGTGGCCTGCGTTCCAGAGTGTACTTTCCAAGGTAACGGGAGATTGCCCCAGCCATTGCCCCAGTTCCGGATATTCTCTTACGTTTTGCGCAGGTCCTAGTTACAAGCGAGGCCCTCCCAAGGGCTACATCAGTGCTATTGAGCAGCGGCTTCATCAAGTGGAAGCGATTCTTGGGGTGATTATCAACTCGAAGGATACACGGTCGCAAGGGATCATCTCCGCTTTGAGAACGGACGAAGTAGCCCGAGAAATTATCGAGAGAGTCGACCAAGGTCCCTATGGGTCAATGAGCCGTGCAGCACCATCCGGTCCAGCGGATTTCTCGGTGACGATAAGGCAACTCAACGAATCGAGAGAGAGTCGCGCCGCTAGAGAATCAAGAGTAAATCGCGAGAATTTGTCAACGTCTTACCGTCAGTCCCTTTGTTTAGCAAGCGCTGTTGCTTCTTATTAAGCGGACAATAGATGAAATCCCTTCTCCTACTCCCGAATGGTTAAGGAAACTCGACGACATCTTGGCGGGACGAAGTTCAATTCGCTATTCAATCCCACCTCCAGGATCCCCGTCTTTTGGGAGCGGGTATGTCTAGACTTTGATCACCTGCGCTGTTTGTGGTGATTTGACAAAGTTCTTGTAGCCGTTTGGAGACGACTGCTCAGCATGATTCTTTGCAAGGACTTCCAGGTAGGCGCGTTTCTCGGCTGCGAGTATCTTCATTAATGCTCCATAAAAAACGGAAAGAAGATGCAACGGAAAAGGTAGAAGACGAGGAGGCCATTGGAAGCCTTTCCTTTAACGATAATGATGAAGTGTGTATCCCATTCCCACTAAACTTCGTGCATCTTACTTAAGGAATGCTTTGACTAGATTCGATATCATAATGAATCTAGTGGGATGCCACTTCTCGATAAGCTCGCCGACAACACTAGTGGTCGAAACTCTGGTGGTATTTGGTGAGGCACAGAATGCATTTTATCGTTCATTGATGGCAATACTCAATAATGACACCAGGCGACTGCCCATGGCTCGAACATGGCCTTACGCTTCAATGCATCTAGCTGGATTGGGCTGCGCGGATGACCCAGTACCGATTCAGTGGCCCTCTCGAGATCACGAAAGGCTCCTTATTGAACTATATTTCACATACGTTCATCCTGATCTTCCAGTTCTACACAAGCCAAGTTTCATGGCTTTATATCAGTCTCAGTTGGCTTATGAATCCGGCAACCCCCCAAGGTAAGCTAGTTCATCAGTTTTGTCCATTCTATGGCGATAGATTGATCACTCTTAATAGACAAGCGTCATCCAACCCACAGACTAAGTTAGCACAGTTTCTTATGCTGGCAGTGTTCACCGTTGCGAGCAGATTCAACGAGGAAGAAATGCCTCTGCCAGAACCGGGTCGGATGTGGGAAGCAGGCTGCAATTATCTAGCTTCTGCTCGACGAATACTGTGTATGCATCCTTACAAGTTCAGCACTCACTTATGGGAAGATTTACCAGTGTTTTATAGTTTCTGTAATCCATACAGGATCGCTGATCACCTGCCAAGCTTTAGTTATCCTCGCGTATCGAGAGTTTGGCCTAGGTAAGAAGAACAAACCGGAACGCGACATGCGAATCTCATAACGTGCAGGTTCCTTTGAACAAAGCTCAACTTTCATGAGTAAGTCATTAATCTATATAGGCCCTCTTCTAACTGACCATTGCACTCCAAGGCATGGCTATTCATATGGTGATCCTACTGCCTCATCCTGTCTGCTGGATGGCTCACAAACACTCCTTTCGATTCAGGCCCAAGATCTCGGGCTACATCGTGCAGCGGATCGGTGGCAGCGCTCCGGAATTGAGATTTTTTCTTCAGCCCAGAAGCAGGAAAGGAAACACGTATGGTGGAGCTGTGCCATTGCAGAAAAGTAAGCAGTTCCGTTGCGTTCCCCGTCCCGGCTCTAAACCAAACTCTAGATACATAGCATGCGCACTAGGTAGCTAGAGTTGCTTTGTCATCGGCCTAAGTTCTTATTTTTGGTCAGGCAAGCCAACCATCATTCGTCCCAACGACTATGATACGGATTTGCCGGAGGATCGTAGTAGTGATCCTCGATCTTCCTTCGTGAGAAGCTCCGATGAATGTACTCCGCGTTCGGTTCTAACTTACCGCTTCTCTACCAGGGTGAAGAAGTCGAGGTCTGGCAACCACATGCTGCTGTTATCCGAACTTCGTCGCAACCACCTGTTCTTTGTCACACATTGTCAACATTCCGGGCCGCTGCATCTCTATGTACGTTGCCGCGCAATTATTTCAAACTGTGCTGATAACCAAGGATTTTCAGCCGTTATAATGGGAAAAATAATCGACAAGATATACTCTATCCGCCAGAAGCCATGGCCAAAGAAGCAACAGCTTCTGTTCGAGCTAGATAAGGAACTCACCGACTGGGTCTCGAATTTACCCGCCCATTTGCATTATGATCTCACTTCACGGCGGCCAGTTCCTCCGCAAACACTTTTCCTCCACATACAACATTCCATTGCAGTGATTATGCTGCATCGCAAGTTGTGCGTGTGCTTGAGCAGATGAATTGGCCTCTACTTAATAAATTATTCAGCATCCCACGTATCAATCATCAAGGGTTAGTCTCGGCGAGATGCGCAACGAGTTAGCGGTGTATTAATGCATGTTGTAAGGAGTGCTGCTTCTGCTCATGGAATCAACACAGCAAAACAGTTCGAGCTATGCCAAGCAGCTGCGGTAAAGATCTCGTCTTTAGGTCAGTATCCTAGCGCATTTGGCGTACCTAGACTGACGATGTTCCTTCGATGCCAGGTTCAATCATTAGGGAGGTATTTTCCCTCAAGGCAGTGTCAGCGTACCTACCATCATATCTCATGTCCGCTGGGTGAGCAGTTCTGGTACACGTATTCTTCTACGATATTGATTAAGCGCACCAGAATTATGCACCTCGCTGCGAGTAAGATAACACATCTCTTACCTGCATTTCATAATAGACTGCTTACTGACTGTAACATTACAGTAGCAACCCATCGAGGAGACGGTTCTCGGTCGGTTCTTAGTATTCGTAGTACTCTTACCTGTTTGAGAGACATGGAGGTGCGTCCGTATACTTGACCAACGTGTTTCCTGCTAGAATTCACGGATGCTTAGCACGTGTGGCCGAGTGCGACGCGCTATTACGAGCTGCTTGGCAGCGCGTGGTCCAAGTTCGAGGCCGATTCGCGGACCATTCTGGACAACCCCGAGCAGTTCCCTGGAGCTCTTGGGATGTATTTCCCCGAGGTATTGTTCCTCCGCATCCGTAGACTTCTTCACCTTTCTTACCTCGTGTTGCAGGAAACAGACGAGAATGCGCGCGTTATGGCCCAATTACTAGGGTTGGAAATACCAGGTATTAACCCCGCATCAGTCCCACCACCTATTTGGACTAGGGGTCACGTAGCGCAGCCTTTCCAAGCATCTTCCTCAGCGTCGCAAACGGCCTACTCCCCGTCGTCGACTGAATACTCTCGATCTGCTGTGCCTACTCCTTCCTCTAGACCATTACAGGGCCAATGGATGCAGGGAATCCTGGAATCTTCTGTTCCCTTTACAGGGTATGATTTCCATAGTTTTACGAATCCGGACTCGTTTTACTAGTCAGAGACATAGCTATCAGCCCTAATGTATGCACAAATGTGCAAGCCGACGTCGTTACATAATGTAGCTCTTGTGTCATTGTTTGATTTGATTTGAGACTAATTTATCCACGTGCCAAAACAAAGACAATTGTGGGTAAATAAGACCCAAGCGTCGATCCTTGCCAATGCCATAACAAGAGAAGATCACTCAAGAGCATACTTAAGTGGACCTACAACATCCGCCACCTAATTCGTTGCAGGTCTGCAGCTTTACGACCGACCTCATGTCCAACCTCCGCGAGTTGCTCAATCCAGAAAAACCAGCAAGTTTGTAAGTTACTTTACCCTTTTCCGCTCTGTTCCTCGTTTCTAATATTTGGTTAGCTCTGACCAAAACATTGTCGTCACTTCGGCATCGTCTCTACCTGTCGCGGCATCGTCCAATGTTATCGTGTCAAACTTCGACTCTCATTCCAGCTTACGCTCTCAGAGTATCGCGCATTTGGACCAAATTCCTCCACTAGCAGGGGATTATAGTCATCCGCCCCACGAGAATTGCCCTGACTCACTTGATTGTCTTCCCGACACAAATGATAGACCACAGCATACTTTACCTGTCATCTTGCGGTGCGCAATATTAGGAAGTGAAAAGAGGAGATTGACCATCCGAGACATCTATGCTGCAATGGAACAGAAATATCCTTATTACAGGACCGCTGGACCCGCTTGGAAAGTATGTGCCATTCCTGCTCACTCTTGTCGGACCAGTCTCTCACAATATCCCCAGCAATCGGTGCGGCACCATTTATCGTTGAGCAGGCTCTTTGAAAAAAAGACAAAACCTGTAACTGAACCCGGTTTCGGCTCGTACTGGACTGTCAATCTTGACGCGCCTCCAGGCACAAAACGACCTCGCAAGCGAGGACGAAAGAACAAAAATGATAATTCGAATCAAAGTTATAGTCCTCCGAGTACAGAGCCATCCGCTGCTATTGGCCGAAGGGGTCGACCGAGGAAGTATCCGACCCAGGACTTTGAATTCGATCAATCACCAGGGCTTCCATCAACTTCATCCCCACATACGTCCCCTAGTGCTCATCCTACACCCCAAATCCCGTCAAGAAGTTTCGCTTCATTTCAGCCGCGAGTTGATGGGTGTTCTTCGCAAAAGTATCGTTTACACAGTGTCCAGGATCTACCTTCACCTCATTTCGAGAATTACATCGACGAGAACATGTGCGATGCTAATGGCTATAATGGTGAACACCAATCTGTCTCGTCATCCGGTGATGAGGAAGCTAGCAATGAGCATCAATCAGAGACCATTATCTATTCTTATTCTGGTGATCCCCGTACCCTTCCTCCTCCGAATCTTTCGAGCATTCCCGTCGATCCCTCCCTCATAATAAGTAACAACGAACCGATGCAACATATATCCCGACTACAGGAAGAAGTTACGGAGTTGCAGCGACAGGTGGTGCTGTTATCTACGGCGAACGCCAGAATGGAGAATGAACTCAATGGTGCGCGAGACGAAATAGTGCGCCTTCGTGCAAAGGCCGGGCCAGAGGGGCGGAAAAACGGAAAGGTTTCGTAGGCCTCCATCCCCATGGACTCTATTTCGCCTTTCTTTCCGAAACATACACTACTTTGCCTTAGGTTCGAGGTCACTTTCTGATTGATTTTCTCGATGGAACTTGCGTTGTATTTCGGTGTTTATAAGAATCTTTTACTTACCCATTTCGTTCTTCTAGGACTCTATCAGTGTAATATTTTACGCAACATGTATTCGTTTTTGAGGGCACTGTAGCACCTTTTTTCGTCATGTATTTTGTATTTTAGTAAATTTTTGAGGATTGGGTTTTTGATCTGATGATTTCGCTGACATAAGATTGACCGACTATTGATCGACGGTCAAGAAATTTTGTCTCCCGCCCGCCATCCATCATGCTTTGAAAGTTAAGTTCATGTCCTCCCGCTTAAAGACAGCGTAGGTATCATGTGTATCCTGGCCATATAAATGTCACTGAAAGTTCCTCTCAGATATGAGAAATCAAGAGTTATAGGCCCTCTTCATACAGGCGGACCTGTCGCACTTGCTTCAGATGGTCAACATGTTATAACGTGCGTCGGGGAAGAGGCCCTCTTGACGCGTCTTGACGACGGTACCGAACTCCGTCGATTTATAGCGGTACGACCAAGTTTTTCACCGGGTACCATCTCTGTGTACTAACACGCAATGTCGCGCAGGACTCTGAGACCATCCATTCCTTGTGTCTAACACCCTCATCTTCTCATCTCCTCGTCTTCACGGCGTCCTTGAGTCTCCACATATACGAGGATCCTCTATCTCCATCACAGAAGCCTACCCGACCAACGCGAACCATTCACAAAGCTCATGAAGCACCTGTACATGTCTGTAAAGTCGACCCTACCTCGAGTTTACTGGCTTCTGGGTCTGCAGATGGAGTTGTGAAGGTCTGGGATATCATACGAGGGTATATAACGCATGCGTTCAAAGGACATGGTGGCGTCGTTAGTGCTTTGGCATTCCGCTATGTACGCGATACAAGTACTATTGACAATACTCAACCCGAGCTGCATTTAATATCCGCCTCGGTGGACACGCGGGTGCGCATTTTCGATTTGTCTGCGGCAGCCTCGCGAACTGGGAGCGCAAAGCCAGTTGCTGTTTTGGAAGGCCATGTATCAGTACCCCGTGGCCTTGATGTTACCTCGGACGGTAAATGGCTTATCAGTGGCGGTCGAGACTCCGTAGTCCTGCTCTGGAATCTTCTCGGAAATGCAAAGACCAGTAAACAGAAGCGCGAAAAATCTGGAAAGCTTGCTCCAGAGCTATCACGGACTATTACTATTCTTGAACGAGTAGAAGCGGCAGGGTGGGTAGACGACGAAGGCGAATCCCTCAAGTTTTTCACAGCTGGAGAGAAGGGCGTAGTGAAAATCTGGGATGCGCACTTTGGATCAGTTCTCTATTCGCTAAACGAGGAAGCAGGACAAAATGCAGAGGAGCAGCGGGAAATTCTGGATGCATGGTATGTTTGAACTGCTCTTATGACTCGTGCGGGATGCTCATTCGACTCGACAGTTACCTACGTAACAAATCCGTCATTTTATCCGTTCACGCGGATCAGAATATTCTCCTGCATTCTCTCTCGAGTAGGACATTAGTCCAGCAACTCGTAGGCTTCAACGACGAAATTACCGCCACATCATTCCTTTCTGTAACCAGCACGGACTCTCATATCGCGATTGCAGCGAATTCATCGCTTATTCGGGCCTACTCCGTCTCGGGCAATGATGCTCGATTACTGCCAGGGCATTCCGGAATAGTTCTATGCCTCGACAGCAGCTCAGATGGATCACTTCTGGCTAGCGGAAGCAAGGACAAGTCTGCTCGTCTTTGGTCTTTCTCGAGATCATTGAAAACTTGGATGAATATTGCTGTATGCGAAGGCCATGCGGAAAGCGTCGGGACCGTAGCGTTTTCGCGAAAAACCCGAGAAACCTCGAGTGCTGAGGAAACCCCCAGATTTATATTCACAGGGAGCCAGGACAGGACGATAAAGATGTGGGACCTCTCCTCCATATTGACCGCGAGCAATGACGCAGGGCCTTCTCCCGTACGGTGTAAGAGTCTCACGACGCACAAGGCTCACGACAAAGACATCAACTCGCTTGACGTTTCTCCAAACGACCGATTACTCGCTTCCGGGTCGCAAGACAAAACGGCGAAAGTGTATGAGATCGTATATTCACCCAATAATCTACGAGGAGAGATTAAGTTGCTAGGCACTTGCAAAGGTCACAAACGAGGTGTATGGACTGTCAAGTTCGGTAGAGTCGAAAGAGTGCTTGCGACGGGGAGCGGGGACAAGACAATCAAATTGTGGAACTTGGATGATTTCACATGCGTCAAGGTTTGGCACGTTCAAATAAAGGGGAAAAAATGACTCCAAACTGACTCTTCCAATTGAGACGTTCGAAGGCCATACGAATTCGGTTCTCCAAATTAATTTCTTAAATCAAGATATGCAGCTGGCCAGTACTGCATCGGATGGACTCCTCAAGCTCTGGAATGTCCGCTCCGAGGAATGCATCTCAACTATGGATGGTCACGAAGATAAAGTGAGTCATGTTTATCCTGTTCTGGCGTCGAATTGCTGACGCAAAGTAGATATGGGCTTTGGCCACCAGCTCGGATGAGTCAATGATCGTGACTGGCGCGGCTGACTCTGTCGTAAACATATGGAGAGATTGCACAAAAGAGAAAGAACTCGAGCGCCAGGCCATCTTGGAGAAGACAGTGATGAAGTAAGCAAAAGAAAATTCCTCGTTATTGGAACTCAAAGTTGATTGTCTCTGTAGAGAACAAGATTTCATGAACTATCTAGCAATGAAAGATTATCGGAATGCCATCTCTCTGGCGATTGCGATGGACCAACCCGGTCGTCTCTTCTCTCTCTTCAAGCAGGTTCTGTCGTCCGATGCTTGCAAGCCGGACACTTTCGAACCTGGTTCAGTCACTGGAAAATCCGTCGTCGACACAATCCTCCGAAAACTTCCACCACCCGAACTAACTTCTCTCCTACGACATATTCGCGACTGGAACGCAAACGCTAGGACGAGTCCCGTCGCTCAAAGCCTCCTTAACGCACTCTTCAAACTCCGAGCGGTGGAGGATATTGCGCAAGCTTTCGACTCGAGCGGTGCGCTGATCTCCATCAAATCTACCAATTCGACCGATGCTTTGTCCTTGAGTGAGCTCGTCCAGGCACTTATTCCGTATACCGAGCGTCATCTCGCTCGTATCGACCGCTTAGTCCAGGATAGTTATGTTCTGGACTACATCCTTGCAGAAATGGATAATGGTCTCCTAGTCGAGGACGAGATGGAGACGGATTCGCGAATATATTGAAGCTTATGCCAAAAAGAGAATGATATTAAAAATGAGATTCAATGAGATTCATTGTACTTTGCTTTGCATTGCGAAGGAAATAAGGAAGAAATGCGAAAGAAACTTCTCAACCGTATACATAAACGTCCCAGATACGCAGCATAAAGGCAGCTAATACAGACTGAAGATATAGTTCTACATGCAATAAATTTATCAACCAAACGTTTGGCTCTGTAGATAAGGACGTAAGACAATAATCAGTCGCACAGTAGGTTGAGGTACATACTGAGCGGGCGCTGCGCTTGATCTTCGATAACCGCCACTCGTCTGGCTTCTCGTACTTGTTGAACAGAGGCTCGATCTTCTCCTGCTTCTTCCGTTTACTTATCTTATTCGCATCAGCGACCTTGAAGAACTGAGGAGCCACCTCCACGAGCCACTTTGGCTCAATCGCTGTGACGGTATGACAGTATTCGCGAGTCGTGAGAATCAGCTCGTTGTAGATTAGCCATTCCGGAGGTCGGTTGAATAGAGCGCTGGACGGATGAATGTAGACGGGCGTTCCTTCAACGAGTGTCTTGTACCCTTCTTGAGGATCCTTCTTTGCGGCGTTGCGGAAGAAGCCCGAGCACAGAGCTCTCCGTACACGGTTGTAATCTCGACCGGCAGACAGAACGTCATGCTTATATCTGTAATTCCATTAGCTGACAACACGTTAACGCCATGAATAATGTAAACACACCTATCCATAATACCGACAAGCTGCTTTCGCACATCTTGGGCACGACGCATGCTCCTTGCCTGGATGAAGTTCTCGTAACACCATGGATTAGAGAACTTGCTCGCTTTCCATCCGTTGTATACAGCCAGAAGTGTCAAATGATCCCCTTCCGGTTGGTGGAACTTCGCCTTCTTCGAATCCGCTTGAGCTTGCTTCTCCTTGGGTCGATAGAAAACGTTCTGGACCGAAAGCATAGCAACAATGGATAAGATCTCCTCTGAACAGCCAAGCTCGACCGACGCAATCAACATCTTAGCCATTGGCGGCTCCATTGGGAAGTCAGCCATTTTTCGACCAAGTCGTGTGAGTAACCCTTCTTCATCCAATGCAGAGAGCGCGTAAAGTTGTTCAAGTGCTGTCAAGAGGGTCTGCGCAGGAGGAGGATCCATGAAATCGAAGTTGAGAAGATCATTCACACCCATTGCTTTCAGCATGAGGATCGTATGGGATAAGTTGGACCTTTGAATCTCCGGAATGGGATTGGGTAACATCTCGTTGCGATAGGCAACTTCTGTGTAGAGACGGTAGCATTTACCTGGTCCCGTTCGTCCGGCTCGTCCCGCCCGTTGACGAGCCTGAGCCTGTGAAATGGGCTAAAGAACTCGTCAGAGAAATGCACAAGCAAACTCAATGAGCGGAGTACTTACCGTTACGACAAGGGAGTCCATTCCCAGACGAGGGTCATATGCATTTTGCTTGACGAAACCAGGATCAACGACATAGTAGATCCCGTCAATCGTGATACTTGTCTCGGCGTAGTTCGTCGCGATAATGACTTTCCTAGCGCCAGGAGGAGCGGGATCGAAAATGCGTGACTGCATTTCGGATGGTAAAGCAGAGTAGACAGGAAGGATGATTAGCTCGGGAACTTGTGGACCAAGCGCCTTCATCCGCTCATAAAGAATCTCGCATGCAGTATCAATCTCTTCTTGACCTGTTAAGAACACCAGAATGTCACCTGGTGGTTCCGAGAGATGGATTTGCATGACGGTAATCAACGAGGCGTCGAGGTAATCCGACTCTGGTTCCTTGGTGTAAAGGACCTCAACAGGATATGTCCGACCGGGAATTGAGAAGATTGGACATTCGAAGAAGTACTTTGAGAATTTCTCGGCATCCAACGTCGCAGACGTGACAATGAGCTTCAAGTCCGGACGCCGCTCAACAGCCTCTATATGACGGATCAATGGCACCCACAAGAACAACAGATAAAAAGAGCATACTCTTGAGTAAACCGAACAGAACGTCCGTTGCAATGGTACGCTCATGCGCTTCGTCCAGCATAATCACGGAATAGGCACTGACAAGTGGATCCAGCAAGCATTCTCGCTGCAGCATGCCGTCTGTCATGTACTTGATTTTCGTCTCTGGACTAGTGCAATCTTCAAAACGGATGGTGTAACCGACTTCCTGACCAAGCCTACAACCGACTTCTTCCGCCACACGTTTTGCAACTGACATCGCAGCGACTCGACGCGGTTGAGTGCAGCCAATCTTCCCCTTGTCGGCATATCCCTCCTCGGCAAGATACTGAGTCATCTGGGTGGTCTTGCCGGATCCAGTATCACCAACAACTATCAATACTTGATGCTGAAGACAGGTGAACAAGAAGCAGCAACGTAATAATGAAGCACACGTACATCTCGAATAGCTTGCAGTAGTGGATCCCTGAGTTTGTAAATAGGTAAAGCCTTTCGCTGGTCTTGAATGCTTAAGCTTGTAATTTTTCCGAATGTCGTTGCCTTATTGAAAGTTGCCTGCTTCCATTGCGGGACCTCTTGTGCTTTCTGACCCATAAGATTGCCCCTCAAATCCTGCGCAAAGACTCGCTCTTGCTGAGAAGCCATAGGATCAAGCCACGGTGCATTAAAGTCCCGCGCTTCAGAATCTGCCTGTTCATTTATTTCCTGTTGGCGTAACTCTCTCCGCTCCTTAGCCAGCGATGCGCCTGCCAATGCTGCGCGGTTTAGTGACCCATCAGGGGCCTTGACAATTTTCACGGGACTGAGATCGAGTGTTCGCTTGGTTTGACCCGATAGGAACGCAGGTTCATCTTCGCGAACCTCGACGTCCAGCTCCTCTTCAACCTCGGCTTTTGCCATCGGTGAGTTGAACTCCTCATCCAGCTCTGGATACTCCGATGGATCGATGACACCAGAGGAAATGAGCTGTTTGATCTCCCAACGTTCGGGTGATGTAAGACGTTTTGCCGATCGAGCTGGTGGCCCAGAGTCTTGAGACCCAAGTGGGACCGCATTCGCACCGGATGATGACCTGGAGGCATGTAGACGTTCTTCTTCCGCGAGCTCAGCCTCAGACTTGATTCGCAAATGGGGTGTCAGATCTCTGCCAGTCGCTTGGTCTACGTCCTTCATGGAGAGACTGATCCGACTACCAGCGACACTCATCACCTTCACCTTGACAGGTTGCCCCCTACTTAAGAGGTCCGATGCCGAATTAACGCGACCACCTTGCTGTATGGCAGAGATATGTACTAGACCTAAGGACGAAAGTTAAATACTGGAAAACCAGGTAATAAGCCAATCTTGCCTTCAGCACGACCCGCAACACCCTCCAGAGACACAAAAGCACCGAAGTCCTTTACCCCGGCCACACGACCATTATATATCTTGTAAAGTACCGGCCGCTCGTCTAGTTGAGCGCGACCCCGTCTATCCGATCTTCTGTCGTCATAACGGTCCTCCCTCCGACCTCGAAGTGGACTCACACTTTCGCGGTGAGCGAGACCGGCTCCTCCGTTGTCGTTTCGCTGCACGCTCTTCTTCTTCATTTGTCAAAGCAACCTTCTTCTTCTGAACATTCTCCAATTGCGCCATCATGTCATCGACCTCCTTCATAAACACATCCTTCTCTACGGATGGCTGCCATTCTTGGTCCGGCAAAGCAAGCCCTGGGAACAAACGACGCTTTTTGTCCTTCTCATCTATGAGAGCCTCTTTCTGATCCCCGTTTAGAATGCCATTCGTGTCCGGCTTCTTCTTGTGCTTCGGGTGCATACTGAGGATGAGTCGGTCGATGTTTTCCACGAAAGACTCGGGGAAATCAGCACCCGTGTCTTTAAGCTTCTGCTTAAAATCGGGCAATGATTTTGCTTCATCGTGGAGGGATATAATGAATTCTGCGAGCGTTTTGTCGTTGATCCCAGTATAGTTGAGTACTTCCTGGGTGATTTTGGCGATCAAGGAGAGTACTTCAAGATTATACAGGTCGTCCGCCATGACAGCTAGCTGTCTGGTGCAAGAGATTAGTCACAGGAGATGTGGAAGGCGGAGACGGTGGTGAAAGACAAAAAGTCCCCGGAGACTGTGCTGCTGGTAGAGAAGAATTCACGGTTGAACAGCAAGCAGCCGGATTACAGATTCTCGAAAGTCAAAAGTCGGTCACGTGGCTGATTATGCTCAGCTCGCTCGAAATTCAGATTTAGGGAAACACAATCTGACTGCCACTGCGTTTGGGCACACGGCGGAATTATGGCTGGCCTCGCAACTTCTGAGTAAGTCTCAAGTTGAACTTGGTGGGAAAGGTTTGATTCACTGAAGTTCAGCATAGATATCGCCACAAGAGGTGCAGACCAGTTCATTTACGTTTACTATGCTGCCTATGACTCGAAGGAAAGGGCCCAAAGCCTACCAAAATTTTATCGACCAGCGTCATCTATAGTCTGGAATGGCAACCCTGTTCAGGGAGACGCAGGTGTGAAAGACTTGATCGAAAAGATGCCACCTAGCAAGCACGAAGTGCAGTCGTTTGATTGTCATCCTATTCCCAGTACGTCCCAGGTTCGGCGTCTTGTCTGCCAGATTATTCACAACTCCTGAAGACACTTCTCCCCCTTCACTACTGGTCGTTGTCTCGGGAACTGTCGTACATGGCAAGGCTGCAGGGGCAACACATCCGACAAGTAGTAAATCCGTCGATGACCAACCCCGAATATTTTCGCAAACGTTCATGCTGGCGCCAGACACCGAAACTACTTCGACTGGAGGAGATGCGAATAAGACGCAGGTCAAATATTATGTGCTCAGTGATGATATGAGATTTGTGGGCTGAATCTTGGGCTTGTGTATTATTAGTTTCTTCTCATGCGAAATGACCCTTCTGTATTTTGCACAAATAATGCAACTTGCTTTCGCTTTATTATGCAAGACAGCGCGTTTCGCGCGTGGTTGTGAGAATTCGTGAATGAAAGCGAGTCGTCGTGTGAATATACAACATACCCACTTACCTATTCCTATCCCATGACTGCGTCCGGCATCCGTGTTTTGACGCTGAATTGTTGGTCGGCATATTTCATTCAAAATAGTTATCTGCCAACAGCACTGATTATGATTGTTCAGGGGCCTCAAATATGTAGCCAAGGACCGTCTAGACCGCATTCGAGGCATTGCAGCTGCACTGACTCAGTCGGACTATGACATTGTCGCTCTTCAGGAGTTATGGGTGTCTTCCGACTTTGAGTATATACGGTCCTCCGTAGAGAAACGGCTTCCGTATTCAAAGTACTTTTATAGGTGAGTTGGCCGTGGCTTATAGAAAGCAAAACGGAGCCTGATCGCGTGTCGTATAGCGGCGCTCTCGGTGCAGGTCTCGCCATCTTTTCACGTTTTACTATCGCCACTGCATCGATCCATCCTTATTCGCTGAACGGGCATCCGGTGGATGTTACTGCAGGAGACTGGATAGTGGGAAAAGCTGCTGCAAGCGTGTTGATTCGTCATCCTATTCTCGGTGAGGTTGAAGTATTCGACACTCATGTTAGTTCACGTCCTCCGTCGCGTTTCTTCTCTTCACGGCTTAACACATTTCCTGTTAGCTTTTCGCAAAGGGTTCAGAATCCGGCCCGGAGCATCTGCGGGCACACAGGCTGATCAATGCATGGGAGTTTGCTAAACTGGTTCGCACGTCCGCTGCTCTCGGTCGATATGTCATTGCGGTAAGACGTGTCCTCCCGTTGACGCTGGTACTCACTGACAACATTTGTTACCTTTGCATTATCAGGCTGGTGATTTTAACAGTATCCCACCCTCATTACCAATGAGGGTCATCCGCGAACATACAGGTTTACTGGATGCCTGGGTAGAATCACACGCTGCAACAGACGTGGCTTCACCGAGTCGCAGCCCGGAAGACGCGATAGAACGGTACGGCATAACGGCCGACTCTCCCCTGAATTCCTACTCTGCTGGGAAACAACTTGAACCGATTGCTCTCCAGCATTTTGGAAAACGATTGGACTACATTCTTTACCGCGAGCCGGATGAGAAGTTTCCAGCTGAGAAGCCATCTCTGAGGTGCACGCAGTCTCGTGTAGCATTCGCAGAAAAGGTTCCAGGCAAGGAGTTCTCATATTCCGATCACTTTGGTCTTGATGCGACTATTGACATCGTCCCTCCCTACGAAAGTGAAGCCTCCTCGTTGCGTGCAGCTCTGCCACGTCGATTGTCTCCTCTCGCAGATGACATACTCTCAACTTTCGCGTACGCATTAACAGCATGCTATCGCATCTCCCAAGAACGTTCACGTCGTGAGCTCACGACATTTGCAGCGTGCGTAGTCGCTCTCATTGCTATATGTGTCGGGTCCGCTTGGCTCCCGCATGCGTGGATCGGTCCGATTTTCATTCTAGTCACCGTCGTGCTCTCATGGTGGGGCACAACGATGCTGTATGCAGGGTTTATTTACGGGAATTGGGAGCGTAGAGCTCTCTTGAACGTTATAGAGGAACTAGACTTGATCAGACGTTCCAATGCACAATACGTTGACTCACCCCTCGCATCAACTCCTTCCGTCAGCACAGGATTGTAGTTCTTTTGGTTCACAGACAGGCATAGCAAGAATACATTCATATTTTAGTTCCTCGCTTAGTACGAATACACTTGTTTACGTTAGATTATACGGTCGGTGGTATCAAGATGCAATGCAACGTATCAATGCTGGTTACGATTAAAACGAGTTGCTGAGATATAGGCCATCGGCCGTTCCGATGGCTTTGAATCCGCCCATTGCTGGCATAGGGAACTGATGTCTGGATGGCTGGCAGTTCTGCTTCTCGCGCGAACTGACGGCGCCGGAGTGGCCAGGAATCCAGACGAGCTCCCACCTGTTACACGTCGATGATGGTTGCGCTCCTGAGGTGGGCTATCTTGCTCCAGAGCATCATCTCCCTTCTCATTAAACGGTGAGAAGCCAAACCGTCGCCGAAGAGAAGTCCAGGGACGTCCGCCTTTAAATTGATCATCGTCGCGGCTCTTAACCTTTCCTCGCGAGTTATCCTTCACTGCCTTGTCTGAACGCGTGTCCCCGCCATTCGAAGCTAGAGGACTAGCACTAACATCCATAGATGTCGTTGATGGGGAATCTCGATGAACGTCGAAGGAACCATCGTTGTTAATTTGTTGAGTACCCTCGTTGGCCGTTTCTCCCTTCAGCCGAATTTGGGTTCCTTGATCCAAGTATTGCGGAGACCGTTGCCCCAGTGCGGGTAGATCCTTCATGACAAAACTTCGACATGCTTGAAACGCTCTCTTGGAGATCTCCAGGAAAGGAAACTGCTGAAAGGCATGAACCTAGTAGTCTAATGTTAGTGCGGAAAACAAATTGGATCGGGAAACCAATTTACTCCATCCTCGTATAACTCATGTCGCACCTTAACCCCGGCCAGCCGAGCCTTGTGAGCGATCAATGTTATTTCGTCACGAAGCACCTCTGAATCTCCTGATTGTATTAAGAGCGGAGGGAGACCATGCAAGTCACCGAACAATGGACTTGCATATGGATGTGCGATGAGGATTTCCATATGTTCTCCCAAGTAGCAGTAAATTGGGTTCAAGTGGTCACCCGGCCTCGGCGGCGGAATAATATCATACGGAGCATTAGTATCCCAGGAATCACAACTCATCGTCAGATCTATTGACACAATTCGTCAGAACTAACTACGCCAATGAAGGTAATATCATACATACCGACCCATGGTGACATCAATATTGCACCTGCGGGAAGCGGGTAGTCGTTGTCTCTGAGATACATTAACAGTACCAGAGAAAGTGCTCCACCGGCGGAGTCACCTGCGATCAAGATATTCTCGGGAGGAATTTTGAGATCCAAGAGCCTCATGTATGCGCTAACGGCATCATGAATTTGCCCAGGAAAAGGTACTTCAGGTGCCAGCCGGTAATCGACCGCTGAATATAATGTAAACTGCACGACACTAATCAAAAAGGAATATATAGGCATACCGAATAGACGAGACTCCGTATACTTGGCTAGTTGAATCGTCAATTGTCGATGGGTTGCAGCTGAGAACATGTAATATGCGCCTTGGTGGATGTCAGCGACATGAGCGCAAAATCTTGTGAGTATGCGTGGACGTGCCTCCGTGTAAATAAAGAATAACGCGGTCCTTTCGTCTTGAGGAGCCAGGTGGAGTCTTTCCGTCCTTTGAGGCCCTCCATTCCGCCTGTAGCTGCTTCCATAGTTTTCTACCGACCACCCATTCTCCCGATAGTTCCCTGGCACCGTTCTCCGTTGCATCTGCCTCTGAAAGAAATCCTCGCAGGCGGCGTTTGCGAACAGGGAATGTGACCGGTGTAACCATTGCGTCCGAGGGTAAAGGGGCATATCCAGTCATATTGATCAAGCGTCGCAGTGTCGGCTGAAGGGGGCACCAGTTAATCTCAAGACGCACAAGGCACAGACGAGGCGTACCAGATCCGCCAGGTGGGAGTGATCGCTGGCATTCTGCATCATGCTGGAGACTAGAGTCATTTCCCAACCCCAACTCTTTTTCCTAGGACCCCATAGGTAATGCCTGAGGAACGCGATGGAAATTGCTATGGCTTGAGAGTAGATTAAGTTGGTATAGTAGGAGAAAGCGATGGCGGTGGGACTACATACTTTTCCCTATGACGAACGCGACGTATTTCCACCAGTCGAGAAAACCAAGCTGCTGTCGTTGTCGCTGCCTAACGGACGGATCGACTCGTGCTGAAGGAGGCAAAGAACAGCTCGAGCCTTCAAAATGCCTCAATAGTTCGAGAGTATCCCGTCTCAAATCATCAGGATTATAACTAGCATTGTCAAGAGGACTAATGCTTGACTCGATCTTCATCGCAAAGGGCCAGGGTAGTCCGAAGTCTGGCATGGAGGGCGAACGAGGAGGATAGAGAGAGCCAGGCTGGCGTGTGTGTGGTGATTAGCTGGCAATGAGTCCCATCCAATTGGTGCAGTACTGGTTTGGTGCCAGCTGTTCTGTAGCTAAGCGCGGGACATTCACCCCCCCCTCTTTTCTATTGATTTTCTGTAGTCATGCTCACTCGCACATGATATTGTTCCCATTCAAAGATGACGTCATCATTCGGATCTCAATCTTTTCACTGGGATACATTCTTCTACGTTATGTATAACAAAAAACGACAGTAAAATCACATTAGCAACCCCTAGTAGTCGTCTCCTCTACTGACGACCTCTTTCACAGTTGGACGTAACAGAATAGTATGCTCCTATCACCAGTCAATTAGCTACGCCTCTTAGGGAGGAAAATAAAGCTCACAAATTGTGCTGTCATGGCACCTTTCTGGTCGCATAACGGCGGATAATCCTGAACAATACCTTGGGCAACTAAATGATTCAGCTGGAGGCGCAAGGTCACATGAGATTGGAGTATCAATCAATCGAGTATGTTGCATTACCGCTAGGAGATACTTCGTTTCGCCAGCCCTGTCCAAATATCGCCTGCAGAAAGGCAACGAGCCAAAATTCTTATTAATCGATCTCAATAATGACTTGGCAGATGAAAGCCTAAGGACAGTGATCAATGTCGAACTGCACTGATCCATCTAATCACGTACCGTAAGGGAACATGGGGAGCGTCCACCTTTCGCGCATAGTGAGAGCAGTCTCCCTAGTAGCCTTGTGAGGTCATTCTCCCGGAAAGTTTAAAAGCACACTAACACTCTCAATGACGCGACCACGACCTGTGGACCCAAAGGTCTCGATCGCAAAATACTCCCCCTCTTCCATTTTTGTTTGGTCGTCGTTCTTTACCAATAGGACAGATTTTCCGCCGTGAATCTGGTAACGGTTGATCGAGTGGCCACTGAGGTTCTCAATGACTTTGACTAAACCGATGTCAAGTCTACACTTGGGCCAAGCCACATGAACGAACTCACCTCGTCTCGTTTCTCCATTGACGTCCACTTCGTAGGATTCCATCGTCTCCTGAATCGCAGCACCAACTTCTCCCAATCGTACATCTATGCCGGCTTCCTGAAAAACGGTGAGTAAGCAATAAGAGGGGAATCGCTAATAGCATACACGAATTCCGGTATTGGTTGCTTCTCGGACGGCTTCGAGGAGATTGTTATATGTCGGTTCCCAGGTAAGAGTGAAGGCTGAATCCAATATCCTCCCATTCACATGTACACCAAAGTCAACCTTCAAGACATCACCCTGTTGTAAGACTACTCAGCCAGATTAGCATTGATCAGGTGGACAACAGAGAAATGGCAATACCCAGAGTGTCTCCAGCATTAGGGGTATAGTGTGCAGCGCAGTTGTTAAGACTGACACCGGTTGGGAACCCTATCCCACATGCTAGTCCATCTTCCTCCACCAAGGCCCGCGTTGCACTTTCAATGCCCTCAACGATATCCATCATGGCTATTCCGGGCTTGATAAATTTTCGTGCGTATTTTCGAACCTGTCTATGGACCTCTGCGGCCCGTCGAATGTTCTGATACGTGACATCCGGGTCTTCCATTGCCATCCGTTCATCGTATCTTTTCTCCTCCGAAGTCGTACGCCAGTTGTTGCTATCACTAAATTAGCATAATCTCGCGAGAAGAACGATAACACGGTACCAACTCATTTTTGTATTCCTGGATTTCGCCCTCTGGATAGACACCATCTGGGAACAGCTTTGAAAGGCCAATCCGAGGAGGTTCAGTCTGCTGCTCTAGCTTTTTTTCTTTGGTTTCTTTTTTTTCTTTTTCTTCTTGGCTTCCCCTGTGGTTTCTGATCAGTGTGAGGCCGAAATATAATAACGAGATGGAGACTCGCCTGCCGGACCCGACTCAACCGGTCCATCGTCCTCTATATCTTCCGCATCATCCTCTTCATTGACTACTTTACGGGGGTCCTGCGAAGACTCGACCTTGTCCGCCCTGGTCATCGTTTATTCAAGAGAGTAAGATAGAACAAAACTGTTGATCACGTAGTCGGTTCTTTCTTACATCATCACAAAGGCTGTGCAACAGTCATTAATTGTATTGTCAAATATAATTTATTCCACTCTTAGAAAGTACTTCGTACATGCATATACAGAGAATGCACGTCATGCTACATTTACAACCAAACATACTATAGTACAATACAGAACCTCTCCTCATGGGTGTGGTTCGGACCAGACGTAAACCTTCAACAATGTCAGTAACAAACAATCAATTAACAAGGCGTGGACGATGTTGAATATGGCTGCACGCTCAGACCTCCGTTGCCTGGCAATTGCCCAAGTAACTGAGCGACAAATACATTAGAGAAGGGAGTTTCGGAGTAATTGAAACGAGTCGACATACCTATGAGCTGGTCCATTATGTCCTTGTCGCGCAATACTTCGATATATGCTAGACGCGATCTGAAAGGCCATCGTCTACCGAAGGTCCTTGCGATATGCTCGTCATTCCCTTCTGGGTACAACTGTGACACGCTGCGCATAAGTAATGGATCTCGCTTTAGTATGAACATGACACACCCGCATTGAGCAAAACTCTGAAAGCCACTCAGCTCTCCACACGAATGCTCTTCCATTCGCCTCGAACCGATGGCAGCTATAAGTTGATGAGACCGTTGACTCCATAGACAGAAGAATTTCTGAGCACCCACAAGGAGCAACGGTATCCGAACCACCCGTCTCGTCTCAGATATGACTTGGCAGGAAAGAACTCTTTTGGTGTTCCGGAGGAGGGGAATCGCAGCATGTCCGTCCCAAATGTGTTGCTCTCCCATTCCGCTATCAAGACTTCCGGCTCTTCCTTAGCCTTTCGACGCGTGATGCGCGTGAATGATCGGAATTTCTTCCAGTTGGAGGTTGACGTGAGTTCGTATTGCACCTTCAACGGTCTGCTAGTCAATGTCGTTTTGTTCGTTTTGTATTCTATGATGAGCGCCGTCTGGTCTCCAATAGCATCGAGGGTTCTTTGTAGCACGGGAGAGGAGGACTGGGACTCCAAGTCATACACGATCTCGGAGCTCAGCGATGATGAGGACGCCTTCGTTTCAGGGGTATGCATGCTGCAGAATTAGTGCACAAGGGCGTCCTAGTAGGAGTCCTAGCCCTGGCCAAGGCAGCGCATGACCTATACTTATACCGGTCGTGTATACTCACCCTGGTGAAAGGGTTCAATGCCAATTCCGTGCCCCTGACTGCGGATGTCAACGACAGGGATTGGATCTTGAATTATAATGCCCTTTGCGGATAGTGCAGGCGCGTATGCTTGGCAGCATCATATATATATATATATATATACCTATTCAAGGCAATAGTGGATGCATGTATTCAACATGTCTCTATTACGTAGCTACCAAATGATTACAGCATTATTGATCCGCTGATTGATTGCCGAGTTAACTCCCGTAGCGTCCTTCACCGTCACCTCACTCACCCTCGACCATGGGCACGGCTCAGTCGACGCCAAAAGTCACTGAACAGGACAGAGCGGTTCTAGAGTAAGTTTAGCCAGAATCGTTTATCTCCTCCAGCCACTTTATCTGAGCTAGCTTAAAGTTGCAGCGCGATAAACTCAGGCAGTATCAGAAGAAGGTATTACGTTTCCGCAGTCGCAATTGAGACGCGCTCATACATTAATACATCAGATTCAGACTGTATTGGAACGTGAGCATGAGATAGCACGACAGCATCTACGAGCAGGAAGTAAAGATCGTGCTCTTGTTGCTCTACGACGACGCAAATATCAGGAATCACTCCTCATAAAGACCGATGCGCAACTGGAATCGTTAGAACAGCTCGTATCAGATATCGAGTTCTCTCTTGTTCAAGCATCCGTATTACATGGCTTGAAGCAGGGGAATGAAGTGCTGAAGGAGATCCACCGGGAAATGAATCCAGAGAGTGTAGAGCGTCTGCTTGAGGAGACTGCGGAGGGACGGGCATATCAACGGGTGCGTCCAGCATCCCACCAAAGTGCACGGGACACTGACATATCTTCATACAAGGAAATTGATGAGATGCTTTCCAACACACTGTCCTTGGACGAAGAAGACGCCGTCCAAGCTGAGCTGCGCCAGCTCCAGGCCGAAGCGGTACATGCATGCCTCGACTCTGCGAAGGACCATTTTAACAATCTATTTTCACAGATGGCCGAGTCAACTCCTCCAGAGCCACTGCTTCCAAATGCGCCTGATGCAGAGCCTGTTCCAGGCGAGGATCATCGTGAGGGAGTCACATTGCCGCAGAAGCAAGCGAAAGTTGCTCTTGAGGCATAGCGGTGTTACACTCAGCTTTGTCCGTTGCATACGCGGCATGAGCGGAAGAGAGGGTCAAGTCGGTAATTATAACGATCTAGTAATACACTGGTACCAAGACTTTTACCAATTATCGAAATTCCCGAACCCGGTCTTTCGTTTCTTCTTCCCCTCGTCATCATCCTCTGCGACACCCTTGACTGCACTGGCCGTCTCGAGTGGTCGTTTCAGGTTCAAGTATTTGCCCACACCGCCAGCGGATGAACCATTCGCTGCAGAACCAACTTGCTTGTCGAGTCCAACCTTGACACCGAACCAGTTTATGTCGTCTCCTTCTTTCTTTTCATTTGCTTTATACGCCGTGGGATCTCCATTTCGTTCCGCCTCTGCCTTTCGTTCTAGCTTCTTTTTTAATCTGGTTTTGTACTCTTCGAAGGGGTCCTGATAAATGATGATCTCCGTAATTCGCACGGTTTTTGCTGGTCTCTCAGTGCCTTCTTTACGCGGCAAACGCTCAAGTGTATCGAGCACATCTTCTCCTCCCACCAGCTTTCCGAACACCGTATGTTTCCCGTCCAAATGCGGCGCTGGCTTGAACGTGAAGAAAAATTGTGACGTATTCGTCCCCATTCCACGGTTTGCCATAGAGACTACGCCTCTTGAATCATGTTTGGCAGCACCCTTCAAGTCGTACTCGTCGCGGAATGCACCGCCCCAATACGACTGACCACCCGATCCGGTCCCAGTGGGATCACCAGTTTGAATCTGTCGCCCATAAGAGTCAGAGGGGCAGGACATGGAGTAAATTGGACATACCATGAATCCTGGTACTAAGCGATGAAATATACAGTTGTCGTACTTTCCTTCCCTCGAGAGCATGAGGAAATTGTAGCAAGTTTTAGGTGCCTGCAGACACTAAACAATCAGCAATTATAGCGGTACACTACACGCTGCATGAGGCATCACCTTCTCGCAGTACAGCTCGAGGTTCAAGCTGCCGCCTAAACTCGTTACCACCCTGACATAGGCTCTCCGTTTTCCAACATCTGCTTCTTTGCTCTTTGACTTGGGGGGGTTGGATATTGCTTCGAACATGAGTTCCTCCTCGTCCCACAGTAATCGAGAGGTTTGTGTTACTGGATCAACGGATGTTGAAGTTAATGAAGCACCAGGCAAACCGCTGGAATAAGGCGACGTATTCCCTATTGTTCAACGAAGTCAGAAGTGACACTCTAGAAATGCTAAGATATCGATGCAACATACATGGGAGCTTCTCCTTGTCTTTCAGTGCAGCCACACGACCCGCCGGTGCTGCTTTCGAAGCAGGCTCCTTTGAGGCTTTGGCAGACTTTCTGGCCACTACGGATGCTGATGGTACGGATGCCGGAGGGAGACCGTGAGGATTTTGTAGAGTGATCACATCTTCTCTGAATGGAACAACGATCAGTGAGGATGTGCAACATATTGATAGTTAACATACTTTTTGAAACTCGTGTCACTTAGTAAGTCCTTGCCCCCTTTGATGCTCTCTGCAAGATACACGTTCCCAGTTGTCGCTATTGCCACGATGTGTGAATGCTCGCTAAAGGGCTTGAATGAAATGGGATCGTGGATTTGACCGCTAGGTTTGCGCGAATAATTCAAATGAATAAGATCATTCGGCGTGCATGGCTCTCCGGTTATCGGGTTTGTGTTATTATGCTGTCTTCAGTATCTGATTAGAAAGACGCTTTAGTGTGGCAAGATGAAAGGAATACGCACTTCAACCAAGGCAGAATATTGACCAAGTCGAAGACATTGCCCGTGCCATCGGAATTCCTCACGCACACAGGATGCTCGAAAGGCTGGAATGACAATGCACAGCAGTCAAATGGTGTCCTTGCGCCAGGATGTGGTGCTTGTTGCTTTCTAAGTTATCCCAGTCCTTGAATCAGGGGTCACATAAGACGGCAAATAATAGTGAGAGACGCACGCTTTATATCCGGATGATGCTGAGTGCTGGCCTCCGGTTGCACCAGAGTGCTCCGTATGCGTTATGTACAGTTTATCGTTGCTTCCGTGACCCATGATATTCTAGATTGAGGTCGTTACACGTGGGGACAGGCAATCCCTAGCTGTCCCGCGTGCGTTCCCACGGGCCTGCCGCGTCGTGCCGGTGATCGACGCAGCACTACGCGTTTACCGGTTTTTTAGAGCCTGTATGCACGTCGTTCTCCTCCTTCCACAAAGCGAGGATTTCTATTTTTTGTGCATATTAGAACTTTTTGGTGTATATTCCAAAACTTGTACAATTTTTTTTTGTCATTTTTCAAGAACTCGTTGAGATATGGGGCATTCCTACCCCATATCTCAAATTCATCCCATATCTCAACAATGGATTATTTTTTTGTAATTTCCTCTGACCGAATTGAGGAAAGGAGTGAAATATCAATATTCATGCACTGAGATTGGCAAGTAATCGAGCGGTTGAATTTATAAACAAGTTGCAGTTGGCGGTGTAAAACCGTGAGAGAATAGACAAGATAAGGAAAAAAACGAACACGTGATTTGATAGAAGCATGGTTGACTTTGCTTCGGACGATCTAATTTGAGAAAGAACTGCTAAATCAATTCAAAACAGGTGTTACAAAGGTTTTAATCATGTTTTTCATGCATATATGATATTAAATTAGTTTATTCTTCTAGATGGCTGGCAGAAGAAGGTCGGAAAAACGAAAAAACTCCCTCGAAAGAGCTCGTACTGTTCGACTTGCTGCTATTGGGAACGTAGTGAAAAGGAAAACCCTGAGTCGTAACCCGGCAATTCAGCAATATCAGTGATGCTCTGAAAAGAAGCGAGAGGCAACTCACCGACATGCGGAGTGTAGCAGCAGAGCAGGGGGCATCGACGACTGCCTGCAACAGGCAGTCGTTCTTCTGGAGCGAGAAATACAAATCTGTCAGCGCACCTGGAAGAGGCACAACAGAAACTTACCTGCACCACAAATAAGCTCCAGACGGCCTCCGATCATTCTTCTGGCTCAAAGCAGGATGTAAGGAATGCGCTATCCATCAGGAACCTGCGCGGATTAAACGCTTTTCTTGCTCAGATTGAGACAAGGCAGAATGAGCTTGCCAACCTTGCAGAACAAGGTCGCTTGCTGCAACTGCAGCTCAGCTCTTGCCTTCTCTTCAGCAGGCAAACATCGCATTCGGAACTGCAACACTTCCAACGCAGTGCCGTGACTCAACCAACAGAGTGCCTTCTCACTTATCGAGCACTTGAACCTGCGAGCCAGGCAGAACGACAACAAATACAAGAACAAAATCAAGAACTTAAACTCGTTATCACCGTTTTCAGGTTCTCACCTGTCAACTTTTCGCAACTTTCTCGAGCAAGAAAACGAATAAATCAGCTTTCCTCATTTAGAAGCACAGAATTGAAAGCTGTCGACTTACGGACATTCTACAAGCCTCCCTTTAGCTCCTTGGTTCATCGTATCGACTCTTGGCGCGCCATTGTCGAAATGCCATTTGATTACGGCCAAATTCTTTAAATATCTGTACAAGACGTGGGGATTAGCACAACCAAATGGCAGAAAAAGAACGATATACATACCAAGCCCACGGTCCATTGCGAGGATTATCGGTGAGGGAAACGTAGCTTCAAAGTTGCAACTTGCACATGAACTACAGTGCTCGAGAGGTGAGTTTGTGTTCTTAAAGTGGAACAACAAAGACTTACCTCCACCTTCACAGGATTTACTGGTGGGCAACGACCAACAAGAATCAAAACTCTGGTCGTTCTTTTGTTACGCTGAACAAATCGAGTAGCGAGCACAATTTTCTCCCAGGTCTTTCACAAGACCCAAGTTCATCAGATACCCGTCGGTTGTTCGCTTTGGAGAGGTCCGGCTGTCACAAACCATCGTGCTGAAACGCAAGTCAGAGGTGATACCCAGTTTATGCCAGGACTTGGTGACTTCGATTGCGGAGGCAGCAGAACTTCTGCCTGATGATATTCTCTCGCCCTCAATCTGGAACGCAAGACCATGCTGAGGATCAGAAGGCAAACATCGCCTTCGCCTCTTGGAAGAGCGAGACATCCCTGCACCTGGGATGTGTTTATTCAATGCGAAGAGCAACGTATCAATTTGAAGAACGAGAGGATATGATTCAAGAGCTAGGAGGTGATTTAGTATGGGCCAGTCTAAATGATGAAGAGAAACAGGTGCAGGAATAAACCAGAACAAACTAGCGAGACACTTGTCGAGTGTTTCTTTCCGTCGCCACCGGTTCTTGCTGTTTGTATGGAGTTGCGGTATGCACAAAGACCTGAATTTGCGGTGAAAGGAGAGATTCAAATCGTAATGAGTGGAAAAAGTATCAAATCTCACCTCGAATCTGCAAAGGACAACCATCCTTCGATTCTGAAGCAGACGACCCTTTTGATGACGATACTGTCAAATGAAAGTCAGAGAAGAGGGCCCGGAATGTCGTTAGATGTGATGGGAGTCGTTGAAACCACATTGACAAGAAAGGTCAGACTATTTTCAGCTGGATCTATTCTATAGGTACTTACTCGAGTCTCGCATGTTTACACATGTAGGGCAACACCATGTCTTTCGACCATGCTACACACACATTTGGACGGCCAATTTTGTTTCCTCACGTCCAATACCCGGTTGATGATCTCGATGCAGCAGCGGAAATCCTGGCACGGTTGGATTTCTCGACTTGTACAAAAGGGTCCGATTCTCGAAGGAAAAACCTGGCTTAAACAATCTTGAAGAAAACATCAGCGGGGCACTGACAGACGAACCAACACTCACCGAGCTTGCATGCCAGCCTTGTATCGAGAGGCTGTATCTGTCCCTTTTGTCTCTGAAATTATGCAAAGCCTTGAGGCCGTCATGCATCGATCTTGCCCTCTGCTACAGAAAGTTCAGGATCACATCAAGAAACTTATTGACTCACCTGACATCCTTCTGTCAGCAAATCCTGACTGTCAGAGGGCGTTTTCGTGGAAACGATTTGGAACTGCCCTGATGCAATCAAAGCAATTACATTACTCATTACCAATCGAGGCTCCCCAAGCTGAGAGCCCTATTCAGGGCCTTTCTTATGGGGGCACTGGCTACGTGGGAGCGGTTCTCATCAGAGTTCAAAGCTGATGGTGCAATTGCCTAGGACTTACCGAAGAAGAACTATGGTCTTGCCAGGCACAAACGACCTGGAATGAAAATGCCCTCGGCGCATAAGGGTGTTTTCTCGCCAAATGGTACAATAAAACTATTCAATTCCTTATTCAGATATCGACGCAATGACACCGAAAATTTTATTGAGGAAACTTACTTGGGGAACCGAATCTTGTCGACGAGCGATTATATACGGGACTCGACGTCTTGATAAGGAATGTGAGAGAGAGTCAGAGGTGCGCAGGGAGAGGACAGAAAGAACAGCCCAACGGAAGGCCGCCCGCGAGAGGAAGCTCAGGGAGCTTCCCATTGTGCAGTGGACCGGTCAGGTAAAAGTCTTAATTCCCTAGATTTGAAGGATCAGCTGGACAAACTCAGAGGAATCGAGAACAACATACTGAGTATACCGGCAGCTGGAGATATAGGAAACAAGGCGAGCAGGCTAGAGTTTCTGCTCGATGCCTTGGACCGGTGCATTGCTCATTGTTCTGGGAAGCTGATAGTTGTCCGAAATCGTAACCAGTAATTGTAACTAGTAGTTGGACAGTCTTGATATTCACAGTGACGTTAATAATCTCCTTCACACGAAGTATAAAGCAGAGAAGAACGTGTTGAGTGTCATCTGCGTTGTCGACTATTCAAATGACGCTTGTAGAGCCAAAGCGATATATTGAGTATATGCATGACAAGACCTCCAGAAAAACTGAATATTTGTTGATTTCTGTACTTCAGTATGTAGTATACGCCGAATACAAGAGTTTATGTCAATGAGAAAGCTAGTATTGGGTGACAGGGGTAACGTCGTTTTCAGAGAAAAGCGGTAAACGCACAAAGTGATTCATAACCTTTTTTGGTAATTTTACGAACTCCGCTTGAAAAAAAATGGCACGCGCGTCACTTAGGAATTGCGCGTCCCCATTACACGGCAATCGTGAATTGTACCCAACTTATGTACATATTAGGTCATGTGACTGTCGATCAACGAAGATCGGCGCGACGTCCATGATGGTTGATCCACTGCACTAGCGGCCTGCCCAGTCCCATAATGTCGCTCGCAGAGGTTACTAGTAGATGTTATCAATCCGGAATCGGGGCGCGCAAGGTACTCCTGGTGTCCATTCATCCTTCTGCATGCTAAAATATCGCGTGTTTCCAGTGGGCGCAAATGTGTCGTGTTGTTAAGTCCAGAAGTGGCTTACCGGATTTCGAGTCGCAATGCGAGCTTAGCAGTACGGCAACGCAAAGTCCTCATATAATCCTACGCGTATTGACTTCTGACTCGATATCTGCTAGATGCTGTGCTAGATTTGCTCAGTCTGTATCCGGCAGACACGCTCCTCTTCTCCTACATGCAGCACAGTCTACATGATAATGGGCTGCTTTCGCTCCCTACCTTCGTCTTTTCGCTATTGGGAGGTACGAAGGTAGCCAATTTGCACGACACATCCACCCTGGGTATGCTTTGCCGACTTATACAGGAGGAGCATTTCGCTTCGGCTTTGCCTCCGGAACAATCCTTACTCAGTGTACAGAATGCATCGACGTCCAAAGTATTGGAGCTAGTACTGGGTGCTCTGGGTTTGCTCCGCGCATCATATTCGCTCCCGACATCTTCATTTCATGATCCTATTCCTCCCGCCTCGCAACTTGTTATGCTTTTACTTTCATGTGTCAGTGACATGACCTCCGTAACCAGTACCCAAGCAAGGCAGCTCTTCGTGGAGGTCAACGAGATTCTTGGAATGTTCCAACTAGTTGGTGAACTCAGAGCTGTTTTGGAATCCTTCTCGCTGTCTCTGAGCTTGATCCTGGGGGATGACGCAAAAGTGGCTCAAGAACTGCAACAAACTCAATCGCTCCAGCTTGCTTTGGGCAAGGGTGATGTATTTGGTCCGAACTCTGAGACGGACATTGTGTCATGTAGTTTGATTATCAGACATCTGGTGTGTATATTTGCACCAAGTAAGTGACTACTGTTGATCACTTACGTTACCTAGGTAGAAAACAGGATCACACCGTTTGGGTCTGGAGCACCGATGGCCGTCACGGTACTTGCAACCGCATTCCGATGGACATCGTGGTCCCCAAGAGTATTTTGCACTCAGTTGATCATCGCTGCTATATCCATACTTGCACAGAATGGTGGGCACCGTGGCAACGAGGCTATCTGGCGTTCTTTTGTAATGACACGGGTGAGGTTTATGTCTAGTCTTGTGTGGCCGTAGACTGAACGTGGTCATCAAGCTAACACACTTACTCGGCGATGTCGAGCAAGTCATGAGCAGCGAGCCAGTTGCTGACTCCGATTGGGTAAGTCTTCGTGTTGATGATATTCTCTGTGTGTAATCTGAACCAAGAACGTAGCGAGGAGCTGTCCAAACCGCGTTGCTCTTTGTACAGACTCGCACCGATGTGTTGAGTCAGTGCGATGCAGCCCTATCATTGAAGAATGCGAACGATATGAATGTGGATACTTCGGAAGGGTAAGCATGTCCATGCTCCAACCTTTGGACAAACTGCAACTAAACCAGCCAAGCAGTGGACGAGTCTTGTCGAGTGTTTCTTCGTCGTTCTTTTCATCTTTAGTACAGTATTTTGCGTATCGGACAAATCTAATGGACAACGTAACTCGAATGCTGCTTAGGACGACCATCGATTCAGGCCTCAATACGATACTGTCAAATGAAAGTCAAGAAAGCGGAATGTCGTTAGATGTGAGTCGTTGACCATATTCTACTCTTACCATTTTGATGACAATATATAGGCTTACATCGAATCACGCCTCGTTTCTGAGGCAAACAACGAAGAAGCACTGCTTTCTTTTGTTCGTCGGGCGCTTGATGACACGCCCAATCATCCACAGATATCTCGACTTGTACAAAAGGTCGGTATGCTATTAGTAGGGTCCAGACACTCTCATAATCATATCTCAGCGAGTCGAATTTCTGTGCCAGCAATATGACGTAGATGGTCTCGGAACACTATGCAAAGTCTTGAATGCTATCGATCTTGCCATGGATATCATCTCTCTTCACGTGAGAATCGACGATATTCTCGTTCCTTCCCTCGTTTTCGTGGAAGATTTCGACTGTGAATCAGTTGGTATGCCTCAGATCATCTGTGGGCTTGCCCGTCGCCTGATTATTCCTACAGGTGACCCTCAAACTGCGCTCGAGTACCTAGGAAACGTCATTCTATTCTTACAGGCAACCCTGGTAAAATACCGGGTAAAACTGGTTCTCGCTCTACAAAATTAACCGAGTCTGACCAATTATTTTAGCTTTCTTCTCGAGTAATCACACTTGGGGACCGAATCTTGTCGACCGATTATTTACTCTCAACGTCTTCAGTGTATC
The DNA here is from genome assembly GCA_024712875.1 of Inonotus hispidus. Taxonomy (NCBI): domain Eukaryota; kingdom Fungi; phylum Basidiomycota; class Agaricomycetes; order Hymenochaetales; family Hymenochaetaceae; genus Inonotus; species Inonotus hispidus. The sequence continues at coordinate 2,444,417 of CM045714.1, read as the reverse complement.
GAATGTCGTCCTTAGGCCCGGAGGAAGTAAGCGTCGTGAAGGCATGGTCAAAAGCTCTCTTCGACACCAGCAGTGAAGGTATTGAGGATAACATACTCAGGTAAGTCGAAACCACCTCTTCGCAGATTCACTCACTCAACGTCTACCAAGAACAACCAAGCCAAAGACGCTGATGAAAATCACTGCAACGTTAATTCTGCAAGCATGCAACGCTTGCGCGGGTCGTAGAATGGACGTGGAGATGCTGAAGAATGGAATATCGTATTTCACCGGGCCGCTATTGAATTGGACGCTTGTAGGCGGGATTAAAGCTCTACTGCGCGACATTCTGGAGAAAGAGTACGTTCGGACGTACAACCAAGTTACGAGTAGTTCTCATCCCCTCATTTTCAGCTTCAACGCTCCTGTCCACCTGGATGTATTTCGAACACTCGCCGAGTCGCCCTCTTGCCCAAGGACTGTGCTCAGTCTTACTGGCCACGGCATTCTGGCGCTGGTAGCTGATCCAAAAGCATCAGAGTTTGAGAACAAGGCACCGAATTCCTCTTTCAAAACTGCGAATCTTCGGAAAATAGCGAGCGAGGCCCTGGGTTTACCCGTCACAGGTAAATTCCCTTACAATCTTCTCCGGCGTTGAACCTTATCGCGTCATTTCAGAAGCGGCTGACGTGAATTTGGATTCCCTATCGGTCACCTCGACACACTGGCTTGATCAGCCACGGAACGCTATACGTAACTTCTTTAGCGCGGCTCGTGCAGGAAAGGCTCCTGCCTTCGATGTTGGACGATGCGTTGCAGTACTCGAACCGACTCGTTTCCTCCGATTACTCTGGGACGAACTGGATACAGCTGCCCAATTGGGTGAGCTTGAAATAAGTAGGAGGCTGGCGACGTATGTCCTGCTCTGTCCACCCGCAGCAACGGGTGCTGGTGCTGGACGTACACCACCTCTTCTGCCAATTTTCCTCAGCAACACACTTCATGGTCTACTCGGCAGATTAGATTCACGGGCACCTACAGAGAAGACAATAGGTGTTGAGCTGCTCGTCGCCATTATTACATCCTCCCTTACAGGGCTTTTACACCTCGAATGGGCTTTACGCGTCCTTGCTTCAGAATCGCAAGCCGAACGCTACGCATATCAACCGTCCGTCACCGTAGCGCGCAGGCTAGCTACAGATTTAAAAAGGAGCAGGAGTCTCTCAGCCACTGTCGTTTTACAAAGACTTTCTTCATCACCTTCGTTTGTGGCCAATTTTCCGATGATGGCAGCATGAACACCGAGAATAATACACCATTCATTACAAATCGCAGGGCAAGGCTGACAATATGTATGACGTTTATTTACACTGAATGGAGACTTCCAATCCAGCATATTCTTAGACGTTGTGAAGCAACCGTCCGGAGACAGCGGGCGAGAGGCTCTTTTGCACTGTATGTTCATTAGACTGTCGGCGGAGGAGGGGGCGCTGCATGTTGTGCGGTGAAATAAGTGATAAAAATATTGCAATCATTCGTAGGACTTACGGCAGCATGAGTGCTCCGAGGGGTTGCAGTCCTTTTGGCCAGGAGGACACACTACCAAGCAACATGAACCGTTCAATGCCGTCTATTGAGTTATATCACACATTAGCTAATTGCATCAGTGCAACGACTCTAATAGACTCACAGCATCCGAAGCTGATGTCTGAACATGGCGGGAGGTTGTATGATACTCGGGCTGGATGGTACTCGAGTGGATGCCCCTGTCGTGCAATGCACTGCGTATTTCGGTGGCGACTTGCATGAAATCATGCGAGCGAGAAGCGAGGACATGCACAGATGCCACAACCTTCGACTCAGATAGCTGCCAGATGTGAAGCTCGTGCACATCTTGAACACCATCTACGCCGCGAATTGCCTCGTCGACATCTTGCAAAGATATACCCGATGGAACGCCTTGGAGAAGAATGAACGAGGCGCTTTTCACTAATGTGATTGCAGAGGTTAGAGACAGCAAAGTATAGACCGAGAGAAAAACCCACCAAGCGGTAATGCCGAAGAGAAAATAATGCAAGTGATCACAAGGGAAATAATTGGATCAAAGTAGTACTTCCAGCTCAAATCCGTTAGCCAGATGACTAGACCTGTAGCAATGACCCCAATATTGCCGAGAGCATCACCCATGACATGCAAGACAAGAGCACGCATATTCATGGATCCTTGAGAGTGTCCACCGGAGCGCTTAGTTTCACCTGAATGCGAACTGTAATTCTGAGTCGCTGGGAGGTCGGCCGAAGATTGCGCAGCGCTAATTATGTCGTGATTGCCTAAGAGTGGCGTCGACTCGGATACGCTTCGACTATTAGACTCGACAGATTCGTCATCCAAATTCTTGGGTCCAAGGAAACGGCCCACCCGATCGGGCTTGTATGAGTGCGATACAACATCCCTTGTAGGAGATGGCGAACGAGCTCTCTGCAATTCCTCGGCTTGATGAAGAACATATGTACGCATGGCAGCCGGGTGCCCATACACCGAGCCGGCGCGTTCTCGGCTCCGGCCTCGCTCATCTTCTCTCGTTGGAGTGACGCTGCCACTTGAAATTGCACTTCCCGCCTGTTCTAGTTGTCCTGGCGTCATGTTATGCTTGCTCGAATGGTGCTTGTCGTCATGTGAATGATCATGCTCTGACAACAGATAAGATAAGGTAAGGTACTGAATGGAAGGCGCAATGCATCACAGATGCAAGCTGACCGTGGAATAAGAATAGGCCGACAAAATTAGACATCAAGCCCAGTGAGCCAACAATCACAATGAGTTTGGGGTTGGATACCTCTGCAAAATTCGTTTAGTCGATGAAGAAGCGAAAGATCCTCGCAGACGTACCAGGAGTGCTGAAAAAGCGCTGGATAGCTTCCATGAAGATGGAAAAGCAGAGAGCAAGGAGGAATACGCCATTGATGAGAGCGGCAAGGATCTCGGCCCGATGCCATCCGTAAGAAAACTTTGTATCTACATCATCAATCGTCTGCCCCGTGAGCTTGAAGGACCATTAGTATGCGTGAACCAGCGGCAGCTGCACTGAAAGACATACTTTGATTGCATAAAGGCCGACACCCAGGCTCAAGATATCACTGAATAGAAGAGTTAAGATGTATGGTAGTACGATAATGCCAAAAGTCCAACGCACTTGAGCATGTGGAAACTGTCTGCAACGAGGGCGAGTGAACCGACAGCATAACCTACGGGGATACGCTTAATCCATAGCAAGACAGCAAACTGGACACGAACGCACCGGAGATGAGTTCGATGAAGAAGAACACGAGGTCGATTACAAGGAGAATAGATATCCTGGCTGAGCGCGAGATACTCCAACCCATTGTGGGTGGTAATCAGAACTGAGTGGAGGACTGGAAGAGGGGACCTGGAGTGGAGGGATGGTGGTCTGTTTTATATGTAAGCAGGCGGGCCACGGCAGAGAGCTTCCCTTCCGAATCCGCGCCGACGGAGTCCTTCCTCACGTGATGTGGCAAACTTTTTGTTTGCTCGCCGTGCAGCCGCACGGACTTCTCCTCTTTTTTGCAGAAAATCTCTGGAAGGACAATGGCAACATCAATGGCGGCAGCGATCGCTGCCACAATGCCTGCATCCACGGTGACCGCCGTCGCAGTGCAATCGACGCACGAGGCCATTCCACCGTCAATGTCAAAAGTGATTGATATTGAAGCTGAGATCCCCATTACAACCGTCCAGCTGGATGCCTTGGTATGTAGTTCACTCATCCACTATGGCGTGCAATAATCTCATGACATGTTACTTTCAGGTCGTCTCAAAGATTGTTAAGCATGGTTCTGAAGTGCAAGGCTCAACCCCTGCGCTCGGGCTGCTCATTGGCATCGATCTTGATGGCACGCTCGAAATATCCAATTCCTTCCCTTTGCCTCACGTCAGCGACGAGGACGAAAAGGCAAATAAATCTCTAGCGCGTTATCAAACTTCAATGTTGCGTTCCCTCAAGGAGGTGCAGGCAGACGACGCCATCGTCGGTTTCTACCAATCAAACTCCCTGGGAGCGTTCTTCAAGCAGTCGTTGCTTGAACTGCAAGCCATTCATCAAGAGAAATTGAGACATGGTGGAATAGTCGTTGTACACGGTGCGCGGTTAATTAATCATTAGAACTTGTATTCATTTCTTCGGTTCTTGCTTCGTAGACATTGTCCAGGCGTCTCACGGGAACCCGACCTTCCACGCTTTTAGGCTGACTAAAACCTTTCTACAAGCCTTTCGGGCTGGCAAATTTAACAGTCAAGGGTAAGGTTCTCCTCCTGCCCTCATTCATACGCGTTACTCAACAATCTTCTACAGCCTTATCGAACGGAGCCTAACTTTCTCCTCTATCGTCGAAGAGATCCCACTCCGAATACGTACTAATCCACTAGCGAGCGCGTTCCTTAACACGCTTACTTCTCCCACTCGATTGTCTCCGTCAGTTCTTTCGGGTATCTCCCCTTTGCCGCAATCATCTGCAGCGCTACCACCGTCCTTCTCCTCCCTAGACCTCGACTCACGCTCGCTGACGTCGAACCTTTCGTCAGTGCTTGACGCACTAGATGACTACAAGACGGAGGAAGGCAATCTTGCCTACCTGCAGCGACAAATTACCCGCGAGAAGGCACGTGCCGAAGCATTTGTGCAAAAGCGCCGGGAGGAGAACGCGCTCCGTGTCAGCCAGGGTCTCGCGCCGCTACCGGAGGAGGACGTAAGCCGTCTATTCAAGGTTCCGCCTGATCCAAGTCGCCTCGAAAGCACACTTCTACTCGGACAAATTGACGCGTACTCAAAAAGCCTCGCTCAGGGTGCGAGTGTTAATCTTGTGAAAATGTATGCCGCGAATGGGGGTAGCGGTGCATAGATTCATAATCATTGTAGTCTTCAGTCTCATATTAAGTAATGTATCGATGGCAACTTTCTACTGCCTGGCATGTGTTCCGTTTGTTGAGAGTTGATATCTGGCCAGTTTCAATCGGATGTCGAGACCACTTCACATCTTTTCGTTAGATGAGCGCGAGACCCAGCTCACACTTTTCGTCGAACTATGTACGGAACATGAGACTAGTCGAAAGTAACTACAGATACCAAAGTGCCTCTTGACATACGTAATAAACAGAAATATCCCTAGCTCCTGCGCGTCAGCGCAGGAGGGCACATCGCTGAGGTGTCGGATAAGAAAAAGCAAAAAGGGCATGAATCACCTCAAAAAGCACAAACAATGGTATCGGACATTCATGGTGACGTCGGGGTGGAAGGAATGATCAAGAGAATATTGTTGGAGTCCGTAATTTGTGCAATTGCGGGTATTTGACTAAGAGGTTTCCAGTAATAAGAGAAGGGAACCGAGATACAACGCGAATCCCACGAATTTCCTCGTTTAGGCCCAAACCCAGGTTATATCCGGAAGACGGCCAACAGAAAAGTCTGCTAGATCCTGTACAGTGAAAATTGGTTGAGACGCTATCGCATCACAAAAAGTTCGCTTAACATACTGAGAAAGCCGAGGGACTGAAATCCAAGTCGAGGAGGGCGCAACCTTCGCAGCGGTCGACAATCTGTACCGTCGTGCTCTTGCCCTCATCTAGAAAGAAGTTAGACAAATAAAGAAATTGCTAATAGTGCGGCAGTAAACACACAGGTAACTCTAACTTGTCTGCCACAGATAGGGTTTTGATTCGGATTTCCGTTCGCGCCACTAAGGGAATTGATCAGCTAGACATTTGCATATTCAGCAACGAGTACGTACGGGACTTGATCAAAGAGCAAGTGAGAAACGGCCGCGATTCTGTCGTTACCGCTATTTGTAATACCACAGGCACCAAGTCCAATGTCGTAGAAAGTACCTGCAATTGCGGGTTGTCAGCGACTACCTTGACTTTGACTGAAGAAGTGGGGAAACAAGGCATTACCCTGTCCGGTATGAGTGCCGGGCAAGAACGACGCTAGATCTCCTCCTAGATTGCTGTTGCCGTTGCCATTGCTGTTGTTATTGTTGTTGTCAGAATCGTTGTTGGCCGGAGGGGAAGGAGCAGGTTCGGGAGCCTGGGTTGAAGTCGGTTCCGGGGTCGGTTCAGGGGCCGGGGGCGGGGGCGGCGTCGAAGTCTCCGGGGGAGGTGGGGGCTGGCTTGAGGAAGAAGCCTCAGGAGGGGCTGAGGCGACTGCTGCTACAGGCTCGAGGGAGGAAGAGGGGATTTCTACGGATGTGGACGAGGGAGCAGCTGAGCTTGACTGTGCCCTGCAACGTCCCGTGTCACCCCGCTTGCGCTTGGGTTTGACAAGCTTGACTTCGCGACCGTAAGGACCAACGGCGGGAGAAGCGGCAGGGGCAGCCATACGAGCTGCCAGAGCATGGTGATCGTGAGGAGTACGAACGACATGAGGGGTAGCGAGGGCAGAAACAGAGAGTGCTGCGGTGAAAAGAACGAGTAATTTGGTTAGAGACGACATGAGTAGGGAGTGAGAGGCAGTCGAGGAGCAGTAAAGAATGGGTTGAGAAAGGATGAGGAAGGGATGAAGGAAAGGATGACTAGCCGCAAGGGGAGAGAGAGAGAGAGAGATGGACGGTGATGGGGAAGAAGAAAAGATATATTGTATAGGGCCGGACTATAATTTCTTGACACTCGAAATTTTCACACGGCAACGGGCACGGCACTCACTGCCCTCGCCCTCGAAGAGAGAAATTGATCGCTCATTCACGTCCACAGTCTCGTCTCATTTCCCCGTCATAGATCAAACACCGCTCACCTCTCTTGTTCTTTGCGCCGTGTTCGTCTCCATCCGTCTCGTCCTCCCCCATTTTCATCAAGGGTCCAGACACTTGAACGGTCTTGGCTCGCCCATGTTGGAATTTCCGACGGAAGCAGGCCTCTATAGGCATTTTCAGGGTTCCTAAGAAAACTCGTACGCGTCCACTTGGCTTGGCACGTGACATATACTCACGACGCGTCGCAGCCGATCGATCGAGCGGAGATTCAAATACACCATTTCTCATTCTTCATCGTAGCGCAAATATCCCGTACGATCCACCTGGGAGTGCCAGCCATGATCCCACAACTTGTTTTTGTCCTCATTAGCTCGTCGCACCAAGTCCCCTCCTTATCGTGCTCGTGCAAACTCCCTCTGGGCCTGGGATACTTCAAGTTCTCCCTCTCTAGCATATCCGTCGCTAGTTTCGACGTTTATTGATAATACCATCGAGATACTTTCGTTTGCGAACTACTTGAGTGGGACCTCTCCGTAAATAGGCTACTGGAACCCGCAAAGTCTCCGAATCTGGAACTGAGCAAACCTTCCCGCCCAGCACCTCTCAATGTACGTGCATGAGGTTGCCGGGGAGAGTCACGCGGTTGCTTTGCATGGACAGTTGCATCAATCCGTGCAATACTGGCCTTTATTGCATGTCCCTCATCTGGACTCCTCTAGGTGCAATTCAGCAATGTTCCACATTGGCAAGTACATAAATCTATTCTTCAAGTCCCATACTACGTGCAACTTTGGACTTGAGTCCATCCCGGCAGAGGTGAGTGCATCCGACTCCTACTGTGTCGCAATAATTCACATCCTAGCCGGTTCTAGCGTTTCACTCGTCGAATATTCTTCCAGTACTCCCGGTTTCCAATTAACTTGGATAGATTGCAGCTAGTATGAGAGGGGCGCTTAAGCTTCTTCTCTTCTATTTCCTTATTTCGTACAGTCACGCGCTTCTCACTCCTAAGAACTATCGCCGACAACACAGGACCGCCTACCTCGTCAATGAAAGGGACTTTACGCCAGAACGGCGACATGCTGAAAGATTTGAGCAGCACAATGTGAACGACGAGCCAGAAAGCTATGCGACGCAAATGTACGAAAAACGGGAAGTCCAGCACTGCGCCCGCTCGCTAGGCAAAAGGTGCAGAATCAGACCAATCAATCCTGACTCCTGGCATACATTGGATCCATCTCAAGGGGATAATCACCCTTCATGGACCGAAACAGGTCACGATGGATCGCAGACCACGGAGGCAGGTGACTCATATCAGAGGGGCGGCTTCCAGTCCCAGGGTTATTCCTACGCGGCAGGTGGGCATTACTCGTCCAGCGGGACCACTTCGTCTGTGAGCGGAAGCTACAATGCGCACAGCTGGGGGGATTCCAGTCACGGCCAAGGCTATAACAACTCTGTGAGCGGCAGTTACGACTCGTCCGACGAGAGCAACCAAGCTTCTGGTGGAGTTTCCGGGAGCTTTGCTTCTTCATCCCTATCAGGCGCCTGGGACTCTGATCCTGATGGCGATGGGACTTCAACTGGATTCGGTAATGAGGACAACTGGTTGACCGATTCCGTCGGCGACCCTGGCTCACTAACTGCTACTGGCGGGGATGCACTGACGACAGGCGAGAATGGGGAGTTTGATACTGACCTTGGTACCGCTACAGGTGATGCAGGAGACTTTGGGACCCAGACTGGGGGTGGCGCTGACGGAACCGCAGCGAATACGGCAGAAAGTGGACCATCAGAAACGGGCGATATTGATGAAACAGTGGGCACTGGTTCTCAAACTGGCGGAGCCCCAGCGCCTGGACCTTCTCAAACTGGCTTCGATAGTACCACAGGAGATACCGACGACATCAATCCTCAAACTGGTGGGGACGGATTTGCCACAGATGGTTCTGGGACAGCGGCTGGTGACCCTGGAGCGTCGCAAACGGGCTCGGATGGTGATCCCAGTAATACAGGCAGCTTCGGTAGTGCTACAGATGGTCCGGAAGACTCCACCTTGCATACTGACGAGGACGGATCTGCCACAGATGGTTTCCTACAGAGACAGATGAATCTGAGGCATCACAAACGGGCCTCGGTACTGCTACAGAAGGCACCGACGACTTCAGTTCTCAAGCTGGTGGGGAACGAACTTGCTACAGATGGTTCTGCTACAGCGACAGGTGATTCTGAAGCGTCACAGACGGGCTTTGGCGGTGGTACCAACGGCTTCGGCAGTGCTACGGGAGGTGTCGGCGACTTCGATTCTCAAACTGGTGGGGGAGAGTTTGCCACAGATGGTTCTGCTACAGCGACAGATGAATTTGGAGCGTCACAGACGGGCGTTGGTGGTGCTACAGACAGTCTAAATGGCTTTGACTCCCAGACGGGAAGCGGAGCACATGAAACTGGCGGAGCTTCGGCGACGGATGGTGGTGAATTCGCTGCATCTTCAAACGCAGCTGGTTCTGGTTCCTATGACGGTTACGAAATGGGCAGCCACGGATGGTCGTCGAACTCTTCGAGTCACTCGAGCAGTGAATCGAGTGAATGGAGCTCATCAAGCAACTCAAGCAGCCACTATAACAGCAGCGGTGGTAGTTATAACAACGATGGTGCGCATTCATGGAACTCTGAATCTGGCGGGTATCATACTGCCGGTAGCTATTCTGGCAGTCATGAGTCGTATGCATCGTCAGGTAGCGCAGCGGCAAGTGGTAGCTACAGCTGGGTTAGACCTGGATCTGGTTACGTCTATGGTTCTGGGTCTGCTTCTGGATCTGGGTCTGCTTCTGGTGGAGATGCACCCCTACCAACCTGGCTCGCGGGCTCACCGAAGAACGATACTGCAAGTACATCAGACATCGAGGATCACGATTACTGTGCTTCTGAAACCGGCTCTGCGACATATTCATCTACCACTGAATCCGACGTTGGCGAAACGACTGGAATTACCGACGAGTCCTACAGTTCTGCGGATGACTCTGAGACTATCGCCCCCACTCAACGCGATACTATCCTAACAGGAGTCGCTGGCACTGAGACCCAGCCATCCGGAACGTCGAATCCATCAGCCACCGAAGATCCAGCTGCTGCCGCTTCGGCTACTGCTGCCGCATCGGAACCCTCGGGAACGGAGCTTCGGGGACGCTTCGGAGCCCTCAGCGTCCGCGAGTAGCGGTAGTGGAGATGCTGACAGCTACTTGGCTGGTACAAATAAAGGTGAAGGAACACACTATGAGCCAACGGATCCGGGTGCCTGTGGAATGATGAACACCGACGAGGACCTAGTCGCCGCTCTCCCTTTTCACAGTTCGACGGATATCCAGGTGGTCCTTACAGCAACCCGAACGAGAACCCAATCTGCGGGAAAGAAATGATTGTGACACGTGAGTCGCTTTCTATTTTTCTATTTACAACGTACAGAACGAATTGACTGATTTGTTTTAATCAGATGGGGGGAATTCCGTGACGGTTGCGGTTGTAGACAAATGTGCGGGATGCGTGGAAGGAGATGTTGACTTGACTATGGCCGCATTCCGCCAGTTGGACGCCCTAGTCGACGACGTGAGCAACGATCCGGGTAGAATCCCTATTGAATGGGAATGGGCATAAACTAGTCGCAGGGCGACAACTTCTCCAATTCCAACGACACGATAAATTATGGGACTCACTTCGCCTGCACCTCTTCTCCTTTCTTGTCGTTCAATAGTTCATGTTTCCTTAACAGACATCGATGTACAATACGTGCAGCGTGTAAGAAATACTATTTTCTGGACTGCATCAAGGTCGATTTTGTTCATTGTTCGGAGTAAGCTCTGACGGGGTTTAATTTGAGGATCGTCATAGTTAGTCCTCGGAGCATACGTAATAATACAAAAGCAATTTGTAAATGATTTGAAATGTCCTGATGCAAAATGAAAAAAGAAATAGTGAAAGGTCGGGAAGGAATAAATATTGACAAAAGGGAGAACGTACATAACCCAGGCGTGATACAGGGATAAACGGCATCGAGAGGACCATGAATGAATGTTATCGAGGCAGAATTTGGTGAAAGTTGGAGTGGTACTTGACTTTTTCGATAATGCGAAAGAGGCTGATGAAAAGATTGGAGCAGTACATAACCAGGCCGAGGAATACAAGGCAGATAAGAACGACCTGGTTATCACATAAATAATCGCCTGGTTGTCCCTCGCCACGACCAAGATTGGGATTATCAGGCATTGTCCGCGGAATCTCATTGTACCATGACGTAGCGGACTCGGGGGCACATCCGATCGGAGATGTGAAGAAATTATCAAAACAGAGAGAAAGAGCCGCGGACCACATGCATATAAAGAATGTTTCGGAAAGAGTGTGAAAGAGCTTTCCAGAGGTTCGCCAGAGGCCAAGAGGCCGACCAAAGTATTCGAGCTAAACGAAAGAAAAGATGAGTGAGATATCCGGCAGCCGAGCTGAAAGTACCTACGTATATCGCCACCATAACATGTACAAGAGTGGGTGGTGCGAATATGATTACGAGAGTCCTGCGCGTAAAGCCATAAGCACAACGTCGTCATCATGCGGTTTATCAGGACATACGGGGAGCTACCAACGGCACCCATGACATTAAATCTTTGCTCCTTCTGTCGGATCTTTATCGCCTCTGCGAGAGCGGCAGTGGTCAATGTAATGTTGATAACGCGAAACAGCTACACAAAGCCCTTCAATCAGAATAGAAATAGCTGCGGCGTAAGGAACCCTACGTACTAATGGTACATAGTTGTTCAGAAGAATAAACATCCTCAATCGCTTTCTGCGCCGGTACCATTTAGACCGTTCCGCGCCATTGGGAGGGTCATCGGAACCATTGCCATTAACAAAGGAGCCTTGGCGGGAGACTAAATTACTCCCGTGGCTGCCCGAGTCACCCTCCAAGGATTGTCGCGCCCGCGCAGACCAAGGCGTTTCCCAACCTGGTGTACGATTCTGGGAGATAGTAAAGGGTGCTGATGTAGATGGAAGTGGTATATGGAATCCCCAGCTGCGACGATGTCCTTCACTTTCGCCATCAGTTGGGGAATCGGGAGGTTGGTCACTCTCCGTTGGCTTCGATTGCCTCATGCGCTGAGTGCCTGCAAGCCAAGTGGACCTAGCGCGATCTTTGATAGGGATAGGACGATCCCGCTTCTCACTAAAGCTTTCTGATTTTGAATGAGAATGAAAGGAAGACCAATTGCGTTTCTCGGAAGTGAATGGCTGTGGCGGGACTTGAGCGCGACCTCGACGTGTGAACATCCACCATAGCGGCTCGTCTTGCTGTCCATACGGGTGCTGGGCAGTCTGATTAGATGTAGATGCGCTATCACTCAAAGCTGATTGTGAGGGGCGGGGATTGAGGGTATTGGCGGGAGTTGAGGATGAGGGATGAGAAGGCTCGACAGGGGAAGGAGGTTCGTCGTGTGCCCACGCTAGAAGGAAACACAATAATAGAACAAGTAATGAGCACGGTCGTCATCGATATCAATATGATATATGCATACGAGGAGCTGTGATTATTTTACGGAGTGAAGATGGAGGGGCATTCTGGGTGTGTTGACTACGTGCGCTCTGGGATTTTGCGAGACTGGACACGGAGGGACTAGCAGCGCGTAAGTCTGGAACATGAGAGCTCATCTGAGACTGGCGATGGCGACGAGGGGCGACTGGGCGCGGTGGCAGACGGACGGAGGTGGCGAGAGGGGGGGGGATGAAGAAAGAAAAAGAGGAGATTAGGGGAGATATATAATTCACAAATCAAAATAGGAATAAAAGTGACGCGCACTGGTAGTTCAAGTTAATTATTGACTTTGACCGCAGCCATCACGTACTCAGTCTAACACCCAATCCCATGGACGACGCTCTCCCTTCAATCACTTCGAACCCAGGCTCAGTCGGTTCTCGCTTCATCTCTCAGGACGATATCGAATCTGCAAAAGCAAGAAAAGACGAACAATGGAAAGCTGCTTATGCTAGGTAAACTCCACTCCCTTCTGCTTGACTGTACTCCGCAGCTCATCACTTTCATTCAAGGTTAGGCCAAGAGCCTCCTCCACAGCCTACAGAAGACATCTATGACGGCAGAAGCTTGGCAGAGGTATCGCCACATCTTACTTTCCTTTCATATCTACTTACCACACAGTCCGTAGAAACTTGCGGCCAACAAAATCGCGAAACAAGAAGAATGGGAAGAGAAGAATAGACTAGGTACTGTTTTTTCAAATCCTCGGTCTTAAAGAGGGGCACAGTTGCTCATCCATGAAGGATAACGCAAACCAGCAAACCAGTTCCGTGCGCTCGAAGAAGATGAAGTACTCTTCCTGGACACCATCCGCGCCGAGGAGGAAAGAAAGGAACTTAAACGTAAGCGTGACGATGCCGAGGAAGTTAAGGGGTTCATGGAGTAAGTGCGTTCTTACCTCATACAACCACAAGCAATTTTCAACGTGTTGGTCTATAGAGCTGTAGCTGCTCGAAATACACTTCCGGACAAACCGCCAACATCAGCCCCACCAACTCAGCCTAGCAGGCCGAAAGCGAGCCTACCAACGGTCACGAAAAAGTCCTCGAATGTCAAGAACTCCTTGAAGGGCGTAGTTGTGAAGAAGAAATTCACCAAACCAGCAGCGTCAACGGCTACAACCGACCCATCCAGCGGGAAAACTGCCTCGAAGGGTACAGGTACTACTTATTCAAGAGATGCCAAGCAAACATCAAAACCGGATAACACCTCAAACACCACTAAGAAACCGCGGTTATCACCCTCCTCGTCTTCTGATTGATGTGTTATTCTATCGAATACGATGCAATTTCGCTACGTATCATGCTGTGTCAACCAAGTATAATATAATACACTACGTGTGCTACATCTCTATGCATCTAACTATTGAACAACGACTACACCTCATCTGTCAGCTACGTGTAGCTCATCGCTTCCTCGTCATCGCAGGACTCGGTGTCCATCTCACCTTATTCAAATCCTTCTCCTTCCCTTTCGCCGCTGCGGCACTGCTCTCCCATCCAGAAGTCTTTCCCATAGCCTCAGCGCGTCGCGTAGCAGCTGCTCCCATGGTCGTTCTATTTAGCAACCGCTTCGCCGCAGGCGTAAGCGACCCCGCCGCATCTGCTTTTCGTGGTGTCCAATTCGGCGGCGGCATTAAGATCGAAGATTCTGATCCCCCTGCGCCGCCGGGCGTACTGACCGGTGTTCGAAAGCCCAATCCCGTGCTCCCACCGCCCATAAGTGCCGCTCTCGCACGTAAGCTTCTTGATGCTTTGTTGGATAGCTTGTGTCCGATTTCTTCTCGAGAGGTAGGCGCCGATATGTGGAATGGAGTACTTGGAGGAGGGAGTTTGGAATCTGCTGGATCCTCGGATGAGAGTACGCGCGGTGTTGCATTGAGCGTTCCCCATGTCATGAGTTGTTTCACGGCTGTTGGGCCCAGCTCGGAGGGCGTTGGTGAAGGGATAGAAGGGACAAGTGGGAATCCGTTGTTTGTCGGAGAACGTGGCCGGTCTATCCGTATACACATCAGTATCAAGCTCGTGATATATGAGATACAAACATGTTACACACATGGGGTTCCAGCTATTGCAGCATCAATCCGACTTCGAGTCGGACTAGGCGGCTCTGACAAGCCTGATGAGCTCTCATTGTGTTCTGGTAATCGCGTGCCGGCGTGACTGATTGCTTTTGGCTCTCCTCGAGCAGGAGTAGGAGTAGGAGATGCTTTGACAACAGCATGAGGTGATACATCTGCATCTGGCGTAAACATCAGGGCATTACGAGCCTACATGACCATAAGCGCGAAACCCCTTTAGTTGAGTTGTACTGAAGATGAATACCTTGAACTTCCATCCATCCACACCAGCAGGCCGGGTATCCTTCTTTGGTGCCATAACGTCCACCTGCCCCTCATTCGTCAAAGACTTGGATACCACGACGACCTCCTTCCCTCCATTCTCTTCCTCTTCCTCTATCCCATCTCCTTCTCCACCCTTAGGTCCGTCGACCTCATCCTCCGGAGCATCAGTAATAAGTCCCGCAGGTTTCGGTGCTTCAATGACCAGCTTCTCCTTCACACCTGGCGCACTACCAACACCCATCTCAATCAACATCCTTTCCCTCCGCTCCAACATCCTATCCCTCTGCATCTCTACCTTCCTCTGCGCCTCCCACGCCCACCCATACTTCTCCCTCCTTTGACGATTCTCATCTTCAAGAATCTGGATAAAACTCGAGTTGTCTTCGGACGTGTACTTGGCTTGGAATTCGTCGAGTGACATGTCGGTGTCATACCGCGGTCGCTTTTCCGGGCGATCAAAATCGGAGAGTTTTTCGGGGTGTACGGGAGTATCGGAAGGGCCTGCAGCCCAAGGTGTTTGTGAAGGTGTTTGCTGAGGCTGGTACCTCCTTGTCGACTGAGGTACTGGAGTCTCCAAGTCCTGCAAGTGCCGCACAGTCGCGTTGATGAGCTGTGGGTCCTCTGAACGTAAAGCATCGAGATAATTATTTGTTGCATCGAGATGTGCCAGAGAAGGAAAGAAGTCTCTCCTGATGATGTGCGAAAGTGCAACAGTGTATTCGTCCTCTTCAAGAACCACTTGCCGGTCCAGAGAGCGAGGTGGTGGAGAGCCGTTTCTCGGTGTCTGTTCCATGCTCCGACGTTATTTGTTAAGACATGAATCCGCCACTCAGAAGCTAGTTGCAACGTTCGTGGTGGTAAAGAGACAAGTCCGTATGTCTGCCACTTTCGGAAATGACTGCGTCGATCACCCGTCTTTACGGAAGAAATAGCGTGGTCATAAATCATCATAATTATCAGACTCTCCGTGTGAAGAGAGAAGGTAGCGATACATGGATTAAACCTTGGGACTATACCCTAACTCAACTACTGAAGAAAGGAGAAGAGGGAAAAAGTTGGGTGCAAGGAGTGTGGCAATACTAATAACAATTGGGCAACGAGGGTGATGGTCTTTGCATTGGTTTGGTGAAACTGTAGAGCGCACCGGGGACTACAGGACAATGAAACAAAATACGGGAGATATGGAAAAGAACTAAGTAGACGGGCCAAAAAAGTAAGAACGGTAAAGAAGAAATATAAAAACCTGCGAAAAGAATAACGTTAGGTGGCCAAAGCATAGCGAGAATGTGACTATCCATAAAGATTGACCATAGAGGACGAAGAGACAATGTTCGGTTCCGCCTTGGTATACTTACATTCACCGCGCTGCGCTTCCAGATCGCCAACGCGCTAAATCTCTCGCACCAGGGCCGCGATTATTAGCTTCGCTTCCTGCACTTCGTCGACCCGATGACAGGGGCACGGGCTTTCCAATACGGGTTTGGCTGGTCGCAGGGGACGGCCGCGAGGCCTTGGTTACTGACTTGGGAGTGGGGGGTAACGATTTGTCCGCCGAAGACAAGTTAAACGACGGGATGTGCCTATCACGATAACTAGTTGGGGGCTGCAGGAACGAAGGCGGCAGTCTCGTAGGTGACCCCTTCCCAAGAGATGCCCGCTTTTGTTTCTGCATCGTCACCGATCTCTTTAAGGTAGGCAGCGCAGAGTTTGCGAAACCTGGTGGAGGAGTCGACATAGCCAGATTGAAGCCAGGCGAAGTGGGACGTGAGGTTGGAGTAGAGATCGAGCTTCTTGTGGAGACGGTACTCATGCTGTCCCGGCCAGTCCCAGACTGGCGTGATCCTGGTCTCCCTTTACCTATATTCGCATCTGTTACAGACGTGTTCGACGTCTTCGAACTGGAAGTCCGATTTGTGCTTCTAGATGACACACTGAAAGGTGAAGGAGATGAGGTAGGACTGCTAAGTCGCCTTCGCTCTTTATCTCTATCCTTGGTTGGCGAGGGACTCATGTTATCTTCCATAATGAGAACCCAGCCCGATGTGTCGCCATCATTTCGAGTGCCTTTCCTTTCGTACTCGACATCTGCGCTTCGTCTCTTGATTCTGATGTGTTCCGGTGTCTTGAATCCGGGAGAGCCGTTCTCCATGCTTTGGGTCGGCGCAGAAGCAGGAGGAGTCTCGATCTTCTTCATAGAGATGCTTCCCATCCGCAAACGTGGAACACGCGTGTGCAGTCGTTGTTCCAGATTTCTCACACGTGCACGCATTTCGGAAACCATCTGTACACCTCTACTTTTCGAAGTTGCTCCAGATGAAGCACTCGCACTCGTCGGAAGCCTGGAAGTTGCTGCAGGACGCGGTGTTGTAGTTGTAGGAGCACCCGACGGAAGACGAGAGGGTACGAAGCTCGAGAATGTCTGTGAGCGAGACAAAGTCGCCGTCCTGTCGCTGGATGCCGGCAACTTCGCCCAGGCTGGTGGGAGTCCAGCTCGTTTCATTAGAGCCTCGTGCCCAATAGAAGAATCCGTTGATGACGAAGAGACATTCCTTGAAATGGCAAAATTTGCTGACGACTCGGATGACGACCGGGGGAACTGCCTTGCAACATCCTCCGAAGCCGGCGACAGGTCGTCGAGATGTAAGTCAGATGGCGGCTTCTGCGTAAGAATATTCTCACTCGAAGGAACGAATGGCTTGAAGGACGTCGTGCCCGATGTCGAAGAATCGTACGTCGAAGACCTCTTTTGCGCTTTTGCATAGGCTCGAGCTTGGGCGAGCTGATCCTTCAAAAGCGAAATTTCAAGGTTGGCATCTACAAAACACGAGTCTTTGAACAATGATGCACTCAGAAGCAATGGCTTTCGCACCTCTTATTTCGTCTCTCAATCGCTGACACTCTTCTTCGACATTCGCCTTGTCGAGGAGTTCATGTTCTAGTAGAATCTTTTCTTCTAGTGTCTTTCCGTATTTTGCCTCGGCATCGGCCAAGCTGGAACTGATCGCACGCTCGTTCCTCTCCAAGTCGTCATTTCCCATTTCTAATTCTCGCAGTTGTATCTTGAGGGTATGATGGGCCTGCCGCAGCTGATCGAGCTCACGCTGCAGAGACGTAGTTGTCGTATTATGTGTTGTTTGAAGCGCCACGAATTTTGCCTGCATTCAGGGGACGGAGACGCGTTATAGGCCACTGTCCCCTAAACCATAGTAAGGAGAACATACCTTCCAGTCGTCGCGCTCTAGTTCTGCCCTCTCTACCTTTACCATCAGCTCCATCTTTGCCTTCTCTGTCCGCGTAAGATCTGCCTCCAGCTCTGCTTCCAGTTCCTTACTGCTGACTTGGAACTCATCTAGCTCTGCCTGTGTTTCCCGAACGATGTCAGCCTCTTCCAAGTACTTTTCCTTCCAGTACTTGTAGTCCGTCGACGAGAAGCTGTCATTATAGTTAGCACAGATGCGCTTGAGCCGAGTAATAAAGCCGAGAGAAGTGAAGGGAGGACGTACTCTATTTCATTAGAGCCATTGATACTGGAGACCATAAATCTGTCACGCGTGAGGGGATCTGTTGCGGACAGCACGGCTGTCATGCGGGGCAGGTGAGCCTCACCGACAAGCGCGAGCGCAATAGAGGACGAAGAGAAGAGAGACAGGAGAAAGGAGAGGAGGAGGTAGGATGAAAGCGATTAAGAGGGGGATATGGTTGCTGCAGACCAGCTACACGCGGATGCTTTCTGTGACAACCCCTCCGTAACTCGTTCTTCGAAGCAGTCCCTTTCCGGATGCCTCCCTCTATTCATTATGTAATCACTACCATAAAAAATCTCTATATTAGTGTGGCTAATAACAGTACTACCAAGCAGCACCCTACAGCATAAACGTCAATGGATTTTCAAGGTAACTCTTAAAAGCAGCCAGCCATCGAGACCCTACTGCACCATCCACAGTGCGATGGTCAGAGCTCAGTGTAACCTTCATAATTGGAACCGTCTTAAATCCCTTCTCTTCCTCTGGCGCAGGAACAATCGTTGGCGTCGTGGACCCCACGGCTAAAATACACGATTGCGGAGGGTTGATGATGGCTGTGAAGTGGTCGATATCGAACATGCCCAAGTTCGAAACAGTGAAAGTTCCACCCTATCATGGTCACGGTCAGAACGTTGACGTCGTGAATAAACCATCCAGTTCAGTCGTTCCTACCTGATATTCATGCGGCTGTAGCTTCCCATCTCGAGCCTTCTTCGCAAGAGCCTTCGCCTCAGAAGAGATAGTCGCAATACCTTTGCTACCAGCATCCTTGATGATAGGAGTGATCAGACCGTTCGGTGTCGCGACAGCCACAGAAATGTCAGCTTTTTTGTATCTGAGCGTATTGTCAATGCAAACCCAGATAAATATCATCTCAATTTCCGCTTACTGCCTGATAACTTCGCCCAACCATGCCGAATTAGCTTCAGGGACATCTTTGAGGGCTAATGAGACTGCTTTGAGGATAAAGTCGTTGACGCTCAATTTTGCTTCCTTGTCCTTTTCGGTCAACGCCTTATTGAACACCTCGCGCAGCTTCAACACTTTGCTCATGTCGATGGAGACGGTCAAGTAATAGTGCGGGATGTCCTGCTTTGACTGAGTAAGCCGAGTGCCGATAGTGCGGCGCATATTGGAGACCGGAGTATCAACATAGTCCGTGGAGGGTGGTACAGTGGCGGAGACACCGGCGCCTGCTGCCTCCGCAGGTGCGGGTGCTTTGTACTTCTCGACGTCTTCCCGAAGGATTCGGCCATCAGGACCAGAGCCTTTGACCTTGGACAGTGGTATTCCACGCTCCAGAGCGATCTTCTTTGCTATAGGCGAGGCAAATATGCGGTCGCCCGATGGTATGTCTGCCTTTCTAGTCGAATCTTCCCTGGGTGCTGGTTTCTCCTCGGCCTCAGGTTTTGGAGGGGGAGGTGTGGGTGCCGCATCCTTCTCCTCGGTCTTCGGCTTTTCTGGCTGCTCCTGGGATGCCTCCTTCGCAAGCTCTTCCGCACCTGAAATGTCATCGCCCTCCTCAGCAACGATTGCAATAGGGGATCCTACGACAATGTTCTTTGCGCCGTCTGGTTTCTGGCACGTAAATAATGAAATGGTAATTCTAGAAAGACACGCTGGGGCACACGCACAATGATTTTGGCTAGGATACCATCGTCTGGTGCCTCGACATCAATAGTAGCCTTGTCCGTTTCCTACGCGTTGCCAGCTGTCAGTCAACCGACACGAAGGTAATCACACGTCGAAAAAAAAGCGGGCTTGGTTACTCACCACCTCGAGAAGAACATCACCAGCGGAGAACGACTCGCCCTCCTTCTTTTTCCATGATGCAATGCCACCTTCACTCATAGTAGGGCTCATGGCAGGCATCGCAAACTTGGAAAGAGCATTTCGCCGTGCCGAAAGATGAATACCTTGGAACATATAATAAGCCAGTGCTGGGACTAAAGGAAAGGAAAAAAAGCATACTTCTTGAGAAGATGCGGGCGAGGGAGGAGGCCATGATGAAGAAAGAGGAAGGCGGAAAAGAGCGTTCAACGCTGACGTTTTGGCGAGAGGTGCGGTTGGGGAAGTTGACAAACAACGGAGGAAGCTCGGTCCCTTCGGCTCATGCCGCGCGTCATACCCACGGACCCATTTCTTTTTCGTCTAACCAATCCTCGACCACAATGTCCTCTTTCTCTGACCTTTTGTTATTGCCTGGCCAGCCTGTCCCAGCAGACGCTCCTGCGCCGCAGATTGGAGACGGTTTATACCTTAGGGATGGTTTGATACGTGCCGGAGTCATGGGCATTCCACAACGTAATGGTTCTGTACGATAACCCTTTTGACACACCGTTTCAAGGTTCCCTGAGATGTTTTTATGCGAACGCCCAGGCAATATCAATTCAAAAGCGGCAACCTCATCCACCTGCACCTAACTCTGTTGTCCTGGGAACAATAACACGTCTTTCTCCCCTTCAGGCCATAATCTCAATCACAGTGGTTGACGGCATACCGCTCCCACCTGGGGAGGAGTTCACTGGAGTCATTCGTTCTCAAGACGTGCGAGCAACAGAGAAAGACAAGGTGAAAATTGCCGATTGCTTTCGGGGAGGGGACGTTGTGAAAGGCCTGGTGGTAAATTGTTTTCTCATGCTTATCAGTGCTTTGGAAAGGCAACGTTAATGTCTTCTATTCACAGATATCGCTGGGAGATGCAAGGAGCTACTATGTTACTACTGCTCGCAATGACCTCGGGGTCATATTTGCTACTAGCGAAGCTGGATCTACCATGGAGCCTTTGTCGTGGCAAGAAATGCGATGTCCCAAGACGAACAAGATTGAGAAACGTAAATGTGCAAAACCAGAAGGGTTATAACCGACCCCTTTCCAGTGACTATCGGTACTTTCAAGGTGCAAGAAACCTTCTGCGTCTGTCATACGTAATAAGAACTTAACCCGAATTCAGACACAATCCAGGCCATTAATATTAATATTGCTGGTCGGCTTCTAATGTTCTCTCAACATCATCTGTGCAACTTCGTGCGTGGTTTAACGCCGAGCATAGAGTAGATAGGAAACTACAATTGGATGACCTAGAATGTGGACAATGTGCTGCATGAAAATTGAGAAGCATACCTGTAATTCTAATTAGCTTTGCCTCGCACGATGCTGTGAGTTTGATAATCGCTGCGACAGAGTTTAACATACATACAGTCAGCTCAAGCTGCCGTAACTTTCTATGGGACCACTAGTGTTGTCGATCATGCCGATCATGTGTCGATCTTGAAGTTAACTCCGATGTCTAGATTTGGTCCTTCCTCCAACATCATCTCCGACTCCAGTATGCCTGTACGGGTCCGCTCCTCCCCACTCAAGCAACCAGGTCAGGCTTGCGCTACAAATAAGATAGCCCCTTTTAAACTCATGCTATGTAGAAAGGGATTATTTTGCCCTGGGCTTAGAGGGCTCTGCCAATAAACTGGGTGCCGGCGTTGTAAAGCATTCCCCCAATGGCTCGACGACCATCCTTTCCAACGTTCGACATACTTATATTACTCCGCCAGGAGAAGGTTTCCAACCTCGAGACACCGCACGACATCACAGAGACTGGGCCATCTCCGTCATAAAAGATGCAATGAAGAGGGCAGACGTGGGATTCGAGACTCTGGATTGCATATGCTTTACGAAGGGTCCCGGCATGGGCGCACCTTTGCAATCGGTCGCACTTGTTGCTCGCACGTTGTCTTTGCTATACGATAAGCCACTTGTAGGAGTCAATCACTGTGTTGGCCGTACGTTCTTCGTCCATTTCGTACGCATATTGTTCTGAACAAGTGTGCAGATATCGAAATGGGGCGGGAAGTCACAGGCGCTCAGAATCCCGTTGTCCTATACGTTTCTGGAGGGAACACCCAAGTTATTGCCTACTCGCGGCAACGATACAGAATCTTCGGAGAAACTCTTGACATTGCAGTAGGAAACTGTCTTGACCGGTTCGCGAGGGTGGTCAATCTCAGCAACGATCCAGCCCCAGGATACAACATTGAGCAAGAAGCTAAGAAGTATGGTGGTCCCAGTGACTTTATAGAAGATTGAATGCTAACAATGTGACAGAGGAAAGCGTCTTCTGCCACTTCCCTACGCTACGAAGGGGATGGATGTCTCCTTATCCGGCATACTAACTTCATCGGAGGCTCTTACACTGGACAAGAATTTCAGAGGTGCAGAAACAGGGGAGGAGGGTACATTTACCCCTGCGGACCTCTGCTTCTCACTGCAAGAAACAGTATTCGCCATGCTTGTTGAGACAACTGAGCGTGCCATGGCACACATCGGTAGTAAAGAAGTCCTCATCGTGGGTGGAGTGGGGTGTACGTGAATTCCCTAATTTATGGAACAACAACTTACCTACCGAGATGAAGGTAACGAGCGGTTACAAGAGATGATGGGAATCATGGCCAGAGAACGCGGTGGTCGAGTCTTTGCCACTGACGAACGGTAGTGCTTCAGCTTCCTCCACTCGCTTCATTAGCCTGACTTCCTTATTATTCACAATTAGATTCTGCATCGATAATGGTATCATGATAGCTCATGCGGGACTGTTGAGCTACAGAATGGGATACTGTACCCCTCTGTCCAAGACAACATGCACGCAGAGGTGAGTTGATTGGGATCACTACTTGAAGCGGGTTCTCGCACTAACGATAGTTTAGATTTAGGACGGATGAAGTACATGTAGCATGGAGGGCATAAAAATTTCGCAGTTATTAGTAGTGACATAGAAAGGTCGATAGAATGTACGATACATGCAATATGTTCCGTTTGAATGCGTCTGACCGTAAGGTACCCTATTTACGGCACAGGTGTCAGTCCAATTTCCATTCCGTCATCCGACTACTTGGCCACAAGCTTATCCACGTAGTCCCAAGCTTTTCTGCTTTTCTCCCATCCATTCTTCTTCATCTCCTTTCCGAGGCTAGAGTAAGCTTCCCACCACCACTGGTTCACCTCATGATGGACGTTCTGTGGCGGTTCTCCTTCTTTCGGCCTAAGGTTCCATGGTTTGTCTCCTAGTATGTAATGAACACATTTAACGTCCTCATCATGCCACAGATCTTTGTGAACTATGCGGAGGGTCTTGAGTGCGTTGTACACGTAGCTTATCGGCTTCCACTTCCCGCTGAAGAAATCTGCAAGTAAATCCTGGTCGGGAAATAGGTAGTCCTTGACTGATGGTGAGGTTTCGAGAAAGTGAACGATTCCTTCGAAGGTTTCGGTCGATGGCGTGAGGACGACCGTGCCAGAGTTCAGGAGCGTGTACGGACGCGGACAGCCTTCCTTAATTTCGGGAGGATACGTGCGACTGGAAAAGGCACAGTTTTCCGGTGTCCTAAGCGGGAGTTAGTAAGAAGATGTTTCGGGCCACCTGTATGCCTGCTTCTCACCAGTCCTTCGGATAATGCTGGATTTTACGCGGATTGCATGCGCATACATGGGCAGCAGCAATCCAGCCTTTCTCAAGCGGAATATCGAAAAGCTCATCCATGTTCTTGCGAATAACCATGTCTGAGTCTATCAGCACAACGCGCTATAAACAAACATGAATACTAAGTGCATACTCTAAAATCAATCGCGTATGCATACCTCGAATTGAGTCAATTGGAAAACACTGAGGGCAAGCGGAGAGAGAGGCCGTGAGCTTCGATGTCCAGGGCTGACCGTCGTTTGAAACTTACGCCAATTTGCACCAAGTATCAGGGAATCGTTCATCTCTGAACTCGGTGGTCTGTATCCTCGGAGCCAGCCTTGAGATCGACACGGTCTTCACCCCCCGTAAGGCGAGTACATCAAGGCACTCTTGCGGCAACTCGGCGGACACCATGACCACGAGAGGGTATTTTGAGCCAACTTGCTTGAGACTATGATCTAGGACGACCGTGCCTGGTAAATAGCTAGCCCTTGAGAGCAGCGTAACGAATGCGCCCTTTGGTTTATCCATACTTGTTAGCGAGAATGATGGGATGTTGGGGTATTGCGATATCTCCCAACATTTGGCCTGTAGATTTTATCCAGCCTCACTGCGCCTATATCGGAGCTGGACGGGGCTTATACAAAAAAAGCACTCCGTTCTTTTAGAATTCTTCAAAAATCTTGAGATCCATCATGCCGTTAAACATGCTGAAGAGTCACAAATAGGTACGAGAGCTAGACTCCTGGGAGTTTGGAACAACAGTTGAGGATGTGGGAAACGGCAGTTTCACGGGATGGGAGAAGCAGATGCAACCACGCAAACATGACCGAACCAAAGGAGCTTATCCGTTCAATCATATATATAGGCCAACTTCAATCAGCAAGGTTTTCGCAGACGCCACGAGGCAGCCAGCTATACGGCACTGATAATTATAAACACCGAGGACTGGCTCGTTTTCATGTTACTGCGTTTGCAAATGGAAAGGTACATGGGCGACGGCAGAAAAGCAAATAAAATCGTATGCAGCGGTAGAACATGATGGAAAGATGACGCCTTAACGGAGACGGCTGGGCAAGAGAAAAATTAAGTAGACAAGTTAGCCGCTCCCGAAAGGAATTCACAACACGCGGCACTCACCGAGCCTCACGTTCGCTCTCCAGCAGGGCCAGGATATCCTCCAGACGTACTGGGCCCTTGACGTTGCGAATGAGGGTCCGCGAAGGGTCTTCGAGGAATTCAACGCGGACTTGTGTTACACCACCGCGAGATCCTGTCCTACCAAGGACCTGTAGTAGTACGAAGAGATAAATCACTGGTGCTATCTATCATTCCAGACGATGAAGAGTACCTTGGTGACTTTAGCAAGCTTTGGTCCAGTTCCTTTTGTATCCTGAAAGACCATCAGTAAGCAAAAAATGGAGCATATACAGTCGAGTCTACCATTGTGATTGAAAGGCGACGATGAACAGAGGACACAGGCTCGTTGCAAAGTGTGCGTGTTGTGGAGAGAGAAAAATAAGGTTTACGCCGTGCCCAAGAGGAATTGCGCACGTAAGATGTTCCCACGAATTCTATACAACTTCTAAGGAAGGGAGGCAGATCCTATTACATTTTTCTGCGTTATTATACCCTTATATGCCATACTCTAATTTGTACGAAAGTGTAAAACTAAACTATACGGCATTAATACTTCTATGAAGATGACCTGGTTAGACTGGGACCTGCTTCCTTGTTGGCAAAGAAATTCTTTGCTCGTTTTTCCGTGCCCTTACCCCTCAAAACGTTTTCTATGTAGAACTCGCCTGCCTTGTAGCTGCTCCTTACAAGTGGTCCGCTGGCAACATATAGGAATCCCATGTCCTCCGCAATGTCCTTCCATCGGTCGAACTCAGCAGGCTCGACATACCGATCAACCTTCATATGCCGTTTCGTAGGTCGCATATACTGTCCAAACGTCACGACGTCGACATCGATCTTACGGAGCTCTAGAAGTCTAGTGAGTAATTATGAGTATATCAACTGATATTAACGTGTGACACACCCCGTAATACGTCCATAACTTGATCTTCCTTCTCGCCAACGCCCAGCATTATACTAGTCTTCGTCACACGCACACCCTCAGCCTTTGCATGTTCCAGGACTTCAAGACTCTGTCGGAACTTCGCTCTTCTGTCTCGAACGAATGGAGTGAGTGCTTCAACGGTCTCGATATTGTGAGCATAGACGTCCAGTTCCGACTTCGCGACGACCGAGACCATGGGCAATGAACCCTGGAAATCACCTGTCAAGGCTTCCACTAAGATCTGCGGAGCCCTGAAATAACGCAGGTGAACAAAGGAAAGTAATAAAGGGGAGTAAACGACACAAACTTCTGTTTGATCTTCCGTATTGTCTCTGCAAAGTGATATGCCCCGCCATCCGCCAGGTCTATGCACAGGTCAGTGAAACCGATTACTTGGAGTACAACTACAGACCATCTCTGTCCACGCTAGTTAATACAATATAGCCGAGGCCCCATCGGCTTATAGCTTCGGCAGTATTCTCTGGCTCGTGAGGATCCAGAGGCGGCGGGGTTCTTGAGGTCTTTACAGAACAAAATCGACAGCCTCGCGTACAGGTGTCCCCCATAAGCTACATACACAAGATTGAGCAACTGCACATTGCAAAAAAAAAAGAAACGCAACATGCCATTATTGTAGCAGTAGCAGACCCCCTTCCCTCCGCTTCTGTCGCACCTTCCTTGCCTCCCCAACAATCACCGATATTTGGACATCGCGCCTCTTCGCATACGGTGTGTAACCCTAGACCACGCAAATCTTTCTTGATGTTGGCATACGATGCACCCTTCGGTATAGTGGTCTTCAAGTAAGACGGGAGCCGTGGTCTGAACACTCTCGGGATTAACTTTTCTCCTAGAGAATCAGAGGGAAGAAAACAGAAAATTACGCTTTCGTGTTCCCGAATACCACGCGTTCAGGTGAATTGCCAGCAATGAAATCATCCAACGAAGGTCCATTGGAAAGGGCTTGCTGGAAGTCACTCTTCGATGAAGACGACGGCGTAGCGAGACATCGCATCCGTGAAGGGACCGATCGAGCCCGCTTGAAAGCAGAGCGTTTTAATGTCTGAAGGCTCATGAAGACCCAGGCCCCAGCAGAAGAAGCTTCAAACGATGCGATGAGAGGTCAGCGTATGACCAAGTAACACCGAACCGAGAGTACTCTCATTTCAAATAGGCACGTGACGAGAAACAATGCAGACACAAACCGAGCTCGTGTCCTGCGCGCGCTGCTATCGATCAACGATGAACGCACTCTCGCGACGAGAAGAAGATGCCCTCTTAAAAAGCGTTAGGGCGCGTGCCTACAAAGAGTGTGATGCTCTGGTAAAAGGTATACAATTCTTTCGAGTCGTGAAGGTCAACAATAACTTAGCAGTTACAGATTTTGTTGAGTGCACTCAGGGACGAACGTTCTCAGTGGCATGGGCCTGTCGACGCCAATATAATACGCTGCAGGAATGCATGTACCAATAGTGCGGTTCTCTCTGGCTCTCCTCGTGTTTTGACTAATTAATCTGCTTGTGTTCTAGTACGAAACCTGAAAGCATGGACGAGTTTCGATCAGAGTACATTCGTTTGAGAGATTCGAATGCCAGATCGTCGACATAGCGGGACATGTTGGAAACGGTATGGTATGTGCATTGACTCCCCTGTAGGTTGCGAGAAATCCTTGACTATTATATCCAGCAACAAAAATTGACTATCATTATTAGAAGCCTCTTCTGTCTGGATAATTTTCGTCTCATTACTAGAGCACACCTGCTCGACTAAAGAGAAAGAGGCGACATAGTTTACAGTGGTGGGAAGGGGCCAGTACATTCTAGACCTTCGACTTTCCAGCTGCAGCCCACTGTGACCGAAGCGCTAGAATAGACGTGATGAACCTACGCCAAGTGAAGCCTATCAGTGTATGTAGATGCACAATACACTAACTACACTTACCCAAACAAGCCAAGGACGCCATCATTCAAGTTGACGTAGTCCAGATTGGTGGCAGGAATCCAGACGTCAAGAAGGTCGATAATGAACTGGTAGCGAACCGCATTGCGTTCCCTGCGGGAGCTCCAGAATTAACTTCGCGCCTTCAAAGGATGCCATAATACTTACTTCTCTACGGCAGAATACTTCACTGCTCGCTCGGCCTCAGTGCTCACTGACTTATCTCCCCATGTGTAACCACGAAGTCCCTTGGCCTCGTTTGCTAACCTGCCTGCCTAGAAGACTTATCAGGGAGGCACGGATTCTGCGCATGATGTAACAACTAACTTTTAGAAGACCATGGGAGATGCTAAACACGATGCCGAAGAACCAAAAGCGGTTCGATCTAACTCAAAGTTAGCATTCATTCGAGGAATCCGTGATTTAATCGCATCTACCTTCTAACAAATTTCTGGTTGTCCTCTTTCGAAAGGGTAATGAACCTAGCTGTGTTTGCCTGAAAGTTCTATAATTAGCATGCTTGAATATTCATCCAAGGTGCACACGCACCCAGATAGCAGCATCGTAAATGAGATAGGCAGCGTAGCTCAATTGTCGAAGAATCGTTGTAATTTGCTCGCCAGGACGCGAAGTGGAGTTTGCGGCCCTCAATGCAGCCTGTAGGTGTTCCAATGGCTTTCCAATGCGCATAACTACATTCTATTCGAGAACGGTGACGATGGGCTGAGTAACATAGACATACGCTTGCGACCAGTTGCTAGGTGCGACTTGAGTGCATCCCACCGCGCTGCTTGTACATTATTTCCCCTCCTGATGAGGATCCACGCAAGAAGGCGCGACAAGTACTGAGCAGCACGATAAAGCTAGCATAATCTAATAAAAAGGAGAATCCACTGTGAATACATAGGCGGCTACACACCTTGTCACGTCCGAGTGTTGTGCTGAGCAAGCTGACTGCTTGGCTGGCGGACGGGTGGAGAATGACCTGTGATGCTACCGTGGTCATGGTGGAATAAAGCAAGGACAAGGGCGTCGTAGGTACTCAGCAGAGATAATACATGGACGCAATTCAAATTCACGTGCATAAATTCTTCCGCTCCAGCATAATCCCACCACCACTCTAATTCCTCCTTCAAGGAATGCCTCGGTCGGTGTCTACCTCCGAAGTATTTTCGGTTGAGCATTTGATTGCAAATTCCAGTTCCAATATTTACCTTTCTGCAGTTATTTTGAATATTTCTTCATTAGTCTATTCCGCGGTTCTCCTGTACAGAGTCAGGAGGATGACCGCACTTTCCGACAACGCCCGATTGGTTGCATCATTTAATTTAAAATGCTCATTCGTCCACCAGCATAAGCAAGCTAACTTTTCACTTTACTTTGCACCCTCTCATCTACGCATCTCCTAATTCTCTTATATTTTTTCAATCATGTATCGTGCTGTTCTGCGTTACCGTGTTCCTATTTCAAATGTAAAAGGCTTCTATTCTGGTCTCATGTGATATGGGGATATTGACCGAAGTGGCAGCTTAACCATCTTGCTTTAAGACGTGCATCTCAATCCCGGCTGTTCTCCTCATCCTTGCGCACGATGGCAAGTATTGGATTTGGACGTTCTTTCACCTTACAATAATCCGACATTCACAGACTCAGTTCAGGACAGAACGCGATACCTTCGGTGACTTGCAGGTACCAGCTGATCGTTACTGGGGTGCCCAAACTCAAAGGTAGGCAGGTTTCCGTAGGTGTGGAGTCGAATTTGTTACAGCTTGGAATAGGTCGTTGCAAAATTTCGATATTGGTGGACCTACGGAGCGCTTGCCACCACCGCTAATTAAGGCTTTCGGTATTCTCAAGAAGGCGGCGGCAGCAGTGAACACGACTTACGGGCTGGACCCTAAGGTCGGAGAGGCTATCCAAAAGGCCGCTGATGAGGTGCGTCGATTACCAAAGGTTGATCTGGGTATTGAGAACTAATGAAAATGCAGGTCATTTCCGGTAAACTCATCGACCATTTCCCACTTGTGGTGTTCCAGACAGGAAGTGGCACCCAAAGCAATATGAACACGAACGAAGTAATTTCTAATCGCGCAATCGAGTTGCTCGGTGGAGAGCTTGGTTCGAAAAAGCCTGTGCATCCTAACGACCATGTCAACATGAGCCAAAGCTCAAATGACACGTATTCAGTTTCCGTCGTTGTAGGAGATTATTTAAGCTGACCAGTATTGGTTTCTAGATTCCCGACTGCGATGCATGTTGCGGCCGTCTTGGAGATCAATGAATCCCTTCTGCCTGCCTTGGCAGAACTTCGGGATGCCCTTGAAGCAAAGAGGCAGGCGTTTGACAAGATCATCAAAATCGGACGGACACACCTACAGGTTCGGAGTTTGACTTGAGCGCTTTACGTACCAATCTGACTTTATTAAGGATGCTACCCCTCTCACCTTGGGTCAAGAATTTAGTGGATACGTCCAGCAGTTAACAAATGCTATCGACCGTGTGAAGGATACCTTACCGCGACTAAGTCTATTGGCGCAGGGTGGTACCGCTGTTGGCACCGTTAGTTTCTGCTTGCCTATACCGCATCGACAGGGAATGAAGATATGCTCGTTTAGGGTTTAAACACCAAGAAAGGTTTTGATGTCAAGGTAGCTGCAGAGATCTCCAGGATCACCGGGTATGAGTTCAAGACGGCTCCAAACAAGGTCAGAGTCTTGTCAGGCAAGTTTGAAGTTTTGTTGATCAATCGGAAAATTAGTTCGAGGCTCTGGCTGCCCACGATGCATTGGTAGAGGCTCACGGCGCCCTTAACGTTGTTGCGGTTTCGTTGATGAAAATAGCCAATGATATTCGCTTCCTCGGCTCTGGGCCGCGTTGTGGGTTGGGCGAACTGAGCTTGCCGGAGAACGAACCTGGAAGCAGTATCATGCCTGGCAAAGTAAACCCCACACAATGCGAGGCTTTGACCATGGTTGCCGCCCAAGTAATAGGTAACCAAACGACTGTTAGTGTTGCCGGGTCGAACGGTCACTTCGAGGTATGTTTAATCTGGTGTTCTTCTCGCCCGTTGTTGATTACATGATCTGATTCATCCAAACGCAGCTGAACGTCTTCAAGCCGGTGATAATTAAGAACGTGCTTCAGAGCATCCGGTTGCTCGCAGATGGTACGACAGCATAAGGGAGTCTGAGAGTATTTATGCTAACGGAATTTTCATTGGAGGTGCTCGATCATTTACCAAGCACTGCGTTGTTGGCATCCAAGCGAACGAAAAGCGCATTAACCAGCTGCTAAATGAATCGTTGATGCTTGCGACTATTTTGAACAGTCATTTGGGCTACGACAGTGCGTATAATCTATGCTGATTTCTCACTCAAGTATGTTGCTAAGCGAGTGCCTCCTTCGGCATCGGCAGATGTAGCGAAGTGCGCGAAAAAGGCACACAAGGAAGGGACGACACTTAAAGAGGCGACTGTGACACTTGGATTCTTGACGCCTGAGGATTTCGATGCGAAAGTACGACCTGAGTTGATGTTGTACCCAGACGAAGCGTAGATGTATGTAGAGTAAATCTGGAGTGAGCGGGGATTGCCGAAATGCTATGTTGAATGGCCAAAAACGGAACTGCCAAATTTGTCGAAAGGCAGCAATTGAAGAAGAGCGCAAACTCCGAGCCATCATAACCGGACACGCGTCACACACTCATACAACCGGTTGTCATTTTATATCTCGTCTATATATCATTAAATAAAATAAAGCATATCGAGCAAAACGAGGATCGAGGTGCGGGTGAGAACGAGGAAATGAAAGAAGTTTGGTAGCAGAATCGGGGTCGACGTTGTTGGAAGATGAAGCGTTTAGTGAGATGTGTAAACTAAAATGGACGGCCAGAGAGATGACTACGCTGATGAATGAAACTCGTCTCCCCTTTGCTTATCAGCTCCCACCAACGTCGTCTCCCTCATCCCCGCATTCTAATCACTACATCCCGCCTCGCCAGTCGCGAATTGCTAAATCGAGAAAATACACCATACTGAGGTGGCGATCTGGTCTCTCAGAGAAGTATTTTCTAAATATCATATTTTGGTCCTCCTCTTTTCTCTTCGGGGCCTCTCACCGTCCCACGCACAAGTATCGCTTGTCCGCCTTTTTCCTCACTTATATATTCCTCATCGGTGACCTGCTCGTCGTAACCGCTAGCGCGCACGGGCGCGTTTGAGGCCATGTCGCTCAGTCGTATTCTCAATGATGAACCTGTAGACCCTAGACAGCCCACTCAGGTACCTGCACCCGTGCCCGTCCGCCAGTCTGAAGTGATCTTCGTAGACACCTATCATCATTCTCCTCCGCCGCTCTCACCCAATTCCGGTAGACGTGCAGGTGCACACCAACGGAATGCGGACGGCGAGACACTAGCGGACAATCGTGGCGAACGGAATCATGACTGGGAGTATAGCGGTCCTCGGAGTAGTTCCTCCTCGAAGCGTGTCTCGCCTGTGCGGTCCCGAGGCACAGTTCAAGAGGATGCTCTGCCACCTGGCAGAGAACTACTCTATGAATCATCAGCTTACGATGACCACGAACGGGTGGGCTACCAGCCGACGTATGCTCCATCGCATGCCACAGAATGGACTAACGGCGACTTGGCCCGCGATGTGGAGCCTGTAGACATGATCGTTCAAGACCGCGAGCACCTCCACTCTGGTAGGGCCAGCCGGCAGGGGTCGGCCCAATACAGAGAAGACGAGAACGTTCTAAGCGAGCCTAATCGAAAGAAGAAAAGGCATACTGATGGTGTCGAGTCCTCTTACGAAGTACCTCCTCAGCAAAATGGCCAACTGGTATGTCACAGATTCAGTATGGTTTTTCTCTGTCTAACGTTTTAACCTTCCAAGCGCCGTTCATCTCGACGTCTTGCTCGCGCACAAGCTATTACACCTCCGATGGACGTGCCACTCCGAGAACCTACGGAAGAAGAACTGCGGTTCGCCTCCTCGGACCTTAGTGATTGTGAAGAGGTTTGGATTCAGGAGTTGAGTCACTACTATTTAGAAACACAGAAAAGGCAGCGTCAAGTGGAAATGTGGTTTGAAGACAGTTGTGTGGTGCGTAATTTAACACGCAACAATACGTCCGGGCAATAACGTATTTTTCGGAAAGGCTCGAAACAACGAAGTGGCACGCTCCATGTCTAGCAGATACTCTATGCGTCTTGCTCAGATACCCCCAACTCGCCGACTTTACATGGTCCCTCAAGGATATGGAGATTCTGCTGTGCACCGATCACCCAGTCCGGATTTTTACGATAACGGGCTTGGATTAGAGCTCGATCATTCTCCACACGGATATCATCCAGGCCACTATTCAAGACACGTGGTGTACAATCAGGATAATGAGGATGCTGCTAGAGAGTTTGAAGAGTCTATTCTAGGTACCGGTCCAAAAGTGAGATCATCCAAGCGTTATGATGGCAGGAAACGGGAAGCTGCCATAGTCATCTCAGATGGTAGTGGTGATGAGCGGATGGGAGAGTTGTTCCCTTCGAAGAAGAGGAGGTTGGACGATGAAGACGATTTCATGGATGATTTGGAACGGGCAGTGGCGGATGATGACCCTCAATCTTTATCCGCTATGACTGGGGCACCTTACATCAATAAGGGAAAGGGGAAGGCCAGGCTGACACCTGTTCCCTCAGTCATTGGTAGCGATGCGGGCTCTCTCAAGGGAAGGAAGAAAGGTGGAGACAGGAAAAAGGGCGGCGCTCTTTCACACCTTGGCCAGGAAGTTGTTACTGGTTCCGCCGCACCTTCCGTCGCAGGAGATTTGACGCCAATGCACTCCGCCCCTCCATCACCATCCTTATCTTCAACATTAATCTACGAAATCGGGGAGGTCCCACCTCCGATGAAACGCGCGAAGAAGGTGGACGACCAGGTCATGTATAAACGCATCATGGGCTTGGAAGAGGCTCAACGAAAAGTCTGGTTGAATATCGCGCGCAGGGACGTTGCAAAAGTCTACAAACACCATCTTGCTGGATATCAGGCTCGCCAAGTGCAGGCGAAGCGGACCGGGGCACTTTGTTCAACTCAGGCGAAGCGCACAGCGACACGGACTGGGAAGACTGCGAAGGAAGTTCAGATCAAGGCAAAGCGGTTGATGCGTGAGATGATGGTCTTTTGGAAGAAGAATGAAAAGGAAGAGCGTGACCTAAGGAGAAGAGCAGAAAAGGAAGCAGACAACCGAGCGAAGGAGGAAGAAGAGAAGAGAGAGGCCGCACGACAAGCAAGAAAGTTGGAGTTCTTAATTAGCCAGACTGAGCTCTATTCTCACTTCGTCGGCAGCAAGTTGAAAAGTTGGTTTGCTTTCGAACTCATTCTCAAGACAAGCCATTAAACGTTTTCTTTGTACAGCTGCCGAGATAGAAGGCGATACTGAGGGCAACGAAGAAGTACCTCTAGGTGCAGTAGGGCCAGATGTTGAACCAACGTCAACTGATATCAATTTCGATGACGAGGATGAGAGTAATCTTCACGCGCACGCGCGAAAGAATGCGAAGGAGGCCATCGCCCTGGCGAGATCCCGTGCTGTGCAATTCGACACTCAGGCTGCCCTCGAGCGGAAGACGAATGAAGCGATTGCACTTGCCAAGGCACAGGCCCATTTACGAGATGAAGATGAAGCGGAGACACCAGACAAGCCCACTGGACCATTAGTTGACCGTTCGTCTTCCTTCCTTGGAGGCACTTTCGACCTGAACTAATTCGTTTACAGTTGACTCCGATGAACTCAACTTCCAGAATCCAACGTCGCTGTCTGGACCTCTTACTATCGGGCAGCCCAAGATGCTTCAAACCACCCTTAAGGAATACCAGCTGAAGGGCTTAAACTGGTTAGGTACCCTTTATGAACAGGGCATAAATGGGATTCTTGCAGACGAGATGGGTCTAGGAAAGGTAACCAGCTTGACATCTTGGAATGGCACGTGGCTAATCGAACTGATTGTCTAGACCGTCCAGTCGATAGCGTTACTGGCTTACCTGTCAGAGGTCCATGACATTTGGGGTCCCTTCCTTGTCGTTGCACCTTCTTCCACTCTCCACAATTGGCAACAAGAACTGGCGAGATTCGTACCTGCGCTCACGTGTCTCCCTTACTGGGGAACTGTCAAGCAGCGGTCACTGTTCCGCAAGTTCTGGAGCAGGAAGAACATTAGCTACAACCAGGACGCACCGTTCCATGTCCTTGTCACGAGTTACAACCTGGTATGTCCGCTTTCAGTCCTATTCGTCATCATTGGTTGGGTTAATTATAAAGCTCCGTAGGTTATCCAAGATGCCCAGTACTTTCAACGTATCAAATGGCAATATATGATCTTAGACGAAGCTCAGAATATCAAGAACTCGTCAAGTGCTCGATGGAAGACATTGCTTGGTCTCCAGTGCAGGAACAGGTTGCTCCTCACCGGCACACCCATTCAGAATAATATGCAAGGTAGGTTTCAATGCACCAAGGGTTGCGTATGGCACTGATTTGTCTTTCAGAGTTGTGGGCGTTACTGCACTTCATCATGCCGAGTCTGTTCGACTCACATGATGAATTCAACGAGTGGTTCTCAAAGGACATTGAGAATGCTGCAGCTGAGGGGAAAGGTGGAACCAAGCTCAACGAGCGTCAGCTCCGCCGGTTACACATGATATTGAAGCCATTCATGTTACGACGTGTCAAGCGTCATGTTCAGAATGAGCTTGGAGAAAAGGTGCGGTATATCTTACCCCTACTGCATGCCGGCCTCTTACGACATGACTCAGATCGAGTTGGATATCTACGTCAACCTCAGCCCTCGGCAGCGTGCTTTATACAAGGCCCTTCGAGCAAATATTTCCGTCGCAGAACTCATAGAGAAGGCTTCGCATATTGGTGACGCCGATGCCGCTCGCACGCTGATGAATCTCGTCATGCAATTCCGTAAGGTCTGCAATCATCCGGAATTGTTTGAGCGTGCGGATGTCGTCGCACCATTCTCGTTCACTGAATACGGTTGTGCTGCAACGATTGCTCGGGAAGGCAATTTCGTGGCATTGCACTACTCAACTCGCAGTCCAATCGAGTTTTCTGTTCCCGACATATTCTATCTTGACAACGGGTTTCTCTCGGTGCCCGGTGAGAATGCACCGCCTGCTCCGGACAATGGAGTCATGCGGACCCTTCTCAACATATGGTCAACTGATTACATACAACGATCACTCGAAGAGAACGGTATTACTTAGTTTCCTTTTGTTCAATGGCCCTCTTTAACATTCATCTTGCTTTAGCAATGTCACCTTTCAACTTCGTACCTCTCCTCGGTATGACACCCGGAGAAGCCCATTCTCTACATTTCTCACCAACGGTCCGTCGACTTGTCGCGGCTATAGCGGCAGACAACAGGCGACTTGACAAGGATCCATACGTGCTGTGCGTATGCCTAATTTCTTGGTTGCTCTATCTAACTTGATGTATCATAGGGATCCTTACTTTGGCGTCTACGAGGCAAGCCTCGAACAACACCGTATTCCGAGTCGGACCTCTTGGCGCCACCTTGAAGTCGCAGATGGACTTCCCCCATTACACGAAATCACTCAGAATGCATGGTCTCGATCTTGTTTATCTCGTCAGTTCATGCGATGGTTCGTTCCTCCGGTTATCGCGCCGCACGCATCCTTGTACTGCCGAGATCGAAGTTTCATCGAGCAGCAAAACCATCTCCTTGACGCCCCAGAGGAATCTTTAGCCCTATTTGGTCTGCCGCCAGACCTTAGAGAGAGCAAAGCCGCTTCAGATTTGTTCTCCGATAAGTTCCCTGGTGTCCCACCCAACGGGTTTTTGGGGAATTCTCCTGCAGATCAGCTACCTTTGTCTTACATGCAGGTACCAGAAGCGAAGCGGCTAATAATTGATTCCGCTAAATTGGCACGCCTGGACGAGTTACTGCACGAACTCAAGGCCGGCGGGCATCGCGTGTTGATTTACTTCCAAATGACACGAATGATGGATCTTATGGAGGAGTACTTGATCTATCGTCAGTTCAAATACATGCGTCTCGATGGTGGCTCAAAGATGGAGGATCGTCGTGATTTAGTCATGGACTGGCAGACAAAGTTAGTAGTGATTTACGTCTCTTATTTGATAAGCGCTCATCGTGCGATGAACTTAGACCCGACTACTTTGTGTTCATACTCAGCACAAGGGCCGGTGGACTCGGTATCAATCTTACGGCGGCAGACACCGTAATCTTCTACGACCATGATTGGAACCCTTCAAATGATGCCCAGGCGATGGACCGCGCACATCGCTTGGGACAGACACGACAAGTCACCGTGTACAGGTTGATTACAAAGGGGACGATTGACGAGCGAATAGTCCAATTAGCTCGTGTCAAGAAAGATGTTCGTTCAATAGTTTCTTCAATAAACAAGCGAGTGCTGACGGGCGAAACTTTAGGTCCAAGACATAGTTGTCGGAAACAAGCAATTCACCGACGTCACGAAGCCGAAGGAGATCGTGTCTTTGTTGCTCAACGACGACGAATTGGCAAACCTGGACAAAGCTGACGCCGACGGTTCAGTGAGAAAGGTTGACAATCGTGCTGGAGAGGCCGCGTCTCAGGCTGCTCGAGCACTCATGGCAGACGAGGAAGATGATTTCTTCAGTAACAGTGGACCGAACCAAACTAGCGTTAACGTCGAATTTGAAGATGAGGAAGGCGGAACACCAGGACCTACTTCTGTCGGACGTGGAAAGAAGCGTACTGCTACAGCTGCTTCAACACGCGGTGGGCGCAGACCCGGACCGAAACGAGGATACAAAAGAAAACCAGCTGGAGAGTCTTTGCAGGATGACTTCTAGTGGACCTTGTGTTATTTGTATGGTATGGTATTGGACGATGTATCTAGCTTTTACACTGCTGTCGGCTCATTTGCATAAACTATTGGATTCCTTGTTGTCCTTGTTGTCTTAGGTAGATCGCGGTCAGAAATATAGAACCCACGTAATTACTCCTTGTATGTCTGAACGCACGACGAAGGCCAATGTCGCGTCACGGGATCCTGGCTATTCGGATCGACGTTCAAACTTTCTGAAGTTAGTCATGCCGCACATGCTCTTACTTATGGTCTCGCCTCACACCAAAAAATATCTGCACAAGCGTCAACTTATCTCACTCATCTGCACTCAAAGCTAATGCTCCCAATACTTCGACTGTTATCCAGTCCTCACTGGCGAAATAAAGTACGCGGTTGACCTTGGGTATCTCATCCAGAAGTTATCGATTCTCTCTCTTCGCCGCCACAACATTTGTCCAGACTTTCCATCTTGATATCAAACTACAACTATTAGAAGTACTTGACATTGGCAAAATAAGGGTCATCTAACAATTTGACACTTTCGGTATGCCACC
Source organism: Inonotus hispidus (assembly GCA_024712875.1). NCBI lineage: Eukaryota > Fungi > Basidiomycota > Agaricomycetes > Hymenochaetales > Hymenochaetaceae > Inonotus > Inonotus hispidus. The sequence continues at coordinate 2,406,338 of CM045714.1, read as the reverse complement.
GAAAAAGAAGAAGACGCAGTTGAAGAAGGTGGAACGCGGGTAGGCACCGTTGTTCTCGATCATAAGGTCAACGCTCTGCTAAGAGTCACAATCGTAACAGATACGCAACAACGTCGATCCCGAAGAAGGCGCCGGCCTCTGTTGAGTCTCAGGAAGCTCCAGTAGATCCGGCTCCGGAACAAGGAGCCAGTGCCAGCTCCGACATAAAGACACCTGAGCTGGAGCAAGATGAAAATACAGCGGCTCTACAAAATCTGGTGGATAAGTACCAGGAAAAGGTCGATAAAGAGGTTATACGCACTCTAAAGGTCAGCATTGACACCCTGTATATTCAATCTTATCTTGCTCACCTTGCCCTGGCTATTGCAGTCCTTGGAGTACGATCGTCGGGTGGCGAAGGGCATGCCCCAGGTTGACATTGACGAGAGTATACTAAACAAGGTCATCGAGTTGATAAGAGAGGAGCCTCAGAGTGAGATATCATGTCTACTTGACCTCTCTCCCCTTTAACATTTCGTTTATAAGGCGATGCCTTGAAACTTGGTGGCACTTCCCGTGAAAAGCTAACTGGGAAGATTGGCATTGCATACGGCGTTATACGGCGTCTAGGCTTTTCGGAGGAGACTACTCTGAGGTGCTTAAAGGGAGCTGCTGGCGTCGAGCTCGATCAGGCTTTTGATTGGGTAGGTGTTATTATTCTGAATGGGTCAGTGGGCTTACTCGATCCCCAGCTTTACGTCAATTGTTCTGTGGACGAGCTGAACTTTGGAAAGCAACCTGGTGATGTCACTTCCGGTTCTCCTCCTACACCCCAAACTCCTGACCCTTCGGGCTATCCCGGTACACCGAGAAAGCTGAGCAAGAAAATACTTCCCGCTGGTTCTAGGGGTAACACAAATAATCTTCCGACATCTGGAAATACTTCAAAGTTAGTAGCACAAACGCCAACTTCCCGGTCTTGTGAGACTGAGCTCGAAGATTCTTCCGCTCTCGACGATCCAAATGCTGAATACGTGCGACTGAAGCTGCGTATTGCGGACCTGACGGGCACTCGGCGGAGTCTGGACGAAACTGCGGACCAAGAATTTCTGAGAAAACTTCAAGCGCGTCTTGAAAGTATCAAGGACAACTACTTCTTCGATAAGAAAGAGGCAGAGGCGATCTTCCAGGTGAAGCGCCGAGAAGCGGACGAAGCTCTACTACTGTCGCGACTTCGCGGTGAAGTCGCTTCTGAACCCAAGCCAGTCAAGCAAGAAATAAACAAGGTTGCACCGCCGTCTGACGTTGTAGAGTCGAGAGTGGACGTGTTTGAGACCTTGGGGGACGATGACTCACCTGGAGGGATGTTTGATCTCCTGGAACCTATGCCAACTACGGAAACTACCGCTACTGGAGTAACAATAACGATTCGTGACATGGCAATGCCGAAACAGTGGGCAGGCCGGACACCGAAATTGCTTCTTCAGGAGCTTGTTTCGAAGTCCGACCGTTTCGCTGCTGTCGTGTATAACGACCTCTCAGGAGCGAGCAGGGCAAAAAGGGCTTCTGTCAGTATCAGATGGACTGGTGGAAATTGATCGAGTGGACTATGGAGGATGTTGCGTGCTATGATTTGATACAGGCGGAGCAATACATTGCTACTGTCGCACTTCACGGTCTCACGTATCCTTGTGATGAGGGATTCCGAAGCTCTACCGGAAATTCAGGTGGTGCCCAGACGTCGTATAGGCATCTACCACCGACCTTCAGGGAACTATGGAATGAGCTGGAAGTGAAGCGGAAGGAAGATGAAGATCGTGTTAATAGGGAGATATGGGCTTCACTGGGTTCAATTTTGGACGAAAAGTTAACCAATACGCTTAAGGTGTGTTTTGAACGATGTTGTCCGCCTAAATGTAGTTTCCACCTGAATTGCGAATTCGTCTAGGCGAAAGATGATTTATCGAAGGAAATAGCTGCCATAGGCATTTCCACGTTGAAGAATCGAAAAGTCCCGGAATATCCTCCTGAGCAACTGAGGGATGCATTCGTTTCCCGTCAGAATAGTCTACCATACCAAGAGATGCTAGTCAGTGGACCGTATATTCCTGCAGTCCGATATCCGCTCTAATGCATTGATTGCTTCAGGTGCAACGTAATGCATTGCCTATAGCAGCCTATCGCCAAGCAATAGTTGAGACGCTGGACATGTCACAGGTTATAGTCCTGAGTGGTGAAACAGGATGGTGAGTCAAGTCGCTTGAATTATGAAAGAACTATAGACATGCGCTGATTTCGGACGTGTATTACAGCGGCAAGTCTACTCAATTGCCGAGTTTCATACTTGAAGACCAGCTCCTAAAGGGTCTACACTGCAAGATAGTGGGCAAGTGGGACATATCTATGGACTGGTACTGTAGTCTGATCCCCTGCACAGTGACAGAACCACGTCGTATTTCGGCTGTGTCCCTCGCTCAGCGCGTTTCCAGAGAATTGGGTGACCCACCAGGAGCCGTTGGAACGAATTCATCCTTGGTCGGGTATTCGATCCGTTTGGAGAGCCAGACCTCGAAAAGCACGCGACTGAACTTCGTTACTAACGGGATTGCTCTGAGAATGCTTGAGGGAGGGAGCGGCGTCGATGGTCGTGGCACGGCCTTTGACGAAATCACTGTTCGTTCTTCACTTCTCCACTCTGTAAGAAGATTGTTGAATGGTGACCGTTATCTCCAGCATATCATTGTAGACGAGGTACTTAATCTGGTTCCATGACAGAAACGGTGTCTCATGTTTCCCAGGTCCACGAACGAAGCATCGATTCCGATTTCCTCTTGATTGTTTTGAAGACATTGCTGCAAGAGAGAAGAGATCTGAAGTAAAGCACTCTCTTATTTGCAGATGAACACTATTGATGACTTCCCACTCAGAGTTGTGTTGATGTCGGCTACCGTGAACGCCGATAAACTATCTCAATATTTTGGAGGGTGTCCGACAATTGAAGTACCAGGTCGAACGTTCCCCGTGGATGTTCGTTTCTTGGAAGACGCTCTCGAGTATACGCGTTGGTCAATCACGGATTCGTCACCATACGCAAAGAGAGGCATGTTCAATATATCATTGGATCTGCAAATTGTTAAATGTCTCTGTAGCTGGCGATAAATTCAGTCGCAACAAGAAGACAGAATGGTCTGAGGACCTTTTCCGTAACAATGACGAAGATGAAGACGATGAACTTCCTGATGGTGTAGCCAAGTTCCAAACTCAACGCTATTCCCCAGGTACCGTCTCGACCATGAATCTCCTGGACGAAAAGCAGATACCATATGATCTGATCATCTGTATCCTGGAAAGAATGTGCAACGATTCTTCCCTTTCCCATTTGTCTTCGGCTTTTCTAATTTTTATGCCCGGACTTGGAGAGATTCGCCGTCTGAATGATATGCTTATGGAACATCCCTTTTTCGGCTCGGATGCTTTTCGAGTGTTCCCTTTGCATTCGACGATCTCAAGTGAGAACCAAAACCTCGTATTTGATATCCTGCCTCCTAGTGTTCGAAAGATTGTTATTGGTGGGTCGTGTCCATTGAATGAGTATTCCCATTCTAATGTTTAACAGCAACCAATATCGCTGAAACTGGTGTACGCTAGCATTATCGTGTATAGCCGCTCGATTAACGAGTTTGTCCGCCACAGGTCACTATCCCGGATATCACCTGTGTTATTGATTCAGGAAAACACCGAGAGATGAGGTACGTCCTCATAGTCGGTCGTAACTATCCCTGATATCAATGATGCTTGTGTATAGATTCGACGAGAAACGACAAATCAGTCGACTCATTGAAACGTTTATCGCTCGCAGCAATGCAGCGCAGCGTCGCGGACGGGCCGGCCGAGTTCAATCAGGCCTATGCTTCCATCTTTTCTCCAGAGCCCGGCATGAATTGGTATTGATTAAACTTCGGAAACCGAAATACCCTGTTGCTAACTTTGAGCTGTTCTAGATGGCTGAGCATCCTTTGCCGGAGATCCTGCGACTCAGGTGAGTTCCTTCACTGGTCTGCGAGTGGTTTTCCGATCGACAAGTGATCTAGTCTTTCGGACTTAATCCTTCGAATCAAGATCCTGAAGGTCAACTTAGGTTCTTCTGTTGAAGATGCTCTGACCAGTTTGTCGCTTGTTTTCTCTTGGACAATGAAATCATCAATATTCATGCCTACCCTTGCAGGGAGTTTGGATCCACCCTCGTCGATCAACATCCAGCGTTCAAAGGCTGCTCTAATAGAAGTCGGAGCTCTTACACCAGCGGAGGAGATAACCCCAATGGGGCGACTCCTCAGTAAACTACCCACAGACGTGCACCTTGGCAAATTCCTACTTATTGCTGCTCTATTCCGATGTCTCGATCCTGCACTCACAATTGCGGCGGCACTCAACTCGAAGTCGCCATTCGTAACGCCATTCGGCTTGGAACAAGAGGCAGACAGGGCGAAAAGCAGTTTCAAGACTGGTTCGTCTTTCCTTTCATTTAGATTATTAATCTCACTCAACTTGCCTTTGTAGGAAACTCAGATTTTCTGACCATCCACAATGCCTACGCCAGCTGGCGAAGAGCGTCTGAGAATCCTAGCTTTATTCGCAAATTCTGTCGACAGAACTTCTTAAGTCAACAGGTCAGTAATTTGTTGCATTTCGTGTGTGCATATTCACTGATCCGTGCTTTTAGAACTTGCAACAAATCGAAGAACTGCGGCAACAATTATTAGGGTTAGGAAAGGTCAAAATCAGGGATGGAATTACCGAACTGACATTGACGACAGGTACCTAGTCGATTCGTCGTTCATCAGGGTCAACAAAGAATTTGTCCAGGAGTTGAGCCGGTCGGTAGTCATCCTATATTCAATATTGTCGAGTGAGACTAATACATCCTTCCTTCAGTACTCGTTACTCGAGGGGTTACCGGACACGTTTCGTTTCAGTACCCACGGAGTATGACTTCAACAGTGATGACAACATGACACTCTTGAATGCTGCTTTGTGTGCTGGAATGTATCCAAAGCTGTTGACACTCCAAGACACTCCAGGCAGCCAGCAGCTACGTATCCTGGGAAACAACCAATCAGTCTCATTCCACCCGTCCTCCGTTAACTTCGGTAGACGCCCTCAGGACTTTGGAGTGAACTACCTATGTTATTTCACAATAATGTACGTGCCCCAGTCTGTTCTTCTTACTACCCTCTGATCTGACTTCCAAACGCAGGCAATCAAAGAGGCTATATGCTTGGGAGACTGGGCCAGTGGATGACATTGCAATTCTGCTCCTTTGCGGGGATTGCGAGTTTAAGGTACGAACATATTGCCTGACTGACTCAGTAGAACTTAGCTCATCCCATCGCAGTTCGTCGCCAACACTGTTGTAATCGATCGGAAGATTCGGTATCGCCTGACACCAAAGGTGCTCGTTGGACTGAAGTATCTCCGTGCAAATATCGTCAATAATCTGGCCGCCCAATTCAGAGGGAAAGATTTGACGGAGCACGAGCAAAAATGGAATGAATTGGCTATGCTCGTGCTGGCGAGGATGAAAGCTGAAGGACCATCTTCGGAAGGAGTTGGCCTGGGCATTAGCGTTGTACACTGACATCACTAGACGCATAGATAGAGGTAGTGTATTGTAGTGGTTCCTGCCGCTCTTACACGTATGATCACAAAAAAAGTTTATGTGCATGCAGAAACAGCAGCAGAACATAGTGTAGGTGGATGATTGATTGCCATGAGCCGTGAAGTGGTACAGAACGGCTCTCCGTCAATAATACACTAGTCCCTGATAGCGATGTTAAATCAGTCCTCATCCTCCTCCTCTTCGTCCTTACTGTAGGCAAATTGACTATAAGTGATGACCTACTATCAACGAGTTTGAATGGTACATACGCAATGTTATAGAACCGAAGCTCGTAACCATCCTTCGAGGAGGCAATAACCCTGACGAAGGTCGTCAACATTTGCAGAGTTAAAAAAACAAGAAGAGGATTCAGTCTTACCGAATCCAATCACGAAGCTCCTTCTTCTTGAGGAACTTTTTGGTGAGGTACTTGAGATACCTCTTTGACAGAGGAATGCTGCTAGAAACAACAACCCTTTGGCCTGCGTTCGATGATTATATTTCAATCGAGACATGACGGTCAAGTATGAGATTCACGGACCATCTTTCGCTATTCTGACATTGTCCCCCAGGTTTCCAGCCTTGCCATTGACCTTCACTTTGTCATGAAGGAACTTTTCAAAGTCACCCCCGTCAAAGACGCCATCGCTTGCGGGCTTGGAGAAGTCGATGAAGAACTTGTGCTTCACAGCAGGAGTCT